>CM076582.1:294810155-295480807 GCA_034641835.2 Pinus albicaulis
TTAGCTACTTAATTACAATTCTTGCGGCCAATTTCAAGTAGCCGCCCTGGCCTAGCTTGTGATGGCCCTTTTTTTCAATCCTAGCTTTGGTTGTCTTTGAGGTGTCAGGCAACCTAGCATCAAAAGATTAAAGTCAGATATGACATAGCACACTTTTATTTTAGACATAGAGAAAATTAAAGCTATTGAATTAAAGTTGTAATTTACCTTGCGGGTCCAGTTGGCATTTTTCCTTCTTTCTTTGCCCTTTTCTCTTTTCCGTCATGGATGAGTTCTCTCCACTCACTCTCTGGAACTGTGAGAGGATGCTCATATCTAGGGTTAAATTGCAATTGCGTCCTATAGGTGTCCCTGGTATATTTCAAATATTTGCCAGCTTCCCGAGCCACCGCTGTTCTGTCAAATGTGCCGACCCCAAAAAGGGCTTCTAGATAATCTAGAAGTTCTTTTTTCAGGTTGGAATTCTGGGAATTCCACCCTGTGCGTATGGTTGGGCCAAAAATTACCAACGCATGGCTCTCCAAAAACCTGTAGAACTCATTGTTTCCTACATAGAAAAAAAAAGATATTATCATTAATTTAAAAATAAAAATCATGATAAATATGTTTTAGATAAAGTACATGAAATAGTTAAAATATTAAAATTTACCTGGGAGTTGTACATTCTTTATAGGAACACCTTCATCGCTCACCAACAACGTGCCATTAATGGTCCCTGTGGAGCTAACACGTGTAGCTCCAGGAAACACAATAATGTAGTTGGCCATATCAGCCTCATCATTGCCAACACGTTCAGCGGTTGGCTGGGTGTCTGCTTGGGCAGGGTGTGTTTCTTGGCCGGCACCTAAAGGAGTAGAAGGTGTACGAGAGGGTTTTTGGGCAATCTCTTGCCCTTGTGTCCCACTACCACCAACACCAGGTTCAGCAAGTGCCAGAAAACGCTACATACAAAAGAACTTTTTGTTAGTTTAGTCAATGTAAAAATTAAAAATCAAACTATCACAATTCATCTCATGCAGAACAAAAAAAATATCATTTTGACTTTTTATTATTACCTGATATCTTTCTAGCTGGCTCATAAGTTGTTTTATCTTCTCTTCTGTTTCAGGTGTTTGAGGCGCGTCTATCAAAGTATTAAATTCCGACCTTGCATCTTGTGCCTTTTTTCGCAACAAGAACACTGGAGATAGGGATGAAGAAAGCTCTTCCTCAAAGAGGGAATCATCAGGCGTACCATGGCTAGGTGTCTGCATATTTGAACAAAATTAATATTATTTCGATTATGTAAATAACTAAAATACCTGAAGATAGAGCAATGCTGGCACTTTACATGTTCTTCCGCTGGCCTCTTTCCGCGATCATCCTGTCTCGGGGTTGTTCCTGCACTGCTCTGATCAGTCTGCCACATTGCAATAAAATTATAAATGTAAAAACTTGAAAACAATATCTAACTTGAAAACAGAGAAATTAGCTGAATAAATCACTTATTCAATGAAGATTAACCCGATCATACATCAATTTCGAATTGCATGCATAACACATAACCTTCTTCCACAATTAATTGTCACATGCGGAAATAATATAGAAGCAATCTCTACATCAATTCAATCACACATTAACTCAAGATGTATGGGGAAAAAGCCTATAGCTGAAATCCCCACTTATTGTGTGCATATTATAATGGAGAAATCATGTAACAATCATAGTACAAAAAACTCTTCACAAGCTCTCATGCACTACCTCCCATGCTACACACTATCAAGCTAGATCTAGCAAATCACTTGCTCCAATCCTTAGCCACTTGATAGCCAACCTTGATTGCGTATTTTAATGCTAGGTGATGGCCTCTTTATATAGATAAACCACCAGCCTAAACTTTGCAATACTCATAGCTTACTCCACCTATCTATGTGTTGCAAATAGCAACAGTATAGTTACAACTGATAGCTAACTCTACCCCTTCATCTATCTCTTTCACTGGTCTTCACTGAACTGATCATGCACTGTAGTGAACTGAAGTGTTCTTGAGTTGACTAATGAGTTAATATTTAGTAAATTAAATATTATTTAATTTACTCCACTCATATCTAGTTGATTAGTTAGTTAACTAATCTCAACTAGTTCAACTAAAACAAATAGAACACAACTCCACTATTTGTCCCGTTAACTCCTCCAAAACTTCTGCCACTGAAGTCTAACTGAAGTAAACCATGCAAGATGCCATCAAACCCTAGGAACCACGTGATTCCTTGTGTCAGTTGCATGAGCCACCTCCATGACTCAAACCGAAGTGCGCCAAGAGAGTAAACTGCTGTTTATAGTCAAAATATTATTAAGGGTAAATAATATTTGACTTCCATATTTTTAGGAGATCAGTCTAAAAATAGCCCGGGTCCTAAAAATAAGGGTCTCATCTATTTTTATCGACATGTCGCATACTTTAAGAATCTCCAAGTAGAATTCCCAAATTATGCTCCGTATGTCTAAAAATAGACATAGTCTAAAAATAGACTTTGCGCCAGAATTTGCCTGCCGGCCCACTTAGTGAAGGCGACTTCATTTCACTAAGCTCCATCATCTTGCTGCATTCTCAACACTCCCTCTCAGCAAGATATGGATTATCTGCAATCCCTATCCTGCCTCTGTGGAATTCGAACTTGCTCCCGGTGAGCGCCTTCGTCAGGATGTCGGCATCCTGATCCTCCGTGGGAACATATGAAAGCATCATGATTCTCCGCTGAACACAATCTCTGATATGATGGTACCTGATGTCGATGTGTTTGGACCTATCATGAAATACCGGATTAGCCGAGAGCTTGATGCAACTCTGGTTATCACAATAAATCACTGTAGGCTCCAAATGCAACCTGAACAATCCTGCGAGGATCTTCCTCATCCAAATAGCCTCGCATGCAGCCAAGCTAGCTGCCATGTACTCGGCCTCTGCTGAACTGAGTGCCACGGATCTTTGCTTCCTGCTGTACCAGGAAACTGCTGTCGACCCAATGCTGAAAACTCCTCCAGAAGTGCTCTTCTGGTCCGTTGGACTCCCTGCCCAATCTGCATCAGTGAAACCAGAAAGCTTCACTCCATCCTCCTGTCTGTACCATAGACCATATCCCGATGTGCCTCTGATATAGCGCAATACATGCTTGCCCGCCTTCCAAAAGAGCTTGTAGGCTTAACCATAGCTTGCGAAAGCTGGTTAACTGCATAGCATATATCGGGTCGAGTATTGACCAGATACATCAACGACCCCACCAACTGTCGATAGACAGTGGCATCCACTACCTCCTCCGAAGTAGCATCTCTCTTCCTCCAACCTCCAGGAAGAGGGGTATCAACAGGCTTGCAGCCTTGCATGTTGAACCTCTCCAGAATCTCCCGGGCATACTTGCCCTGAGAAACAAACAGTCCTCCACTGCGCTGCCAAATCTCCAATCCCAGAAAATAATGAAGGATGCCCAGGTCCTTCATCTCAAACTCTCGTGCAAGATCATCCTTGCATGAAAGTATCAACTGCTCGTCGCCAGTCAAAATCAGATCATCTACATACAGTACGATGATCAACAGCTTCCCCTCCACCACAATCTGGTACAGGCTTGGATCCGCCTCACTCTTGGAGAATCCAAGCCCGGTGAAGTAGCTGTCTATCCGAGTGTACCAAGCACGAGGTGCTTGCTTCAGCCCGTACAGTGCTCTCTTGAGTCGGCACACATGCGACTCACTGCTGAAGATCTCAAAACCTTCAAGTTGCTCTATGTACACCTCCTCCTCAATAACTCCATTGAGGAACGCAGTCTTCACATCCATCTGATGAATGTGCCACCCCATCTGCGCTGAGAGAGCAAGGATCGTCCGTATGGAAGAGTACCTTGCGACAGGTGCAAAAGTCTCCTCATAGTCAATCCGATCGATCTGTGAGAAGCCTCGGGCGACAAATCTCGCCTTGTACTTCTCCACACTCCCGTCAGCTGCCTGCTTCACTTTGTAGATCCATCGCGAACCTACCACTGATTTCCCAACCGGTCTTGGGACAATCTCCCATGCACTGTTCCTGATGATCGAATCATATTCTTCGATCATGGCATCAACCCATGCGGGTTCCTCCAAAGCTTCCTCAAAAGAGGATGGCTCTGTCACAACACATTGACTCATAAGAGCCATGTATCCAGTGTACCGATCCGGTGACTGTCTCTGTCTGCGCTGTGCCGTAGGTGGTCCTACAACCTTCTCTGCATCCCGAGCCAGTCGCTCAGCTTCTGTAGTGCGCATGCGCCCTCTGATGGTTGGCGCTGCCTGGGTGGTTTCTTCCACCTCCCGAACCTCCTCTTGTGGCTGATCCACATCCGGAAGCTCCTCCTTAGGAACTAACAGCTCCTCATCTGCATGCAAGTGTAGCTCCCTCTCAAGCGAACACTGCATGGCTTTCTCCTCCCGAAATTTTATATCCCGTCGCACAACAGTCTTGCGACTGTCTGGCACATACACCCGATAGTTGTGAGGTGTATCAGTGTACCCCACAAATATTCCAACTTCAGCAGTTGGATCCAGCTTCCTTCTTGCATCCTTCGTCACATGCATGTAGACAGGAGATCCGGAAATCCGCAAATGGGAAATATCAGGCCTCTTGCCAGAATAAGCCTCCTCTGGTGTACTCATGCCAAGAACCTTGTGAGGACAACGGTTCTGCACATACACTGCTGTATTGCATGCCTCAGCCCACAAGTGAAGGGGTAGGCCCTGATCATGCAACATCGCCCGTGCAGCACCCACGATCGTTCTGTTCTTCTGCTCAGCCACCCCGTTCTGCTGTGGGTTATGGGGTGCGATGAGCTCTCTCCGAATCCCTTCTGCGCTGCAAAACTCCTTGAATTCAGCCGAGATGAATTCAACACCATTATCACTCCTTAGAGAAATCACCTTCTTCCCCGACTCCTTCTCGACCAGTGCTTTAAACTCACAGAACTTCGCGAATGTATCGCTCTTCTTCTGCATGAAGAAGATCCAGCACTTTCGAGAGAAATCATCAACAAAGATCACATAATACTTGTGCTTTGCTGTCGAAGCAACTGAGAAAGGACCACACACGTCTGTGTGAACTCTCTCAAGGATCGCCGTGGCGCGACTATCCTTCTCGTGAAAGGTGGCTTTCACATACTTCCCTAAAGTACACCCCTTGCACTGATCTGACTGCGCAAGGGTGCCCTTAGGAAGTCCAGTAGAAATCTGCTGCAGAATCTTCAAAGCTCCATGGTGAAGATGGCCCAATCTCCCGTGCCATAGTTCGCCCTCATCATCCCGGCTCACCACTTCTCCCGCCTTGCATGCCATAGCTGCGCAGTCATCTACCTGCAACTGATAAAGGTTCTGAGTTGGAACCCCTATCTTCCGGGTCTCTCCAGTAGTCTTACTGCGCAGGAAAGCTTTTCCTTCGCTGAAGACCACATCATAACCCTTATCCTCCAACATCGCTACTGAAATCAGGTTCTTCTTCAATCCAAGTACATGCATGACATCCTTTAAGACAAAGGGTTTACCAGACTCCCTCTGAAAGGATACGGTACCGATACCAGTCGCACTGTATCTACCGTCATCGCCCATCTCGATGTGCATACCCTAATCCTTGTCCTCCAGATCTGAGAACAACTCCCGATCTCCCGTCATATGAAATGACGTACCGCTGTCCAAGAACCACACCGATCCCGGCATACTTGAAACTAAGCATGCAATCAGTGAAACTTTGACAGCCACCCCCACACTTCCCAGCTCATCTCTGAACTGAGTGAACTTCGTGAGGTATTTGGCGATGCTGTCGCCCTTCTCCATCTTGATGTTCCTGAGCTTATCTTTGAGCGCCAGCTTCCTTTGGTCGCTCTTACTCTGGAATAGATCCGTCAAAGCTTTCCACATTAAATATGGAGTAGCCTTTCCATGCAGGCTGGATACAATATGATCCTCGACGCCCTCCAACAGGATCCTTCGACATTTCGCGATCTTCTTTTGCCATGCATCGACCAAAGCTGCATCAGTGGGCTTTGGGACATCCGCATCTACGAACTCCTTCAGACCATTATCTTCTAACACTGCTTCCATTCGATCCTTCCATGCAACATAGTTCGAACTGCCTTCAAGAGCATATTTGAGTCGCAAACCATTGAAAGAAGACATCTTTCAACACCGGCACCAAGAAGAACAACCTTCTGCAAAATTCGAATTCCAAACTCAAAGCTCTATCGCTTCCGATCTATACTTGAAAACAAATTATTTCCAAATCAGAGATTGACTGCAAAGGGCTTTCACCAGATCTTTCACCTTACAAAGAAGGATGAATATTCAGGAGGCTACCTGGCCCGCATGCAGACTCTGTCCGAGGAAATAAGTTTGCAATCACCGTAATAGACTTCGACAATTAATCTCGCTCCGATACCATGTAGAAATTAGCTGAATAAATCACTTATTCACTGAAGATGAACCTGGTCATATATCAATTTCGAATTGCATACATAACACATAACCTTCTTCTACAATTAATTGTCACATGCGGAAATAACAGAAGCAATCTCACATCAATTCAATCACACATTAACTCAGTATGTATGGGGAAAGCCTATAGCTGAAAACCCCGCAGCTATTGGGTATATTATAATGGAGAAATCATGTAACAATCATAGTACAAAAACTCTTCACAAGCTCTCATGCACTACCTCCCATGCTACACACTATCAAGCTAGATCTAGCAAATCACTTGCTCCAATCCATAGCCACTTGATAGCCAACCTTGATTTCGTATTTTAATGCTAGGTGATGGCCTCTTTATATAGATAAACCACCAGCCTAAACTTTGCAATACTCATAGCTTACTCCACCTATCTATGTGTTGCAAATAGCAACAGTATAGTTACAACCGATAGCTAACTCTACCCTTTCATCTATCTCTTTCACTGGTCTTCACTGAACTGATCATGCACTGTAGTGAACTGAAGTGTTCTTGAGTTGACTAATGAGTTAATATTTAGTAAATTAAATATTATTTAATTTACTCCACTCATATCTAGTTGATTAGCTAGTTAACTAATCCCAACTAGTTCAACTAAAACAAATAGAACACAACTCCACTATCTGTCCCGTTAACTCCTCCAAAACTCCTGCCACTGAAGTCTAACTGAAGCCAACCATGCAAGATGCCATCAAACCCTAGGAACCACGTGATTCCTTGTGTCAGTTGCATGAGTCACCTCCATGACTCAAACTGAAGTGCGCCAAGAGAGTAAACTACTGTTTATAGTCAAAATATTATTAAGGGTAAATAATATTTGACTTCCATATTTTTAGGAGATCAGTCTAAAAATAGCCTGGGTCCTAAAAATAAGGGTCTCATCTATTTTTACCGACATGTCGCATACTTCAAGAATCTACAAGTAGAATTCCCAAATTATGCTCCGTATGTCTAAAAATAGACATAGTCTAAAAATAGACTTTGCGCCAGAATTTGCCTGCGGGCCCACTTAGTGAAGGCGACTTCATTTCACTAAGCTCCATCATCTTGCTGCATTCTCAACAAAAACACAAAATGAAAACTAAAATAATTTCTAATAAGACACCAGACGACAGAGTTAGAGTTTCAAATATGCCTTACATTGAATTCAGTCCTGGAAACATTTCATTGCACATTAAGGCACCCAAACAAGAGACGAGTTGACAATGAAGACCTTATTGAATATATTGTTGGAGCAACTTCTAGTAAACTTGTTGTGAAGACCTTGAGGACATTTTTAGAGCAACATTGTTGAAGCTGATGGTATAGCATTGTTGGAGACGATCTTGAAGGGCCTTGAAGTGAAGCTTTTGGAGCAACTATTGAAAAATCCTTAGAGAATTTAAGTAAGGCACTTTCTATCTTCTATCACCTTTTTCCTTTCAATATCCTTTAAACGATTTTGTTGATATTTAATGTTTGAAATCACGTTATAATTCCTTGATTATATGTGTTTGGGGACTAGAATAATTTCACACTAAACCCTGCAAACTTAAAAGTAACTTAACAGATCCATAAAGTAATAATAATCATAATTCCTAATTTCCTATTGTACGATATGATGCAAATTATTCAAACATGAAGCAATGAAGACATGCAATGTCTGAATTTCAAGATTGATGAACCAATACAAGAAGTTAGAAACTACAACTTTGATTCAATACTCTTTGTCCTAACTCCAGGAAGGAATCTAGTTTGTAGTACAGAACATGCATCGTGTATTATCAATTCTTAATTGACAACAACTAAAGGTCATCTACCTCATCAATGCCTTCCCATTTTGTGTTTTTATGTTATATTCCTTATAAAAGTGTCAAATTTCTCTCAAAGTAAGCAACCACTGAATAAAATAAAAAATAGTTGAGATATGATTGAGAAATGGTCATTTATTTCTTGAAAGAATCTTCACAATTTCTTTGGTTGTTTTTCATCTCAAGAAACAAGAAATGACCTAATAAACTATCGTGATGTAATATAAGAAACAACATGGTGCAATGCCCATTTTCAAAGCCAAATGATGTCCATTGAGGACATGGCCTTTATTTGGTTCCTGTTTCATAGGAGTTTCGGGTAGAAATGGAACTTTGTTGTACCATTTCCGGTAGTAAAAAGGGAAAACCTTCTTTTTCCATGGGAAATAATTTACCTTTCCTTTTTCAAGATAATCTAAATCACAAAAAATATGAACTATACTGCACACATTCTTGGATAATGTGAAAGTGGAAAAGGAATACCCTACAAAAGTGATGCACACATGTACATTTGAACACTAATATATTTTTGTAGTTGAAATGCAATGCTTGTTTTCATTTAAATGTAGGGTTTTTAAAGCAGGGAGAAATAATGGCTGCCAAATTAATAAGCGTTTCTTTGGGAAAAATTTTAATCTTGTATTGGGTGATGAAGATAATAGAGGGTATTGAATCTTGATTCTTGAAATCTAGAGAGAACCATACAGCCTAACACAATCCAATAGAATTGACCAAAAAAACCCAAATAGAGTCAACCCTACTATCGGAGGAAGGGCACGGTAAGACTTCATTTGCAGAAGGCGAGAGCGAATCTTTATTCCCTATAAAAATGAGCGAATCGAGATGAATCATTGTTCTGAAATTTGAAGCGAATGATGATCTGCAAGAGCTCGGGCGAATGCGAGCGGAATGCTGATACGCAAGAACTCGGGCGAATGTTATTACACGCAAAGAAAGTGAGTGAATGTTGGCGACCAAATATTGCAAGAGCGGAGGGCGAATGCGCGCGTGATATCAGACGTTAATGTAGCACACATGTACATTTGAACACTAATAGATTTTTGTAGTTTAAATGCAATGCTTGTTTTCATTTAAATGTATGGTTTTTAAAGCAGGGAGAAATAATGGCTGCCAAATTAATAAGCGTTTCTTTGGGAAAAGTTTAAATCTTGTATTGGATGATGAAGATAATAGAGGGTATTGAATCTTGATTCTTGATATCTAGAGAGAACCCTACAGCCTAACACAATCCAATGGAATTGACCAAAAAAACCCAAATAGAGTCAACCCTACTATAGGAGGAAGGGCCTGCAGTAAGAACTTACCATTTTGCAAGAGCTGAGGGCGAACGCTGAGGGCGAATGCTGAGGGAAAATGTTGTTCTCTAAGAGCTTAGGGTGAATGATGTTTTGCAAGAGCGGAGGGCGAATGCGCACGTGATATCAAACGTTAATGTAGCTATTGCAACGGATACGAAACAATAAAATCATTTTTATGTAGCGCGCATATAAGTTTCATATTTGTATTTAGTGCGCATATAAGTGTCGTTATACCGACGGCGGAAAACGCATCGCTATTGCGACGAAGGCCTCCAAACGTCGCAATTACGACATTTATACATTGTGTCACACTTGCGACGTTTAGAGGTAGTCGTCACAATAGCGACGCGTTGGGCCATAGTGTCGCAATTGCGACGTCTTCCTCCAAACGTCGCAATTGCGACACTTTTCTAAGTGTCGATATTGCGACACTTTTCTATAAACGTCGGTATAGCGACGGTTTCGGGCGAGATGGAAAAAATATGGGGAAATTTCTGACATTTGGTCAAAAGCGTCAGAACCAAGTGTCGGAATTTCTGCCAAATGTAGTAGTGTCAATGATACTGTTTGATGAGCACCATAGGTGGAAGGTCATGACATGATTACCTCGGTCTTCTGCTTGCTTTCCTTCAAATTTTGGAATGTATGAAGGGAGCTTCGTGGGCATGGGAGGCCATGTAGGCTTGTGTGTGATGGGTTCATTCGTTGGCTTGGTTAAATCGGGTAGATTCAATGAAGCTAAGAAAGGTGTCTGGGAGGTTGATGCCATTGCAATGTGTGAAAACACAAAGTTCTGATTAGGAAGAGGGTTGGTCTGTGACATACGCTACTATGTATTTGAATGGATTCCCGAATGGTTCACACTCGTCTGCCCTCTAGGTGTTGTGGGAGGAGTGGTGTGTGGTGTGGTGTTGGGAGACCGGCCAAGGTTCCCAACTATAGTTGCCCCAATAAAGGATGAATCGATAATGGTGGTAGCGCTTCGTCTTTGACGCCTGAACGATGAAAGAATTGGAACCTCTCCCGGTAATGGGGGGAGGTCCAAAAGACGCCTAGATTGACAAGGTCACGTTGGGTCTGTTCTGGAGTCAACTAGGTTAGGTTTTGGAAAAAATTGAGAGGATAGATTCTATGATCAAAGAAAAATTATGGTCACATACATAAAACAAAGTGAAAATAAAATAAATTTTCCCTTTAAATTAATTCTATGTGATCAAGCAATCAAAAAAGTGGTTTTGTTTGTTTGTGTATGATACTCAAATCCTAGAAGACCTATTCGTCCTCACACACTCAAATGTAAATGGGCCTTGAGAAGATATCTTGTGATTGTTGTCACAATGTCTCGTAAGAGCTGGCGACGCCCCTAGTGAGCCGAAGAAAATCCACCAAGGTAAGGGTAGAGAGTCTGGCGCTTGCCTGCACCGTCACCTATAGGGAAAGGACGCCCTATTTTTGGCCACTAAGTACCACTGTCCCACGTGAGCATTCGAGTCTTGGGATTCTTGGTAATTCAGCTAACAGTACTGAGTATCAGCCAAGTCAGGTAGCCCTGACTGATACCTACCCGCACTGCGCCTAAGCCTAACCCCCTCTGAAATGGGTCTCCGCTGCGCTCAGGTTTTCTTTTCCGTGGACCGATAGGTGGATTTGAAGCTCCCTAAACAGTCAAATTCTATGTTTCAAGATGAATTATGCTCAAGGCGGCTTATTGGATGCCTACCCCCTTGATCCTAACTTAAAATATAAATTATTTTGTGGCCACTGTGGGGAGAATTTAGTGAGTTTGGTTAAGTTAGTTTTAGGTGTCTTTGCTCTGCTTAGTGGGTGGATGTGTGTGAGAAAAAAGTGGACAAGCACATAGTTTGAATGTGTGGATATGCGATGATCCTTTTCAGTATCCTCTATTAAACTATGTTGTATTGCTCCTTGCTCAAAAGAAAAACATGTGTGGATATGGACCGCTTTCTATTTTTCCTAGTTAATCTATGTGATCAACTAAAGGGATATGACATGTTGTGAATAGGGAGTGTTCATATTCTTACCTAGGATTACCGGAGGGTGCAAAGGTAGCAGATATTACTTTCTCTTCTATCGACAATTCAATCTTAGTCTCAAAAATCCTAGTGCAAAAATTGAACTAAACTAATAAATTTTACATTAGAAAAAATAAAATAGCTACGCATGCGTGGTCTTGGGCCACTTACTTTGGCTAGTTATCTAGGTGTGTTGGTACCAAAATTTTCAAAAAATATTTTTTTTTTCAGAATGCAAGCTATTTTTCCCCCCTACTTAAACTATGTGTGAACTTTGCAAAAATAAACTTGAAATAAAATTGAAACTAAGCCTACAGAAAGCAGCTAAGAGTGAGCTTTAGCAAGTTGCGAGGTACCTCAACTAGTGCTAGCAGGTGTATAAGGGGCTGCCAAACACTTCACAAGCATGAAAAGACGGAAATATGGGAGAAATTTCTCATTATGTATTTTGCGTGCAAAAGTCTGAAACAGGCACGATGTCTGCGCGCGGGTCAACTCTGAACGTGTACCCTGGGCGTGTCTGTGGGAGGTAAAAGCACCCAAATTCATGAGAAAGAATTTTTTGGAGTTGTTCTGCTTCAGTCTTCCACTTGGGATGAACTAGGGACTGCAAGAGAAAAAGGGGGAAATTCAGCTCCACTCCACAGCACAGACAATGATCTCTGCAAAAAAGGTAGAACCATATAAACTTGGTAATAAACGTTAGTGGAGTCGCCAATCCTATGTTAGTGCGTTTGGTGCACGTATGTATGAAATCACACCAAATTAAGGGGTCTAGTTTACCCCTTTAAGTTATTGGTCACAGGGAGAAAAAGAAGTGGAGTCAAGAAAGTTAGTGGAACAAGCTAGAATCATAAAACATACTAGATAGAGAAATAGCATGAATATATAAACTAAAATAAACTAAAACTAAAACTAAAACAAATAAACAAAATCTCTGAATAGAGTCAAACGACAACAATAATCCACACGGTGGTTCTCAGCCCCTCTTATTGAACGCTGGTAGGAAATGAGGATGAAACTTTAACCCTCTTGCCAAAGGGCCCCTAGAACATTGGTTCTAAGTTCCGAGCAAGGATGTTTTTACTCCCAAGCTTGCCTCGATGAAAAGTCTCCCTCTCTCTATTGTGGTGGACTGAACTTGTTGGATGGCTAACAATTGAGTCCCCTCTATCTTCAACTCCAGATCACACACTGCTGGTATTGCTTGGGAAATTTTGGCCAGCATAACAATGTGTTCACAAGTTCTTCATCTCATGGTGGCCTTATATAGGATAATTCAAATCCTCCTTCCCTCTCTTGGTACATTGTGGATGGTGAACCAAGAGAGGGGGATGATTCCATTGTGTGCCACAAATATTCCTTTATGTGCTCCCTTGATGTCTAAGAAGGCTTTGATGGCTGTCCTTAGGTGGATTCAAGTGAAATCACTGTCCTGGAGTGTGCTTGTGCGGTCCCAGAAAGTGACATTTTTCCACTCCCAGGATTGCGCGCATATCGGGTCAAAAAGCATGTAAAGGCGCTCTTCATGAAGGATTATGCACGTAAAAGCATTTATTACTTGCTCTTTGATTTTTCCTCAGACCTTAGATATTTTTAAATAATTTCCAGATTCTCTAATGTCTTTCAGCCCTATAAATCCTTCTACACGACATTAAATAATGCCATCTTCTACTTGTATGATTTTCTAGTGTTAACAACACCCATCGATCAAAACATTATTTTCGAATTATTTTCCCATTAATGCAATCAAATCCGAGCGAAACTTATCGAATATTGAAGAAACCATTTCTATCAATATTTCGACCAAACCTAGCATTGTAGAAAACATTCATGTCGGCGTGTCTTGTTCTTCATCAGAACTTGAAACTTATCGCTTTCTCTTTTGTGAATTTTGTGATATATTTGCTTGTTCTTATCAGGAAATGCCAGGAATAGATACTAGTATCATTGAACACACCATTAAAATGTACCCTGATGTTAGACCGGTACGTCAAATGCCTTCATCCTATTCATACGAAGAAGGTTGCTGCCATTAAAGCAGAAGTTGAAAAACTTTTGCGTGTTGGTTTCATTTACCCTTTTCTGCTTACTAATTGGGTTTTCAACATTGTTCCTATCATGAAGAAAAAAGGGAAAATCAGAGTGTGCATCGATTATTAGGATGTAAATATTGCTTGTCCAAAAGACAACTATCCTACTCCCTTTATCAACCAGATTATTGACGATTGTGCTGGATGTGAAATATTTTCATTCATGGATGGATTTTCCGGTTACAATCAAATCAATATCTGCCTAGAGATCCAATATAAGACATCATTCATATGTCCCTGGGGCACATTTTCTTATCTTAAACTCCCATTTGGTTTAAATAACGTTGGGGCAACATTTCAAAGAGAAATGGATTATGCTTTCAATGGCATCAAAAACATTGTTCAACCTTATCTAGACGATTTACCCACGCATTCACGAAATCATACTGATCACCCAACTCATTTGAGAGCTATCTTTCTACAGTACCAACACTACAAAATACACTTCAATCCACACAATTATGTGTTTTGTGTTGGTTCTAGTCGTTTGGTAGGATTTATTGTCTCAAAATAAGGAATTCGAATCAACCCACTAAAGGTATAGGCCATTCTTGATTTTATTAATTTACTTCAGTTACAGAAACTTCAAGGAAAGGCTAACTTCCTAAGGAGGTTCGTACCCAACTATGCTGAAATGGCTAAAGGATTTACTCGTATTTTGAAAAAGGGGATTCCCTTCCATTGGGATAAGGTTGTGCAAGCTTATTTTGATGCTATCAAGGATACACTTGTCCAGGCGTCACTAATGTATCCCCCCAATTATCAGAGTGATTATTTCTTATATATTTCCGCGGCTAATATGACCATTACTATGGTATTGGTCCAAGAATAATATGGGATAGAACATCCAATATATTATTTGAGTCATAATCTCAATGATATAGAAGTGAAGTACTCATACGTCGAAAAGCTCACCTTGGCAGCGATTAAAGTTGTCCAAAGATTTCACCATTATATCTTATTCTGGAAGACCATTGTCATTTTGAATTGCAACCCCATGACTTACATTTTGTCAGGTAAATTTCTGGGGGAAAAATATTTAAAATGGATTTTCATTTTACAGGAATTTGATTTTGAATTCATCAAATCCAAGTCAAATAAGTCTTTAGTTTTGGCTGTGATTCTCTGTGACCTTCCCTCTGATAGTACTGGTACTACATCAGAACCATCAATTCCTGATGAGCCTATGTTTCCGATCGGATCATCTGATCGTTGGTATGGATATTTTATCATTTATCTCCAAATCCAAACTTTTTAGCCCAATACCTCTTACTCTCAACAACGACATATTCGATACCAACCCAAAGATTATTTGATTGTCAGCGATACACTTTATCATCATGGTGTCGATATGATCTTAAGGAGGTGCCTCACTCATGAGGAAGCTGAGAAGGTTTTAAATGATTTTCATGCTAGGGCTTGTGGTGGACACTTGTCTGGATATGCTACTGCGCAAAAGATACTTTGCACTAGTTACTTTTTTCCTACCATATTTCGCAACTACATCCTCGTAGTCAGAATTTGTCATGCATGCCAGATATTTGATCGTAAAATCTTCAAGCCGCTAGCACCGATGCATCCTGTTATCGCTGTGGGACCATTTTCAAAATGGGGCATTGACTTCATGACTTGCAACCCTCTTTCATTCGGGGGGCATGGTTATATTATTGTCGCAGTAGACTACTTTACCAAGTGGGTCGAAGTGATTCCTACATTCAATAACACAGGAGAAACAATTGCATTATTCTTTTTCAATCATTTCATCTCATGGTTTGGTGTTCCATAGGCTATAGTCACAGATCATGGTAAGCGTTTTTCGCAATCATATGATGAATGAGTTGACTGCCAAATTAGGATTGTCCCATGATAGTTCTACTCCTTATTATCCATAATCCAATGGATAAGTTGAGGCTATTAACAAGATTCTTAAGCGAATGCTTCAACGAATTATAGGAGTTCATAAACGAAATTGGCATTTGATCTTGTACTTGCCTTTGTGGGCATACCGAACCTTGGTAAGAAACACAACCAGATTTATCCCCTTTCAAATGGTGTATGGTCTGGAAGCTATCTTTCCTATCGAATGTGAAATATTGTCATCAAAATTCATCGTTGACTTTTTACCTGACACATCTATAGAATAAGCACATATTTTTAACCTCATCCATCTTGATGAAACACGTTGTGAAGCCGCATTGGCCAACGAAGCGCATAAGATATGTATAAAGGCGCAATACAACCAACATGTCCAGCCTCACATCTTCTCAGAGGGTGACCTGGTCTTACTTTATGATCAGGAAATTGATGTAATAGGTATAAGAAAATTTGAGCCGTTATGGCATGGCCCCTATATTGTCAAAATATATATTGCTATGGGCGCCTATGAGTTGGTATATTATGATGGAACTCCATTGGCACAGCCTCGAAATGGGTTGTATCTGAAATGTTACTATGCTTAAACATGAGCATAGTAAAATTTTGTATTATATTGTATATATGCTTTTTATTTACATTTAATGTCTTAGTTTGTATTTCTAGAGATCTCTTGAAGTTAGTAATCCACTTTACATTTCATAGCAGATGTCTGAATCTTTGGAACCATTTGTTGGGTATGTTAATGGTGCTAGTTGTAGTATGAAAAATCTATCCTCTGCGGCGTGGGCGAGTTAGTGAGTTTTCAAGGGATTTTTATCGGTCGATCTACAAACAATATCACTGAGTATAGCACGTTGATCTAACTTCTCTATGATTCCATTTCATTTGGTATTAACTTCATCATCATTAGGTTAGACTCACAACTTGCTATACTCCAACTTAATAGTGTGTATACTGTCAGAAATCCAACACTGCATCATATGTTCCTAAGAGTTTGAATTTTGGAAAGAAATTTTCATTTCATTCAATATCAACACATTTCTAGAAACTTGAACACATTAACTAATCCCTTAGCGAATTATGTTATAAATAGACATTTGCAACACATGTGGACATATTTTCAATTCACATCACATAATTGAATAGGATTGCGCAATAAACATGGGAAAACACTGAAATCAAATAGATATATAGTTATAAGTTTTTACAAAAAAAATTCCCAAGACACATTGGTCATATGACCTCAAAATGTATGCAAAATGTCAAATAAAACTAGTGATGCTCATGATAACAAGCTACTGATCTAGCTATCCTACGTAATAACCGCATCCAACAGTTAGGAACGCCAATAGTGTGACTCTGAAGTCTAATGGGTAACTATTTGATCTAGAAATCTGAAATCCAAAGATTCAATCCCTCTATGTTCTGTTGTAGCTCAGCAAGAGTCTCAGTCATGTCAAAATCCTGAAGGACTTCTCTCTCGACAACCCTCTCTGCTGGCTCCTATGCTCTCTGCTCTGGCTGACCCACTGGTTGAACTCGACCTACATCTTTATACATCAAAAATTTAGTTTAGTCTTGGGAAACATAAAAATACAAAAACATCTATAAACCTTAGAAAAGGAAAAAAACATGGTCAATTTTTTTTTACTAATTGCACCCCATTGAGCGTTGTCTGGTAGAATAAAGTCTAGATCTCCTCAGAAGTATATGCCTGCGTATCCATAATCATCGATGGAAATTATATGTCATCTAAACTAGGTGAATAATGTAGTAGAGAATATGATGGTCGATTGACCAACATGTCTAGCCATCAATTCCACCCATCTCCACATCTGTGGATCTCTAGGGCCAGATATACCCAGTGTAACATATTGGGGCTGCATCAATGGAATCCACTCTAAGGCGAAGGAGATTAGGATCGAGTCATAGTTGAAATTATTTTTCCTTCCTCCCTTTGCCTTGGTCAGTTCTTCTAAGTGAAAAACACCACACTTAGGGAATTTGGTTTAATCTGTAGATCACAATTCCATATAACGAGATTGAAGACCTTCGAAGAAAAGAGAATATTTTGATAGAGTGGATTTAGTTGTGGCAGGATCAGGCCCTCCAGCTTTCACATACAGTAGAATATAAGCTCAATGAGCTATGACAAAGGGAGAAAGAAGTGTTGCAGAAGACAGCTAGACCAACAATAGAGGCACTACTAGAAGAAGTGTGCCAAGAGGAAAAGAAGGTAGCAGAAATAATTCAACGGTATAATGTCCCCTACATGAGCATTGCATCAAATATTCGGGGCACAATAGCTGAGTGAATCAGCATGAGTCACATGTGAGTGTTAGGGCCATGTTGGGCGCAACCCAACTTGGTCCAATTTTGGTTAATGACTCCGCATTTTGAGGAGTGGAGTGCACAATACCACGAAGTCATATTTACCGTGCGATGTTCTAGGGGCTTCGAGGTGGGTCGAAGCCCCTAATTTTGTAACGGGTATTGGGGTTTTAGTTAATTGTTTTTTCAATCCCATGGTATGTAGACCATGTTTTTGTAGCGATGTAATGCTATATAAAGAGATGCAATTCTTTGTTGAAAAAATAATCATAGATCATATCATAATAAACATTGAGCGCAAGTTGTTGTATCTTTTGTTCTGTGTTTTGGGCTTTAAGGAAAGGCTCTGCAGCTGAGTGAGCAGAGACCTTGAAAGAGTTTGCAGCTGAGTGTGCAGACCACTTGCAGTTGTTTGTGTAGGTAGAGAAGCTAAATGTACTTAAAGGATTCATCTTAATAAAGAAGAAGAGAAGTTTTGGGAAACATTTTATGTTTATGTGTATTATTATGTTTGCTTTCTATTTGTGGATGTGAAGTATTGATTATGTTATGATAGCGTAGTTATATTTTTATGTAATATGCATATGTTGAATTGAATGCAACGAAGTAAATAATTAATTTATATAGCGTAGTAGTGATATGTGTGCCAGAAGAACTAGTTTAAAGACATAGAAGCAAAGTAGAAGCCACCTCACGCAGTCCCTCAAGACTACAAAAACCTAGTTCTGCAACCACCCATAGCCACATCAGGTGAGACTGTGATATCTTGTAGGTTGTTGCCGAAATGGAAAGTGTCTGAGGGTTTTTTTGGTGTGAAGTACAAGGTGAAACTGGGTCAAGCCCCACCAAGCCAACAATAAAGATATATCCTAAAACAAAATTGAAAAGTTTCTTGGGTACCAAACTCCACAAACCAAGATAGGATAGTTAAAAGAAACACTTGCAAATTCAATGCCCTGGAGCGTCGATGTGGGTAGAACCACAACCAACTCGAACATCGAACCTTTAGCAGTGTTATGGAGGAAGATGATAAAAAACATTGACCCTATGTTGAAGCATTCACAACTATGGGAAAGAGTGGAACCAATTCTGGGTCTCCCTCATAATACCAATAACACCCATAATTACCACCACAAAGATATAAACTACACCTAGTTATCAAATATATGAGCTCAGAGGAATATATACATCAAGGTGATGAGTCCTGCTCCCCACCACCCCAGATTACAATGCACCACCACCACCGTGAACCTCATCCCATACATTTATAGTTAAAGTACAGAGGATAATGACATAAGGTAAGCCAAAGTTTTTCATACCAACCTAGGTCCTTGAAAGGATAGGTGTATATCCTGACACACATCCTCAGACCAACATTCTTCATCTAGTACACCCTTTCATCAATGAGATCCCTACATGCATAACAACCATAACCCAAAACCTCCAAAGAAAGGCCCAATCCCTGCGGATCACCACCATCCATTTTCTCAGAGAATTGAAAATCATTCATGCTAGTAATAACCTTGAGACTCCACAAACACACACCTTCCTTCTTGCATTTTATCTGATTGAACATTGGTTGCACTAAGCTAGAGAGACATGCATTAACTGAACATGTAGAAGCCATGAGTGGAAAATTGGTGTATATGGTGCTCATGTTTTGAAATGAATTAAGCACTATATACATCAAGAATTAAGCACTATATACACACCCCGATTAGGGAAGTGTTAGTAAAATCAGAAATATCACGTGCAATTAAAACATTAATGCACTGCATATTCTCCTCCCAACCCTGAAACGACCAAGATAAATCAATATTAATATTTTGAGAACTACAACCCATGTTTGCTAAATAATCTTTCAATCCATTTCCAACTCATCTCGTATGTTGTAATATTCCTAAAATTAGCATGCAGCTAATGGGAATATTAAATTTTGTTTCTTGCACTTAGTAGGTGAATAAATGGGGGAAAGAGACCCATACTTATCTTGTATTAGCATAAAAGCCCACTTGGTGTGAAAAGGGGATATCTCAGTGGCTGGATTTTTTACTTTCCATGTATGAACAGGAAAAGAATCATGTTGATTCAGTCAAGTTGACCAAGTCAACAATGCAATATGGAGGAACAGTCTTGATAGAGCTACAACGCATTTTTGGAGTGAAAGTGTTCACATGGTGTTGAAAACCCTAATAGGTGGGGCCCAAGGTGAGGAGGCTCACAAACCTTATAAGGAGGAAGATAGCAGACATTTGAGGTTAGCTTATGGATTATAGATTTTGGTCTACTTAGACTCTTGAGCATTCTTCAGCTGTTGAGTTGAGTATGCAATGTTGTTCAGCACAAGGCAATCCTGCTTATGGATTCCTTCTCCTTCCTTGAGTGATCTCTTGGAGGAGCTCTATTCTTCATTTTCCCACATCCAGGCTTGAGGCCAAGCATCCTCCTTCAGCCACAACGTTATTCCTGTAGCAGGGGACGTTGTGTTGCAGGGTGTTGCAGTGGGAGACTTACAACACTAGCTCTTGAGCTTATCTTTCAGAGGAGGGAGCTCCCCTTGCTTTGCAAGATCTGTACAGGAATTCCAGAGCATATTTTACATCTTGGAATGTGGCCAAATCATGTCCCAACTTTTACAACGCAGTTATTTTTAGAAACTGCGTCCTTTTTCAGAGTGCTGCAGTAGCAGGGTTTGAACCCTTGCTTGTGAGCTCCTTCCTTGGAGGAAGGGCCAACCCTTCTCCCGGAAGGCTCTGTATTTTATTCTTCTTCTGTTATTTGTACATTACAGCCATATTTATACAGAGTTGCAGTCTAACTGTGTTTTCCAGGTCCAGATCTGTAGATATGCTCTTTTACACCTTGTACTTTCTTAAAACTTTTGCTGGGTTATTCTTATTGTGTATAAAGAGGGAGAAATATCCATTTTCTCAGCCATTGGATGCTTGTAGACTCCATATATGTTATTTATCATTATTTTCTGCATAAAACCTTAATAAAATAACGTTGTACATGCTTCAGTCATTTTTGCATGAGTTAAGCTATGGGGTTTGGGCTTATTTGAGACATATTGACTTGGGGAGATTTGTTTATGTTGGCTAGAGTGATTTGTTTTAGCTATAATTCTGGATGTAAGTTGTATATGGTATATTCTAAGGGATCCAACTCCCATTTCTCCCATATATAGCATTATTTCTGAAGACATCCATTTTATGCCCTATATTGTTGCATTTCCCCACTTTGGGAGGAGTGTATAGGCCATAATATTGTTGATGTTCATTCATCTGCTGGTGATATGTTCTTTAACATCTAATGAGCTGATGTACATTTCCATGCTCATGATTTTCTAAAGCTCCAACTTTGGAATATCTTCAGATATTCTATTTGTTGTAGAAATTTCCCATTTTGGGATATTACATATGTTGTACCAGGATGTATTCAAATCATTTCAAAAGATGACATATATTAGTCACCACCCCTTCTAATCTCCAACTATGTATAGTTTCCGAAATAACCATCATAAAAATATAGCTGAAAATATTTGAAATGCCTTTAGTGAGAATAATTGCAGGAACTGGATTCGAGTGACTAATGTTCCTATCATATATTTCTAAATGGCCCTTAAAAAGTAAACTATACATAAAAGAACAATATATTTTTAAGTGAATATATAATTGAATAGGATTTTTATTTTAAAAATTTTTAGGTTTCCCTTAAATCTATAAATACCTTTATAGAACTAATTTTCACATTAAGATTTGATATTAAACATATTAAAAATGGCAAAGTAAAGATAGCGAATAATACCATGTTAAGATTTTAGAACTTGGAATTCTAGTTCTTGTGTTTTATTTGAAACCTCTTATGAATTAAGTTAATATTGGAGGTATAATTTTTTCTATTTTGAAAATTTGGAAACTAAAATGACATAGTCAATTATAAGATTATCATGATTACCCTTCTTTTAGCAAAATTAAATGGTATTTTTATTGAAAAAAAATTAATTAATATGTTATAAACAGTCATAAGAGAGCTAAAGGATGTGTTGGGTTTACGAACGGATGTGTTGGGTTTAGGAACTAATGTGTTACAATCGGTTACCTTATTACCCTTAAATCTGTTATTAAGGATTGTATAGACAAAGAAGAAATTTTTATTTGTTATTTTTTAAATTTTACAGAATCCTTCTATGTTGTTTTTAGAGTTATGGAATGAAAAACAAATAGGTATTTGTCATGAGCATCATAGGTTTGTAATTGGGGTTTTCAAAAGGCTTATTTCCAAGATAAAATGTAGTAATTAATGTATAGACATTAAGTGTGATATTGAGGTTAATCTAGACGCCCTTTTTCTTTTACTATTTTTGACATTTATATGAATAAAATTTAACAATGTTTAGAACACCTTTATGATAGGAGTGAATTTGTACCAGCCTAGATCCATCTAACTCTGGATCCATCATGCGCCGAGAGGGATCAAATCTCTCGAGGTGCAAACCTATTTTTTGAGTGCAAAACTTGAGGAAAGGATTGCACCTCGAGAGATTTGATCCCTCTCGGCACATGATAGATCCAGAGTTAGATGGATCTAGGCTGGTTCCAGTCGGAGGCATCGACGTCACATTTTTCAGATTATTAAAATTTAAATTACCACTAGATGAAATCACCACCTACACTGAAATCAATGCATCTAGTGCAAGTAATCAAATATCATTAGAAATAAATATCTACACTAAAATCGATGCATATAGTGAAAATAATCAAATAGGATTATAAATCACCATCTCCACTTATATCAATCCATCTAGTGTGAGAAATATTCTTCCCTCTCTCCACCCTCCATCCATATCTATATCCCCCTCCATCTCTTCTTTTCTGTCTTTCTATCTCACCCCCCTAAACACACACACTTTCGCAATCCATATATATCAATCTCTTTGTCAATCCCCTCCTCTCCCCATATCTCTCTTCTTCCCTCTCTTCACCTTCCATCTATATCTCTATCTTCCCCCTCTCTCCCTCTCTCTCCATCTTCCTTATCACTCACTCACACTCTCTTTCTCTCCACCTTTCTCTCTCTATTTCTTTCTTCTTACCTCTCTCCTCCTCCCCCTCTAAGTCCATATCTCTTTCCCTCCCTCTCTCCACTCTCTCACATCCTCTCTCTTCCTTCCTCTCTTTCCCTTTCTCTCCCATCTCTCTCTCTCCCTCTCTCCCTCTCTCTCTCTCTCTCTTCACCCACCAACTATGTTACTATATCCCTCCCTCTCTCCTTATATCTCCTTCTCCCCCATTATCTCCATCTCTCCTTATTTGTCTCTTTATCTCAGCCCCAAACATACACGCTCTCTCTCTGTCTCTCCCTTGTCACTCCTTCTCTCTCTCCACTTCTCACTCTCTATATTTCTTATTTCCTACATCTCTCCCCCTCCAACTCCATCTCTCTTATCGATCCCTCTCTCCTCCTCTCTCTCAAGTCCTCTCTCTAGTCCTTCCTCTCTCTCTCTCCCCTAAATCCCTTTCTCTTCCCGAATCTCTCTCTCTCTCTCTCTCTCTCTCTCTCTCTCTCTCTCTCCCTTTATCTCCCACCTCTCTCTCTCTGTCTCTATTTTCCCTCCAATCCTCTCTCTTCCCCCATCTCTCTCTCTCTCTCTAATCCTCTCTCTTCCCCCATCCCTTTCTTTCTCTCTCTCTTTCCACCCCTCTCTCTCTCCAACTACATTACTATATCCCTCCCTCTCTCCTTCTCACTTCTTCTCTCCCCCCTTCTTTCCATACATCTTACTTTGTTTCTTTATCTCACCCCTAAACATACACACTCTCTCTCCATCTCTCCCTTATCACTCTCTCTCTCTCTATTTCTTATTAGTTATGTAAACTAATGAACATAAATATTCATAAATATAAGGCAGATTATGGCGTAAATATGAAAAGAGGTTTTATTTACTTACCATACCTCTAGTTTATTTATATTTTTATTTATTTACCATACCCCTTTTCTTTACTATGGTATTTGACCAATAGGCTTGTTATATAATTAGATTTTTATTTATAATCCTATTTGATATATTGTTATTTATTTACCTTACCTCTTTATGCCTCTTTTACATTTATTTATTTACCATGCCTCTTTATATCTATTTTATATTTATTTATTTATTTATCATACTTTTTTATACCTCTTTTATATTTATTTATTTACCCATGGCATTTGGCCCATGGTATCAATATTAATTTGTCCCATGGTATTCATCCCATAGGCTTCATCTAAATAAAACCTCTTTTTAAAGTTTTTTTAAATATAAAAAGCTTTATGAAATAAATATAAAAATAATTTTGATTTATTTACCATACATCTAGTTTATATATATTTTTTATTTATTTACCATAGCTCTGGAGTAAGTATAAATTCATTTTACAAATATTTAATTAAAAGAAATATTAAAAGATTTTGGATTTTGATTGTTTGTGTTGAATTAACTCTTTTTCTTTGATTTAGGAAATGGTATTGACTTTAATAAAGAGTAAAGATGTTTGAAATTTTACTTAATTTGGAAATTCAATGTGGTAATTTTTTTTGTTAAAGATAAATTTATAATTCATTCAAATTCACGTATATAATTTACTATCCATTCAAATTATATAAATAATACATAATTGTATTAGAAATTGATATATGTTCTAGCACAATGCGAATTTTTTTTTTTTTTTATTTATTTATTTAAAACTTAAGCCGACATTTTGTATGAAGGGGTCATATTGGACTGTAGATGCGCCTCTCGGCGCAATTAGCATGGTTGAAATCATTGTCATCCTTCTCTTATATAATAGGGAGATTTTGTTCCTACCAAATTTATTAACAATCTTCACCAGCATATCAATGTTTTCCAAAAATCAATTTTGAACATACTAATATTATCCATAAAAAACCAAGGTTATGACACTTAAATTAGGAAAGAACATGTATCTTATAATTGTGTAGGGTGATAATTCCCTTAGAAGAGGTTCGGTCGTACAAATTTCAAAATATTCATTTTCAATTGTTATTTAGACTAGAATTGTAATGTTCTTGAGAATAGATTATTGCAGATTGAAAAGCTTATATAATATTATAAAAATTGAGTTGGAGGTCTCGATAAGAAAAATATATGTTCAACACTTTAATTATCTTAGTTATATTATATATTGGTAAAGTATAATCCTACGATATCTTAAATGAGGATTCCAATACATTTAAGTAAATGCAAATTTTTTTAATTAATTTATATTCAAAAAATCTAATGTAATACTCTTTATTCCAATTTATTAATTTAAGAAAAAATTACTTTCATAGTGATGCATGAGCATCATGGTTCAAAAAATTTGTACATTTAGTAGAATCTAGGGGGGTCTTGTGCTTTTGAAAGGAGTTGGTTTACTAAGTATTTAATTAATGTAATTTTCAATGTTTTGAGTGATTTTATGTGAGACATTTAAAATAGGATTTAATTAAATATTGGGAGGCATATTTTTAAATGTTCTTGAATGTAGGAGAACATGAGTGATTGATGAGTGATTGGTGTGGATTGAGATATTCTGAAATATTGTAAATCTTAGATTAGAAAGTCGTTCATGATTTTATGGATTTGAGAAGATCCTTAGGATTTAGTTGAATGTTGAGATCCTCAAGGGACAAAGAAGAGATTTTAGGGATTAATTGAGGACTTAGAGGATTTTTAGGATTTTGTTGAGTAACCTATGGATCTGAGCCAGAATTGGTTACATAACCTTTTGTATATATTTGTAAAGCCTCAAAGGCATAAGAATCAATATTCTTTGATAGGAGTTTTGATTATAAGCCTACGGGCATAGAAAGAGGAAGAGAAAAGGGCCATGTAAAGGCACATCAACCAAATTCAGATTGTAAGCAGGTTTTTATTGTATTTGTATGATTTATTGATTAATTAGAAATTGAATTCATGGATATTGTGTTTTGTTTCTTTTATGTGCTGAGTGATCTGTATCTGAACAAATTCAACATCTGTGAAATAATTAACTTATTGCATGAATTTGGATGAATGAATTAGGCTTATTGTGTGAATAATACTTAATGGCTGGGGAGAATCATGTGTGATTCTATTATGGAGAAATTAAAATTGTATGCAGGTCGAAGGTGAAGTAAATTCGAATCCCAGATTCAGAGTTTTAATATAGAATGGAGTTTTGATGTATTATGGTTTGAGATAGTGTGCTAAAGTGTACGACATAATGATCATCAAATATCTAAGAAAATGAATAGAATAAATATCAAGAAGGATTAGCTTGGAGGAAACGAAGATGCAGAGCGATGAGAGTCGAAGGAACAGGAGAAAAGATCAAGGCAGCGAAACCTTAGAAGATTTCCAAAGGATAAAATGGACGATGAGGATGAAATCACAAAGATCAGTTTGAAGATTAACGACAGAGATTACTTTGCAAGATAAGTTGGGAAACTTATGGAAGGTCGATTTTCGATGAAGTGCTAAGGAAAATGTTAGGCGTTGCGATGCAATGATGAAGACACATGTAAGCAGAAGGATTCATCGCATATCACGTTCGTTATAATCACTGATGTGTGAATGTTATAATCGCCGAAGTGTGATATCATATATTTGCCAATGTGCGTTATATGGTATTTGTTGCAATTGTTGAAACGTGATATTTGTGACTTGCGATGAGAATTAGAGTTTTCGATGTGGGTTGGAATCACGAATGGCGATGAGGTAAGTTTTCCGAAGTGTGATATGGGTCGGTGATACATCAACGATGCCATGTATGTGTTACGGTAAGGTAACGAAGGTGGCCATAGTATAAAGGTAAAACTTTAATATATGAGTCATAAACCCGAAACAACTTTATAAAGGAGCTTCCACGAATAATATGAATTTAATAATGATTAAAGTGGGATTGTAAAAGTTTTTAGAGATATTATGACTTTATCATCAGGTTTTGGGCAGAATAAGACTTAGTTCTGCATGGTATGGGTTTGCGGCCATATGGATGCATAATTTTTGGTATCAGAGTAGTAAAATATATTTTGGAAGAAAGTTAAAGCAGAGTTATGTTATTGAATTTGTATGTGTAGAATACAATTATGATTGCAGGAAGAAGGATCATATTTTAAATCTAATAGACAAAAGACACAGAGATAAAATGTGGAAAAATATGGAGAGTAATTGATACTCTTGAAGATAATTTACAGAGGAAAATGAACAAGGAATAGTCCTTTCAAAGTGAAGATGAATGGTGGAACAAGATCATGCAGAGATCATGAAGGTGATATGGTATGTTTTTATTTGAGAATATGTTTGCATGTTTCAAGTTTTGTCTTCAGAGGAGAAATCAGGACAACAAGAGTTCTTTGAAGAGAACATAACAAGAAGAGTTTTCAGATAATTAGAGTGTCACACTAGAAGCGAAGAGACGAATCAGATTTGAATATGATTGAGTAAAGAGATAGAAGGAAAATCTACTTTGAGAGAAATTACATCAGATTTTTGAAGGAAAGATTGAGAAAATTATTTATGAAGATATAGTAACAACTGCAAACAGTGAAGGTAAAGTCAGCAGACAGAAAAGAGAAACTGCAACAGCAACATGTGTTCAGGAAATTGGACAGTGAGGTATGGTATTCATGTTTTTAGTTAATTAATGATGAATTATTGATTGAAATAAATACTATATTGAATATGTTTGATGATTATAGCAAGAACAAGCAGAATTTTTGATGATGATGGAAATGAACTTATCCAACTAGAGTTTGGAAGAAAGGAGAGAGTTGATTGAGCGCATTAGCCAAAGGAGCAGTGAAGCTCTAGAAGGTTCAAGAGAGTGGACCAAGAGAGAGAATACCTAGGAAGAGATCAAGCTCAGAGAGGAAGCTTAATAGGGTATTGAGTAGCAAGAGGAGATTGTTACAAGAGAAGGCTATGTTGCAGATCACTAATCGATTATGGACGAGCTCATGAGGAATATGGCCATGGGGGGTCATAGAAGAGGTTCTAGATAATTCCATAAAGGTAAGATGAGTAATGAGGAGCGAGAGAGAAATATTGTAGTAATGAGAGTACAGTTGAAGGTACTACAGGGATGGCTACAAGAGAAAGAGAATGAATACCAAAGACATGGATGGAGAATGAGGAAATGGGTTAGATGGAACCTATTGCAAAAGAAATGGAATGCCAAGCTGATAAACAAGTTTAGAGAACTTGAAAAAATACATATTACTTTGTTATATAAGGAGAGATTCAAAGGAATTGAGTCACAACAAAGAGGATCTGCTGAAACCTAGAAATTACATTGTGAAAGATTGGTGCTTGAAGCATCAAATGAGACCGAAAGGTCTTGTATTTTTAAAACTAATGATTTGTGTATGATTGTAGGTACATCATAGGATGATGAGCCAACTTTAGAGTTTGTTAAGAAGAAGGAGTAGAATCTGAAATCTGTTTAGATTAATACCGAGATAGCAAGATCTCAGAAAAAAAAGGAGACAAATTGGTCTCATGGAAATGTGCAATAGAATATTGGAGCTGGTAACAGTGAAAATTCGAATAGAAGATATGAGTTAATACATGAATATGAAGAAAAGGTATTTACTGTGTCTAATGAGTTTGGAATTTTTAAGCATGATGATTTAGACATGTGTGTAGATTTTTTAGAGGGAGAAGGACCACTTGATGATGGGTCAACAACAAGTGAAGGTATTGAAAACTATGTAAATTTTCCAAATTCTACTCCAATTGAAAATTTTGAGTTATATAGAAAATTATACCTTCAAAGAAGAAAGTTGGAAAAGCAGAGGATATATACTCAGGATAAATTGATGAAGAAGGGAGACAGAAAAAAAATTCATCAATGACAATCATGAAGAAGAGGGTAAGGATGTAAGAATGGTACTAAGAGTTCAGAAAATTGAAATTACAGAGGAGGGATTTCATTATTGTGAACTAGGGTAGGGAGACATCCTTGAAAGAGATGATATGGAGGAGAGACTAGCTAACAGTCTCGTGACTTCTTTGGAGAATTTAAATCAACATATTGATGTGCTGAAAAAAGAGTTAGAGGAAAACTCAGAGTAGCATACTGAGATGTTGCCAGAGAAGGAAAAGGTAATGAGGCCTTATATTTTTAATTCTGATAATTGGTTTATGATTACAGGATTTTATGAAGATGAGGTAGACATGTCTCAAGTTGAAGGAGAGATAGTTTTAGAACTGGAGAAGACTATAAGTTTCCAGGTGAGGCATAATGATGAGGAAGATGTAAATCATGAAGATATTGTGTTTGAAGAATTTGAATTGATTGTCAAAATCAGTCAAAGAGGTGAAGGACAATCACTGAGGGTTGTCAAGGAAGAGGAAGAAAAATCTAATGGAATTGATGAACAACATAGTGATATATTTGAGAGGAATCAAGTATAGAGTGAGTACCAGTTAGAAGATAAACTAGACATAGAGATTGGAAGAATAAGAAGGTTGATGATGAAGGTGTATCAGAAGAAGACAACAACAAGAAATAAAAGCAATAGTAGCAAGAGAAAGACAACAACAGATTGTGAAAGCATAGCTAGTGGAGAAATGAAACATAAAATATGGAGACTTGAAGAACAACAACAAACAACAATATCAGCAACCAAAGACAGACTACAGAACAAAGTTTTGGATCCAAGAGGAATTCCATCAGCATTGAAGACACATGATCTGGAGATCATGATTAATTTCTACCTTGGGAGTCCGATGCAGGAGCATCATGGTTCAAAAAATATGTACATTTAGTAGAAACTAGGGGGTCTTGTGTTTTTCAAAGGATTTGGTTTCCTAAATATTTAATTAATGTAATTTTCAATGTTTTGGGTGATTTTATGTGAGACATTTAAAATAGAATTTAATTATTGGGAGGCATATTTGTAATTGTTCTCAAATGTAGGAGAACATGAGTGATTTATGAGTGATTAGTGTGGATTGAGATATTTTGAAATATTGTAAATTTTAGATTAGAAAATAGTTCATGATTTTATGGATTTGAGAGGATCCTTAGGATTTAGTTGAATGTTGAGATCCTCAAGGGATAAAGAAGAGATTTTAGGGATTAATTGAGGACATAGAGGATTTTTAAGATTTTGTTGAGTAACCTATGGATCTTAGCCATAATTAGTTAGAGAACCTTTTTTATATATTTTTAAAGCCTCAAAGGCATAAGAATAAATATTCTTTGATAGGAGATTTGATTGTAAGCCTATGGGCATAGAGAGAGAAGAAGAGAAAAGGGCCATGTAAAGGCACATCAGGCCAAAGTCAGATTGTAAGCAGGTTTTTATTGTATCTGTATGATTTATTGATTAATTAGAAATTGAATTCATGGAGACTGTGTTTTGTTTCTTTTACATGTTGAGTGATCTGTAACTGACTAAATTCGACATCTGTGAAATTAACTGATTGCATGAATTTATATGAATGAACAATTCTTACTGTTTGAATAAGACTTAATGGCTGGGGAGAATCATGTGTGATTCTAGTATGGAGCAATTAAAATTGTATGCAGGTCAAAGGTGAAGCAAATTTGAATCCCAGATTCAAAGTTTTAATACATAATGGTGTTCTGTATTTTGGTTTGATACAACGTGCTAAAGTGTATGACAGTGTGATCATCAAAGATCTGATCAAATGAATAGAAGAAAGCTCAGGAAGGAGTAGCTTGGAGGAAACGAAGATGCAGAGCGGTGGCAGTCGAAGGAACAGGAGAAAATTTCAAGGAAATGAAACCTTAGAAGATTTCCAAAGGATAAAATGGATGACGAGGATGAAATTTCAAAGATCATTTTGAAGATTAACGACAGAGATTACTTTGCAAGATAAGTTAGGAAACTTACGGAAGGCCAATTTGTGATGAAGTTCTAAGGAAAAGGTTCGGAGTTGCGATACGATGATGAAGACACATTTCAGCGGAAGGATTCATCACATATCACGTTCGTTATAATCACCAATGTGTGAATGTTATAATCACTGAAGTGCAATATCATATATTTGCCGACATTTGTTATATGGTATTTGTTGCAATTCACGAAATGTAATATTTGTGACTTACGATGATTAGAGTTTGTGATGCGGGTTGGAATCATGAATGGAAATGAGGTAAGTTTGCCAAAGTGTGATATGGATCGGTGATACATCAACGATGCCATGTATGTGTTGTGGTAAGGTAAAAAAGGTGGCCACAGTATAAAGGTAAAACTTTATTATATGAGTCATAAACCCAAAACCATTTTGTGAAGGAGCTTCCACGAATCATATGAATTTAATAATGATTAAAGTGGGTTTGTAAAATTTTTTAGAGATATTATGACTTTATCATCGGGTTTTGGGCAGACTAAGAGTTAGTTTTGCATGGTATGGGTTTCCGGCCATATGGCTACATCACATAGAGGGCAAAGCAATAACTAAATATTTATAATAAGTATAGATTATTTAGCTTAACTATTGAAACATAAAAAGATAAGAATAAAATTACTAATAATGATAAAATAAAACATTACATCTTTGTGCTCATTCAAAATAATATACTTACCATGAGAATGAAATCATTATAAAGAAAATTTTGAAAATTGTAAAGAAGTTATCAATTTTGAGTTAGTTGATCAAATTTACTTCTTCAATATTATGATATTATAAAAAATGATTATGATTAAAAAAATCTTAAGATTAAGATTATTACTAATAATCAAGAACACATTATGGAAATAACTGATTTGTAAAAATTGCAAAAAAAAGAGTTGGAGATGAATACCATTTTTCTTTAACATGTTTCCCTATAATAGTATAAGTCATAATTTCTCACAATTTTATATTTACAAGATTTCATATTTTAATTATTTAGTGTGTTGAGAGAGTTAGCATGGCATACATGTTGTAATTTTATTTTGATTCATTAAAAAAATAGAAAAAAAAAGAAAAAAAAAATTACGCAATAAGGCGTCACTATTTGAAAACAACTCTCCTGTGTGCATCGTGTCATAACCTAAAACCTTTAGATTATATGTTAAACGATTAAAACATATTCAACCCTTGGATGAAAAGGAAAGGTAGCTACAAATATTTATTTATAGGTATGTTCCTGTTACAGAAGCCTAAAAAACAAGGAATTGCAATGGCTCTGAAATTTTCTTGTGTGAGGTGCCTACATCACAAGAGAAAATGTTGAGGCGAGGGCATTGGGCACCCCTTCACTTGTACATCCTTGGAGACGCACAACTGTTACAATTCCTGCACCTCATTGTTGCTGGAAAATGGTGAAGCATCATTGGTACCCGTTTTTTTTTTTCTAATGTGTAATGCCTCATTTCTCATATTTACTGGTAGAATCTGCACCTAAATTGATAGAAACTGCAGAACTGTGATGCAATTGAGTAAAATCATTTGCATCTTCAGCAGGCACATTCAGATCCAACGTCTTGGTTCTGCTTGGAGGTGAAAATTGTTACTGCTCAGTTGTTGAATGGCTTGTATAATTGTGCATATTAGTAGTAGGGGGAGTGGAATGAGTCCTCTTGTGACCGCCCAAAGCTTGGCCAAATGGAAAAAAATTGTGACACACAGGGCATTCATGCACTCTAACTTTCTTATTCTTAGTGCACAAACTCTACTTATAAGTCTCAACAAATGGCCCATTGATAGACCAATGAACTACTTCTTCTTTGAAACCCCCATCAATTTGTAGTGTGGGAAAGATGGACTTGGACTTGTAGTGGAAACTTGCCCTATGGCCACCCAGAGCTTGAAATGAAGAAAAAATCTTGTTGCAGGACTTGCATGTGTAGAACCTCATCATCATCATCTTTAGTTTTAAATCAACATCCCATTTCAGACTGCAACTACACACGAATAAATAGAGATAGCACGAGAACAACAGCACACACACATTGCTTTTGAATTTATGCTATATTTTCTTGTTGTTGCCACTTCCGTTACAATAATATCTCAAATCTTGTAAAAAACCCTAAACAATGGCAAACCAAAGTTTGAATCGCTACGTTTATCCCTGTGTTCCTTGTACTCATTAAGGTAATGGCAAGAAAAATCCTCTTTAAATTCACAGAAAATTTATCGGTAATCGCTCTAAGGGTTTCTGGAATTCAGAATCTGGTAAGGCCTTCAAGAATGAGTGTAATCGTCCCAATGGAGGAGAGAATCCTGTTTTATCACCCGAAATTCCCTTTAGTTCAGTTTCTTCCCAAAATAGTTCTGATCAGTCCATGACCCCTAATGATAAAAATAAGGATATTAATGACTTCCAACAGTAAAATTATGAATCATTTAATCTACTAGGAGACTGTAATGTGAAAACCCCTTAAAAACTTTCATGTTTTTACTGATATGACCATGGGCCAGACAGACGATATATGCCTCGCACACATTGTGCATTACACAGGTTTTCCAGGGCTTCTTCCAAAAAATTTTCCCTTCAACAACAACAATAGCATTGACTACACAATTACGTAATTAGGTATCTTGATTTAAACCATATTTGTTCTGAATTGAAATTTAAGCCATTTTCATATTTCCAATTACAAATTCTTAGGTTATGATTTGTTCTGAATTGAAATTTCAGGTATTGTCGGGCTCAAAATTGTGCACCAAGACATTACAACGACTCCATGCTGACAGTGCCATACTATTATGTCCACTCCGCAAGGCGAAACCCCATTGGTGCAAAATCATCATTGGTACTAGCTACACACAATTTCGAGTCTGGTAAGCTTGTTCTTTGGATTTTCTCATTATGATAATACGAGATTGTTCAATAAGAAGGGTTTGATTTATCTATTGGTAATGGCAATGATTTGTCAGTAAAATTGGCTGCTACAAAGGCTGGAGAATTGGGGATTTTGAGAAAAGGCGGAGGTGGGTTACAATTCCATCAACAGAAGGGCATGGTGGACAGTATATCGTTGGGTTTGGTGAAAACGGGATTTGAAGTGAGAAAATATGTTCCGTTTGGACCTTGGACGCCTGAGGAGGACAAAATGCCTCACTGTTGGTCTGCTATAAGAGGTAGTTTCACACAGTTTGCCAAGTGCAAGTCCTGGGTGAATTTAGCAAATTTTATCGGTCCAGACATCTTAGCATAAATTTCCATGAGTTATTAGGCGTATCTTATTATTATAGTTTAGCTGGAAGGTGGTCTTGCATGTGTTGACTGGAAATCCCAATAAAACAAAGGGTGAATTCCTCTTATTCTATACCATTTATAAGAGAGGATCTGCATATATTGGGTGAAGACGCCATAAAATAGAGGATTACTGCCTCTTTTAAACTGTATCATTCTAGGACAGGGGATCTGCAAATCTTGGGTTTTTCTTGCAATGTGGCAGCTATTTGCTAGTACCTTGAATATTAGGATGCCTCACTTAATTTGTTTTTGTTTTTGTTTTGATTATTTGTTTGTTTGTTTTTAAATTGTGTTTGGAACATCGCTTAGCTACATCATATGGAACCTATCGGTTTGGTACAAAATTGGCCGATTCAGTGAAAAAAGGTTGGTTCAGTACCGAACCAGCCATTTTCAGTCCTAGACCTTGAACCGAACCATCTTGACACCCAAACAGGTTGGACTGGTTTGTTTCACTAGTTTCAGTCTAGTTCCACTAATATTGGGATCAAATTATAGACATTTTTACCAAGTCATTGGGTTCTGACAAATATGTCAAATTTCAGGATAAGCTTGGTGTGGTTAGTAGATTGATCATTAAGGGGGGTTGTTAAAGTAATGTCAGCTTGATCATGGTCAATTAGACATTAGACATGGACAATAATACAGTCGTTCTGACTTTATATTATTTTAAGATTTTATGCTTTATTTCAATTTAGTGTATTTCTCGGTCTATCCTACATTCATAAAGTGGATTGACTCGACTAGCATGTAGCCATTGATAAGGAGGCTTTCTATGGCATGGCTGAGATCACTTTTTGAACTTGATACATTTTTTTAGCACCCATTTGGCTTCTCATGTTACAATGGTCTTGATTCCCATAGCATAAATTGCTTGATTTTTTCTGCATGTTCCAATTTTGATGGTTTGTCTCGTAACATGCTTGAAGGATAGCTTTTCTTGTCAGGCATCGATTATATTATATCTGTGAATCAAAAAATTCAAATGGGGTAGTGGGTTTTTAGTATTTAAATTTTAGATATCCCCTACGCATAATGGCATTCATGCTTAAGAGTATAAACTACTTATTCTTAACCCATCTGATTCGAATGGGTATTCTATGTACCTTGTCTTCATTTAAATTTTAAATTACTTGTTCACTTGGTTTAAAGGGAGCTACCCCTACTTTATTTATGGGAGCACATTTTGTTTAACTTTTTGGATAGCTTGAAAATTTGATGTAAGGCTAAGGGTCCTACATGACAGAGTGCACAACAAGGGAGAGGAGAATGGGAAAGCTTATATCATTCTTTTACTTATTTCACAGGTTCTATTACATTATGTTTTTTGGTAGGAGCTCTTCATCTTGGCATATTTGATTCATATTTTTGTTACTGTTGTAAGTCTTATTCTGGTCCTTATTACAAGGCTTGTTTTTGCATTGTGAAATTGTATAATCCTCCTTTTTTAGTTATGGATTTATCCTTGATCGTAGGGACTACAAAGGCATTCAGATAGCATGCTTAGCTAGTTGGTGTATTTAACAAATAACAATATATTGTAAGCTATGGAATATCTAAAACATGGAATATCCAAAATTTTCACAGTTGGGTGCCTTAGGGTTTCTCAACGTGTTATTTCTTTTAGCTTGAAGTGGTAATATGAACTTCTTTTATCATTTCTTTGAAATCTCATGGCTTTGTGTCTGTTAAATGTTTTCCCATGCTTTTTTTTTTGACAAAAGATCCATCATTCCTTTCTAGATGAGCATGTAACCGGTTACTCCAATGTCTTTTTTCCTTGACAACGATATTTCTAACCTACTAAGTTCCTTATTTACTAAAATTCTTCATGGTTTTAGTTTCAATTTTTTTTTATCAGTGTTCTTTCAAGATAGCATATCAACTAGTACCTATAGAAGACAATATTCTATTTATTTGTATGAAATAGGAAATGACACACTACAATGTTGTTGCTACTTGGCTTAATTCCTGGCAGAAGTTTTTGAGTTTGTTGTTAGATGTAGATGAACTTTTGGATCCCTTTCATGCTTAGCAAAAGAAGGAAATTGAGGTTCTTATCATCATTATCAATATTTTTATGAGGTTGGACAAAATCATATTAGATAAAATACTTGGTCAAGTTATTAATACCTGAGAAAGAAAAAATCATCTGTAGGTTCCTATTTTCATCTCAGAATTGGTCCAGTGTGAAAAAGATGTATGGTCCATTTAATCAATCATGTTAGCCTCCTGTTTTTGTTGAAATGCTTGATTAGTGTTCAATGGACATTGGGAACTCTATATTCATTAATATTTATTGATTAAAAAAACATGTTTTGTTGGACTAACTTGATAGCTTCAGAATTTGAAGTAAAAATGAAAATCCTAGATGATAGAAACCACAGAATTATGGTAAAGTAGAGTGGGAAAAACTACATTGATTCTTCGAGAGTTTCTATTACGTTCTTCCATTTGACAAGAGCTTTTCTTTTTGCATGGTTGATACATTTCTGTAACAGTGATGAGTGTTATCTATGTTTCTGATGCCAGTTTTGGAATATCATTCTGTTTCGTGGATAAATTGCAATCTTTATCAGTGTGGAAAAATTGTTGATTAATCCGAAAAAACATTGGAAAATAATATTTTCTTAGTGCTTTCAAATTAATCACCACGAAAATATCGTAATTTTTTCCTGTGGCTGAAAAACTACAATTTTTGTAGTGATAGGAACTGCACCTGAAAATATGAAAATTAAATTATTTGCTAATTTTAAAATTTAAATCTATAAGAAAACAAAAGAGATATTTTACATTTTTATTACTTGATGTGTTTTTTCTGATTTTCTGAGCTGATGACCACCATTGCTATTTTCCCGATTCAGATTGTTTCAGCATTGGTGATACCTCAAGGGTTGTTTCAACATTGGTGATGCCTCGAGGGAAGTGGCGATACCACATTTCATAAGGAGTCTTGTTTTAGAGAGCATGAGATGGACATCTATTTTTTATATAGTTTTTCTTGCAATGTGGCAGCTATTTGTTGGCACCTAAATTGAGAATCAATTAAGTATTGATATTCTTGCATGGTCTATTGAATCCACACATCTCCAACAATTTGATAGGTCATGAAAGAGACATGCAGTCCAATAGTAGAGTAGCCTGCTATCGGTGTAGGTCCTAAGCTTGATTTCAAGTATGTCCAGTTTTTAGTCATAGTTAGATTGTTATTATGGGTGAAGATCTGCATACCTTAAATTTTCCCCCACAAAACAAAGGGTTAGCACCTCTGCATATCTTAAGTTGCCCCCATGAAACAAAGGGTTATTGATTCTTTTACACTATCATTTTATGGGAGGGGATTTTCATATCTCGAGTTTTGTTGCAAGCTGATATCTATCATATTCTTCCAGATCATTTGCCTTTCAACAACAACAATACCATTGATTTCACGATTACAGAATTGGGTACAGGTTTTCAGCACCAGTGTTCTTGGGCATGGCCTCACTTATATCAAGAATATGACAAGGGGTGGTTGAGCAATGTGTAGCTTATTGCTCATGCATACACACCTACTTCATGTTATTCATATCATTCTGGTATTGGATCGCTGCAACTATCTCTTACTTAACAGTGAGCAAGTGCTGCAGTTGATTGTGTAGGCCATGATCCTGGTGAATTCTTTTTCATAATCTTCAAATAAATTATTTTAAAATTGTCAATTGACAACACCTAAAGTATATCAAATTTATAATGAAAGACAACATTATTACTGAACGTGATGGCAATCACTATAGATATCTTGCTTAGCAACTAAGAATCTTAGGGTGTTTCCTTTGCAACATCTGGTGATGGTGCAATTGCTAGTTTATGGTTTTTGCCATGACATTCTTAATTTATTGGTTTTTCTCATGGTATTTCTTTTTAATATGGCCTTTTTAAAGACTAATAATTAAACTAATCTAGATTCGTGTTAACTCAACGCTAGGAATCAAATCTATTTTCACTCCCAAAAAAAAGATTTGATCCATCTCAATGATCATAGATCCAAAATTAAAATGAATCTAAACTAATTAATATCTTCTAGCTTATCAAAACTTTATTTTATTACTTTGAAAATTTTATTTATTACTAAAATTACTTTTATTTATATATAGTAATATAGACTTATGTGTATATACATACACACCAGTCTATGTTGCTCTACATAACGACATATTTGATTATATATATATACACACACTAGTCTATGTGAGTCTATGTTGCTCTACATAACGGCATATTTGATTAAAAACTACAGTAATTTCTCAAGTTCAAAAGAATAGTTAAATCTGTTGTTTGGTTTGGTTGAGTATTTCGTTATATATATATAGATATATGAGTTCTAACAAATTTGATTGAAAACTATGGTAATTTCTCAAGTTCAAAAGATAGTTAAATCTGTTGTTGGGTTTGGTTGAGTATTTCGTTATAACAAATATTATTTATGTAATCTAGAAAGAAAGAATAATTCTTCCTTCAATTGTTTAATATATTAAAATATAGTCATTGATATTTTAAATGATACCATGAAAAAAATATTCATGGTATAGTTGAAAATAACAAGTGACGTTCATTAAAAATAGCATAATAAAGAACTGTCCCGAATGCCTTGCATTCAATCGCTTGAACTTAAAAAAGACACAACCATTAAAAGCGATGTTTATGAGATTTGATAAAAATATATTGATCTTCCATTGATATATGGCGCTGATCACTCAATTGTATACAGCCAAAGGGTACAGTCCTAACAATATTATTTTCAAAATCTCATGCATGCAACCATACGTAAACTGGAAACTACTACTTTAATCACATGGCATACATTAATCAGGGCCTGCCATTTATTTTTGGCTTTTACGCTTACTTTGAAAGTACATTACTGATCTGCTTTTATATTGTTTACTTTGAAATTACAATACTGAGATCATACATGTCTGTCCATATGGGGAAAACGGCATGAAGTGATGAAACCGATTGTAAAAGAAGGTACAGCTTCCTTTTGCCCCCTCTGAAAATATGTATTATAAAATCTTTAAAACACTTGGGATACTCGGTTAAAAAGATTTACAATTATGTTTTTTAAGCGTGTTTTAGTTTACTTTTAAGCAAACCAGACTAGATATAGAACATCAATTGCTTCAAAATTTGTCAAAATTGGTAGAACTCTTTTTGTTGGACGTGCTCATTCTTTCTGGTTAGATAGAGACTCTCTGAGTTAGACCAGTGATTTGTATTTTGTTGAAAGAGTTATCAATCTTTCTTTTTCCTTAGATAATAGAGCTCCCTCCCTCTTTTAGGCTTTGGGATTTTATTTTGAGTTAGGACTGAATCTCCAAAATTTATAATTTTTTGTTAGATAATAGAGCTCCCTCCCTCTTCTAGGCTTTGGGATTTTATTTTGAGTTAGGACTGACTCACCAAAATTTATAATTTTTTGTTCTTAGATAATAGAGCTCCCTCCCTCTTCTAGGTTTTGGGATTTTATTTTGAGTTAGGACTGACTCTCCAAAATTTATAATTTTTTGTTGGACATTAGCTCATAGGAAGACTTTAATGGTTGAGAATTTCTTGGAATGTCATTTCATGTTTGAAGTTTGGAGAGTGATCTTATCTCAATTAAAATCAAGGGTAATATGAATTATTTTGCTACAATACTTGTTGGGACAATAGGGAAAATGTTACAATGACTCTTTGTAAGGAAAAATAATAATAAAGAGTTATCAATCTTTTCTCTTCCTTGATATTAGACCTCCCTTTTCTAGGCTTTGGGCCATCATTTTGAGCTCGGATTGCCTCCCAAATTTTTATTTTTTTTGGACATTAGCTCATAGGAGGATCCTAACAACTATGAATATCTTGGAATGATCTTTCATGTTTGAAGTCTGGGGAGTGATCTTATCTCAATTAAAATCAAGGGTAATATGGCCTTCTTTGCTACAAGACTTATTGGAAAATGGGGAAAATGTTATAATAGCCCTTTTGCATGGAAAAAAATTAATTAAGAGAATCTCTAAATTACTTTCTAAATATGTATGTTGGAAAACTTGGCTCGCTAGAAATCGAGTTGTTTTTCAAGATGAAAGGGTGGATGTCATCTCCACTGTGGGATCAACATTAGGGATTTTTGGAGAATCTTTGTGCATTAAAAAAATAAATGAAGAGGATTGGAAGTTGAATAGGGAGGAATCAAAATGGATTAAAGTTTTTGATCCAAAGTGGGCCATCGGGGAGAAAACACATCTCAACAAGAGCTGGAAAGTAAGATTATCTAAGGAGGAATTTGACCAGTGGCTCTTGGAGTAGAAAAATTTCTTTTTAAGCTTCGATGTAGCAACACAAGGAAACCTAGGGTTGGCAGGAGCAGGGGGAGTATAATTTTTTGCCATGAGAATCAAGAAGAACATAGGTATGCTTGGGATTTAGGTCAAACTTCCAACAACGTTGATGAATCCTATGTCTTATATCAGGGTTTGAGGCAAATTGTGAATCTGAGAATTTAGGAAGTGACTATTTTTGGTGATTCCTTGAATATAATCCGCCATTTATATTCATAATCTATCCCCTCAAATACAAAGCTAAGTCATATATTCAAGTGGATTTATTAGTTGTATCAGTTTATCCCCAAAACAAATGTCGTCATGTTCTTAGATCAAACAAATCCAAGGCTAATCACATGGATAATTTGGGGTCAAGGCTGAATCAAGGTGAAATTTGGTGGCAGGGGTAAAAAAGGTATGTCCTCCTTCCTTAATTATTAATCAAGAGACTCAAAAATGAAAGAGGAGGAGTAATTCCTCATGGTTTGATGTAACATTTTGTTGCTTTGTAAATTTTGGTTTTTGTTACAAATGTTTAAGTAAATACTATAGATATTGTAGTATTTTGTTCAAAATCTTTAAGGTCATAATTCTATAGATGGTCATTGAAAAATATTACATTCCCACCATGTCCATTGGTTTCAACTTTCTTATGTAAATCATGTATCTAAACTGAGCTTTATCTCAATGTCTTTTAACACAATAGTTATTATTGATTCTAGTTTAAAAAAAAAAAAAAATCTTCAAAATTGCATATGATAGAGTGAATTTCATAGTTTTAGAAACCAAAATGAAAACACTAGCTACAAGGCCTCTATGGTCATTCTGAACTAGAAAATTACATAAGGGAATGATAAAAGTGTTAAAAACAAAGTAAGTGGAAGACATTGAGTTGTTGACTTCAATGGGAATGACCTCCTTGTTGTTTCTCAAGGAGCGACTAGGATCAAGAGGAATTCCCATATGCTTCTTCAGATACTCGAGTCTACAATCCATTGGAATCATGTATCTCTGCATCTGATTTAGGGTTAGGAGAATGTCTTCCTTAATTTCATTTCTTTCCACTAGTACTATTCCTAAGAGAAGCTTTAAATGTCAATAAATGTTGACCATAATACATATACTAGTTGAAACAACCTTAGGTATGTTTGGAATCCAGAACCTAATCCATTACCTTTATCAACATGATGTATTCGTGAGGGCGTGTCGATCATTTGTTGATTTCATATTTGCCTGAGTAATTTCTTCCTAAACCAATTGGAGAGTAGGCTCCTTGAATCTGGTAGTTGAGCTCTCAACTATCACCTAAGCTCTTGAGTGCACTTATTATTGATAGTAAGTTATGCCCTTGTGCACCTTCGCTCTCTGATGGGACATGGTGTAAGTCTGTGAAAATAGTTGGGCCCAAAAGTGGTCGAGTTTCCTCCTTAACCTATGTCAAACCACTAATTTTGTGATAGAGGGTTGAGCAGGATGAGAATAGTGCCAAGCATAAGGCTCCAATACAATATTGGAGCCATTTCTATGATATGAAATTCCACTCATGCTAAATAAACAATGGACTTCACAGTTGCTTGAGAGAATGAGAAAAATTGATACAAAGATCATTAGAATTACTCACCAAATATGAGAGAATAGGGACAAAGCATTGCCAACCTATGCTATAGTCCCATGGAGACAACTTTCGAGGGAGGCCTAGGGTGGCCCAAGGCTTTTAAAAGTTTTGACAAAGATGGAAATGTCTCCCTTAGTTGGGTGCATGTAGTATTGCCTAGAAAAGCTTGGAGTCAACAAGAACCACAATGAGGCCAAGGGAAAAAACCTGGATTAGTCTACCTTTCCTACCTATACTCCCGAAAGGAACTCTAACTTTTTCATATAATTCTCTATCAAACTTGACCATGTATAGATGAGGATGGAGCTTGCTTCCTTGATGGCCAAGAATAAGTAATTTCCTAGCTCTTGAGTATATGTGTCCTTCCATGCCAAACGTAATAATTCGGAACCAAGTTTTGTACCAAGCCCAATGATGGGGTTTCCTCCCTAAGGTCGAGATTTGAATTCAATTGCCCTTTTTTTGGTGTCTATTGAATGCCAAATGGGTGAAGGGACACAATTAGGATAGCTCATTGAGGGAGATGGTACAACCTGCAATAATCCCCCTCGATATTCCTATATTGTCCTCCATCCACTCTCTTGAGCTAATGTTGGAAGAATCCTAGACCAAATCATCACAATTTTATCTTGTGCATTATGCATGGCCAACAATAATGAAACCTTCTGGGGTCATGTTGTCACCTCCCAGGGACATGTGAGCTGATGGGATGGCAAGAGCAAGCCCCCAGCATCCATTGTGCCCCATCCCAGATATTATAAAATTAATTTACTCTTCTAATAAATATCAAAAAGTGATAATTATAAAAAAATAAATGTTTGACAACTTAGTCTTGATTATACCAAAAGCAAACTTTCTACATAGTAGTTTAGTTTTAATTTTCAAGTGGTTAGAATTTGGTGATACAGTTTTAAGTAACATCATAAATTGTTATTTAAGTTATATTTTTGAACATACAAATGAATTCATTTTATGTTTATAGATTATAATACTTAGAACTATAATTAGAACAAATCTCTATGACTTTGTGTAACTATTCAAATTTTTTAGTTTTTGGTAGGAATTTGGCCAAACAAATTTTGGTGAAATTGTGTTTTTTTGTTTAAAATTAATATTTGAATGCATAAATAAATTTCAGCACTCTAAAAAATCCTTGAAACACTTAGATTATACAAAGTTTACAGACTAAACTTGTGACCTCAACAAATTCGTAAAATATCGAACAATTTTCACTATAAAATATGTCCATCAAACCTTTAAAACTTAAAATAATTAAACGACTCCACTTTCTATTCGAACAAAATTGACTAAAAACATACTCTCAAAGTAACCAAGCATAAAACAATTTAACTATAAGCTGAATTTCTATTTTATTCCTGATATCTTAGAAGATTTATGGTTAAAGATTGATTCTCCTATATAGCTAGTGCAACGTTATTTGAAAATTTTAAAACAACCTGCAATTAAAATTGGACAATCCCTCAGATCCTGCTAAAGTTTTTAGCTAATTAAATACTAACGCTCGCAAACAAAATCACGGTGAGCAGAAAGTTGCGTGATTTATGTATTTATAAAGTACTTTTGCTCAGAATGAACAAAACCCAAATTTGAAAACAGAAAGATTACTTACCGTGGACGCAAAGTCAAATCGCCCATGTATCACTGATATTCTCGAAATTGGTGTGGAGAACATGTGAAAAAAATGAGGAGACTTCGAATTAACTGAACCCATCTCACAAACATTAATATATTATGAAAAAAATGAGGAGACTTCGAATTAACTGAACCCATCTCACAAACATTAATAAATTATGAAAAAAAAATGAGGAGACTTCAAATTAACTGAACCCATCTCACAAATACTAATAAATTATGAAATTTACATAGTTTTCGAAAATCGAAGAGGAGTAAGGGAAGCCCATGTTATGATCACGTTGTGGTCTGCTGAAACCTCAAATTCCTCCTCATATTATATTGTAGCAGATTGGATTGCAAGTTTCAGCACCATACTGATGACTCATCAGATCTAGGACTCTTATAAATCAGACTTGGGAGAACAATATCTAAGTCAGTCAGTGTTGCACAGTGTAGAAATATCCAGTGCAATACTGCACTATTTGATTGAGAGGAGAGGAGATTTTATAGTTGTAGAAGTTATTTCAGGATATTACAGGATTAGATTATATTTAAGACTATGTTGCAAATTGTAGAAAGAAATATTTTAAAAAAAAATTGTAATTGTAAAAGTGCACTATAGAAGAGGTAGAGGAGAGGAAATTTTATAGTTGTAAAAATTATTTCAAGACATATAATATGAGACTGCATCTTTTTCTGTTAGCTGTTTGGTTTATTACATGGAAAGTAAATTCCTCCCATGCAAGTCAAGGAGTAGTGTTTGATGTGCGAAAATATGGTGCAAAAGCTGATGGCAAAACAGATAACAGCAAGGTTATCATGGCTTGGACTGTGACCTTATGAGCTTCTGTTTTACTATGTTTTGATTAGTTGATAATTAGATTGCTGATCATCTAAATGTGTTTTGAATTTGTGAACTTCTGCACTGTTTTAGTACATGTTTTGATTAGTTGATAATTAGACTGCTGATCATCCATGTGTTTTGAATTCGTGAACTTGTGCAGGCCTTTGCAGCAGCCTGGAATGCAGCTTGCGCCAACAGTCAACCATCCATTGTTTATGTGAGCAAGGGAAAATATCTGCTGAATCCAGTTGCTTTCAATGGGCCCTGTAAAAACAGTAATATGACCTTTCAGGTAACTGGATTTTGCACTGACAGAGACAGAAATAGGTTCTCTACAGTTAGGGTAGCCAGGTAGCCAGGGTTCCATTAACACTTATATGTTAGGGTTATCTATGAGGTTGAATTTACATATTGGTATTCTTATCAGGTTGAATTTATGGTATATTTATGAAGTGTAAATTAGTTAGTTTAAGTAAGATGTAATTTTTGTTATAAGTATCAGGACAAAAAATTCGAAAATTCTCCAATTCTATTCTAATAAGCTAATAATTCAATGAAATTTGATTCATTAGTTTAGAATTGTGTTCATTTAAGCCCCTCCTCAAAGCAACACAGTGATAGGAAGATTAACCTAATCTTACAGTGGATGGGTCCACTGGTTCTGCCTGCTGTTGCAGTATAACTGAGAGGTGCATGAACCCCTGACCTTGCCTGATTGGTGCATGAACCATTTGATATGGTCTTGATATATAAGTTAATACATGAAGAAATATCTTCCCCCTTGAGGGAATAAATACAGGGTGAGGGTTTTAGCTTTCGATTTCACCTTCTATCTAAATTCTGCTATTTAGCTGGTTAAGTTGCTTATTTTTGTTAGTGGTTATGTTGTTGGGTACGAGTCTAGATTTTGTGGGGATGCAGTGTGCTACTTTAGACTGAAATTGGGCTTGAAGTGCATTCTCTCTCCAACTTAATGAGTTGACTGGTGATGGTTGTTGGCTTTGATATTCTGATCTGACATGAAAATAATAGATATGTTTGATTACTTTGTTTGGGATTTGTGGGTATATAATGTTAAAATCTTAACATATAGAGTATTTAAAAAAGTTATATAAAAAAGGAAGGAAAATAGAAACAATTGGAAATTATTTATATTTTTCAAATTAGCTCTTGCTTTTGAAAGGTAGAAAGTTAGAAAAGTCAATAAAGCAAGAAAAATAAAGAAGAGGTAAAAGTAAATTATTATTAATTTTTAAAATATATTTCTATTTTGACAAATACTATTGAGAATAGTGATTTTTAAATATATAGCATTTCTGTTTTTAAGATGTATACTCTCGAATTTTATTTGAATTGGTTTTTTTTCGAATCTTAATCATATTCTATGGAATTGAATTTGGTAACTAAAATTTTTATTAGGTATTTTCAAACCTAGAAAGGTTAAAGTATTTAAAAAAAATTAAAACTATCCAAAAAAAACATCAACAACATAATCTTGATGATAAACATCTTCTTCTCTTTTCTTTTATCTAATAAATAAACTCGCCCAACCTAAACTCAACTACACATTAAAAAATACTGGTCAAATTTGACATTTTGAAAAATTCAACGTGTGAATAAATTCAACTACATTCCAATTTTACGCGATTCATGAAGTTTGGGAACTGACCGGCAGTTGAGTTTTATGAAGTGTGAAAATGGGTTTCCTGAAATGTGTGGAGTTGACTTGTAGTTGAATTTCATGGAGTGTCAAATGGTTTGTAGTTAGGTTGCATAAAATCATGTGTGCAATTTAGGTGTGAAGAGTTTATAAAGTATGAAATTGATTTATGGTTAGGGTTTAATAAATCTGTGATGTTGATTTTTTTAAGTAGTGTTTGTTTAATTTTATTTAAATTTAGTAAAAATGGTGGAGTGTTTTTTTTGTTTTTTGTTTTAACTTTTAGTACTTGTTTTATTTAAAAATTAATGGATTATTTAAATTGTAAATATCTGTTGCAGAAATTGTATATTTTAATTGTAACACAGAATTTTCTGTTGTTTGTTTATTAAATTTTAGATAGACATTTCTTGATGTGATGTTACTAGTTCAATTGTAAATATCTGTTGTAGAAATTGTATATTTTAATTGTATCAAAGATTTTTCTGTTATTTGTCCATGAAGTTTTAGATAGACTGTGATCTAAATTTTGTTAAAACACTCTTTAATATAAAGTCACCAATTAAATTTTGTTATTTATTTATTTATTTATATCAATTAAATATTTTTTTAATTAATTTGATTTTTAAATTTCTGATTCACATTATACTTCATCACACTACTGTAACCAATTTACCTTCTTTTTTTTTTCAGAAAGAAAAAAACGTTGTTTTATATTATGGAAAATAAAAACATTACATAATACAAAATAAGAAGTGAAGGGAGTGTCACTTCCAAATTATGCAACATTGCTCCTAAAACCAAAAATATTGTGATCTGGCAAAGCATACCCATCACATGAGACTCATATTCCAGCAAGGAGTCGATGATAATGTTTAAAAAATCCTCCAAATGCCACTTGGAAATGTAGCATGGAGAGAAAAGAAACATATACATATCATGGGGCAGTGCCACACCGTAGAAGTGAACCGTATAGAAATTGTCTCGTAGTAAATTTGTTGGTAATTTAACTAACAATTTGTTGGGTATCGTTCTGTGTTTTGAAATTGAATACGTGCTTGGGCAGCTGTTGGGAGGCCTATTCGCTTCTACGAACAACAACCTATATTCAAGCTATTGGCTGCAGTTCCAGGGCGTGAACAGGCTTACCGTTCAAGGAGGGGGATATGTCAACGGACAGGGGGCGTCTTGGTGGGCTCAGACCTGTGCCAAAAATGGTGTAAGTGAAATATAATTTTTTTTAGTTCTGTTTGGTGAAATATATATATTTTTTAAGAAAATTAGGCGAGGTTATTTAGTTTGGTTATTTTTATATAGATGGTTGATAAGTTTGATGGTAAAACAATTGACTTTTCTCTTTTAATTGTATTTTTGGATATTTCTTAAACATGCAATTAATATAATTGTTTAGAAATTTAGAAATTTAGTTTAGGTGATTCAATTATCAATATATTGAATTTTAAAAAATAATAAATTTTTAAAATGTATATTTAGAGAATATTTCAAAATTTGATGAATAATTAATTTTATTTCAAATTCCAAAATATTCTTGACATCTACAATCAAATTAAACTTGACCTTCTTTTTTGGTTCAACCTTCATTCCACCATAAAAAAAATTGATCCCTCTCCATGCATAGCAACCAAAAAGATATAGAAACTGCTAGAGATTATAGAAATTGCTAATTCTTTTTTGACCAATCAAACTAAAAGTTATGAATGTTTGTGGTGCTGTTTGCAGGTATGTACAGCAACACCCGTGGTAATTATACTGCAATTTCCAATTGGAAAATGGTTCAGACTTTTTTTTGTTATATTTTTAGTCATAATAGTGTATTTTTATCTAGATTGCAGATTTCAAAAATATTTCAGAATCAAATTTATAAGAACTACCTCAATATTGAGATCTCATTAAATGGATTCCTAAATATTCTTGAAATCTCCAATCTTGAATTCTTTTTAGTTTTTTTATTTAGTGTTGAGAAACTGTTCTAAATAATCTCAAATTGGATTTTAATGGCAGTCATTGATATTCTATAGTTGCACAAACCTCATCATCAGAAACATTAAATCCATCAACAGCAAGCAATTCCACGTGGCCATTTTCGGGTGCAATCGCGTAGAGGCCAAGGGATTGATTATTCGGGCTCCGGGAGACAGTCCAAACACCGATGGGATTCATGTGCAGCAATCTTCCAACGTGAAGATTCTCAGTGTTAATATAGGAACGGGTAAGAAAATAAAGTAAAGGCTCATCTTAAACTTAGATAGATAAATAAAATATTAATTCATCTTAATTTATATTTTAAAAAAAATGTATAGACTATCTTAAACCGAGAGCTATGAAAATGAATAGTATACATAATGCATATGTTTATCATGCAGGAGATGACTGTATTTCCATCGGACCAGGCACTTCAAATGTATTTATTCAAGGGGTTCATTGTGGACCAGGTCATGGAGTCAGGTTTGATAACTGAGTCATCTATAATTGAGTGATCTATTTTTATTACTGTGGAGTTATTTAATTATAGTTATATAAATTATTTTTAAAATATAAATATTTATATTTCTATTTTCCATAATCTTATATTTCTATTTTCCATAATTTAGCATCATCAATTTCTCCTTAACCTTCTATATTTCTAACTATATATAATACAATTTGGTGCAGCGTGGGAAGCCTAGGTAAAGATTCCAGCCCTAGCATTGGTGTAAGCAATGTCACAGTGGAACAAGCCTCCTTCTCGGGTACCCAAAATGGTTTCAGGATCAAAACATGGCAGGGAGGGAAAGGCTTTGCCAAGGATATAACATTTGAGAATGCAAAGATGGTGAACGTATCCAACCCAATCATAATTGATCAGTATTACTGCCCCTATTCCTATAGCTGCTCCAGTCAGGTAATCTTTTTTAAATTTATGTATAGAAATTTTGTTTTTGTGATTTATAAAATATATATAAAGTTTTTTCATAGTAATCACATTTAAGTATATTTTTCTAATGTGTTTTTAAATGTGGTTAATTTCTTGAATTACATTGGCTAGTAGCTAGTGACTGGTTCTAAAAACATCAACAAAATATACTTAGATGTAATTATCACCAAAAAAATTTATATATAAATAATAAATTTCGTTGGAATATAAATTTTAATAATTATTTATATTGTAAATAGATTATTAAACTAAAACTCTGTTAAAACTATGAGGTTTAAAATTTTAACATTTCGAATAGACACTTTATCCATCTTTATAAATAGGTTTTAGATTTTCTAAATAAGTTTTAGATTTTCTAAATAGACAATAGTCTACCCTAAAAATAAAACATTTAGAATTGTAAGTCTTTATTTAGAACTATAAGTTTTTCTCGAAATTTTCACTTCCCCTCAATGTTCAATGTTTTCTCCCATAAGTCTATCTACAATGATGAATTTTTCACTTCCACTCAATGTTCAATGTTTTCTGTGTATAGGGATCCAGTGGTGTGACCATCAGTGGAGTTTCATATAAGAACATAATTGGCATATCAGCCACACAAGTGGCTATTTCTCTTTCATGCGGCCCTAGTGTACCATGCCAGGGAATTGAGTTGCAGAATGTGCAACTCAGCTACAAGATTCATGGAGTAGAATCTGCACAGGCTCAGTGTAAAGATGTAAAAGGCACAAAGACTGGTGTGGTGAAACCACAAAGCTGCTTCTAACAAGGCAGTTTAATATCTATAAAAAAAGGAGCACATGTTATGTTGTATTCGATGTACACCATTTTTTCCTTGATTTTCCATATGTAATGGATTTGACCAACTTTCTTTGAAAAGTCTTCAAGATCATCTCCTCCATATTGTAATTCTGTAATGGATTTGACCAACTTAAACAAAAAGATCTGTAGTATCATCACAACCATTCCAATAATACCAGGAGCCAGAGTCTCTAGGAAAATGCACCAAAAAGTGCTAACCATAAATAACTTCACATATTTTCCTTTGAACCAATCAATTAATAGCCAATCCCTTTGTCAAATAAAATTTGATTCCATGGTGCTTGTCTTCCCCACCAAGTGTTTTGGGTGGTTGCCCACCAAAATGTGCTTACCATAAATAACATTACATATTTGTATTTTAATCATTAAATTGGTGGCAGATATACCATTCTGAAATAAACTTTGACTACATGGTGTTTCATTCCTTGGATGTGGAGGATAACTTTCGAAAGGCAACTTTTAATAAACTAATTTGATATATATTTAATTTGATAGAGCCACTATTTATAAGGTGAGATTTGGTTTGAGTGAAAAATTTATAAGGTGAGATTTGGTTTGAGTGAAAAATAACGTTGTTCAAATCTTTATTTTAATTAATGGTTAGGATTTTATTTATTGTACAAATTTATATTAAAATAAAAGGTAATAGCAAGTATTAAAATAAAAATTACAGTTTCATTAAAATTTAATATATCTAAATTATCATTACAGAGTATATATAAGATTTTATTGCAAGACAAAACAAAAATGGTTTTTTTAATGTAAAATTATCTTTATTTTATGTAATAAAAAGTATGCTATAGTAAATATTTAGAATATTTATAGTCATATAAAACATTTAAATCAACAAAGAAGACAACAACTAGTATTATCCTCCAAACATAGTTTTTTGGTTCAACTTTATAGTTTATACTAGATTTTATTTCTTTATCAAATTGTTGTACTATTCCTCTTTTAACCCTTTAAGATCCTTGAATTTGAAGCTATTGACTAATGACCCTTGTAAATATTAAAAGGAAAATTCTGGAGATGAATGCATTTGACTTCTATCACTGCCAAATGCTTTAAGGCCACCAAAGACCCCATGATTTATCTTAATTGTGTTATAATTAAGATCTCAATTTCAAGTATTTTTGTGCAATATTGAAAAGAGATGATATTGCAGTGGATATGATCTTCGTGGCCTCTTAACACTTAGGAAATCTCTTGGAGATCTCTTGGGTCCATAAGTTTCCTTGTAGAAATGTTGCCAACAAATTATAAACCTTGTGAATAGAACCACCATGTTCCTCAACTCTTGTGAACCATGAGATGTTTATTTTGAAAATGAACTTGGATTCACTGCTTAATACTCCAATTTAACAAATTTCCTACTTCAAAAACCACCTACTAGTATTAGATCACTTCTTCTAAGTGTTTGAATAACTTGATTCCATCCTCAAACCTTATGTATGATATTCAGCCATGAAGGCGACTCACTTAGAAAGTTCCTAACACAATGAAAAAATTTATCGAGCAAGAGAAAGGAAATACCAATGTTTACCTAGATTAGGTGATGTAGACACCCCCTTTGTTTTTCAAAATTAAACACCATTATCTCACAGTGAGCTAGATTCATATGGTGAAACATAACAAAAGCATGTAAGAGTAGGGTTGATGGTATCTGAGTGTAGAAGTCCTATCTCTTCACATTAATTTCCAAATGTTTTAGGGGCTATGTAAGGTTATGTGACATTTAATACAGTAAAACTTTGTTTGTACTCACCATATGATGGATTACCAAGAATAAATGTGTCAATGTACTAGACATTAATTAGGGAATAAGTTGGTGGCATGATACTCCATTAACTATAAAGGGAATAATTTAATGGCATGATATGTCATTAACTATGAAGGGAATAAGTTGTTTGCATAATACACCATTAACTATAATATTCCCTTCATTTTGTTTTGAATTAACTTTCTCCCACCAAATCATCCCTTGGTTATGTTCTCACAAGACATGGTAGGAATCTATATCAATGAAGGAACCTCCCAATTGTCTTATTGATCTAGAATAAGGCTAGAAAGTTATCCCCTCATGCAATTTTTTTTCCATATCATTAATAGTGATCTTCGAGTCCCCAATCTCTATAAATAAACATACTCCTATTCTTTTGGAAATTTCAAATCCCTTGCCAAAGCACATATTTATTTGTTTTATTTTTTGAAGAAATACTTAACACCTAAGTGAACCACGCTTCTATCATCCCTCAAGGGTCAATAATGACCATGACACATGCCAACATATTATATAATAGATTTATCTTAATTTCATATTTATTAAATATTTATAGATATTAAATAAGTATTTACTTTACATAGTGAAAAATATATAATATTAGGAAGAAAAGTCAATAATACCATGACTTGCAGAGTCTTCTAGCAAATCAAAGTTCAATTTACCTAAGGCAACAATTCTACATAGCCATTTCCCTACCGTCCTTCACTCACCTACCTAGCCATCTCCCTATCTACCTTCACTCACTTACCTAACAATGTTAAACACTTAGGCCTACATAATGCAAGTCTTCTTCCCCTTTAGAAATTTCCAAAGGAGAGAGGAAGGACATAATATCCAATGTGTGCCTCCATATATAAATATGCTTACTAAAATTTAGGAGTTATACTTGTTTTAAGTTTCATTCTCCTTAATATCTCCATAACTACATGCATATTTCCCAAATGGGATAGAATCTCACGATTTGAGATAAGAAACAAGAACATGAAATGGAGCACATCATAGACATCCCTATTATTATAGATATGCCTTAACTTACACTCCACTTTAATAATACCTTAGTGTTGTCAATCTCTTACTCTGGCTTTGAGGGGAAGATATATGTCCATTTCTGATTCTTAGAGAGAGTCCTAGCCAACCACCCTTAGAGCCCTAGGATCCATGGGCCTCACCTTACTTTAATTAACCCTCCCTCTTGGGTGGTTGGTTTTGCCTTGGATATTTGTAGTTAAAATTTCTTCTTTTAGTGAAGGTATTGGAATTTTCATTAGTGATGGGTTTAGATTACTTGGTTTCCATCTAGCTTATTTTAGTATGAGACAAAAAGGTGCCAAAGTGTTGATAAAAAAAATGGGGGGATAATGTATCCATCCATAAAGGTAGGCATAAACATTATATTTCATCACCTCAAAAACTTCTACAAACACTAATCCATGCATATCATAGGGTGCATCTATAAGACTCTAAGCATAGCCTTTATATTTCCTCTCCTCAAAAGGAACACCTATGTAGGCATATCATTGATCCATATCTTTTACTTCAAGGATGCATACATAATTGCACTTAAAATAGCATGTAACCAAGTAACATAAGCACATGAAATATTTGCCCTGGTTGGAACCCTGCTCTCGCTTCTCTACCCGTGGTTGAATAGCGAAAGTTTTTTTTTTATATATGTTTGTGGCGGAGATTCCAAACCAACCCGTGTGGGTCATTGGTGGCAGTCTAAAATAGTAGGGCGAAGGTCCTAGGTTTAAGCCAGAAGGCCCTCCATGTATGACATAGTCTATTGGCGCGTGTTAATTTTAAAACGTTGTTTTTTGGGGCCACCTGGGTGGCGAGCCAGGCAGGTTCAAACCTCGTCGGCCCCAGTGTCATTCCACCTGCAGTTCGTTGATTGGGTAGTGGGTCTGCCAATGGTGCCCCCCCCCCCCCCCCCCTTGATATATCATATATATGTTTATTCGGTGGTTAGCGGGGTTTGACCACCCGCCAACCTTTGCTTATTATAATGTAACTATTAGAAAGGGAAGCGGGGGTGGTGACTCACCATCCCTTTGTTGGAAATACTGAGATGGGGGTGAATCAATATTTCTTTTGAATTTTTATGTTTACCAGTTAAGATTCTTCACAATTATAATTATAAAAATAAATAATAATAATTTTATTAGAAACAAGCGAGGACACAAATCCTTTTTTTACAAATGTTTGAGTACAATGATGTTTGAGAGCCCAACCCTTCAATCTACCAGGGTCCAACCTATTGTGAAGCTCTAACTTGGGATTTTTGGGGCTCTAACCTCTAGGGCTCCAACATTATCTTTCTCGAGGCTCCAACCTTATTTTAGAGGCACCAACCATTCAACCTTTTTAATGAAACAAATAAGTGATTTAATTTAATTGCTTCACAATTCTGCTCAAGACTTCCAATTTTCCCACTAAATTCTCTTCACTATCCAATGTCTTCACTTGTCCAAAACTCCAAATGTTCCACTGTCCAAAGAATTCAAATTTTGACTTGTATTAGTCTCTAGATATCATCATTTCAAGCTTTCATTGTTGATTTTTTACTAGCATCAACCCCTCCACAATTGTATTACTAATCTTCCACAGATCCTTTGAGAACTTATCTAGGCCAAAGTCCTATAAGTGGTCCGAGGGTGAAATAGCTAAGGATCATGTAGCTTGGTCTTAGGCCTTAACTCCACAGTTCGAGATTTAGATCAGTAACCTGGTTTGAATATATCTCTATCCTCTAGCAACTACACTTCTTATCACGGTTAAGGCAATAGGTCACAGATCTGAGGGTCATAGGAATGAGGTAGTGAAGTTGTATAACACAGTTCTGAGCCCTTATTTTAATGGTTTGATACACACACACACACCACTTTTTGAGCTAGATTTGAACTATTGTAAGTATTGTCCACACCACATATCCTTAAAAACACCAATGTATGCACCATTGTCAAGTTGTTGTAAGTATTTTCCACACCATAGATCCTTAAAAAAAAACACCACTCTATATACCATTGTCCAAGCTAGATCTGAGCTAGATCTGAATTGTCCGAGTTGTCTAAGGATTTTCAGGTCTTATTACTTTCCATCACCGAGCTCACAGGTGAAGGTTTGTCATAGATTTATCTAAGATCCAATTCAGTGATAGTCTGAGCCTTGAAGACAGGTTTGTGGCACTACTACACAGGTCTGAGCTCAGTCGAGGCTGCAACAAGTCATGAAGGTTTATCCGAGTTGACAGTCCACCAATCTGAGCTTCTTCTTTGCCATAGGTTGTTCAACAGATTTACCCTTAGTCTTTTGCTCCTCAGTAAACCTTAGTTCACGAATTGTGAACTTCACCATATGTTTTATGCTCTGAATTAGTCTTCAACTAATAAATGAATGTCAAATTAAGGGGTACAAACTCTTATTTATAATGATTTTTTATTTTAAGTGAGGGGACATGATTCTTCGGAGGGAGGCCGACTTACATAACTGAACTTAGGTCAGTTATATTAACTTAAAAATTTTACTTCTCTTAGACTACTAGGAGTTAGGGGATGAGTGAGGGCTTGTTGGAAGAGGAAAGAGTCCTCTACAAACTAGTGAAGGAGTCATTGAAAAAATAAGTCTTCCAGATGTTAAAAAATAATTGTATTTATGATTGTTTAGGAATTATAGTGTATACCTTGGGTTTTTATGATTATTCATGCATAAGGCCATTGGGACTAGGATAAGGTTTAGGGAATCTTTATTAGGGATCCAAGTGTGGCCTCTAATAATTATCCATGTCATCAAGTGTTATGAAGTGCTCATATTTTCATCAATGAAAATTATTGACCAACAATCTCCCCCTTTGTTAATAATGGAAATATTTTTTCTTGCACTATTTTCTCCCCCTTTGACATCAATGGAAAATGGGATGTCCAAGAACTCCCCCTATCAAACTGCTTCTTATCATGCTACTCCCGATGTCATTGTTCTCCTAACACTGTCAATGTGTTGTCTTAATGTGATGCAAGGGAATTAACCCCCATCTTTTGGCGAAGATATTCAAATGCTTCTTGTGGTAGGGTTTTTGTGAAGATATATGCAATTTTTTCCTTTGTATTGATGTATTCCAATCTGATATTATGTTCGGAAACCTATTCTAGGAGAAAGTGGTATTTGATTGGAATATGTTTTGTCTTTGAGTGCATTACCAGATTCTTCGAAAGATTGATGACGCTATTGTTGTCACAATAGATCATGATTGGTTGATTAGTCTCTATGTTGACATCTTGGAATGCTTCCTTCATCCACAATATTTGTGTACAACAATCTGCAACAACTATATATTCATCTTCAGCTATGGAGAGATATATAAAAGATTTTGTTTTTTGAGCCAAGATACAAGACAATCTTCCATGAAGAATGCATTTCCGCTAGTACTTTTCTAATCGTCTATGCTTCCAACCCAATCAACATCGGTGTACGTTGTCACAGTAAGAGTTGTGCTTTTGGGATACCATAGGCCAAAGTTTGGAGTACCTTTAAAATATCTGAGAATTATTTTTACAGCCAACAAATGCATTAAAGGAAATTTCAACCTAAAAGTTCCCATGAAATTTTCATGATATGTAAACCAATCAAAATGTTTTAAATTTAAAAATAGGTACATGTAAATATTTTGGAGTGAAATGAAGAAAAACTACTTTTTTTAACTGTATTTTTGGCTTATCTCCTTATAGGTTTACTCACATTTCAAGTTTAGACACTCATTATATGCATAATTAAATTCCACAGCCAACGTTTACGCATTATGCATACTTTTAAGAAGACCCACCTTTATAAAAATTGCAGATACATTAAAAAAGTGTGTTTTAACACGTTTTTTAATGTATCTATGTTTTTTTATCAATGTGTGTCCTCTCAAAAGTGGAATAATGGGTACTCGTTGGATGTGGAACTTAATTATGCATCTAATGAGTGTCTAAAATTGAAATTTGAGTAAACCTATAAGGAGATAAGCCAAAAATAAAATTAAAAAATATATAGTTTTTTTGTTTTCCTCCCAAAATTCATAACTCTTATTTTATTATTTTAACTAGTATTTTATTATTTTCCCTTAGGTGGCCACTTTTAGGTTTAAACTTCCTCTAATGGGATTCCTTAGGCGTTGATTGAAATATTGCCACCATTCTTACTATTTGCATAATATCGGGTTGTCAAGCAGTTAAGTATCGAAGAGCTCCAATTATTGACCTGTAAATATTTGCATCCACCGAAGGGGATTCATCATCTTTTCTTAATTTGAAATTTGTAGTCATTGGTGTGCTCATAGGAGCACATTCTTCCATCCCATATCTTTTAAGCATATCTTTAAGATATTTTTCTTGGGATATGAACATGCATGCATTAGTTTGAGATACTTGTAGACCAAGGAAGTATGATAACTCACTAATCATAGACATTTCAAACTCCTTAGACATATTTTGAGCAAATTCTTGACTCATCTCATCATTGTTGTTGGTGAAAATCAGATCATCAACGTATACAAGAGTGACTAGAAATTTGTCTTTGCCCATCTTCATGTAGAGATTACTTCTTTCCACCCCCTTTTTGAAGCCTTGTTGTTGTAGATAGTGATCCAATCTTGCGTACCAAGCTCTAGGAGCTTGTTTCAATCCATATAATTCCTTTTTCAACTTACATACAAAGTATTTTCCTTCTGCTAGGTCAAACCCTTCCAGTTGCTCCATGTAAACTTCTTCCTTTAGATCACCATTTAGAAATGCTGACATCAACACATTCATTCTAGAAGACAGGTATAGAGGGAGGTGTACCTTGGTTCCAGCTTCCATTCTTGTTTGGTGCCTTGGATAAGGGAAAGAGACTCATCATTGCTCTTTGACTTGGTTGTTTCTGATCTGCTCGACCTCAACTCATTATTGCATGATTGAGATTCATATACTTGATGGTTCGGTAATTTAGCAGATTGTACCAATGTTTCCTGGGTGTGTGTGATATTTTTTAGACCTCATGAGGGGATGTCCCTTCAGGTATCCCCCCACATACCCGGATGACCTCAGATTTTGCTACAGCCTCAGATGCAACTCCACAGATTTGATGGGTTCGGTCTCAGTCGCTTGCAGTGCCCATGGCATGCATGTATCATTCAGATGATCCATTCATATTTTTAGAGCCCTTTTCTGTTTAGCAGGGCTTCTTTGGTTGTTATTATGTCTCATGTACTTAGATATTATTGTATTCAGTCCTGGCTCATGTTTCTCTAGGCACAATATGTATGTGGGATCCATTATATTTTTTACTAGCCCATTTTATACTAGCATGTCATGTACCATTTATCATGTACTTTATTGCTCAATTTCATTTTTTTGGGCGCACCATTATTCTTTGTACTTTTTCATCTCGGCGGGAATAGGTATGCCTCCCTCGCCTCACTAAGAACAGGCACTCAAACATTAAAGGAGACTTATATCATTTGTAGGTCTGGCCACCTTATTCATTATCCTCTCGCTTTGCTCCGTCTATGTATCTCTCTATCTCTGAATCCCCTTCGGTGTCTAGTGATTGTGTTCTTACAATGTACTTCGGTCATACGATTAGCTGTTATCACCAAAATTTGGTCATCTAACTATTTACAATTAGATGGATCGAAGTACACCATGTAAGACCAATTTTACCATAGTAAAATCGCTTTCACTATAAGAAATAGTTTAATAAACCATATTGTATTAAGTTATTTCTCGTTGAAACAAGAAACTCCATGAGGAATAATTAAATAAATCCTTATTTATTTGATTTTCCTCTAGGAATAATTAACTAAACCATTGTTTAAATAATATTCATGGTCATATTTAACCCAATTATGATAATAATTAGATAAATCATTATTTTTCTTATTTTTCTCTAGGAATAATTAATTAAATCATTATTTAGTTATTATTCCTTGTTAAATTAGACTAAATCACCTAGAAATTATTAAACAAATCATTATTTGTTAATTATTCCTTAACCACATTCTTGAAATGATAAATAAATAATTTACTTTTCCATTATTTCTAAATAAAGGTATTTAACCAATTTAAATACGTTTTTCATCCAAAAAAATATAATAAAATATTCCAAGCAGTTAGATCTAGATCTTGGTTAAATAATATTTTATTATTCGCCATTATCGAGGATAACTCAATATTTTGTTATAAATAGGAGGGTTTTCCATTGATTCTTCACTTTGATCACTTTCAGTGTCGCACTTTGATCATTCCCATTGCTACTACTATTTTCTTTGCTTCTTGAGCTCCCATAGAGTTCAACACATTTTGGGTTTTTTGCACTATTGAGAGAGAGAAACATCTGGATCTGAAGCATTGAGGACAATCAAGAACCCATCCCATGGAGGGGGATTAGTAACGCTATTATTTTTTCCCTTTCTAGGTGTTATAATATATTCAAAATTCTTTAAATCTTGTCTTGTCCGTTGGATGCATGGAGAAATTCTTATTTCTTTTCAATGTTTAACTTATTTTACTGCATAGATATGGTTTTTTACAACATTAGTTTTAACTATTGATTGCAAATCTAAAGAATTTAGGCAACCATTTCTGTTGTTAGGATTGTTTTTCACACACAGCTAAAGTGAGATCTTTTCGTACACTTGCGTTAAGAATTTACGCTAACAATAACAAAAAAATGAACACCCACTGGGATGTTTTTCCCAACATTTAGCTTGGAATAAATGTCTCGTGAACTTAGTCTTATTTTTCCTTTATTAACTTTATTACATGTACTTTTGACCCAAGGTTGTTACATACCCCAACCCCTTAGGGGAACATTGTCCTTAGTGTTTAATGACACCTAAAAATACCAAACCGCTAAAAACACAAATATATTTCACATGGAGCTTTATAACTTAGCTTGATGTAATATTTAAACTGAACAACCTGTTGAAAAGAGACACCAACATGAAAAACATAAGAAAATGAAAATAATACCACTTATTAGAGATTTATAACACATTTCTTGATGATATTTACATCCATATACATATATTCATATACCATAACTTCTTTACCTCAACTGGAAAATAATGAAGGATACATAGTCTACATCTAATCAGCCATCTCCCATGTAGCTTCATCGAGAAAAAGTGCTTCCACTACTCTTTAACCTACCTGATTTCTTGATTCTGGAGCATGAACATCTTTCTCTGCAAAATACACTAAGGTTTTGGTTGGAATTCTCCTTCTAGTTCCACCTGCAGTACAGACTAATCAATCACATGATCAACATATTTTATATATTTTTTAAGCAATGAAACATGGAAAATATCATGGACTTTCATTGTCAGAGGAATTGCAAGTTGATAGGCCACTAGTCCAATCGTCTCAAGTATCTTAAAAGGCTTGCAATATTGAGGTGCCAACTTTGCACATGACCCAATCCTCAAGGAGATCTTCTTGGGCTTGATGTGCAAGTACAAATGCTTTCCAACCTGAAACTCCTTAAATAATATGTATTGATCTTCATAACTATTTTTTCTATCATTTTTTTCCTTTAGATTCCTCTTGATAACATGCATTTCCTATTCCATCTCTACCAACATGTATGGTCCTATTAGCACCCTTTTCACTACATCACTCCAACTGATGGGAGTATTACAACTCTTCCCATAAAGTGCCTCAAACAAACTCATCCTCAATGACTCATGATACCCATTGTTATAAGCAAACTCAATCAATGTAAGATACTCTTCCACTTATGTTGTTGATGGATCACGCACATTCTCAACATGTCCTCCAAAATCATGTTGACCCTTCATGTTTGTCCATATTTCTGCGGATGATAAGTTGTGATCAAGGCCAAATCTGTACCCAAACCTTTAAATAACTCTTTCCAAAACCTAAAAGTGAACTTAGCATCCCAGTTTGATACAATATTCTTTGGTACACCATGCAACCCCATTATATCTATGATGAATACATGTGCTACGTCACTAGCTGAATATGTGGATTTCAGTGGAATGAAGTGTGCTAACTTTTTCAACCTTTCCACCACAACCATGATGGAATCATGTTGCCTATATGTCCCCGGTAACCCTGTATTGAAATACATGGAAATGACCTCCCATTTCCACTCTGGAATCGGAGTTGGTTGTATTAGACCGCTTGGACACTGACACTTTTATTTTACCAATTGAGAATTTAAGCATCTAGCCACAAAATCTGCCACTTCCCTCTTAAAATTCGGCCAATAATAGAACTTCTTCACTATTTCCAAGTTATTATGATATCTTGTGTAACCTGAATATGACTTAGCATGAAATTTTCTCAAGACAAGCTTCTTCAGCTCACTCTTGTCTGACACATATATCTTATCCCTAAACTTGATCAAACCATATGTTGTAAGATGATAATCCACATCTTGTTCACATGTACCCTGTTGTAACATGTGCCTAACAGGGAAAATTTTAAGAACCCCCCTAAATTTATATGTATAATAAATGGGCAAATCCCCATGATACATAGGAAAAATGGAAGGTGATTTTATTAATAATATAATATGTATATATAATTTTTTGGCGAATCTCTCACGAGATTGTATTATCTTGTAAAATCATGGCGAATCACCAATACAAATGGCGAATCACTAGTACAAATTGGTGAATCTTTGTCTAGTGGAGTTCGGTGTGTTGGTTCCAATGAAGATATGGTAGTTGAACTAGGAGTTGAAGGAAGCGAACCACCGAGACCAAGCATGGCACATGGTGACTCGTGAGGGACGTAGTTCTTGTGCAGTTTGAAAAATGCATTCTAGTTTTGCTAAGCGTATTTTTGTTGCTCATGCTACTACTAGCACTGATATTGAGGTTGGAGAGGAGTTTGAGGAAACATGGAAGGTTGAGTTCTTTTTTCTTCAAGCACTCAAAAAGGAAGAAGATATATTGATTGATTGAAGAAGATAACAAGGACAGTCAACTCAAAAAATAAGACATGATTGATATGGCCAAATAGGGAGACACGCTGAATGTGGACGCTATGGTTTAACAAGAAATTGCCACCATTCATTAGAAAGGAAAGGATCAGAAGGACTCTTTAACATTGGATGGAATCAGGGGCTCGAAGAGAGCTCATGTCTCTGAGAGATTGGATTCTAACAAAGGAGTCCCATAAGTGGGAGGTGAATTGACTTTGGTTCTTGTTGAACCAAATCCCAAGGGTTGGGAAAAAGTGCAAAAAAGGAAAAAAAATGAAAATATTAGCTCTAGTTGTCATACTTTATTTTCTTTGTTTCTTTTGATGTTATTTTCCCTGCAGTTCTTAGTCATAAAAAAAATCTTTATTTTTCCTTCTATTCTTTTTAGCTTCATCATGTACTTTCTGATCCTATATGCACACACATTATGTGTGTCCACAAAATATAATTTTTATACCATTAACAAAATTTAAGGTTTTTTTTTTCGAGGGAAAAAATAAAAAATAAAAAAATAAAAGAAAAAAAAGAGAGTTGAAGATGAAAAACACTTTATATTAAAATATTTTGTGTACACCCATATTACATCACAATTTCAAAATATTTGTCACAATACCAACATTATTAACTTTCTAATTTATCAAAATTATATGAATCTTAGAATGTTTTTTTTTACTATTTAACAAAAAAACTGAATAATTCCTTATCTTTTTTAATATCTAATGAATAAAATATAGTTCCAATAAATATTAACTACCATCATCAAACCATAACCATATTATAATAAAATTACTAAAATAGAATTATATGACAATATTAGTAAAAAGAAGTCCACAAAAAGAACATAATTAATTTCAATGGATGTTTAAATAAAACAGTCATCATCATCCTAAAATATTTAAACCATAATCCCCACATACCACCATAACATAATAGAATTTACTAAAATAAAATATTACATAAAAGATAGTCTAAGTTGTTTTTCATTATCATAACTAGTCTAACATTCTTTATAAAAGCCTAATGGTCGCATAACTGGACCCCCTTATGACAAGTTTTCTCAAATTTATAATTGTTATTTAGTGATTAAATATCATTTTGAAAGGGCAACAACCTCCCACGTATCCTTTACTAGCAAGCGAATCTTTGTTACAATGTCGTGGTCTATCACACAATTATAAATACTATTTGTACATTCCTCCGATTAGGAAGTTTATAATTTATTTGTCAACCGCCATTTTAAACAAATTTGTAATTTATTTATCAATCGTTGTCACAAACACTGATACTATGCTCAATAGATCATCTTATTCATTCTAATTATTTTATTGGAGCAAATGCCATTCAAATCGAAATGTCAAAAACAAACAGTCAACAATTTATAGTTGGAGTTAGAGGTGGAGAACACATCTCAAGCAATTGCCTGCCAACAAAAATTCAAAAGCTTTGTTGATCTCTGAAAATGGCAACTCATGGGTAATAACTCCTCCACTCTGATCTCCTGCAACCACATGTACATATTCAGAAAACAATGCAAGAGAAAACCATGATTAATTGGTCATCAAATGGAATTGAGAGTTATGTTATAATACCTTATTCATAAACATTTCTATCACACATGGCAGTTTGAGTTTTAAACATTTCTTATTCATAAAAATTTCTACCTTATTCGTGGAATTATAAGTTTGAGTTTTATAATCTACACAATTCAAGTGCCCCAGAGCTTTTCAGGGCACTGAATATATTTATACATTCAAAAACACATTTTAAACGACAAAAATTCACAATCTCCCAAACAAAAAATATCATGAATTCCAACCAAAAAGTAATAACATGAAATGGTTAATATTATGAATTCCAACCAAAAAGTTAATAACGTGAAATGATTAAGATACACCCCATCGAAAACATTGTTGCAAACATCCCAATTTTATCACTATTTTTCGGCCTATTTGGTGGTATCTTAATTTTTCCAATTTTTACCAATATTTTCTCAATTTTTATGTTTTTTTACCAATATTTTCTCAATTTTTATGTTTTCTTTTGTTTTCTAAAATGATTACTTATTTTATCCAAATGTTTGCAACATTGACCGAAAGCATAAGATATGGTTAAAAATTGGAGAATACCTATGCTAATTAAACTAGAGATTTGAAAAATTAAGAGGAGAAATAGAAGTCCCAAGATGAGGGAAGCCAATAGATACAATGGGAAAAATAATACATTAGAATTACAAATGACAGGAGGAACCCCAAAAGGAAATTGTGCTATACAATGGATGCAGACAATGATTTGGGTGTACTCGTATTGGAAGATGAGAAAATCTTTCCAGAATGAAGAACAACATAGGTAGTTGCAATACAATTTGAAGAAAATGTCTTCTCAAAGAATTGGTTATCAAAATCAAACCACCTAAAAGCCCAAAAAGTAGACCACAGTAAAATAATTAGAAAATTAGCCAAGGATAAGCTGAAAGAAAGTGAGCTCCTAGCCAACTCAGGGAAGACTCAGACAGGATTTGTGGGTTATGTCACTTACAAGAAACTGAGGTAGAAATGCATCTCATAATAAAAAACCCTTTAAACTATGAGATCAAATGTCATTGTTATTGTCTTTTATAGGATTCAGGGGATTCCTTTCCACTTTCTTTGTTATCCTGACCAAATGTGCCTTGCTCTATTCATGAAATATGGTACTCAGAGACAAATCTCAATCTTTTCTCATCCCATATTGGCCTGAGGCTCCCTATCCAATTTATTTTGCTATCCTGACCAAAGATGCCTTACTTTATTTTTGAAAGAAGCACTCAGAGACAAATCTCAATCTTTACTCATCCCATCTTATTGGCCTCAGACTTTCAGGGGTATCATTTCATAGTCCCAGGTCTCTGATTAGGTCAAAAAGTGAAAGGAAAAGGCCCAAAATACTTCATACCATAGATTGGTTGGGCCTTGGGTCTCTTCTCAACCTCCCTCCTCAATGGCCAACTATTATGATCCATGACTATGGAAAATTGGGCCACATATTATGCACCACCAAACACAAACAAACCAATTTTCGAGACAGAATTTGGACCAAGTCTTGGAATCCAACATATTTTCCCAAGGTCGCAGCCTTCATGTATATTGACATGAAAAAACCTATGCATAAGTAGGATACATTAGGACTTTGAGATGCAAACTCTCCCAGACCGCTTAGGGAAATATCAAGAATCAACCACTTGTTTCTTCATTGTGACATCTTTGGATGCTGCTGAGAGTCGAGACACGGTTCCAAAGGTGAGAAGGATTAGGAAAATATATGAGATCTAAAGTTTCATTAGGCACTGGCCCAAGGAGCTTTTAGACCTAAAATTATGAGCATGCCATGGGGACATAGCACTTGGTTTCATAATATGGAATACATGCAAGGGGCATAGCAAAACAAGTCTACCATAGAATCGAAAGAAATATAACGGTGACCATTGAAGTAAAACCTTAGGGAGAGCAGAGTTGCAGATCTCACCTACGCATGGCCAAAAACTGGCAGAATGGGGCATCTTGGTTAAGGACTCAGTATAGATCAGCAAGGAAAAGATAAACATGAAGGAAACATAGAATCCCCCTCCATTCCTCCTCCCTCAAATTCAAATTTGACACCATCTCCAAAGGCAATCCCAACAGACCTGCAATTGAGGCTTCAACAGGAATCATGAGGTGAACTTTGTCCATATGTACACCCATAACATTGGCATAATCACAAAAAATATGGCCGCAATTCTGACTGTCATGAAAGACATCCATACTATAATAGATTTAGGGATCAAACATGTGACCGTAAAAGGAGTTTCTAACATAATCATCAATATGCCACATAACTAAAATCCATGGGAGTACCTGATCCGTAAATGGCTTTTGGTTACTCCTCTTGCAAAGACAACTAGATTAAAAGACTACCTGCAAGAAGTGGATTTCAATCATTATCTATGGGCTGAAAATAAGGTTGCAAATATATTGGAAAACATCAATGCAGAATCTAAATGGGGTGATAAACCCCTATCTTCCATTAGGGTGATCTAGATGCAGGAAAGGGAAAGGGAATGAGCTTCATTTCTTGATTGATGATAATAAGAAGCTTCATGTAAGCAATGGTAGTTCCATTCAACGTAGCTTGGCTCCACCACATGAATGCCACCTCATCATGAATGAGGTGCTGACACAGAGTAGAGAAGCTTATTGATGGGGAGAGAATGACCTGATAGCAGAGAACATGGGAAGCAAACCTCAGGCTGGGATGGCCAGAGTTGACAGTATTAACATTGCTTGAAAGGGAAAGATGAGACACTATACTGAAAAGCTTTACATCCCAAGGAAATTAATTAAGCATCCTAGAACAGGAAAACCTTCTAGTACTTTTCCTTTTGTAACCCAAAATGGGAATTTATTCCCTGAAACCCCTACCATGAAATCCCAAGGATCATCCCTTGCCCACACCGCTAACATGATTTCCCAAGGATTGCCACTTTCCCACTACCATGACTTTCCCAAGGATCACCCCTTACCCCTTCTATTATTTTCTTTTAAAGTATCTATCAATTCACCCTCCCTGGTCGCAGGTCATTAAGGAATCACCATCACATTTATCAGCAGTTCATTTATATCACGTAGGATTTCCCATTGTAGCCTCTCAGCCCTAAGCTAGAATTTTATACTGAGAATTTCTTGAAGATTGCTCATGGTCTCATTATCCATCTTGACCACATACAACACTGTTATCATGGCCTCAGGTCTCCCCTCAGTTGACAATGCACTTGCACCATCTACAGATAAAGACAGTCACAAGATTCTACACATGATAGGATTTGTTGGTTTTTCTCCCTCTCAGAGGTGAAGACAGGCACATTTACTTTGAATAGGTTAGTATAGCTCATGTTAAGAAAGCCATTTTCCTCCAGATACTCCATATAGCAGGATTATAGTAGCTTGAGGACTAAATTTATTTTTTTTGCCATATTCTTTGAGTTGCGGTCTTTATGACGATATTACTTTTATGAAACTCAGTCCCTCCCCTATGATAGTCAATGTCACAGGACTTCATTATGGTAATTTTTTATATGGCCTGTGCAGGGTGAAGAATTTATGGGACACGAGCAAAGTTAAATTGCCCAAGGGATACATGTATGGTTGTAATTGTATGGCCTATAGTAATATACTGAAAATATTATTTTTTACCACAAATAACGAAAAGAAAGTCAATTTCTTATATTACAAAGGCAGTGACTAACTGAATCATTTTCAACTGGCAGATACAAGGAAATCTTTGACTATACAATACAAACTGAATATTACTCAATCAATTGTAAGATATTGAGCCAATATACATGTTAACACATGTCACCAATGTAGAAGCCAACAAAAATACAGATCCACATCGACTGGACTAGTGCCTCTTTGGCATTCACGGCTATTATTTCCATTTTATAAACAAGTTTTTGATGTAAGTAGATAAACTCTGTTAGTATAGAAGCTACAACCAAGACAACATTATTTTTTTTTTTAAATTGATAATACAAAGGTTTATTATTGAATGACAAGTTCATAAGCTTCATTTGGAAATTGCAAATGATATGTGATTACAAGACCTGCGAAGGTAGAACTATAGCAAACATTTTGATCAAGTGCATTCTCTTTCTGCTAATAGGAGTATTTTATTTGTTTACTAAGTTTGATTTTACCATATTGCAAACAATAATACCAATTTTGGTAAAAATATCCGTGGCTATTGAAATTTGGAAGTTTTAAGAAGCTGTTCGGTCATATGGAACATGTTTCATGGTGGCATCGTATCATATATCAAATTGTTTGATGATATCATTATATCATGACACATGTTTGATTTTTCCATCGGATCATGTAAATAACATTTATAATTTTATCCACAATTGTATATTTGTGTCAAAAAATAGATGGGAAACTGTTAATCAGCTTAGAAACAAATACAGAGTGGTCACAATTATTGACCTTCACGCTGCAGAAACATCACAGATCCAGGGTGCTATTATCACATCCACTTAATACACTATTATTTTACATAAATCACTTGACTCCATTAGTAAATAAAAGTAAAAGTGAAGCCCTTTACCACTTCTCATTTAGAAATTCCTATTAGCAATGTCATTAATTGTTCATTTATCTTTGTACATTTTACAGATTTACTCAATTGAAAGATAAACCACAATGTAATGTCCCCAACAAATTATCAACACCTTGTTCAAACTAAATGCACACTGTTTTATTTATCACATAGAACAAAACCATTCACATGTGAATTCACATCTCAAGCAGATCAAAACACATGAATACAACAGCTTGGGTAAATTATTTTTTTCTAATATTTAATTATAAGTTAGAAACTTGCAATATTAAAATATAACTCCTCTTAAAGTTAGAGTGGCCGAGAATTAGCCGAGCCGTGGTCTATCAGCTACATGGAGCTGTTGAAATCCTGACATGCATGCTCCCTCCTTGCGTTTGGTTTGTGAATGTTATTGATATTGATGTGGCCTTCATGCAATTATCAAGATTACAAAATGTAACATTCTTCATTCAAGTAAAGGAAGGTGAGACAAATTATTCCTAGGTCTACCATTTATCCAAAAGATGTATTCCCACTATAAAAAATTAAAACCAGCTGAAGGAAAATAATTTTGACTTTGAGCTTGCAAAGCTTAAGGCTCATGCATAATTCCATGCTTATTTGGTACCAACATTATCGCTAGGGCTTGGAAGGTCAACATCACATTTTTTATCAAGATTCAACCACTTAAAATATTGCTCACAGCTGGGTTCTAGTGATCTAGGGTAATTTCCAAACATTTTATCTTACAGGTTAAGAGATACATGCAAGTTATGAACATACCACAAAAACTACAAGGTCATTTTCCAGTGTTTCCTCAACAATAAGATGACACGCCAAATTGGATGCTAACACTGGCTGATAAGCCATGTTTGGAAAAAATGAACAAAATTAGTTGGACTAGTGCCTCTTTGGAAGACATGGCTATAAATGTGATTAGTAATTTTGACTAATTGATGGATATTTCAAGCACAATAGTTACAAACCAAGTAGTCACTCTAATCGGATGGTTAGCAGTAGCAGCAATTTAAAAGGCCAATGACTAAGTAAAATATGTTATTTATAATAGGTGTGAGGTCATTAGAACAATCAGTCAAGCATGGGTTCATGATGAGAAACAAACCTTTCCTCATGCATTAGGCAATCACATTGGAAGCTGCAAGCATATTAAATTGCCAGGGGATTACTCCATATTGAGGAATGCTATTAACCAATATAATCCAAGCTATCAAGATGTGTAGACAATTTAATATCAAAGCATCCATGAGTCAAACAAAGATATCTAGAGGTGAGAATATTAGATATCATCTACTACCAATATACTCTACATGTACATTATTGCTGCTACCATACACCATTATTGCTCCTGCAACTATTTCCGCCATTCACAACTGCAATTGCCACCACCACTGCTCCAAATTTCCATAGTCACTTCTCCTACACTCCTCCTACACTTCACTGCCTAAAAACATTATGTTGATTATCCTATCTGATTTCTATTGCTCAACTCATCAAGCTCTCTTAGTCATTAAATTCAAAGTTACTATCTTATTGATTATTGTCATCATCACTCTCAGTGGTGCCTCTAACGTCTCTGTTCAAACAAACTTAAAGTCTCTGGTCAAGTTATATCAGCTAGTATCATACATTGATCAAATGCATCTGAAGCAACCTGCCTACTATTCTCTGTTTTTCATGTGTCAATGAGAAATATACCTTAAGTGTGATGATGCCTTTTTGTTCTGAAGCTTCTTGCTATCAACAGTATACCACAAGGTTTAGGCTTGTTGATGCCTTTTAGGATCCCTTCAGGTTGTTGGCCTTGTTCTGCAAACCACTCATTCAAGGCAGTGTCAATGACTATAATATCATGCCATCAAACTATAGAAGATTTTTGTGCTTACTGAAACTGTATGATCTTTAGAACTTACTCACCGCAGGTATACTTTAGTTAGGCCCACAGGAGGACTATCATGAAGACTTTAGGATTATTTTCATACAAAAGGTTATTGTCACAAGGGTGTTGTATCAAAAAATTGCAATGATAGTCATTTAATCATGCATTGGAAGATCAGATCGTGGATGCTCTATGCACTCTACTTGAATTACTACCATATCCTGCCCTTTTTGCTTTTAATTTCCTTTAGAGTACAGGGCAGACACTTTCTTATTTTTCTGAGAATTGTAGTAATGAAATTGTAGATACTTTTTAGCCTGCCAACATTGATGTGAAGCCAAAATTCTCTTTTGAACGCGGATAATGTGGATACTGTTAAGATTTTTAGTTCATGGTAATAGTTCACCGCAGACATATATGAAACCCTGAAAGCTGACATGGAATACTTAGAGAGAACTCTAAAAAATGTATGCTATAACCTGCAATACATCATATAAAAATATAAAGGACAAGATCTAACTGTCAAACCCGCTACTGTCTTCACACCATGTCTGAAAGAAAACTCTGCTACGACCACTATAGAAAATCACTTTATTCACAGAAGCTGCAAAACTGACCTAACTAAACTACTCCCTAGTCTTACTTTTATGACAAAATCAGAGTGCAAAGGTTTACGATCAAAGTGGACCTAATAAAACAATTAGATGCCTAGGAGAATGCACCCTACTTGCATGAGGAGGAATGCCTAGATTATCATTAAAGCACCCAAAGGAAAGCATGCACCACCCTTCATGGGAAAGCTGACCAAGTCTAATAATGGCCAACCTATGCACACTACCTCCTTTAATTGTCATTCTTGACTTAGTCCCACCGGAAGAGCAAATATGCTAAAATAAGCAATCAAAGAGAAATATAACTTCTGTTCTAAAAATAAGAAGAGATATTATGGGAAAACTTCAGATCTGATGCATGCATGCTCTTCTAGTTTTATGAAAGATAACCAATTTTCCTCTAAGAGGCTTAGTATTGCACCCTAAATAAGCGATATATGAAACCCTGAAAGCTGACATGGAATACTTAGAAAACTCTAAAAATGTATGCTATAACCTGCAAAACATCATATAAAAAAATACAAAGGGCAAGATATAACTGTCAAACCCGCTACTGTCTTCATACCATGTCTGAATCAGAGTAGGAGAACCAGAATCCGTAGCAGCAAGATTATTAGAAGCAGTGGTGGCAGCGGCGGCGGCCCAGGGTCTTGAAACCCATGGTCCAGGCCCCCATCCAGCAGGAGGAGGAGAAAAGTAGGATCCAGGAACCATGGGCCAAGACAAACCGGGCCCACTAGGGGCAAGAGAAGCAGCAGTGGTATTCCATGTTTGGTTTGGAAAATTCCACCCATATGACCAGGCACCTCAAAAAAAATGCATCCCCAACAGCCCCATTCGCCCAATTCGGTGGTGGATCCATCTGTGGCCGAGGGGCTGCTGGATTGATATGACTTAGAGTGATTTCCAAGTCTCATCAAGGATATCTAGTAGGTCATTGAGCCTTTAGAAAAAGTGGGAATGAAAGGAGACTTGATCCTTTTGTTCAAAGATGCCCATGCACATGGTGGCTCGGGACCAAAAATGGAAGTTCTGGTCCTATATAGTATCAAAAGGGTGTAATAAGGTAAAGACTATTACAATTCTGGATTTCATGACAGGAGAGATAACAGAAAATAAAAAAGAATATATGGACAACCATCTGATTTGGATATTTAATAGGTAGTCGATCTTGAGTTTCAGCAAATGAACTAAAAGACCAATTTTTTAAATGGGTTGAAGAATGTAAGGTTTTATTCCATGCTCCAAATTTTACTTATTTTTCCTTTTGAATCTTTGAAGTCATAAGAGACACTGATATGGGAAGGTTCATGGCTCTATGGTAATGATGGATTAGCAATAAAGTTGTGGTTTCATTGATTTAATCTGGAACCCATGAGCCATGCGCCATGAAACCACTAATGTGGGAAGGGTCATGGTTCTATGGTATTGTTGGATTAGCAAGGTAGTGGTTTCATGGTTTAATCCAGTGGAAATGGAGTTATTTTTCAGTCCTGATTCCTAGTTATATTGTTGCTCCCAAATCTCCTTTTAGCTTCTAGGAGTTGATTTGGCACTCCCACAGTATGTGACTAATGGATGGTATTTTTTAGTCCCATTGACCTAATTTGTTTGGTCATTCGTAGACATTAATAACATTATATTAGTAATTACCATACATAATGGGAAAGGAAAAGATATTGGGAACCCTGGAGTCTATTGGTAGCTTTTTCTCTGTAATATTGTTAACGTAGTGGTATGGAGCCTTTTAGTAGAAATGTTTCTATAAGTGGGTTTTATTGTTGTTAATACATCTACATATTTATCTAATTCAACTTATATGAGAGCGAAGTTGCTATAGATCGCAAAATATACTTATATGAGCTCATCACAACTACATAATGTTTCCTACATTCATTAAACAAATTGGTGCAACCTAGACTTATAAAAACATTTTCTTAATCCTTTCTATCATGGTATCACTCAACTCAATACATACCTTAAAAAATCTCTCTATTTTCACTTCACCTACAAATAATATGGATTTTATACAAGATGAGAATCTTCTCTCAGAGATAATCAGAAAGAACAATGCTTAGATGGTCTTAACAAGAAAAAAATATCAGGTGTTTTGTAGATTTTTTGAATCAATTTCATCCCACCTTGTTAGCATCAACACATAGAAGTGTTTGAAGCCAATTAATTTCTCTTGTACTAGTCGATAAGAAAATGACATCATGGATGTGAATCAAATCTTTAAGCTACATACAATCCTTCCTAATATTCGATAGTTCATCTCTTGTCACAAAATTTCCAAGAATTGGAATGGTTATAGAAACACCCTCTGCTTCGTGCTGAGTAAGGTTTGAGCCAAATTTTTTTAGCAAAATACAGTCATGTGGATCTCAAAATAAGGAAAAAATAAATCAAGCTAGTAAAGGATATAGAAACTACCATACCAAGAAAAATGCATTGCAAATTCTCTATTTCTTTATTTCCTTTTAGTTGACCTCCATTCAAACAATCATCATGAGTATATAAATGTTGGCACAGAGGATTCGACATAGGCACATGATCATGGTAAATTAACGTAACATTTCTAACACCCCAAGCCTACATATTGAAAAAAAAACACATTACCTTCAAATACAAGTAGTGACTGTAAGAGTGCCTTCTTATATTAACCTAACCTTCTTTACCTTCATTAAAACCATCATTAATTATTTTAAAATGCATGTCAACTAATGATGCATCTACCATTAGGTTCTTTTGCACAATAGCTTCGCTTGTAACAATATATATTTTAGATATCTCATTTCTTCAATATCAATTTTTGATACTGGCTAGAAGTGGAGTCAAGTGAGAAACGTTGAATGGTTCTTTTAAGTGAGCTAGACACCAAACTTGCTCTAGTGAATCAAAGACCATAATCTCAACTAACTTTGTATTAAAGCTCCAATGTTTAACAGAATTCCTGTTAATCTCATTCTCTTTAAACAGTGAAGGCCACTCTCTTTACGCAAGTAACTGTGATATTTGTATATAGGGTTACCTAATCATCCTAAGAAGGGCTCCAAGATACAAATGCACCACTTATAACTAGGGCATTTGAAAATAAACACTGATTTATGATGGCACACTTTCAACATAGAAATCTAGGATAGCATGTACTGTACCTAGCTCTACAATTTTTCTTTCCTGAGAGTAATGCCACTCTGCCTAAACAGAGATGCCTTAACAATTCCCTTAAATATCTCAACATATGCTCATGAAGGAAGAAGTGGCATTCCGCTCAAGGATTCCTCGTCCTCATAAGAAATATCCTTTTGGGCAATTTTATACTGATAGCAGCTGGATAAGAACATGTAAATGCAGAGATTGATTGCACTTAGAGAGGCTAGAAGCCAATAAAAGTAGTCTAAATGAGCTTTGTTCAAGTTGTTTGTGAACCAGCAACCCCCCTTGCTTCTACAACTAACCTTCTCAGTAACTGAAATAAGGAAGCTGCTAATGAAACTAGAAACTTTTACAACACTCAAATTCACAGCAATACCCAGGCTTTTCATAGTGTCTGGAATCTGATCATAAAATTATTCTTGCATTCCTACCATTGCAAATACATCCGCTATGCCAAATAGCACATATTGTGGAAGCAGTAGAAAAATGCTCAAGGGAATTGTTGCATTGGGTAGGTCTATCAGTCCATTGTCCTTTGCTACCTCGATTCTTATAATATCTATCAATGCAGCAACAATCATTGATATAATGGAGAAAAACATGTCAGTGCCTATCCTTTGCAGCATAATAATCCCTCGTTCATTCCCTGTCAAGCACCTTGCAATTGGAACAAAGATGTGGTCATAAACAGGCACCAATAAAAGAATAGATAGGCTAGTAAAACATTGTAAGCTTGCAGCGGGGATCTCAAAATGTGTTCCAATCTTTCTGTCCATTGTGCTCCCCTGTTTTGTGAAAAATGTTGAAGATTGTGCAAAGACAACCCCATACATCAAACATGCCATCCAAATTGGTAACAGCGCAAGAACATCTTTCACCTCTTCAACCTCTTGGACTGTGCATAGTCGCCAATTGAAGGTTGTTTTACACTCATCGTCCAACTCATCTTCAACTGTAGCTTTGTCAAGAAACCTGAAAAATGAGAATGAGGATATGCATCACAAATATCTCAGTTCATCTAAAATTGAATATGCTCTTTGCTACCTAGGAGATGGAAGCAAGATGCATCATATGTATGGGTTTTTTAATAATGAAAACTTGACCAGTGCATATCTATTTACATTTTTTGGAGTTGTGAATTCAGTGTAAGAGACAATAAGTGGATGCTGATTCCTAATCGAAGTAAAGTACATTGCAACATCAAAGACTTCCAAGCACATTTTTTGTTTTTCACAATTATGCACAGATATTGGACTTTGAACATGGACCCATCCCTACTTGTTACAATTAGAATGCAATTACCTTGGGAAAGAATCACAAGTTGTATCCATGGAAAAATCATATCACGGTGAAATTCTACTATTTTAGAGAGGTTTAATTGAGTCTAGTGAGGTATCAATACTCAAGGCTAGGACTTAAGGTAATGAAATACGTTCTTCAACTAAAGCAATGGATAGGAGGAAATTCGCTTGGTGTAGGGGTAAGTTGGGTATTCAACCTTGAACAATGTATTGCCAAGTGGGAAATTGTTAGGGTATTCCCAATTGCATAACATGTCACCGGAAGATTCTATTTGTAAACAGAATGTGCAAAGAAAGTTTTGGATTGCATTCTTGTATTTTAGAAGCGAAGTTGATTCCAAATTTCATTCAAAATTTTAGAAGAAACATCATTTCTGTGTTTGCACATTCTTTATAAAAGAAGACAAATAAACAAGGTGAGCAATAATTTGTTCTTGATGAGAAAAAAATCTTGGTTTTTGTATGTGCTTCTTTACTATGGTTGTTATATTGATTAAATTTCATCTTTATGTTGAAGATATTTACATTGTAAATTATTTGTCCATTTTTTATAGGTTGCACTCAAAGTTTAACAATCATGACTCATAATCATCCTTTCAGCCCAAGTGAAACCTAGCAATAGTGCATGTTACTCCGGTTATGGAGACCAAAGACCCAGGTATAACACAATAAATACTAATATATAATGAGCATGTTGAAAAAATCGATAAATGAGAGTTATATATTGTAGTTCTTTAAATTGAACAAGCTCATGGCTATTATTGAACCATGTGATTTAAATCACCCAATCAGAACCAACTAAGATGGTTCTTTCATAACAAACACAAGTATCCATGTGAAGAGTGCCTTCTTAGATTAACCTAACCTTCTTTACCTTCATTAAAATCATCATTAATTATTTTAAAATGCATGTCAACTAACGATGCATCTACCATTAGGTTATTTTGCACAATATCTTCACTTGTAACAATATATATTTTAGATATCTCATTTCTTCAATATCAATTTTTGATACGGGCTAGAAGTGGAGCCAAGTGAGAAACGTTGAATGGTTCTTTTAAGTGAGCTAGACACCAAACTTGCTCTAGTGAATCAAAGAGCATAATGTCAACTAACTTTGTATTAAAGTTCTAATGTTTAACATAATTCCTGTTAATCTCATTCTCTTTAAACAGTGAAGGCCACTCTCTTTACGCAAGTAACTGTGATATTTGTATATAGGGTTACCTAATCATCCTAAGAAGGGCTCCAAGATACAAATGCACCACTTATAACTAAGGAATTTGCAAATAAACACTCATTTATGATGGGACACTTTCAACATAGAAATCAAGGATAGCATGTACTGTACCTAGCTCTACAATTTGTCTTGCCTGAGAGTAATGCCACTCTGCCTGAACAAAGATACCTTAACAATTCCCTTAAATATCTCAACATATGCTCATGAAGTAAGAAGTGGCCTTCCGCTCAAGGATTCCTCGTCCTCATAAGAAATATCCTTTTGGGCATTTTTATACTAATAGCAGCTGGCTAAGAACATGTAAATGCAGAGATTGATCGCACTCAGAGAGGCTAGAAGCCAATAAAAGTAGTCTAAATGAGATTTTTTAAAGTTGTTTGTGAACTAGCAACCCCCCTTGCTTCTACAATTAACCTTCTCAGTAACTGAAATAAGGAAGCTGCTAATGAAACTAGAAACTCCTACAACACTCAGATTCACAGCAATACCCAGGCTTTTCATAGTTTCTGGCATTTGATCATAAAATTATTCTTGCATTCCTACCATTGAAAATACATCTGCTATGCCAAATAGCACATATTGTGGAAGCAGCAGAAAAATGCTCAAGGGAATTGTTGCATTGGGCAGGTCTATCAATCCATTGTCCTTCACTACCTCGATTCTTCTAATCTCTATCAATGAAGAAACAATCAATGATATAATGGAGAAAAACATGCCAGTGCCTATCCTTTCCAGCATAGTAATCCCCCGTTCATTCCCTGTCAAGTGCCTTGCGATTGGAACAAAGATGCGGTCATAAACAGGCACCAATAGAAGAATAGATAGGCTAGTAAAACACTGTAAGCTTGCAGCAGGGATCTCAAAATTTGTTCCAATATTTCTATCCATTTTGCTCCACTGTTTTGTGAAAAATGTTGAAGATTGTGCACAGACAACCCCATACATCAAACATGCCATCCAAATTGGTTAGAGCCCAAGAACATCTTTCACCTCTTCAACCTCTTGGACTGTGCATAGTCGCCAATTGAAGGTTGTTTTACACTCATCGTCCAACTCATCTTCAACTGTAGCTTTGTCAAGAAACCTGAAAAATTAGAATGAGGATATGCATCACAAATATCTCATTTCATCTAAAATTGAATATGCTCTTTGCTACCAAGGAGATGGAAGCAAGATGCTTCATATGTATGGGTTTTTTGATAATGAAAACTCGACCGGTGCATATCTATTTACATTGTTTGGAGTTGTGAATTCAGAGTAAGAGACAATAAGTGGATGCCCGTTCCTAATCGAAGTAAAGTACATTGCAACGTCAAAGACTTCCAAGCACATTTTTTATTTGTCACAATTATGCACAGATATTGGACTTTGGACATGGACCCATCCCTACTAGTTACAATTAGAATGAAATTACCTTGGGAAAGAATCACAAGTTGTATCCATGGAAAAATCATATCACGGTGAAAGTCTACTATTTTAGAGAGGTTTAATTGAGTCTAGTGAGGTATCAATACTCAAGGCTAGGAATTAAGGTAATGAAATACGTTCTTCAACTAAAGCAATGGATAGGAGGAAATTTGCTTGGTGTAGGGGTAATTTGGCTATTCAACCTTGAACAATGTATTGCCAAGTGGAAAATTGTTAGGGTATTCCAAATTGCATAACATGTCATTGGCATATTCTATTTGTAAATAGAATGTGCAAAGAAAGTTTTGGATTTCATTCTTGTATTTTAGAAGCGAAGTTGTTTCCAAATTGCATTCAGAATTTTAGAAGCAACATCATTTCTGTGTTTTCACATTCTTTATAAAAGAAGACAAATCAACAAGGTGAGCAATAATTTGTTCCTGATGAGAAAAAAAATCTTGGTTGTTGTATGTGCTTCTTTGCTATGGTTGTTATATTAATTAAATTTCATCTTTATGTTGAAGATATTTACATTGTAAATTATTTGTCCATTTGTTATAGGTTGCACTCAAAGTTTAACAATCATAACTCATAATCATCCTTTCAACCCGAGTGAAACCTAGCAATAGTGCATGTTACTCTGGTTATGGAGACGAAAGACCCAGGTATAACACAATAAATACTAATAGAGAATGAGCATGTTGACAAAATCGATAAATGAGAGTTATATATTGTAGTTCTTTAAATTGAACAAGCTCATGGCTATTACTAAACCATGTGATTTAACTCACCCAATCAGAACCAACTAAGATGGTGCTTTCATAACAAACACAAGTATCCATGTGAAGAGTGCCTTCTTAGATTAACCTAACCTTCTTTACCTTCATTAAAATCATCATTAATTATTTTAAAATGCATGCCAACTAATGATGCATCTACCATTAGGTTCTTTTGCACAATATCTTCGCTTGTAACAATATATATTTTAGATATATCATTTATTCAATATCAATTTTTGATACGGGCTAGAAGTGGAGCCAAGTGAGAAACGTTGAATGGTTCTTTTAAGTGAGCTAGACACCAAACTTGCTCTAGTGAATCAAAGACCATAATCTCAACTAACTTTGTATTAAAGCTCCAATGCTTAACATAATTCATGTTAATCTCATTCTCTTTAAATAGTGAAGGCCACTCTCTTTACGCAAGTAAATGTGATATTTGTATATAGGGTTACCTAATCATCCTAAGAAGGGCTCCAAGATACAAATGCACCACTTATAACTAAGGCATTTGCAAATAAACACTCATTTATGATGGGACACTTTCAACATAGAAATCAAGGATAGCATGTACTGTACCTAGCTCTACAATTTGTCTTGCTGGAGAGTAATGCCACTCTGCCTAAACAGAGATACCTTAACAATTCCTTTAAATATCTCAAAATATGCTCATGAAGGGAGAATTTGCCTTCCGCTCAAGGATTCCTCGTCCTCATAAGAAATATCCTTTTGGGCATTTTTATATTGATAGCAGCTGGCTAAGAACATGTAAATGCAGAGATTGATCACACTCAGAGAGGTTAAAAGCCAATAAAAGTTGTCTAAATGAGATTTTTTCAAGTTGTTTGTGAACCGGTAACCCTCTTTGTTTCTGCAACTAACCTTCTCAGTAACTGAAATAAGGAAGCTGCTAATGAAACTAGAAACTCCTACAACACTCTGTTGAAAATGCAACAAGATGATGGAGCTTAGTGAAATGAAGTCGCCTTCACTAAGTGGGCCCGCAGGCTATTTTTGGCGCAAAGTCTATTTTTAGACATATGGATCATGGTCTATGAGTTGCAGGATGCTATTTATGGATGATTTGTCGAGTTGGTAAAAATAGATGGACCTCTATTTTTAGACATTGGGCGGTTTCTATTTTTAGACTGCCGGGCTAAAAATAGAACAGTCAAATATTATTAACCCTTAATAATATTTAGACTATAAACATTATCTTATCCTCTTGGAGCACTTCAGTTTGATGCTTGGATGTGGCACATGCAGCTGACAGAAGGAATTACACTATTCCTAGGGGTTATTTGAGCTATTGCATGGTTGACTTCAGTTAGAACTCATGTGGCAGAGTTTGGTGGAGTTGATGAGACAGTTGGTGGAGTTGTGTTCGGTTTAACTTAGTTGAACTAGTTGTATTTAGTCTAACTGATAAATACACTAGTGATGAGTGGTGTGAATTAATTATTAATTAATCCACTAATTATTAACTCATAAATCAACTAAAGAATACATCAGTTAACTGCAATGCATGGACAGTTCAGTGGAGACCAGTGTTAGAGGTGGGTGAAAGGGTGAGTCTACTATCAGTTGTGACTATTGGTTGTGCATGAGATTTTCACACACATTGATGGAGATTGCCAATGAGGATTGCGCAGTTGGATCTAGTGGGATTCGAACTTGGATCTCATCATTAATCAACTTGGATTGCGCAGTAGAGGCAGGCAGACTTGTGGAGAAGATTTGAACCCATGACTTGTTCAAATCTCAGTTAGTTTGTGTGTAAATTTTTGGAGATAGTACTGAGTACTTGTGAGGAGTATTGTGCTATGTATTGTTATATGTTCTCTATCATTATAATATACAGATAGTTGGGGGTTTTCAGCTATTTCTTTCCCCATTACATACTGTGTTGATATGTGTGCTTGATTATGTTTTAATGAGCGCATGCGACTGCTTTCTATTTTCGCATATTGATGATCAATTGTAGAAGAGGTTATGTATTATGCATGAAGCTTAAATAGTGTGTAATCAGGATAATCTCGGTGAATAATTCAGCTATTATTCAAATTTATACATGGTATCAGAGCGAAATTGATCATCGGATCTATTACAGTGATTACAATTATTTCGGTAGACAGAGTCTGTAACGGGCCAAGTAGCCTTTGGATCCATCCTTTCTTTGAAAGGTGATATATCCAGTAAATTCCCTTACAGTCGATCTCTGTGCTAGAAATAATTTGTTCTCACAGATCCAGAAGCAGCTGATTTTTGAGCTTGGAATTCGAATTTGCAGCAGAATTTGGAATTCGAAATTTGCAGCAGTTTTCTTGGTGCTAGAGTTGAAATGTCTTTCAACGGATTGCGACTGGAATATGCCCTTGAGGGCAGTTCGAATTATGTTGCATGGAAGGACCGGATGGAGGCGGTATTAGATGATAACGGGCTGAAGGAGTTCATAGAAGATGAGATCCCAAAGCCTACTGATGCTGCTCAAGTTGAGGCTTGGCAAAAGAAGATGGAAAAATGTCGAAGGATTCTGTTGGAGGGCGTGAAGGATCACATTGTATCCAGCATGCATGGAAAAGCTTCTCCATACTTGATGTGGAAAGCGTTGATAGATTTATTCCAAAGCAAGAGCGACCAGAGGAAGTTGGCGCTCAAGGATAAACTCAGACACATAAAGATGGAGAAAGGCGACAGTATGCCGAAGTACCTCACGAAGTTCATCCAATGCAGGGATGAGCTGGGAAGTGTGGGGGTGACTGTCGATGATGAGGAATTGGTGAGCTTGGCTCTCCTTGTTCTTCTGAAGAGTTGGCATGCCTATCATGATTCTGTCAATGGTCGGGAGAAATTTCCAGGATGGGAGCGACTGTGGTCGGATCTTGTGCAAGAGGAGATAAGGCGGAATACCAGGGACGGATCTTCATCAAAGGCATCTGATGAAGAAAATTGTGCTTTGGCTGCCAAAGCAAAGAAGGGGAAGAGCAAGAAAGGTTCTCATTCCTGTGCGAAAGGCAAGAAGCAGGACATGTCCAGTAGCAGCCACCACGCCCATCGATATTATGCTACAAATTGTCCGTGGTATAAAGAAAAGCAAGCCGCCGGACTGGCAGCCGGAGAGGCCTTAGCCTCAGTTTGAGTCGGATTTTTCGCTGATCGCATGCTTGGTCTCATGTGATGGGATCAGTGTGGTTCTTGGACAAGCAGCATCTTTTTTCACATGATCGGAGATCGAGATCCGTTTTCGTATCCGGGATGAGAAATATTCTCAAGTACACAGAGATGGGCACGATGGTAGATATAGTGACCAAGACGAGACAATTTCCTTTCAGAGGGAGTCTGGTAAACCCTTTGTATTGAGGGATGTCATGCATGTACCTGGATTGAAGAAGAACTTGATCTCTGTGGCGATGTTGGAGGATAAGGGGTATGATGTGGTCTTCGGCGAAGGAAAAGCCTTCCTGCGCAGTAAGACTACTGGAGAGACCCGGAAGATAGGGGTTCGAACTCAGAACCTTTATCAGTTGCAGGTAGATGACTGCGCAGCTATGGCATGCAAGGCTGGAGATGTGGTGAGCCGGGATGATGCGGGCGAACTATGGCACAGGAGATTGGGCCATCTTCACCATGGAGCTTTGAAGATTCTGCAGCAGATTTCTACTGGACTTCCTAAGGGCACCCTTGCGCAGTCAGATCAATGCAAGGGGTGTACTTTAGGAAAGTATGTGAAAGCCACCTTTCACGAGAAGGATAGTCGCGCCACGATGATCCTTGAGAGAGTTCACATAGACGTGTGTGGACCTTTCTCGCAGTTTCGACAGCGCAAAGCACAAGTACTGGTGTGATCTTTGTCGATGATTTCTTCCTAGTGCCGGATCTTCTTCATGCGTAAGAAGAGTGAAACATACTCAAAGTTCCGTGAGTTCAAGGTGCTGGTTGAGAAAGAATCGGGGAAGTAGGTGAAGGCTCTTAGGAGCGACAATGGTGGTGAATTCATCTCTGGCGAATTCAAGGACTTTTGCAGCGCAGAAGGAATTCGAAGAGAGCTCATAGCACCTCATAACCCACAGCAGAACGGGGTTGCTGAGCGGAAGAACAAAATGATCGTGGGTGCTGCATGGGCGATGTTGCATGATCAGGGCCTACCCATTCACTTGTGGGCGGAGGCATGAAATACTGCAGTATATGTGCAGAACCGTTGTCCTCACAGGATACTTGGAATGAGTACACCCGAGGAGGCGTTTTCTGGTAAGAGGCCTGATATTTCCCATTTGAGGATTTTTGTTCACCTGTTTACTTTCATGTGACGAAGGATTCCAGGAAGAAGCTGGAACCGACCGCAGAGGTTGGGATATTTTTGGGGTACACTGATATGCCCCACAACTATCGTGTGTATTTTCCAGACAGTGGCAAGACTGTTGTGCGACGGGATATCAAATTTCAGGAGGAGAAAGCCATGAAGTGTTCGCTTGAGAGGGAGCCACACTTGCATGCAGATGAGGAGCTATTAGTTCCTAAGGATGAGCTTCAGGATGTGGATCAGCCACATGAGGAAGTTCATGGAGTGGAAGAGACCACTCATGCAGTGCCAACCATCAGAGGGCGCAAGCGCACTACAGAAGCTGAGCGACTGGCTCAAGATGCAGAGAAGGTTGTAGGACCACCTACAGCATAGCGCAGACATAGACAGTCACCGAACCGGTACACTGGATGCATGGCTCTTGTGAGAAAATGTGTCGTGACAGAGCCATCCTCTTTCGAGGAAGCTATGGAGGACCCTGCATGGGTAGATGCCATGGTGGAAGAGTATGATTCGATTGTCAGAAACAGTGCATGGGAGATTGTCCCGCGACCGGAAGGGAAATCAGTGGTGGGTTCGCGATGGATCTACAAAGTGAAGTAGGCGGCTGACGGGAGTGTGGAGAAGTACAAGGCAAGATTTGTTTCCCGTGGCTTCTCATAGATCGATGGGATCGATTATGAGGATACCTTTGCACCTGTCGCAAGGTATTCTTCCATACGAACGATCCTAGCTCTCTCAGCGCAGATGGGGTGGCACATCCATCAGATGGATGTGAAGACTGTGTTCCTCAACGGAGTCATTGAGGAGGAGGTGTACATAGAGAAGCCCAAAGGTTTCGAGATCTTTAGCAGTGAGTCGCATGTGTGCAGACTCAAGAGAGCACTATACGGGTTGAAACAAGCACCTCATGCTTGGTACACACGGATAGACAGTTATTTCACCGGACTTGGATTCTCCAAGAGTGAGGCGGATCCTAACCTGTACCAGATTGTGGTGGAGGGGAAGTTGCTGATCATTGTACTGTATGTAGATGATCTGATTTTAACGGGTGATGAGCTGTTGATACTTTCATGCAAGGAGGATCTTGCTAGAGAGTTTGAGATGAAGGACTTGGGCCTCCTTCATTATTTCCTGGGATTGGAAATTTGGCAACGCAGTGGTGGACTGTTTGTTTCTCAGGGTAAGTATGCCCGAGAGATACTGGAGAAGTTCAACATGCATGGCTGCAAGCCTGTTGATACTCCTCTTCCTGGAGGTTGGAGGAAGGAGGATGCTACTTCAGCGGAGGTAGTGGATGCCACTGTTTATCGACAGTTGGTGGGGTCGCTTATGTATCTGGTCAATACACGACCCGATATATGCTATGCTGTTAACCAGCTTTCACAAGCTATGGTTAAGCCAACCAAGCTCTTCTGGAAGGCAGACAAGCATGTATTGCGTTATCTTAGAGGCACATCGGGATATGGTTTGTGGTACAGACAGGAGGATGAGGTGAAGCTGTGTGGCTTCACGGATGCAGATTGGGCAGGAAGCCCAACAGACAGAAAGAGCACATCTGGAGGGATCTTCAAGTCTTGTCGACAACAGCTGCACAACTTCAGCAAGATCCGTGAACAAATGTCAGCAGAGGGCCGAGTATATGGCAGCAAGTTTACCGCATGCGAGGCCATATGGATGAGGGAAGATCCCGGTCGGGTTATTCGGTTCCACACTTGGAGCCTACTGTGATTTATTGTGATAACCAGAGTTTCATTAAACTCTCGGCTAATCCAATATTTCATGATAGATCCAAACACATCGACATCAGGTACCATCATATCAGATATTGTGTGCAGCGGAGAATCATGTTACTTTCATATATTCCCACGGAGGATCAGGATGCTGACATCTTGACGAAGGCGCTCACTAGGAGAAAATTCAAATTCCACAGAGGCAGGATAGGGGTTGCAGATAATCCATATCTTGTTGAGAGGGAGTGTTGAAAATGCAACAATATGATGGAGCTTAGTGAAATGAAGTCGCCTTCACTAAGTGGGCCCGCAGGCTATTTTTGGCGCAAAGTCTATTTTTAGACTATGTCTATTTTTAGACATATGGATCATGGTCTATGAGTTGCAGGATGCTATTTATGGATGATTGGTCGAGTTGGTAAAAATAGATGGACCTATATTTTTAGACATTAGGCGGTTTCTGTTTTTAGACTTCCGGGCTAAAAATAGAATAGTCAAATATTATTAACCCTTAATAATATTTAGACTATAAACATTATCTTATCCTCTTGGAGCACTTCAATTTGATGCTTGGATGTGGCACATGCAGTTGACAGAAGGAATTACGCTATTCCTAGGGGTTAGTTGAGCTATTGCATGGTTGACTTCAGTTAGAACTCATGTGGCAGAGTTTGGTGGAGTTGATGAGACAATTGGTGGAGTTGTGTTTTGTTTAATTAGTTGAACTAGTTGTATTTAGTCTAACTGACAAATACACTAGTGATGAGTGGTGTGAATTAATTATTAATTAATTCACTAATTATTAACTCATAAATCAACTAAAGAATACATCAGTTGACTGTAGTGCATGAACAGTTCAGTGGAGACCAGTGTTAGAGGTGGGTGAAAGGGTGAGTCTACTATCAGTTGTGACTATTGGCTGTGCATGAGATTTGCACACACATTGATGGAGATTTCCAATGAGGATTGTGAGTTGGAGCTAGTGGGATTCGAACTTGGATCTCACAATTAATCAACTTGGATTGCGCAGTAGAGGCAGGCAGACTTGTGGAGGATATTTGAACCCAGGACTTGTTCAAATCTCAGTTAGTTTGTGTGTAACTTTTGGGAGATAGTACTGAGTACTTGTGAGGAGTATTGTGCTATGTATTGTTACATGTTCTCTATCATTATAATATATAGATATTTTGGGGTTTTCAGCTATTTCTTTCCCCATTACATCCTGTGTTGATATGTGTGCTTGATTATGTTTTAATGAGCGCATGCGACTGCTTTCTATTTCCGCATATTGATGATCAATTGTAGAAGAGGTTATGTATTATGCATGAAGCTTAAATAGTGTGTAATCAGGATAATCTCGGTGAATAATTCAGCTATTATTCAAATTTCTACACACTCAGATTCACAGCAATACCCAGGCTTTTCATAGTGTCTGGCATCTGATCATAAAAGTATTCTTGCATTCCTACCATTGAAAATACATCCTCTATGCCAAATAACACATATTGTGGAAGCAGCAGAAAAATGCTCAAGGGAATTTTTGCATTGGGCAGGTATATCAGTCCATTGTCCTTTGCTACCTATATTCTTCTAATCTCTATCAATGCGGCAACAATCATTGATATAATTGAGAAAAACATGCCAGTGCCTATCCTTTGCAGCATAGTAATTCCCCGTTCATTCCCTATCAAGCACCCTACGATTGGAACAAATATGCGGTCATAAACAGGCACCAATAGGAAAATAGATAGGCTAGTAAAATACTATAAGCTTGCAGCATGGATCTCAAAATGTGTTCCAATATTTCTATCCATTGTGCTCCCCTGTTTTGTGAAAAATTTTGAATATTGTGCAAAGACAACCCCATACATCAAACATGCCATCCAAAATGGTAACAGCCTAAGAACATCTTTCACCTCTTCAACCTCTTGGACTGTGCATAGTCGCTAATTGAAGGTTGTTTTACACTCATCTTCAACTGTATCTTTTTCAAGAAACTTGAAAAATGAGAATGAGGATATGCATCAAAAATATCTTAGTTCATCTAAAATTTTACATAACAGAGTGCAACACACAAGAAGCAACAAGGACAAGACTGAAATAGAATAGAAATATGACTTAAGGATAGACTATACCTTACCCGTGGTCAAGAAGTAGCTATATCCTATACTATATCCTTAAAACTGAATTTTCAGTCCACCCTCTTCCTACAGAATATTATTTCAATTACCAAGAATTTCAATATTTTCCATGTCAAATGGAAAAACCACTGTGACTCCAACAAATTGAGTCACGACATTGGTCACTTTTAGCAATGTACAACAAATTTTGTGGCAATTATTTCCCATAGGTTTGTACTAATAAATGCAATATAACTAGATGTAAATTGAGCAAGACCGGAGAGGAATTACCTAAATTGATCAGTATACAATTGCTATCTTCTTGGTCCAAAAATCGAAACTTCTTTTTCTTCAATGCGATCTACGTTATTTTCTTCCTGATAGGTGGAAATGTTCCATTTATAAAATGTTGCAATAAAGACATGGACAATTCAAGTAAGAGGACTACCACCAGGTATTTTATGCCGATAAAATTTTGTCCCACACAAGAAGATAAGCAGTGCTATTGCCATAGTCACAGCAGGAATGCCAAATCCTAGGCCCCATCCTATGTCGTCCTAAATATATGTGAGTACAACGAATCCTGTAAGAGTACCAATGCAAATACTAAAATGCCACCAATTAAAGAATGAACTCTTATACTTATTCTCTTCCAAGTCATCCTCATCAAACTGATCGGCACCAAATTCTTTTGAACAGGGTTTGAAGCCTCCTTGCCCCAAAGAAACCAAATAGATTGAGATGAAGAAAATCCCAGCCCGCTTTAGACTCGTTAAAGAGGCGGACAAAGTGACCAAAATAAATCCTTGTAACAATCCATCTCATGTAGTGTTTATTAGTAGGATTCCATGCACGAGATTAAAGCAGAAAAGGAACAATCATTTTCAAACCCTATTGTCCTTTTAAACATGGGTTCAATTCAACCAAATATATAGCAAAATCTTCCTGTGTCCATCGAAATTTGCATGAATCCACTGGAAAACAATTATAAAGATACTAAATTATCCATTGTTTAATGCTGGAAGACCAAAAAAAAATATAAACCAATGGGATGTCATCAAGCCATAAAATCGTGCTCAAGCCGGTAAAATCCTGATCAACCCTAGTGGTTACAAAGGGCTTGTAGTTCAAGGTAGATTTTTCGAAAGTAAGGTCCTCTTTGCCTTTAATGTGCTAGTCTTGACTTAAACCAGTCCTGAAGCAATCAGGTAAGGTTATGTGCCATCAATATTAGGTGTAAAAATTACTGAATGTTTAACTATCCAAGATTGTCCCATTCTTGTGTGCTCTTCCCTCGCCGTATGGCATGAGTTTCAAAGGGATAAGGTTCAGTGCAAATCCTCGATGGTTTTCATGTAACAGAGATTTCTCAAACCTGGCACCTAAACCCAACGAAGTTCACTTGTTGCAGTCTAATTGCTTGGGGTATGCGGCCCCCAACCAGTGAAAAAATGGGGCGAATCACTCCAACCCCTCCTTCCGACCTAGTAAATGCAGGCGAATGCCATTGAAGTCTGCTCCAAACAAAGAAAATCGGGAGCGAATTTTAATTTTTCAATTTTATCGACATTTAATTTGGTAGGCTAATATTTAATAATTAATTATTTTTAAAATAATTATAGGCCTAACTTTATAAAACTATAGAAAATGGGTTTTATATAAAAAATTCGCCCTATCAAAATTTAAAACCTCTTAAAATTCGCCTTTGGGCTAAAATTTGCCCCTAAAATTTTCCCTAGTGCCTAATCTCCTTTTACGTATCATCTTGTTTTCCTACCTGCAAGATCGAATCCTATAATTTTGTCCCATAATAACTCATAGCCACTATGTTATTTACCTGTACTCCTTTTCTAGGAGTATCTATAACCTTGTTCTCTTTACGCTTAATATACCTGATCTCAAAGTCAAACTAACTGATTGCGACTAACCACCTAGATTTCTTGGCATTCAAATTTGGTTAATAAAATAAGTATCTCTATCCACTGTGGTTTCTCATCAATACTAAACACCTACCAAGAAGATATTTTATCCACATATTTAATGCATGGATGATTGTTTCCAACTCGAGATCATGTGTTACATAATTATACTCATTCTCATTTAGCTTCCTTGATTCATAACATACCACCTGTCCTTCTTACATAAGGACTCCAAAAAGCACTCTATTGCAAGCATCTATACACACCACAAAATCTTTATCCAGATATTCAATCTTTAGAACTGGAGCATTTGTCAACAACTGCTTCAGCTACTCAAAACTTGTTGCATATTCCTTTGTCCATTCAAATTTATTTCCTTTCCTCTGCAAACATGTGATAGGATATGAAATACAAGAGAAGTTCCTGATGAACCTCCTGTAATAACCTTCTATTCCCATGAATTATCTAACCTTAGCCACATTCCTAGGGTTTCCCATTCCATGGTAGCTCTTACCTTTTCTAAATCTACTACAATACCTTCCTTAGAAACCACTTGCCCCAAATAATGTACCTTTATCTAAAAGAAACTGCATTTTATAATCTTGGTATATAACTGATGCTCTCTTGGCAACCTCAATAATGTTGCTAAGTGTTCAACATGCTCTTCCTCATTCTTAGAATATATCAATATATCATCAATGAATACAATAACAAACTTGTCCAGATAGGGACGCAATACAGTATTCATCAAGAACATAAAAGTAGTTGGAGCATTATTCAAACCAAATGGAACTAAAACAAACTCGTAATTCCCATGCCCGGTCTAGAAATCAGTCTTGTCGATATCCTCTTCTTTTATGCGTACCTCATGGTATCCTCATCGCAAATCAATCTTTGAGAACATTGTTTCTCCCTTCAACTGATCAAACATGTCATTGATCCATATAAAACTGATACATGTTCTTGATGGTTACCTTGTTCAACTTTTTGTAGTGAATGCATAACCTTAGAGTAATGTCCTTATTCTTCACAAACAATATTGGTGCACCCAAAGGCAATACACTTGGCCTAATGTATTCCTTTTCTAGCATTTCCTTCAACTGCAAATTTAATTCCACTAACTCTAGAGTGTTCATATTGCAAGGCACATTTGATCTTGGTGCTATCCTTGGTACCAAATAAATATAAATTCCACTTCCCTATGAGGTGATGACTCTGAAATATATGTGGGGAATACATCCTAAAACCGTTGTAAAACTGGTTACATGTTCAAGACCTCTAGATCCTCAACATCCTTACCTTTATCACTAAAGATACACACTGCAAACAAAACACACCCTTTCCTGTGAATGCACTTTTCCTACATAGCTATCACCATTATAACTAATGTTTCCTTCCTCTTACCTTGTAATATTATCTATTCCCCATTGTCATCCAAACACTCAATAGCCTTCTCATAACAATCCACCTTGTTCCTATGAAGATACAACAAATCCATACCCAATAGTAGACTGTATGACCCCAATAGAAGCACATTCAGATGCGCTGATATAGGCATACCACTCAACTCAAATGCATAAGATCTTACCCAATGATGAACTATTTTCTTAGTACTCATAGCCAATTGCACTAACCAAGACTCTGCATGCACCTATTTTCTCAAACCAAACTTAGTCACCAAGTCAGGGTCAACATAACTTGTAGAAAATATCACTTTGATATCATGTAGAAAATATACCAATGGAATTCAATCTGATCTTGTGATTTACTAAAACAAGATATTGAATCCTTCTAAAATATTTGTGGAATACAAAATGTGATCGCTCAATCAGATGCAAGTAAGAGAAAGAAGTAAATCAATCACACAACACAAGATGTTCTTGGGGAAAGAAACTACGCAAAATCCCTTTATCTATATTGTGTATTAAGTCAAGTAATCATGAAACAATACAATGCTTAATCTCTCATGAGATTCTCCAACAATCTACCAACTGTCTCACACTGATATAGGAAAAATCAATCTAGTACTTAGCCAATTCTCATCCTTCCTTCAGTTTGTCTTGCTCATGCAATTCCTAGGGAATTAGATCCTTATTAAATAGAAAAAATAGTCTTCCTTGATTTCGCAATGCATCATGGCATCCCAATGACTGTATAATTGCACATGGGAAATTTTCTATAAATATAATTGATAGTTATGTTCCCTTTAACCTCTGTCTCAACTAGGTCTTCCTCAGAACTGACATGCATGTAGCTATTTATAGTGAATTATCAGTTAACTGATTGATCACTCATTGTGAATTAAATATAATTTAATTCACTTGACCTCTCACTAGATCATCCCTCAGTTAGAACTAGCTAAACTGATTATAACTCAATATGTTGAGTTAACTCACTCACACCACACATCCACTGATGCATCAACTACAACTGGACCCCAAAATATTAGAATCCATCTACATGCCTCATCTTAGATCTTGTTGTTCTATAGAAACAACCCTCCCCATTTCAAATTTTTGTATTAGTTTTTAAATAAGAAATGGGTCCCCTTTTCTTTGAATAGTTATAGAATTGATAAAATGTTTTGAATTTTTTTTTTTTATAAAAGGATATATAAAAATTTCCTTAGCATCGCTTATCACAGATCAAGAAATCCTTTGCACTCTTGAAAATGTTTTAAGGAAATCCGATCCATCATAAAATAGAATCGAACCCCAACGAAAAAGGATTTATTAACGAAAAATGAAAAACATGAAGGCCTTTATCGCATTTCACATATTCAAAGTATAAAAGAAAAAATTCAAATGTGTTATCATTCAACCTCGATGCGATAAAGCAATCACAAAAGCGCATATCACATGAGAAAAAATCCAAAACCTTTCCATTTTGAAAATTCAGACGCGATAAACCTGATCGCAATCGCAAATCGGTAAAGTCATACTACATCCCTATGTGCCCTTTTAAAGTTCCCCGATGCGATAAGTCAAAACACAATCGCTCATCGCTAAAACACATAACTCATATCCAAAGACGCACTTCTAAAACCTTGCGATGCGATATCATAATTATAAAAGCGCGCTTCCCGTAAATAAAAAACATGAAGTATTAAGTATACACATGTTTAATCACATAGATCATTTATAAAGGAAATCTCAATGATTTGATATGATTTAAAAGTACCGTGCCCTCCATGCCAACTCAGCAATAATCGCAATCACAGATATGAAATGGAAACACTTAAGCCTAACCTTTGAGACTTCCAATCTCCGATATGTGATCATTGCTGATCGGAGATCTGAAAGTTATGATATTAACTCTAAAATGTATTTTTATGAATGTGTGACGATACATCCCATAATGGCATTAAAATCTCATGTTATACGAGGAAATCATTAAAAGATAGTCATGGTTTAAATCCTTTGTAGATTTCATCTAGGACGGTATAATATTTCTTTAATATGTCATCTTTATTATGATTAAATGTCATTGCTCCTCTCCACCTTGTATTCGTTCTTAAAAGAATTTTTCCATCATTATGCTCATTTGTTTCATTGTGCAGACCTGAGAAACAACTACCAGTTAGGAAAATGTCTAAGAAATCTAGGAAAGAAAAGGTCCTTGTCATTCCAAAAGAGCAACAGACTAAATTGGTATTAGTAACCGATACTACTTGTTTGGGTCTCGGAAAAACTTCATGGGAAGGAGTTTACAATCTACTGGAGGCAGAAGGTCCAACTGTAATTCAAGAAGGAAGAGAAAAAACATATTCAAATAAAAAATCAGAAATTACTTTGAAGGAATTGGTAAACTCCTACCTTCACAAAATAGCAGCTCACGCGAATGTGTTCCCGTATAATGACTTGGTGAGATGGGTGATAGAAAGTATAAATATAACAGACAGGGTGTTTTTCACGTCAAACGGAAGGATGTTCGAGTCTTTCAAAGCAGAAGACATCAAGAAGATGTATCACCTACCAGACCCCCAGAAAATCTACAATAAAGCGTTTTTGGTAGACTTCACTAAAGAAAATGAAGTGGAGTCAGATCCTATCAAAGAATAAAGGAATTTTCCAGAAAATCACAAGCATGAATCTTCGGGTATGTACTCCGTAGAATCCTTGGCATCTCCTTATTGCTATGCTACATCTATGATGTGTAGATTGTTTGGAACCATCAACTTGGCTAAATTTTCTATTGAGATGGTACCTTTAATTGAAGCCATTGTTAACTCCTACATCATGGATTGGCCAACCATTTTATCTGATACAATGGCAAACACGATCCTCGATTACAGGAGAAACAAATATGTGTCTACCCAGGTAATACCCCCATTTTACATGAATGCTTATATTATTGACACCATATGCTTCAACTCTGAATTCCCTATCTTAAGTTGGAAGTGGACTCCTCAAAACCCGACTCCTATCTACATTTATCACAAATATTTGTGGAAGACCTATTACAAAGACCATATATACAAAAATTTTCATGGGTTTATCTTGCTATTTCACCGAGCTATATTCAATAGACCCACTCCAAGGTTATCTGACGAGGCCAGCATTGACCTAACCTTAATCGGAAGTTGTTTTGGAGACGAAAAAATCACCTATATCCAGCTATTCAGAAGCATAACTAATCCCCATGTTCTACCCTTGTACATTCCTGATAAATTGTTAGCTCAAGAAATATCCTATCAAATAATAGAGAAAGGGATGTCTAGAAACCTGAAGAATTCAAAGAAGCAGATGTGGCCTACATTTCCCCTCTGATGTGGATATTTTTCTCTAAATGATTTTAAACATGCAGAGAAAGAAGCCAAAAAAATAAAAGAGCTCAGATTAGCATCCATCCCCAAAAGACAGTATGATCCAAAGAAAGTTTCCTATAACTTTACATCTATGATACAGTTCGCTAAATTCAAACATGAATATGCTGATTTCGACGATCTATTCGCCTCGACCGAGGTATTTTCACAGGTTAAAAATCTAGCAAATTTAAAATTTGAAGCAAATGACATGGAAAATTTCATATAGTTCAGGACCAAGAGACTACTAATAATACCTCTTGATCAGTTAAGAACTACTCCCCTACTGCAACAGGAAGAACACAATGAAGAAAAGAACACCGAAAAAGAGCAGGACAAGAAGAATACAGGAAATAAGGCCGACTCTCAAACTGATAAGGAGGAGATAGGTAAAAAGGTTGATACTCAAACTGAACAGGAAAAGATAGGTAAAAAGGCTGACAATTCCTCCAACACTGATATGCATATTAATTCAAATCTATTGAAGGAGTGGGAGCAGTTTGATCAGAAAATCAAGGGCTAGAATGATTCCTAGAATGTGGCTACAACGTAATCACTCATGACACAACAACCCATGGTAACCAGTGTTACGGTCGAAGGAGCAGTCAAAAATGCTAATACCCAAGATATTGAGATCATCCCATAAAATCCTTTTGAGGAAATTGTATTGAAGGTTGAAGATATACCGCCCTTGGATGTCTTCTATAGTCCAAATCATAGGGCTATAGTTAGAAAACAAAGGAAGAAAAAGAAAATCGATCATGGTCTATTTTCATCTCCTCAAGTTGAATTAATGAATGTTTTCTGGAAAGACTCTGAAGATAATCCTTTAGAGGGTTTAACTAAATTGTCTCAATATGCAGGGGCTTATACAACAGTGACAATGGACAAAGTTTCTGAAGTCAACCAATTAATAAAAGAAAAAGATCAAAAAATAGCGTTGCTGGAAGAAAAGGAAACAGTGGATCATAAAGAAATAACACAGCTAGAACAACAACTAATTAAAGAAAGACAACAGTTTGAGCAGCTTAAAGAGTAGTTGAATCTTGAGAAACAAAAGCTTGACTAGCAAGCTCTACACAAGCAACAGCGGTTGTCTCAAGAGCTGAACATATTACAGGTAATGCTTCAATAAGAGAATATGGCCAAAGAAGAACAGAGTGTTGTGTTACAAGCACAGATACAAAAATTTGAGTATCCTGAGATTGATCAGTTCAAAATGGAGGCTCTCGAAACAAGTAAAGCAATGTCATGACAGCTTGATATTTTATGTCATAAAATATCACTGGCCGACCCTCTATGTGTAATAGCTACATCGCTCATAGAAAAGGAAGTAAACACAAGGCTCGAATTTGAAGATGCTGATGAGAAAATTTCGGGATTCCTCACATGGCAAGACACAGACCAAGGCATAGCTACCAATCTTCCCAAGATCCAAGAATCACATAAGGAAATTTTATTTGCAGAATGGGAAATGAAATTAATTAAGGAAGAACGAGCTACCTCCAGGGCAAGAGCTGGAATGAACAGTTTAGTGGAATTAATCAACGACAATTTGTATACGGCCAAATTGATTTTAGATTGCATCCCAGAGAAACTCCCAAAAGTCAAAGAATTAGAGAAACAATGGAAGCAGGATTTGGCCAACAAGGACCAACAGATCAGCGCAATGCAAGGACTCACATGGGATGCATTCTGGTTCTATTTGGTTAAACCACATAGCTAGCAGATGACTACAAAATTCCTCTCCCATGCCATCAATTATATGATTCCAGAGCTTTCGGATGCATCCAGCTACATTCCCGATTGATTCATCCTCATGAAGTGAAAGAAATGCTATCGATTTTCCAGCTGCACATACCAGATATGAAAGAGATGCAATGAACCTGTTCTAGTGGAGATCACAATTCTATTTTTATGAAATCGGATCTTCGATTTTCATGTTTTGGCAATTCCAAAAGCATTCAAGCGATGTTTTAGATAGTTTGTTTTAGTTTTATTATTATTTAAACCCCTTTTATGTATTTAGAAAAGGGTCCTCAATTTGTATTAATTTTTGACTTGGGAAGCTACACTTCTGTACTTCCGAATATATTATTTTTATTAATGGTGAATCACGATTCTGCAATTTTATGAGGGAATTATTTTCAAGAATTTGCACTTTTGTTTTTCCTGGAAGTTGTTCTAAGTAAGAAAGCGGGATCAGAGTGTTATTTGCATCAGAAGGTTACAAATGTGTCTGGTATTTCTATCGTTATCATGTTGTTTAATTTTCCTTATGCAATGAAACATTCTCTTTGAAAATTGCTATTGTTTACATATGTATGCCTGTGAAACAATCCTTAGTTATATCATTTCTGAAAACTTAGAATTGTTATCTTTCAAAATATATGTGATCAATATATATATATATATATGAATGCAATATGTTATCATCATTATTTTGTTTAATTTCTTAAACAAAGTAATTATTATATGTGAATGCATCTTTCTTTTGGATGAATAAGCCATCTATATGATCATTCATCTAATCGAAACAAATCCAGAATCACATTTACCATAGTATACCCGAGTTAAGTAGAGTTATTTGTATTTATTAAGTTATAGATTAGATTAATTATCATTTCCATTACCCATTATACAAACAATCAATCATCAACCCATATATCATTGGGAAACTGGTCCCATATTATCCAATCGGAGCCACCATCCCAAACGGAAAAGGAGTTGTACTAAGGTCCGGACCGGGTGGTTTCCCCCAATGTTGAAGCTAGGATTTTAGGGGCTTCAACATTTTTGGTGCTAGAAGGAGGGCCATGCTGTGAATGGCGAGTAATTCCAAATCCACAGGCCATTCCAAGAGCAATTCACACTTATCATCTCCTTCAACTTCTCCTTCATCTCAATTTTCTAGGGAAAAAGTTGAAAAGAAAATTACTACACCCACTACCAAAACCTTAGACATATCAGACGATTCATCTTTTGAATCTCCTGAAGTACAATATCTAATTCATAAACTCTAGGGGTTTTCATTATCACAAGAAGAGTCTGAGCTATCCCAAGGCAGTGTGACTTCACAATACATACCTTCCCAGCCTCTTACTAGACTGCAAAGTGAAAAGTTTTGTATTTTACCAACTGAACTTCCTATGCCAAGTCGAAAAAGAGCTAGAAAAACACCATTAGAGTCAGACAGCGAGACTCTTTCATCATCATCATCCACATCTTTCAAAAAATTGCAAACTCAGTCATTTGTTTCCCAACTTCAAGTCACAATCGAGAAGGGTACAGTTATTTCAACAACATTTACTCAATCGCTTTCAACTGTCCCTTCACCTTCCTCTAATGTTAGTACAACGATGGCACAGCCTCAACCAAGACCATGGACCAATCCAGGAGTTGTTACAATGCCTGCACCTTTCAGTCAATTACCAGATCATCTTGAGAAATGGTTACCAAATTTTAGTCCTGATATTGACATATTAGCTTAAGAACACATTAACAACTTCATGTTGTCCGTAAAATTAAATGGAGTAACACAAGAAGATGTTGCGGTTATACTATTTCCATATACTTTACAAGGAGCAGCGGGATCTTGGTATTTTTCATTACCACCAGGATCCATTGATAGCTGGGATTTTTTTCAAGAACAATTCCTAACCAAGTTCGAAGATGATAGATCAATAGCAACTTTGATTAATGATATCTCTAATTTGAAATCAGAATCTAAAGAACCCATCAAATACTTCAACTCCCGATTTAACAATTTGTTGAATAAAATTCCTGCAACATCAAAGCCTAGTGAAGAAGTCCGAAGTGAATGGTATATATCCGCTTTACCTTCAAATATAGCTATATTTGTAGATAGAGCTGCTAAACCTACACTAGCCGAAAACATCCTGGCGATGAATAAGTTGATCTGGTTGCCTATGCTTTAGTTGTTTTACTTGGATGATTAAGTGGCTTTTGCTGCCTTTTCTTACTCTTCTCCAGCTGGAATTGAAGAATAAACAACTACTTTTTCTTCTTTGAATCATCCTTGAAACTAACCTTTTTGGATTTTCTCTCTTCACTAGCATTTTTTTTGTCTAAAGCAATGATACATTTTTCTACAACAGAAGTAGATCCACTAGCTGCAGGAAGGGAAGTATAGGTTCAAAAGCTAATTTCCCTAAAATCAATTGATCTTATTGACCCAGAACTAGTCAGTATAAAAATGAAATATATATATACACATATACATATATATATATATATATATATATATATATATATATATATATATATATATATATATATATATATCTATATGTATATGTATATATATATTTTATTTTTTATACTGACTAGTTCTGGGTCAATAAGATCAATTGATTTTAGGGAAATTAGCTTTTGAACCTATACTTCCCTTCCTGCAGCTAGTGGATCTACTTCTGTTGTAGAAAAATGTATCATTGCTTTAGACAAAAAAAATGCTAGTGAAGAGAGAAAATCCAAAAAGGTTAGTTTCAAGGATGATTCAAAGAAGAAAACACCTAAAGATCCATATGATATGGAAGGATTACAAAAATTCCTAAAAACTATGTCCAATGAAATGGTAGAAATTAAAAAACAGGTGGCTGAAACTTCCACTAAAAGGCCGTTTAGGAACTTCAAAATAAATCAGCCAACTGAACTTAAATCACCTAATGCAATATCTAATGCAAAGTTATATTTAGAGGAAGATGAAGAGGAAGATACACTTCTATCATCCGAAGAAAACGAAGAAGACGAAACAATTGAATTCCATGGGATGTGGGATTTTATTTTGCCTAACTCAGATAATGAAAATGAACAGTAAGCTCTCCTAGTGAACAAAAGAAGTAAGAATGCAACAAAACCTGTTCAAACATCCCCCAAGAAGAAAAATTCAACTCCTGCTACCAAAGATAAAGCTCCCATAAAGAAAAATTTTCCTTTGCCTACCCAAAATCAACCATCATCTTCTAATCCTCCATCAACATATAAAACACTAGTAGTGTCTGATTCTATGGATTATAACATTATAGAAGACATGAAGAAGACCAAAGAAAATATTTCTTTACATGAACTCAACAAGCTCACATCTATAGCTTGTTAAATGAATTTCAATGCGTGGCTCCGCTTCTCCTCTTCCAATCCAGTATTATCCAAGGCAACAAAGGATCATGTACGCCACCAGATAAGAAAGTAGATGCTACCGATTCTATTTTGATTGGAGATAGATCTATTCACATACGCCTTCTTTTCTTAACTACGAGATCTATAATAGGAATTTACATAACTTCGATAGATTCAGGCATCATCAAACATAATGCCAGCCCCTGCAGTGCTCTAAATTAAACACTTAACCCCATAAATTTGCAGCTCATATTATAAATCTGCAGCTCATATTATCCAATTAGATCGGACTAAAGTGAAAGTTTTAGGAGAAATTAATTCAGTCACTATTAGACTATCAGCTGATCCTAGAGTAATTTAGAGAATTGATATATTGATTTTTGACATCCCTGAGTTTTATAGTTTAATTTTAGGCAGGGATTGGTCTAAAAAACTCCATGGTTATGTTTCTACCGATTGGTCTCACATGTGGCTTCCCTATAAAGGGAAACCAAATCAAATTAATATTGATCGGGAGAAACACATGACCCATACAATAACAGAGTTTGAACAAGAAAACCAACCTGTAGCTTTCAATAATAACATTCTTGGAAATTACTGAGCCGAATCATTCTTTGGAAATTTTAATGCCCAACAATCACCTTTCCCTGTAAATAGCTTCACTTCACAAGTTGAAAAATTCTCACATACTGATACTTCAAGATGTGTTAATATTGCCAAGAAATTTGTAAATAAATCTGTAGATAAATATTTATTTTGTTCTTTGTAATTTGATGGATCAAAGTCCAATTATGGTGTAGGAGTAGGATGTATTTTAGTTAGTCCAGAAGGGGAAAAAACTATGTTGTCATGCAGACTAGAATTTGAGTGTACAAATAACACTACAAAATATCAAGCTTTGATTCAAGGAATTTACAAAGCAATAGGCTTGAATGTCAAATATCTGAAGGTATATGGTGATTCTGAAATTGTCATCAGGCAAGTTAGGAATACTATTCATTGTCTTTCAAGTCATCTTAAACATTACCAAGCCCTTGTTCAAAATCTTACAACTCACTTTCTAGCATTCAAAATTTCCCCTATTCCTAGATCTCAGAATGCAGCAGTTGATTTATTAGCTAATGTTGCTATTAAACTCCTTCTATTTGAAGATTATAGTCAAGATAGGTTTTCAGTTGAATTTATTTTTCGACCATCTGTCCCTGAAAATGTCACCAATTAGTGAGTGTTTAATCATGATGAATACATCCTAAACTTCTTAACTTCGAATAAATATTATGATGATCAAACAGTTGATGAAAGTGATCATGATCTCCAAATAAAATAAAAAAACAGTGAAAATTCCATCCTGAAATCTGTGGTTAAGCTTGAAAATCTCTATGATATCAAAGATATATTCAAAAAGGTCACCAATGCCAAACTTCAAAGTTCTACTTTAAAATTTGAATTAGTAAACCTTGGCACTGAATCTAAACCACAAAATGTCAATCTAGGACTCGAGCTAACACTAGAAGAAAGGTTTTCTTTCATCAAACTTCTAAACAAGTACAAAAATGTTTTTTCTTGGAATTACGAAGATTTAAGAACTTATGATACTTCTATCATTCATCATACAATTCCGATAATCTACGTTGAGAAACCAGTACAACAAAAGTTAAGGAAAATTCATCCCAACTTGGAAAGCCAAATTAAAACAGAGTTGAATAAACAATTGAAAGCTAAAATTATTTTCCCTGTTAGACATTCGAATTGGGTTTCAAATCTGGTACCTATTAGGAAAAAGAATGGAGACATTAGGATTTGTATAGATTTTAGAAATCTCAACAAGGCATGTCAAAAAGATAATTTCCCACTACCAACAATGGAACAGATACATCAAGCAGTAGCTGGTTCTGAATTAATGTATTTTCTTGATGGTTTTTCAGGATATAATAAAATACTGGTGCATCCAGATGATTGATTGAAAACTACATTCAGAACCAAATGGGGAACATATGCCTACCAAAAAATGCCTTTCGGTTTGATAAATGCAGGAGCTACTTTCCAAAGAGCCATGGATATAGCTTTCAAAGGTTTGATTAATAGGTAAGTTGTTGTCTATCTAGATGACATAACTGTCTTTTCAAATAAAAGAGCCAACCATCTACATGATTTAAAATAGATCTTTGAACGATGTAGAAGGTATGGAATTTATTTAAATCCAAAAAAATCATTCTTTTCTCTTAATGAAGGAAAAATCTTAAGACTTGTTGTGTCTAAAGATGGCATATATATTGACCCTGAAAAAATAAAAGAGATTTCTAATATCCCTTTGCCACATAATAAGAAATCTGTGCAATCATTTTTAGGACAGATAAATTTTGTAAAGAGATTTGTTCCCGATTTTTCTCATATAGTATTACCTTTACAAACTATGATTAAGAAGAATTCAGTTTTCAAATAGGGACATAAATAAAAGGAAGCCTTTGATTCAATCAAACAGGCAATTATTAATGCTCCAGCATTGAATACTCCTAATTTTTCTAATCATTTTATTTTGTACACTGTAGCCACTGAAATATCTTATGTTGTTGTTTTGACACAACTCAATGATCAGTAAATTGAAGCACCTATCTCCTTCTTTAGTTCAAATATGCAAGGAGCTGAACTTAACTACTCAGAAGTTGAAAAACAAGCTTTTGTTGTGTTTAAATATATCAAACACTTTAGGCCATTTCTCCTAAAAACACATACAAAAACCATTGTCCCATTTTCTGCAGTAAGACAATTTCTAGTACAAAGGGAAGTAGGAGAAAAAAGAGCCAATTGGGTAACAACCTTACAAGAATATGATATCAATATTAAACCAACTAAAATTGTTAGAGGACAAGGTTTTTGCAGGTTATTAGCAAGAGCTTCCAATATTCCAGAACATCAAAATCAAGATAATACTTTTCAAGTGAATGAGAACACTGTTACCGATCAAATAGGTAACCTGACCTCAAAACGGGAACTCTAGCCCAAAAAGACTCAAAAAACATGAAAAAACACCCCAAAAACAAAAAGTGTGTATTCCAGAACGCACTTCGTTTTTTTTGAAGGTCAAATTTCAACATTTTATAAAATTATGGTAAAAACAAAATTGTTTCTTGAAAAAAGGATTGAAAAAACACCCTCAAAACAAAACCAGTTGATGCTGGAATAACAAAAAAAAATTGTGTCATACTTTTGGCATTTTTAAAAATAGAAGTAACATTTTTTAATTTTAAAAATTCAAACATTAAAAAAAAACCTAAAATTTAAGAAAAAAAATAAATTTAAAAAATAAAAACATTTAAAAGCTTAAAATTTAAAAATATATGAAGATGAAAAAAATAAAAATAAAAACAAAATAAAAATTTTAATTCAAACATTAAAAAAACCTAAAATTTAAGGAAAAAAAAATTAAGATTAAAATTTAAAAAATATAGAAATAAAAAAATAAAAAAAACAAGTTACAAAAAGAAGGAAATTATAAAAAATAAAATATAGAAATTAAATTTAAAAAAGAAAAAGAAAATGCTTATTAAATTGTAAAAAAAAAAAAAATTAAAACAAAAAATTAAATTTAAGGAAATATATTAAATTTTAATAAATTTAAAATTTAAAATAAAAATTAAAAAAAAAAACATTATTTAAATTAAAAGTAAAAAAATGAAAAATTAATAAAAAAATAAAAAATAAAAAAAAAATGCAATGAAAATATTAAATTTAAAACATTATATATTAAAAAAACAAATAAATTATAAAAAATAAATTAAATTTAAATTATAAAAAATAAAATCTATATATGAACTTAAATTAAAATATGTATATATATCAGATTTTATTAAATTTAAAAAAAAGAAGTTAATATTAAAATAACAAATTAAATTTAAAAACAAAAATATTAAATTTAATAAATAAATGAATAAACAAATAAATTTTGAAAGAAAAAGAAAGTTAAAAAACCATCGTTAAAAGAAAAATCTTAAAAATCAATTAAAAATGGAAAATTGAATATATATATATATATATATATATATATATAATAAATTAAAAAATTAAAAAACAAATTAATTTAAAAAAATTAAGTTTAATTAAAAAAAAATCTAATTTTAAATACACAATTTTAATTGAAATAAAAAAAATATAAAAATTTTATATAATTAACAAAAAAAAAAAAAAAATTAGTAAAAAAGTGAAACATTTAAAAAACAATATTAAATCCAAATAAATTTAAAAAAAAATACAAAATTTATTAAATTTTATAAAATTATATTAAAAAACTAAACGTAAAACTTAATAATAAAGAAAAATTATGAAATTTAAAAAAGAAAAAATCAATTAAACTAAAAAAAAGAAGCAAAATTTAATAAAAATTATTAACCAAAAAAAAAAAAAATACAAAGTTTAAAATTAACAAAAAAAAAAAAAAAATTGAAAAAGAAAATTAAAACAAAAAAATAATAAAATTAAAAAATAAAAATAAAAATAAAAAAAAAAATAATTAAACAAAATAATAATAATAATAATAATAATAATAATTATTATTATTATTATTATTATTATTATTTTAAATAAAAAATTTAATTAAAAAAAAAATTTAATTTTTTGAAAAAAAAAGTAATAAAATAAAATTTAATTTTTTGAAAAAAAAAGAAAAAAAGAATCAATTAAAAAGAATTAAAAAAAATTAAAAAAAGCAATGGATGGTGGTGGGCGGCGATAATGGTCAAGTCGCCAGCAGGCTTTGTGCTGCTGGCCGCCAATGCAAGGTCATGCCGTGAGATCCCACCCACTGGCGTCAATACGAAGTACGCCGCTAATCGGCAAATTTTCAAATGCAAATACAAGAATTTCCTCGTCATTGGTGTCGGGTTTACCAAGTAAGTGTTACCTGGCGCCCGTACCTGCCTCACAACCACTGCCACCTCACCACCACTGCCGTTGTTTTAGCCTAAATTTTTTTTTTTTAATTGATTTTTTTTTTTTTCAAAAAAAATTAATTTTTTTTTTTTAATTTTTTTTTTTTATTTAAAATAAATTTTTTTTGTTTTTGTTTTTATTTTTTTAAAATTTTATTATTTTTTTTGTTTTATTTTTATTTTTTTTAATTTGTTTATTTTTTTCTAATTTTAAAATTTGTATTTTTTTTTCTTCTTATTATTATTTTTTTTAATTTAAATTTTTAAATTTATTATTATTTTTTTTAATCTAAATTTTAATTTTGTAATTTTAATTATTTTTAATTTTTTTAAATATATATATATATATATATATATATATATATATATATATATATATATTTTATTATATGGTTTTTTTTAATAAATTAGAAAAAAATGTGTTTTTTTTTTTTCTTTAAATTATGGGTTTTTTTTTTTCAAATTTTGTCATTTCCTTTGATATAATTTTCAAATATTTTTTTTTTTTCTATTTATTTTAGTTTAATTTTTTTTTTTACGAGCTATTTTTGTTTTTTTTTACATTTTTATTGTTTTTATATATATAATTTTTTTTATCTAAGTTTTGTGTTTTATTACCAACATGAAAATCACCACTCTAAAAAAAAAGGTTGATGCAACATCAATATGTTTTGAAATTAGCATGAAAATCACCACTCTAAAAAAAAAAGGTTGATGCAGCATCAATACGTTTCGAAATTAGCATGAAAATCACCGCTCTAAAAAAAAAAAGTTGATGCTGCATCAATACATTTCAAAATTAACATGAAAATCACCAACATTTTAAAACAAATATTCATACTTCATAAATAAAAATATTAGAGTGTCAAAAATGTGCACAAAAAAAAAATGGTGATTCTGCATCACCACTTTTCAAAATCGGGTGCTTTTTATGCCACCAAAAAAAAGTAGGTAACATTGCGGTTACCTATTTCATCAGTAACATTGTTTGAGATAAGTATCATAAATTTTGAATCTCAATATGTTGATCTGATCTTTTACTTAAAAAATGGGTATGCTCCTCCTAATCTCAGTTATAAAAGAAAACGTTCTTTGAGATTAAAAGCTAAACACTTTGAGATAATTGATGATGTGTTATTCAGAAGACATTATGATTTCATTTTACTAAGATGTCTTGAAAAAATTGAAGCACACAAGGTTTTGCAGGAATTACATGATGGACCAACAAGTGGACATTTTGGGGGAGACACTGCAACTCACAAGATAATTCATGTTGGATATTATTGGCCTACTTTGTTTAAAGATGCCCATGACTATGTAAGGAAATGTAAGACTTGCCAGACTACCAGTGGAAGACAATGGAAACCAGTTTTTCCTTTACAACCAGTAAACATTGAGAAACCATTTGAACAATGGGGACTTGATATTATAGGAGAAATTGTTCCACATTCTTCCAAGCAACACAGATACCTCCTTACAGCCACGGATTACTTCACAAAGTGGGTAGAAGCAATTCCTTTAAAGGTAGACAATTCTGATGCAATCATTGAATTCATTGATCAATTCATCATTACCAGGTTTGGTGTACCTAATGCCCTTGTTTTTTATAATGCATCTTATTTTTCTGGAAGTAGTATAATGGAATTTTCTCTCAAAAGAGGTTTTAAATTAAAATATTCTGCAAATTATTATCCCTAGGGTAATGGTTTAGCTGAATCAACTAATAAGAATCTCATCAAAATCATTAAAATAAATATTGATCAAAATCAAAAGAATTAGCATAAGTCTTTGATCTTTGCACTATGGGCAGATCGTATAACTCAGAAGTCCTCAATAGGTACTTCACCTTTGAATCTAGTATATGGGAAAGAAGTTGTAATACCTTTAATCCTAGCACTCCCATCTCTAGCCCTAGTACAATTTATTGAAGAAAATCCTTCATCCTATGTCCAATTAAGATTTGATCAAATCCTCAAATTAGATGAAGAAAGGGAGAAAGCCAAAGTCACTCATGCTAAACATCAACAACTTATAGAATCTTCTTTTGATGCAAATTCTACTGGATCTAAAACATTACAAATTGGTGATCTTGTTTTGAAATGGGAAAAAACACATGAAGACAAAGGTAAACATACCAAATTTCAAAAGATGTGGCTTGGACAATTTCAAATCATTGAAAAGATAGGCTCATCAACATTCATATTGCAAGATCTAACATGAAAGAGAGAGTCTCTTCCTGTGAATAGGCTTATTTTAAAAAAATTCTTTTCCTAAGGAGGTAACCCCTTATTATCTGTATATATTCATTATGCAAGTTTGTTTTCCTTAGAAATAACATTGTAAATAGTCTTCCATTGGCCTTTTACTATTGAAAAGATCTTTGAGAAAATATTGTGAATACTTGCTTATGTAGATAGAATTTTTTAAGGAAGTGATTACAGTTTTGGAAAGTTAAATAAAATATGAAACTCTGAGAACTTATTTAACGTTTGTAAAATCTTCCAAAACATTGAAAATATTGTAAATCATTCTAAGTTTATAAAGTAGAGAGAGGTTATTTATAAAGAGTAAAGACTTTTTCCAAAACTTGGCACCTAAAACTCTAAAAATTCAACCGTTAACTCTTGAGGAGAGAATCATTATCCACTAAGTTTATGATTTTTCAGAGTGTAATTCTAAAATATGTTTGATATAAAAGATAAGAGGTCTCATCACGAGCCTGTTTACCATGATCATAGGGAAGTAACTAAACTGACATTACCAATACTTTATATCAAAACATGGTAATGGTTTATAATCATAAGACAAGGGGTCTCATCACGAGCCAGCTTATCCAGTTTAATTACAATTGGTGAATGGCATTGTTATCAGCTGGCTCCCAAACCAGGACAATGGCATTTATCTTAAAAATTTAAAAGAATAAAAAAATAAAATATATATATCTTTTAAAATTTATACTCTTAGATGGATGGGATAATGGATGATTAATGGTTAAAAGGTAACTCTGTCGAGACTATAGACGTTTGTTGCAGCAGAGGCACTACCTATGACAAAAGAGTAAATTTCAAAGCTAAGTTGGAGAAGCCCCCTAATTTATCTTTATCAACCAATCAAAGCTTGATGAAACCAAAAATTTTTTTATTTTTAAAGATATTAAAAAGAAATTGCAAGTAATTCTTATTTCTTTCAGAGTTAGATTTTATTTAATTATTCTGGGATATTTTTCTGTGTCCTCAAATCTTTCTACTTACAAAATATTTAGTTATCGCTTTATTTTTTCAGAGATAACTGTTTCTCCCAGTGAATCACCAATTGTTGTGTTGTACAAACAACCCTCCCCATTTCAAATTTTTGTATTAATTTTTAAATAAGAAATGGGTCCCCTTTTCTTTGAATAGTTATAGAATCAATAAAAAATTTTGAAAAAAGAATTTTTTATAAAAGGATATATAAAAATTTCCTTAGCATCGCTTATCGCAGATCAAGAAATCCTTTGCACTCATGAAAATGTTTTAAGGAAATCCAATCCATCATAAAATAGAATTGAACCCCAATGAAAAAGGATTTATTAACGAAAAATGAAAAACATGAAGGCCTTTATCGCATTTCGCATATTCAAAGTATAAAAGAAAAAACTCAAATGTGTTATCATTCAACCCTGATGCGATAAAGAAATCGTAAAAGCGCATATCACATGAGAAAAATTCCAAAACCTTTCCATTTTGAAAACTCTGACGCGATAAGCCTGATCGCAATCACAAATTAGTGAAGTCATACTACATCCTTATGTTCCCTATTAAAGTTCCCTGATGCGATAAGTCAAAATGCGATCGCTCATCACAAAAACACATAACTCATATCCAAATATGCTCTTCTAAAACCTTGCGATGCGATATCATTATTACAAAAGCGTGCTTCCCGTAAATAAAAAACATGAAGTATTAAATATACACATGTTTAATCAAATAGATCATTTATAAAGGAAATCTCAATGATTTGATATGATTTAAAAGTATCGCGCTCTCTAGCTAGCTTAGCAACAATCGCAATCACAGATATGAAATGGAAACACTTAAGCCTAACCTTTGAGACTTCTGATCTTTGATATGTGATCATCGCTGATCAGAGATCTGAAAAGTTATGGTATTAACTCTAAAATGGACCGTTATGAATGTGCGACGAGACATCCCATAATGGCATTAAAATTTCACGTTATACGAGGAAATCATTAAAAGATAGTCATGGTTGAAATCCTTCGTGGATTTCATCTAGGATGGTATAATATTTCTTTAATCTTTCATCTTTATTACGATTAAATGCCATTGCTCCTCTGTGCCTTCTATTCGTTCTTAAAAATAATTTTTCCATCATTCTTCTCATTTGTTTCATTATGTAGACCTGAGAAACAACTACCAGTCAGGAAAATGTCTAAGAAATCTAGGAAAGCGAAGGTCCCTATCGTTCTAAAAGAGAAACCAGCTAAATTGGTACTATTAACCGATACTACTTGTCTGGGTCTCGGAAAACTTCATGGGAAGGAGTTTAAAATCTACTAGAGGTAGAAGGTCCACCTGTAATTCAAGAAGGAAGAGCAACAACGGATTCAAATAAAAAATCAGAAAGTACTCTGAAGGAATTGGCGAGCTCCTATCTTCACAAAATAACAGCTCATGCGAATATGTTCCTGTATAATGACTTGGTGAGATGGGTGATAGAAAGTATAAATATAACAGACAGGGTGTTCTTCATGTCAGACGGAAGGATGTTCGGGTCTTTCAAAGCAGAAGACATCAAGAATATTTATCACCTACCAGACCCCCAGAAAATCTACAATAAAGCGTTTTTGGAAGACTTCACCAAAGAAAATGAAGTGGAGTCAGATCCTATCAAAGAATGGAGGCATTTTCCAAAAAAGCACAAGCACAAATATTCGGGTATGTACTCCATAGAATCCTTGGCGTCTCCTTATTTCTATTCTACGGCTATGATGTGTAGATTGTTTGGAACCGTCAACTCGACTAAATTTTCTATTGAGATGGTACCTTTAATTGAAGCCGTTGTTAAATCCTACATCATGGATTGGCCAACCATTTTATCTGATACAATGGCAAACAAGATCCTCGATTATAGGATAAACAGATATGTGTCTACCCGGGTAATACCCCCATTTTACATGAATTTTTATATTATTGACACCATATGCTTCAACTCTGAATTCCCTATCTTAGGCTGGAAGTGGACTCCTCAAAACCCTACTCCTATCCACATTTATCACAAAAATCTATGGAAGGCCTATTACAAAGACCATATATACAAAATTTGTCATGGGTTTATCTTGCTAGTTCACCGAGCTATATTCAATAGACCCACTCCAAGGTTCTCTGACGAGGCTAGCATTGACCTAACCTCAATCAGAAGCTGTTTTGGAGAGGAAAAATTCACCTATATCCGGCTATTCGGAAACATCACCGATCCCCATGTTCTACCCTTGTACATTCCCGATAAATTGTTAGCTTAAGAAACAACCTATCAAATAACAGAGAAAGGGATCTAGAAACCTAAAGAATTAAAAGAAGCATATGTGGCCTACATTTCCCCTCCGATGCGGATCTTTTTCTCTAAATTATTTTTAACATGCAGAGAAAGAAGCCAAAAAAATAGAAGAGCTCAGATTAGCATCCATCCCCATAAGACAGTATGATCCAAAGAAAGTTGCCTATAACTTTACATCTATGGTATAGGTCGCTAAATTCGAACATGAAGATGTTGATTTCGACGATCTATTCGCCTCGACTGAGGTATTTTCATAGGTTAAACATCTGGCAAATTTAAAATTTGAAGCAAATGGCATGGAAAAGTTCATACAGTTTAGGACCAAGAGAATACTAACAATACCTCTTTATCAATTAAGAACTACTCCCCTACTACAACAGGAAGAACATAGTGAAGAAAAGAACACTGAAAAAGAGCAGGACAAGAAGAATACAAGAAATAAGGCCGACTCTCAAACCGATAAGGAGGAGACAGGTAAAACGGCTGATACTCAAAATGAACAGGAAAAGACAGGTAAAAAGGTTGACGATTCCTCCGACACCGATATGCATATTAATTCACATATATTGAAGAAGTGGGAGCAGTTTGATCAGAAAATCAAGGGCCAGAACGATTCACAAAATGTGGCTACAACGCAATCACCCGGGACACAACAGCCCATGGTAACCACTGTTACAGTCGAAGGAGCAGTCGAAAATTCTAATACCCAAGATATTGAGATCATCCCAGAAAATCCTTCTGAGGAAATTGTATTGAAGGTTGAAGATATACCGCCCTTGGATGTCTTCTACAGTCCAAAGCATACAGCTATAGTTAGAAAACAAAGGAAGAAAAGGAAAATCAATCAGGGTCTATTTTCATCTCCTCAAGTTGAATTAATGAATGTTGTCTGGAAAGACTCTGAAGATAATCCTTCAGAGGATTTAACTAAATTGTCTCAATATGCAGGGGCTTCTATAGCAGCAACAATGGACAAAGTGTCTGAATTCATCCAATTAATAAAAGAAAAAGATAAAAAAATAGCGCTGCTGGAAGAAAAGGAAACAGTGGAACATAAAAAAATAGCACAGCTAGAACAACAACTAATTGAAGAAAGACAACAGATTGAGCAGCTTAAAGAGCAGTTGAATCTTGAGAAACAAAAGCTTGACCAACAAGCTCTACACAAGCAACAACAGCTATCCCAAGAGCTTAAAAAATTGCAGGTAATGCTTCAACAGGAGAAGATGGCCAAAGAAGAATAGAGTGTCGTGTTACAAGCATAGATACAAAAATTTAAGGAGTATCCTGAGATTGATCAGTTCAAAATGGAGGCTCTCGAATCAAGTAAAGCATTGTCACGACAGCTTGATATTTTATGTCATAAAATATCACTGGCCGACCCTCTATGTGTAATAGCTACATCGCTCATAGAAAAGGCAGTAAACACAAGGCTCAAATTTGAAGATGCCAATGAGAAAATTTCAGGATTCCTCACATGGCAAGACACAGACCAAGGCATAGCTGCCAATCTTCCCAAGATCCAAGAATCACATAAGGAAAATTTGTTTGCAGAATGGGAAACGCAGTTAATTAAGGAGGAACGGGATACCTCTAGGGCAAGAGCTGTAATGAACAGTTTAGTGGAATTAATCAACGGAAATTTGTATACGGCCAACTTGATTTCCGATTGCATCCCAGGGAAACTCCCAAAATTCAAAGAATTAGAGAAACAATGGAAGTAGGATTTAGCCAGCAAGGACCAACAGATTGGCACAATGCAAGGATTCACATGGGATGCATTCTAGTTCTATTTGGTTAAATTACACAACCAACATATGACTACAAAATGCCTCTCCCATGCCATCAATTATATGATTCCAGAGCTTTCAGATGCCACATATACTAGCCAGCTACATTCCCGATTGAGTCATCCTCCTAAAGTGAAAGAAATGCTATCGATTTTCCAGATGCGCATACCAGATATGAAAGAGATGCAATGAACCTGTTCTAGTGGAGATCGCAATTCTATTTTGATGAAATCGGATCTCCAATTTTCATGTTTTGGAAATTCCAAAAGCATTCAAGTGATGTTTTATATAGTTTGTTTTAGTTTTATTATTATTCAAACCCCTTTCATTTATTTAGAAAAGGGTCCTCAATTTGTATTAATTTTTTACTTGGGAAGCTACACTTCTGTACATGCGAATATATTATTTTTATTAATGGTGGATCACAATTCTGCAATTTTATGAGGAAATTATTTTCAAGAATTTGCACTTTTTTTTTTCCTGGAAGTTGTTCTAGGTAACAAAGCGAGATCAGGGTGTTATTTGCATCAGAAGGTTATAAATTTATCTGGTTGTTATCACAATATCTGACCCTAATAGGCTTCTTATCAAGTCAATCTTAGTATAACTATTTCAAACCAATCTTTTAGCTGAGGCTTAGCCTCCTCAGCCTGAGAGGGCTCTCTCAAGGTTTAATGATATTGATTTAAGATGTAGATAGATGGCTAAATCTATGGTTTATGATTTTATATGTTTATAGGTTGAAAGATGGAGACTTGCTACCATTGGGCTATGGAGTCAGTGACAGAGATAAAGATAACAAATAACTCTTCTTATAAAACTAAGGCTTGTATATACTTCAATGTAAGAGTGACACATTCAGAAAAGTCTCAATAACTTGAGGTTCAAAGGAAGTCAGAGCATGTGGTTCATGAATTCTGAGTAATGATACATCAAGGTATTGAAAATGAAAGTATTAAAAGTGATTCATCAAATCTTAACACTTAAAGGAAGTCAGAGCATGAATGACCATGAATTTTGAGTAATAAGTATTTAAAATATTGAAGAAAACCTTTCAAAGGTAGGATTCAGAAAACTCAATTCACCATAGTTCAATGCTTAAAGGAAGTCAAAGCATGTTTCTCCATGAATTCTAAGTAATAAGCATTAATACTATGGAAGTAAAACATATCAAAGATAAAAGATAAAACTCACTGAAGTACACTAAGGATCTCAAGTCTGCCAAGAAGAAAACCCATCTGCATTACTGATCACAGTCCATTACATAAAGCAGTAGTTTTGCCAAAAAGTCTTCAACCTTTTGCTAATTCGACCTCATCATTAAATTTTAGTTTGTTGGATGATTTCATCTTCTTCTGCTTTCCATGATCAATTTTTATGAAATCAGCTTGTACCAATGGTGATTCTTCTATATCAATGGCCTGCAAGATGTCATTTAGGTTTCCCTTTAAACCTAGACTATCAGTTGCTTATGAAAACATTGTGTTACCCTTTTCTTTTGCACTTTGAGTCCTTGTCAATCTCTGTTGAACTAGTTTTTTAGCTGACTGTTCCTGTGAAATCAGCCTCGCTTGATTTCAAAATAGCCAACCTCGCTTGAATTTTTGTTTATTAGCCTCGCTTTCTTATGGTAGTCAGCCTCGCTTGTTAATGGTGATTAGCATCGCTTGAAAAATAGATGAGAGAAGCTTTGGTAAGAGATTAGCATAAGCTTAGCATTCAAAAACAATCTATTTGAGTGTTTGCATGCAAACTGCAATAAGAAACCATCCAGTCCTTTCGAATTTGAAATTACCTATCATGATTATCCCTACATTCAAAATGATGGATTTGAATGGTTGCATGCCTTAGAAATGACTCCTAGCTAACACCTAATAATGAAAAATTAACGAAATTTGAATGAATTGATGATTTGAAAATACTTCCTACAAATCTGTGCTTTCATAGCGCGCTTAGTTCATTTTCAGGGGTTTGTGCTACGAAAATAACAGTGTTTTCGTAGCACAAAACATGCTTTTTACACTGTCTGCGCTATGAAAACATGGTTTTGTGGCTAATTCCAAAAAAATTTCAAATGGTTTAAGATATGACTTCTAAAGAGGATGTGAGACCTTTAAGACATGGAATAAGGTTGTTAAACTTTATTTGGATATGAAAGTGAGACTTTTGAGACTCTTATCCTATCACCTACCCTTTAAAGCATGAAATGACCCAACACCTATCTAAGACCATGACTAGGATCAATGTAAACTGTCCAAGTTTAGAAAAAAAAATTATGGTGATAACAGTGGCTCCACTTGGGATAGTGTGCCCCTGTGGTACACTAAGAACCAGTAGTTCCAGTGCTGCTATCCATTTTCTTGACAAAAAACAGAAAAAACTTTGAAATTGACAAGCTTATCCTCAAGCTCTAATGGCCTTCACCTCGAGCTCAAGCTTGATGATAATTGCAGAAGAACCAACTTTGTACCTACTGAAAATATGCTCATTCACCTTTGAGCTTATTCACACACTCCTACCTACCTTAGCAGCTACAATTTTCCACTTTAACTCAAGGAACATGAAACTTCCAATGAAGCCAGTCATTGATTTGATTTGACACTTGAATCTTTTGACTATGCTTGAACCAAAAGTAAACCTGATGCCGAAATGACCAAGGCAACATGAGATGTAACTGATCTTCATAATGTAAATATGACTGGAAATCTAGACTATAGAACCCTTCCATGTAGTCAGCTATAGGATCAAAGAATATATGATATGTTTGATGCTTCTCATGACATTCTGTAACTTTGGACAACTCATCCATGCTTTGATCAATCACATAAGACTTCAATTGTGTGCTTTCAAACTATTTTTCGAACTGATTTACAAAAACAATATATTCTTCCTCAATCTCTAGGAATAAAGGTATCAACACCCCCTATTTGTGTTTTGGCATTAAAATCATTTGAAAATATTGATCTTGATCATGAATACTATGAGATTGAATTTTATCTTTTGAAACTTGAATTTCCTTTTCAATGTTCTCTGCAACTTCATCCACAAACTGAATCTTATCTTCTGACTTGTACTCAAATGATTTGAGATTAGAAGACAAGGATAAAGAAAAAATTTCACCCACTTCTTCATTAATGTAATCATCATTTGATATAGGCTGATGCAAGAAGTGACATGAAGAATCAACCTTTTCCTATACCTGAGGTTTGTAGCAAGCATTTTCCAATATTTCCTCTCGTTGTTTGAAATGATTCTCATACTCCTGATGATCAAAGGATTGACAAACCTGCTGCAAATTTTCCTCAAACTCAGAGGATGTGACATGATTTTCATAATTAAACTCCTGCTAGGTTTCATTTTCATCTAAGGGAGATATTATCCTTTCTTCTTGGTGTTCTTCTTGTTGATGAAAGGTATTTTCATGAAGGGCTTCTAAGATTTCCTCATCCATGAAATCATCATCTTCATAACAATTCTCCAAATATTCAATAAAACTCTCAGAGTGTTTACAACAGTCTCTGACCATCAATAATGAGGGATGACACTCTTTATACATCTCATAAAATACATCATGGAAATCAGCAAGAGAATATAATGAACCATTTTGCAAGCTTTCATACCAAGACCATGCTTTTCCTTCTAAAGTGGCCATAAACATCTTTATGAGACAACCTTTAGGGAAATGAACCTTAAGACTATGTACATGCATATGGAACCTAACCAAATGAAGAGCAACATTTTCTTTCTTTACATCTTTAAATATTGGAATATCATCTAACCATTCAACCTTTGGCATAGGATTTGGAAAACCAGGGATATGAGACCAATTCATAGGGGCATACCTGGCATTCATTCTTATAATGGAACTCATCTTGAAACTTCATCTAGCTACTAATCTTCAAGCATTTGAGTCACCTTCCAATTTGATTATTTGATGTGTGGAGTCTCCAAGGTAGATGCAGCCTCGAACAACTTCCTGAGCTCCTGCGACCATCAGAAGTTCAGCTTCTTGATTTCGGGAATGAGTAATCTTCAGGCTCCCAGCGAACGCACCAAAATGTTATCACAAAATCTGACCCTGATAGGCTGCTCATCAAGTTAATCTCATTATAACTATTTCAAACCAATATTTTAGCTGAGGCTTAGCCTCCTCAGCCTGAGAGGGCTCTCTCAAGGGTTAATGATATTGATTAAAGATGTAGATAGATGGATAACTCTATGGTTTATGATTTTGTATGTTTATAGGTTGAAAGATGGAGACTTGCTACCATTGGGCTATGGAGTCAGTGACAGTGATAAAGATAACAAATAACTCTTCTTATAAAAATAAGGCTTGTATATACTTCAATGAAAGAGTGAAACATTCAGAAAAGTCTCAATAAATTGAGGTTCAAAGGAAGTCAGAGCATGTGGTTCATGAATTCTGAGTAATGATACATCAAGGTATTTAAAAGGAAAGTATTGAAAGTGATTCATCAAAGCTTAACACTTAAATGAAGTCAGAGCATGAATGACCATGAATTCTGAGTAATAAGTATTTAAAACATTGAAGAAAACCTTTCAAAGGTAGGATTTAGAAAACTCAATTCACCATAGTTCAACACTTAAATGAAGTCAGATCATGTTTCTCCATGAATTCTGAGTAATAGGAATTAATACTATGGAAGTAAAACATATTAAAGATAAAAGATAAAACTCACTGAAGTACACTAAGAATCTCAGGTCTGCCAAGAAGAAAACCCCTCTGCATTACTGATCATAGTCATTACATAAAGCAGTAGTTTTGCCAAAAAGTCTTCAACCTTTTTCTAATTCGACCTCATCATTAAATTCTAGTTTCTTGGATGATTTCATCTTCTTCTGCTTTCCTTAATAATTTTTTATGAAATAAACTTATACCAATGGTGATTCTTCTATATCAATGGCCTGCAAGATGTCATTTAGGTTTCCCTTTAAACCTGGACTATCAGTTGCTTCTGAAAACACTGCTTTACCCTTTTCTTTTGCACTTTGAGTCCTTGTCAATCTCTGTTGAATCTTTTTGTTAGCTGACTGCTCCTGTGAAATTAACCTTGATTGATTTCAAAATAGTCAACCTCGCTTGAATTTTTTTTTATCAGCCTCGCTTGCTTATGGTATTCAGCCTCGCTTATTAACGGTGATCAACCTCGCTTGAAAAATAGATGAGAGAAGCTTTGGTAAGAGATTACCATAAGCTTAGCATTCAAAAATGATATGTTTGAGTGTTTTCATGCAAACTGAAATAAGAAACCATCTAGTCCTTTTGAATTTGAAATTACCTATCATGATGACCCCTACATTCGAAATGATGGATTTGAATGGTTGCATGCCCTAGAAATGACTCCTAGCTAACACCTAATAATGAAAAATTAACGGAATTTGAATGAATTCATGACTTGACAAGACTGAATATGAATCCGCGCTTTCGTAGCATGCTTAGTTCATTTTTAGGGGTTTGTGCTATGAAAATAGCAGTGTTTTCATAGCGCAAAACAGGCTTTTTACACTATCTGTGCTACGAAAACGTGGTTTCATGGCTAATTCCAAAAAAAATTCAAATGGTTTAAGATATGAATTCTAAAGAGGATTTGAGACCTTTAAGACATGGAATAAGGTTGTTAAACTTTATTTGGATATGAAAATGAGACTTTTGAGACTCTTATCCTATCACATACCCTTTAAAGCATGAAATAACCCAACACCTATCTAAGACCATGACTAGGAACAATGTAACTGTCCAAGTTTAGAAAAAAAAATATGGTGATAACACTGGTATTTCTATCGTTATCATGTTGTTTAATTTTCCTTATGCAATGAAACATTCTCTTTGAAAATTGATTTTGTTTACATATGTATGCCTGTGAAACAATCCTTAGTTATGTCATTTCTAAAAACTTAGAATTGTTATCTTTCAAAATATATGTGAGAAATATAAATATATATATGAATGCGATATGTTATCGTCATTATTTTGTTTAATTTCTTAAAGTAATTATTATATGTCAATGCATCTTTCTTTTGGATGAATAAGCCATCTATATGATCATTCATATAATCGGAACAAATCCAAAATCGCATTTATCATAGTATACCCGGGTTAAGTAGAGTTGTTTTTATTTATTAAGTTATAGATTAGATTAATTATCATTTCCATTACCCGTTATACAAAAAATCAATCATCAACCCATATATCATTGGGAAACTGGTCCCATATTATCCATTCGGAGCCACCATCCCAATCGGAAAAGGAGTTGTACTAAGGTCCAGACCGGGTGGTTTTCCCCAATGTTGAAGCTAGGATTTTAGGGGCTTCAACAAATCCTCAACTCGAATTTCTTGAGTTAAATCAGTCATCATGATAAATTTGTTATGAGATGAAATTACAATTTATTGCCCAATTTATTTAAGGGAAAAATAAATTAGATGTTTCACATTCCACGACCAAAATTCTTGTGCATCAAAAATTACACACTCCTGGTGCATCAATATTCCACGACCTTTGTGGTTGCATTTTTTGTCCTTTCTAGTTGCCAATTTTATTGTTTCTTGTTGCAAATTTTAACACTCCCTCTCAAATATAAAGGAATTCAATCTATCCCGATCTGGTACCTTTGGAATGTTCTTCATGCAACACTTCTCTAGAGTTCTTTTCTCCTGTAACTGTTTAAATTGAATAACCTTCAAACAACTGAATCAATATAATACATCTATCATCAGAGTCTTCTGACTGTTGCTAGCTATTTCACCTATCTAATAGACTCTCTTTGTTGTTGTTGACATCTGCATCCATGCCCTCTGCACTGTTACCAACTCTGATTTGTCCTTTAGTATCTGACATTTGTCACTCTGATTTATGTCTTCTTGACATGTGATTGCATCAATCCAACTGATCCTTCCTATTACTGCTGTACTGTGGGTTCCTCGTAGCCAGGTTCGATCCATGAGACAAACCATCTCAATGGAACACTAGAAAATTTGGCCCAATTTCCGATGGCAACTTCGTCTTTATTCCAACACATAGTCGTCGCAAGAGCGACAGTTCGAGGATGGAAAAAACATAGTTCACCATAACGTCGCAATTCCGACGCCTTGACAAAGTGTCGCAATACCGACACTTTTTCTATCGCTTGCAAACAAGCGTCGCTCTTCCGACATTTCCCAAACCGTCGCTCTTCCGACGTTTGTAAAGTGTCGCAATTCCGACGAAATGTGGTCCAACGTTTTTGAACGTCGCTCTTCCAACGTCTTTATACTGTCACTCTTTCAACGTTTCCAAACTGTCGCAATTCCGACGCCGTACAAAAGTGTCACAAGACCGACGCATTGCAAAAGTGTCGCAAGACCGACGCTTTCCAGAAGCGTCACAATACTGACGCTTTCCAAAAGCGTCGCAATACCGACGCCAGGAAGAACTGTCGCAATTCCGACGAAATGTGGTCCGACATTTTGAACGTCACTCTTCCGACGTCTTTATACTGTCGCTCTTCCGACGTCTCTAAACTGTCGCAATTTCGACGCCGTACAAAAGTGTCGCAAGACCGACGCTTTCCAGAAGCGTCGCAATACCGACGCTTTCCAAATGCGTCGCAATACCGACGCCAGGAATAACTGTTGCAATACCGACGGACGTCACAAGACCGATGAAAATGGAAATAGTTCAAAACGTCGAAAGACCGATGCTTATAAGGCATTAGAAGAGCGATTCTTACAAAGCGTCGGTATACCGACGGCGGGTTCAATTAAAAAAAAAAAAAATGAAACTTTAAAACAGGACAGTAAATCTCCAATATTTGTTATTAATTGTGGGCGTTCCAATTGTTATGAACATAATTCGACCTTGAAATATTAATACCTCCGTTGAACCTTAGTTAGGACAACAATAGTCGACGTATATACGCGTGGGGCCCAGCGCTAGCAGCCTTTCCACATCCAACGGTGGATAATATGTCGCTCTGGCCTTGACAATCCAACGATCCAATTGGATATCACGCGAGTTAGTTGCACGATCGTTAACTCGCGATGAGAGTGGGTTTTCAAAACTGCTCAAGGCCACATGTCGGCCTATGACATTGATCACGTCCAAATGGGGAATACCTCTTACCGTACAAAGGTGGTGAGATATGCCGGAAACCCGTCTTTACTGTGCGGTCCTCAAGGTTCTGACTACTCTTACTCCAGGTTCTGTCCGCTTACCAACGCCTTATTGCCATTGAACTCTGCTTCATTTTTCATCCTTCGCATGGCCATACCAAACGAACTCGGGCATGACCATTTCGAGGAGACACGACGCATTACATATGCCACGGTTTATGTCTTATGGTTCCGACAAGGTTAGTATTGACTCTACAAATCGATACACTGGTCCTTGGTTCATTCAATCGCCTACACATTCACAACACTCATTACGAGGTTTTACCTAGCTCACGGAGGTTTGAGCACAGCATCTCCTTGCTCTACCATAGGTGCACGGGAATGTCATTAACCTAATTCACCCTCTATTCACAAAATTGATTATAGATAAATTCCCCAACTGTTTGACATAGTTATCTGTGGAATTCACCAATCCTCATAAGTCCTAAGTCATTAGCTCATGTTCCACCGATAACTCAACCAGTCTATATGCACATAACCTCATCACAAGGTTTCTTAATTACCACGGGATTTCGATTATCTTTCACCAGGATGCGTACATATATTCACACACAGAAAACTTACTCAATCAACGCACATATAATACTAACAGATTCCTTATATAAATGAAATTTCTTACAGTCTCCCGGTCCTCAGCCAGATCTTCGATACAATGGCCTCCTCTTTCCTATGCAGCTCTATGTAGTTCTCTTTGCAGGTCTTCTGTGCAGGCCTATCGACTCTGTCATGGAGGTTTATTTTTATATCAATTACAATGAATCGATTCGAATTTCTCGATGACTCACAAACTCTTCAAATTCCTAACTCTGAGACTAATGCTCTAACAGACAGAGACAGACTCCTAGAATTAGCTTAACTTCTGAAACTGGCTATCTCTTCAGGTGCCCATTAATCATTCGGGCAGTTACATTTTCTCTAAAAATTAACTAAATTATCTCAACTATGGATAATTTCATAGGGAAATAAAACATGAGACCCCCCTTTACATTTATTTATGTACAAAAGTTGTCTTGGGCCTAATGCCCCTGCATCAGATAACATAGTGAGGGGCTAAATTTCCAGAGCTTCCATGCATCTGTAACATCTTCGGAGCATTTTCATGTGGTTTAGCTACCATTGTCACTCAAATTGATAGTAGATTAAAGATGACATATGTTTTCAGCGTAACAAGAGCCATTTCAGGCTTCATTGGAAACATTATTTAGAAAACACAGTTTGTGCAATCAATCTTCATACCGAAGTAGCATATATTCAGTTTCACAATAACCTAATGTCATCATGTACTCAACAAGTCAATTGTTGCAGTGTCATACAACCTCAAGCCTCAAACATCTTTACAAGTGAGCATTTCAGGTTCGATTTAGAACAAACCTGTTAGAGATTTTACTAAAATCAAGTTACATTCTAATGCTCATTTAATATAGAGATTAAGATTCTGAATCTATGATGTTACTATTGTTTCCAGTATTTTTATTGTACTTGTGCCATACCCAACTCCACTAATAGTAACAACAATGTTGAATCCTGATCAGTCTCCATCCATGGGATTTTAATGGCCCTTAGATGTGAGATTCACATGCCAAATTGAATCATTTCATAGAATGACTCCACTGCATATTACCGCCTTTCAACTATGGCTGAGTATCAATTTTACCAATTTGGCCAACACTTGAATATAATCCTAATTACATCAAATTTCAAAATTTGATTCTAACCCTAAGTGCATAAAATTCTGCAAAACCCACTTACGCAACACAGTCTAGGAGGGGTTAACATGCCTATGAAGTATTTAAACATTGTTGAGGGCTAAGAATAGTTGGACTTTTCCAACTAACCAAACTCACTTTTGACCACTTCTAGTAACTTTAGCCTGTAGATGCTCTCATAAAAAGAAAGCAGGTGGTCCAATAAAAGGAAGGGGACTAGTTGCATGTTTCATTCCCTTTTTTTTGTCATCTGAAAGCTTTCCAAGAAGAATAAATCTACTGAAGCATGAAACTAATTTTATTTCTGCCCCAACTAACACTAATATACATCACAATGTGTCATAGTTTACTATAAGCCTAAGCAATTCCCCTCATCCCTTAAAAGACACCTCTAAATATAACTAGAAATTTCAAATAGTTAGTAAAGGAAAAGTACAAATATATAACAGATCTGTGTTGAGCCAAAAACCTGTGCATTCACAACAAAACTGGGATGGATAAAACTTAAAAAAAATTATGGACTTTGACAAAAAATTGTCTTATGCATACAAAATGAAAGAAGCATTGGCATACTACTATGTTTACAAATTTAAGGATAGGCAAAGTGAGTCTCCGAGCAACACAGTTTCATGTGGAGACCCTAGATCCTTGTACCCACAATATCTTGTGACTGATAAAATGATTGCCAAAACAATGCCTTTGCTATGCATGTAAGAACACCACCTGTATAATGAGGGAGATGTAATATTGTCTGAGAAGCATATTTATGAAGAGTGGTCCAATATTGTGTATTTATGGAAGATACAACTGATTTTGGCATGAAACATGTATCCAAGATTTCAATGTGCCTTATTTCAGAGCCCATTGATGATTTACTATGAAACCTAAACTTTCAAAACAAACACATTGAAATCATAGGATCTCCATCACGAATATCATAAATATTAACTGTCTTTTGGGCACTGGTAGTAGATACCATAAGAGGCCCACATGGCCTGTACCACCAATGTTGATTCTCTGGCACAACATTTGCAAAGCCAAAATTTCTCCCTGAGACATCCCTCTCTGCCAAAACTGGAGAGATGGTACTGGATGTTGAAGTGAAGGCCTTTGATTCAGTATGGAATGCCATAATTTATTTATTATAAAATTCCCATGAAAAGAAACCTGAGTGCAATGTACAACCTATAGATGTTGTCACAACATATTTACCAGAGCGACCATCTGAACCAACTGCTTTGATGAACCAGCAATCACCCCACATGTTTGGGGTAAGCCCATATGGAGCTTTATATTCAACCTTCTCCTGGAGATTGGAAAAAAACAATACTGATTATTACTCATACATCAAATACCCTTTATGTTAAGGGAAAATTTAAAGAGTGCATAAATATTCTTGAAATCCCAATCATAGTTTCTAGAAAATTTCAATAGTTTTTGAAATGAACTACATCCTATTTAAACTACATCAAATATTTAGGCAAATCATTTTTTTAAATAGAAATTGGTGAATTTTATTTCAAAAATAGAAATTTAAACCATGAGAATAATCTAACCCCTAGGATTTTCACTATTTCTAATAGAAAATCCCAAAATGTATAAATTATAACACCCATAAACCCCAAAATTAAGTACAATAATTGAAACCTCCACACCTCTAAATTTGCTATATCATGAAAAGAGCAACATCCATCATCATGGGAAATCAAAACCGATTCTCCTTCTGATACAAACCAGCCTGCAGTAGATGTCTTATGGCTGATTTGATTCAATTGATCACAGGAAACCTCTTCAGTTTCTTCAATATTGCCAAAATGCTCTGGCTTGTTTTCCTGATCATCATCAAAGTCCATATTTTCATCACATTGAATTAGTTGGGGTTCATTACGATCAAGTCCAGTGCCTATTGCAGAGCTCTGGACATCCAATCCAATATTGGAACTACCATACCCATTCCCATTAGAGATTGTAAATCGTGCTTCTGGCTTTAATTTGGTAAGTTCAAGAGCACTAGAACTGGATTCAGTTGATTTAGACTTGCTATAGTTTTCCTTTGATTTGTATTCCGATACAACAATATACGTGTGCTTCAACGTAGACAGAAATTCTGCAACAATGGGATCTTCATCTATGGGGCTTATGGATCTGCCCTAAAAAACATCCTGAATATCTTATTCATTTTCATTCAACTAATCATGAAAATCCACCCTCGTCTTCAGCACAACAAGCTGAACTGAAGGCCGGTTTTTCAGCAATTTATGGTGGGGGTAAAGCGTGTCTTCCAGATTTTGCTATTTCTAATAGAAAATCCCAAAATGTATAAATTATAACACCCATAAACCCCAAAATTAAGTACAATAATTAAAACATCCACACCTCTGAATTTTATATATCGTGAAAAGAGCAGCATCCATCATCATGGGAAAGAAAAACCGATTCTCCTTCTGATACAAACCAGCATACAATATATTTCTTATGGCTGAGTTGATTCAATCGATCACAGGAAACCTCTTCAGTTTCTTCAATATTGCCAAAATGCTCTGGCTTGTTTTCCTGATCATCATCAAAGTCCATATTTTCATCACATTGAATTAGTTGGGGTTCATTACGATCAGGTCCAGTGCCTATTGCAGAGCTCTGGACATCCAATCCAATATTGGAACTGCCATACCCGTTCCCATTAGAGATTGTAAATCCTACTTCTGGCTTTAATTCGGTATTTTCAAGAGCACTAGAACTGGATTCAGTTGATTTAGAATTGGTATGGTTGTCCTCTGATTTGTATTCCGATACAACACTATACTTGTGCTTCAACGCAGACAGAAATTATGCAACAATGGGATCTTCATCTATGGGGCTTATGGATCTTCCCTAAAAAACATCCTGAATATCTGATTCATTTTCATTCAACTGATCATGCAAATCCACCCTCGTCTTCACCACAACAAGCTGAACTGAAGGCCAGCTTTTCAGCAATTTATGGTGGGGGTAAAGCTTGTCTTCCAGATTTCCCTATTTCTAATAGAAAATCCCAGAATGTATAAATTATAACACCCATAAACCCCAAAATTAAGTACAATAATTAAAACCTCCACACCTCTGAATTTGCTATATTGTGAAAAGAGCAGCATCCATCATCATGGGAAAGCAAAATCGATTCTCCTTCTGATACAAACCAACCTACAGTAGATGTCTTATGGCTGAGTTGATTCAATCGATCATAGGAAACCTCTTCAGTTTCTTCAATATTTCCAAAATGCTCTGGCTTGTTTTCCTGATCATCATCAAAGTCCATATTTTCATCACATTGAATTAGCTGGGGTTCATTATGATCAGGTCCAGTGCCTATTGCAGAGCTCCGGACATCCAATCCAATATTGGAACTGCCATACCCGTTCCCATTAGAGATTGTAAATCCTGCTTCTGGCTTTAATTCAGTAAGTTTAAGAGCACTAGAACTGGATTCAGTTGATTTAGACTTAGTATAGTTGTCCTCTGATTTGTATTCTGATACAACATTATACTTGTGCTTCAACGCAGATAGAAATTCTGTAGCAATGGGATCTTCATCTATGGGGTTTATGGATCTACCCTAAAAGACATCCCAAATATCTGATTCATTTTCATTCAACTGATCATGCAAATCCACCCTCGTCTTCAGCACATCAAGCTGAACTGAAGGCCATTTTTTCAGCAATTTATGGTGGGGGTAAAGCCTGTCTTCCAGATCTTGACTATTTAAGCGTTTAATTGGTTTTTTCAGAGACCTAACCATAGAATCAAATGAATCCTGAAAAATAATAAACACTAGTAAGGCCATTATTTATTGGTTTGAAATAATAAACAACATGCAACAAACCCACATAATTAGTAAATTATTTAAAGAAAATAATTCCTACATATTAAAATATAAAGTTATAACATACTAGCTCATACTCGAACATAACATCTGTATCAATATTCTTCTTCTGTATCTTCTTGATATTCATCCAACTGATCGACATCTATATCAACATCTGATTCAGAAATGGTGTTGAAATGATCGACCATGTCATCATCATCATCAATTATGTCATTTTCAATAATATCCTCATCGACATCATCATCAATAATTGTTGCCTCATCTCCTATGCCTGGTTCATCTTCTAAGATATCTTCTTCGTCTGTTAATGCATCTTCCTACTCATCTGCCACCGCATCATCTTCTTCTTGATCAATATCATTTTCTTCCTCTACAGTATAATCTACTGGCCTTCCTCTTGGATCATATCTAATAGAAAATGACCATTCTTTCTCACCTGGAACCTCTAAGTAAAAGACTTATTCGCATTGGCTTGGAAAAACATAGCGATCTTTTCCTGCTTCAAACTGCGATGTTTTAACCATTGGAAATCCATTGTCATGTTGAATAAGTTTTCTATCATCATCACGTACATTCATTCGTAGCCTATACCATTTGACGTCGAACAAAACTATTTTGAAGGAATTAAAGTCACACTCAACTATATCATCTAAGAACCTATAATATCTATTTTTAGATTCTCGAGGATGTTTGTCACTCCTGGAGGAAACATTAGTGACATGGAATACTGCAGTTATCCCACTATCAGAAGTTTTCCTGTTATCATCCAACTGTTTAACGCGAAATTTACGACCATTGCACCACATAGCCTTGTAGTGTTTCAACTGCAATATGCCAAACATGAAAAAGATGCATTCTCAATTAATAATTAATCATATAATTTACACAGCATGAAAATTAACTGAAAAAAACAAACTTGTTGTCACATTATAAATATAGTATAAAATAAGTAATGAATAAAATAGGTGAATTAATTGCTTACCTTTCTATCTTTCAAACCATATGCTAAATCGATTTCCTTGTCCGTAACGTTTCCATCTCCACTACGATGCGCTTCTCTAATCAATTCAAACAGTAGTTGCCATGATAACCTATCGTCGTTACGTGCTTTACATGTTTCAATCCATTCACTCATCCACTCAAGATTGTTTGCAATGTATAAAAGTAGTGCCTCATAATCTTGAGCACCTGAATAAAAAAACAATAATTCACCAATATTAATAAATATTACTTATAACCATGGTAAATTATATTAATTACGTCGTAAGGCGTATTTATTTGAAAACAACTTTCCTAGTTGTCTCTCTATCATAATATTTACCATTCGATCTTTTGTTAGACGATTGAATCAATATTAATCGTTGATTGGAATAGTCACGGTTGCGATAGTTGCGAAGTTAGTTTTCCATCAGCCCAAACTACTTTAGCATATTACGCGGAAGGCTTTTCAACTACTCATGGCTTCTCTACAGAGCTCAAAACTCTGGGTAGAATCTGCCATCTGCATGTTGTTAGATCGCTAGTGTTTTGGTTCAACCATGACACCTAACGGGCGCTCGCACAAATAGAGCCATAGCTGCAGGCTTCTGGAAGGCAACTGGCAGGGACTTATGTCTGAACTAAATTGTCTATTGCAAAGACATAGAAGATTGGGTCTGCTCCACATGATGAATGGTACTTCTTCAGTCATAAAGACAAGAAGTACCGAACAGGCGCTCGCACAAATAGAGCCACAGCTGCAGGCTTCTGGAAGGAAATTGTCAGGGATAAAATCATATTTATGAACTGTAAGCGAATTGGCATGAGGAAAGCACTTGTATTCTACACAGATCGAGCCCCTCATGGCCAAAATTGAGAATGGATTATGGATTATGCATGAATATGGTCTAGATGCCAAGGAAAAACTAGATGGTAAATTCCAAGGAAAAACTACATGTAAATGTAAGTGCCAGCACTCCATGCTTTTTTATACTTTTACAGCTGATTACGTACAATTATTCCACTAGAATTTAATCAGGGCAACAAGCGGTTCTTGGTAACAGTGCTAATTTAGAGACTAATTATCTAGGATTTGCAGGAGGATGGGTGGGTCGTGTGCTATGTATTCAAGACCTTCTTTTACCTATAAATTTGCTACAAGTTACTGTAGATTACCTCCAAGATGATAATATATGGGGAAGACTGTAGGTGTTGCAGGAAATTCAAGATGATAATATATGGGGAAGATTGCAGGTGTTGCAAGCAATTTAAGCTACGGTGCCTGAACATCCATACATTGTTCAGTTGGTGAGGGAAGCCAAACTGATTTACGCCATATATGATGAAGTGGGGAGCTTGGAGCTAATTGATAGTACTTTGAATATGGCTAGAAATGCAATTTCTACAGCCAATTTTCTTTTTTCAAGAAACATACTACTAGAAAGAAGAGATACCGTTAACAAAATTATTGATATTTGGTACTTTTCTCAGAATTACTGATACTGTGGTAGTTTTCTCTTTATTAGTTTTATCAGAAGTACCATGATACACCCTCGAAAAAAAATTAATTACCATGATAAACAATCAAATTCAAATATTCCAATAAAAGAAAATCATAATAAAAACAAAAACAAGACGAACTTTCACAAAAAAATATAACTGCCCTATAATATTTGCAATTTCATTTTCTTACTACAAATGTCTCGATAGGACATTTCACTTCCGACTTTTAATTATTAACATGCTGACAGTTTTTTTTTTCAGAATTACAGTGATTTTACCGTGTCATATTTTAAAATTAACATGACTTTTAATTATACTATTCAAGTAACATGACTCTTATTATGCTATTCGTTATATGGCATGGTTAAATTTAACTGTCTAAAGAAATTTGCTATCTTTTTTTTTCGTTGGGTTTATAATTAAAATAAGAGGAGATGAAAAATAATTACAAAATAAAATATATATACTTCAATATTTTCAAACAAGAAAATAAATTAATGGTATCTCCATTATTATCTTTCACTTATCCGGTCTAAAAAGGTAATCAAGCCAGTGAACACATTACAATGAAGAATATGCAAATATGAAAATGTCTGTTATTACATTTGGCTTGAAGTAATCAAACTAGTTAACGATTTAGGGAGCTTGGCACCTTACAATGAAGAATGTTCAAATATTTTAGAGGTTTTAAGTATATATTATATTCTCAATACTGAGCTCCAAAAGAACCACAATTGACCTAATAATTTCATCTTTATTGAAATTATTAACGTCAAATTAACTTTTAGTTCAAAATTCTTGGGATCAAATCTAAAAAATTGCATGTTCTTTCTATAGCTTTAAATTTTCTGGCATGTCTAACCAAGTCTTATGTCAGACCTTGTTGCTAGATATTAATTCAATCATTTGCATGCAGTAACAGGGTTCTGTTTTTTAACTAAGCCGGAGGTGTGTATATATTGGAATTTAGGTTAGGAATCTCAAATATTTACATTATCGAGGGTGGATATTCGATAATATTCCCCAGTGGTCATGCTGTGCAAACGTGAAATAGTCAAACATTTATTAAGATTATAATTAGATTATAATTGCAAGTTTAAGGCTCAAGCAATGCTGCGATAGCTTACCATAGACGTTAGGGCGAGGAAGCGAGTCAAACATCTACCAAGTTTATCTACCAAGTTTATAACTGGATTGTACCTACATGTTTTATGCTCAAGCAATGTTGTGATGTCTTTTGACTGTGCATATAGTTACTGCACAGCTCCAATCTTATGAATCCTCAAGCAATGTTGTGATGTCTTTTGACCGTGCATATAGTTACTGCAGCTCCAATCTTATGAATCCATAGCGGTAATTTAAGATTGGATTTCCTTGGGTTTATTCGGCACAATTCAGACCCACAGTTTGAATCCAATGTTAGACGAAAGTGTGATGCGTTATCCATCCTATATAAATTTATACCGATTTATACCGTAATATTTAGTTAAATGATAGTGAGATTTTCTAACCAACTTATAAGATACCATATACAATTTTGTAATTTATATTTAAAGTGTCCTATAATATATATATATATATATATATATATATATATATATATATATATATATATATATATATATATATTTTTTTTTTTTTTCTAAATAAGACTAAATCTATTAACTTATAAAAATATTGGTACAAAACTACCACAGCTGCTGCTGTGTAAGCCAGCTAGCTAGGACTGATTGTCAGCACTGTTCTTGATTGTTCTGGGTCGCCCAGAGCGGGAAACCGACCCATTAAGCATAATGTACTGAGCCGCCCTTGGAAGGGAAACCGGCCAGAGGTTTATACATAAAATGTAAACAACAACATAAAAGCTAGAAGCACCATTCTGCCCATCAGTAGAGCAGTTAAAACAACAAAACTCAAAAAAACCAGAAGTAAATGAGCCAGGAGATTTAACCCTCGTGCTCAGAAGACATTGGTTCCTCTTCAATTGTGCATGCATATTCATTCTCCTCGCTACTGTCCTCCTTTCCTGCATGGCTGTCAGTCTTCAAATCTTTGTTGTCATCTTCAGGACGCAGCTCCGTGAGTTGAGGGGGAGAGGGGCGAAGGTCAATAGGAGGGGAGGGGGAGGCACGGTGCGGGATTTCTTCACGGAGAGAGACAGAGATGAAGGCGGTGATTATGGAGTCGAAGGAAGTGCAGTGGAAGCGGAGCTCAGCATTCTGGGTAGATTGTCTGATAGTAGAACCCCGAAACCTGCTAGCTCGAGGATTGGGCTGACTGGGAGGGACAGAGAAGTCTGAAGGGGGAGGCTGACTGGAATGAGCGAGAGGGACAGGAGGGGGGTCATGACCGGGAGGCCCAGAAGGAGAGGCGGGAGAGGGCTGACAGGGGAAATCACCAGAAACGCGAGCACGGCCACGGCTTCTGCCAGCAGGACCAGAATTCGCAGCACGTCGTCCTCTGCCTCTGCCTCTGCCTCCACCGCCGCGTGAGGCAGGCGGGGGCGTGATATCATCATCCTCAGAGGAGGAGCTAAGTTCAGAGAGTGGCGAAGGAGGATTGACAGATGCAAGGCCTCGACTAACGCCTCGTCTACAACGCATGCGCTGCCTGAGGCGTGGCATGGCCAACAAAAGGTGGCGCAAGCGAGGACTTCCAAGGAGAAGGTTAGGAACTTGAGAAACGGTGAGGAGATCACCAGGGTGACGCCGACCGGGCAGATGAGCAGTATAACCAGAAATACAAATGCCAGAGGAGGAACTATCCCGAGAATGCAAATTGAGGCCAAAGGGAGACAATGTACCTGCAATGAGCACAGCTGTAGCTCCAGATGAAGCCGAAGCGCTGCAGAAGGGGCTGTTGGAGAAATGGACGCCCGGAATTGTCTCCAAACAAGCAAGAATGCTGCAGCGGCGTCCTGTCTGCGTTTTGCAGCTGGAATTGGCACATCCAGGCGAACATACAGCATTCAAGGGGTTCAGAGGTCCGCCATGGCTCTCATCGTTCTGCTCTTCCTCCATACTGTAAACGTTCAACAACACCAGCGCCATATACCCGAGAGCAAAGGAGTAATAACTGCAGCTATGTTCAGTTCGAGGCGTATTAATAACGCCTGCAGAAGAAGTGCTATGGGCCATGTGGGCTCGGCATGTATGCAACGTTGGGAGGCTGAGGCCTTGGCTCGTGGTCGCCACCCGCACGACCGCATGCGGGCGATATATATATATATATATATATATATATATATATATATATATATATATATATATATATATATATATATACTTATATATATATATATTAATCATAATAAAATATTTTAATAATTTAGTTAAATTAATAATAAATAAAAGATAATTGAAATTTATAAAATTAAATTTTTTTTTTATAAATGATTTTATTTTATTTTATAAATTAGTGTTTTTTTCATTCTATTGTGTCTTGATGTTTTGAAAGACAATGGAAGGAACACGATGGACAATTCAATAATATTTTTTATATGCAAACATTTATTTTTCATTATGATCTCATCTTGTTACAAAAAAATTTTAATAGGTTTTTTCCACAAATTATAAAATACAATTACCTTCGAAAAAAATTAATGACCATGATACACAATCAAATTCAAATATTCCAACAAAAGAAAATCTTAATAAAAACAAAAACAAGACGAACTTTCACAAAATACATAAACATTAAATTTTTGGATACATAAGCATAAATTTTTTATTTATAATAAAATTTATATCAGAAAATTAAACTCCACAAAAACCAATTAATTTATATTACATGGATAAAAAAAATATAAAAAAAGTAAAATAACTATTTATATATTTAAATATTACATTTTTGTGCTATTATGTTCTCCAACAGAGTATGATAGAAAGGTTGTAATGTCATGTTTAACATTTTGACTATGTCAAATTACAAAAAATAAAAATAAAAGTAAATTAAATAAAAATATTGAAATAATGTAATGAGCATTTTAACTAGGTAAAAATACAATAAAAAATAAAAATAATCAACGATAAACTATAAATACAGCTCATGGTATTGACCCATGGTATTCATGTGGAATGTAGTATCTTTATAGGGGGGAACTAAGATGGCCTAAATCAATCTTAACTCTGGATCTAAACTAATTATTTAATAAAATTATTTTTAAATGTTTATAACCGTTATTCTTTTAAAATTTTACTTAATAAAATGTATCTAAATTTTCATACATCCAAATATACATAGTTTTTCTTGTTCTGTATTATTTTTGTTACAACTATTTTATTATTCCAAAAATACATTTTTTTTTTTAATGTGATTTTTTTAAAATTTCCAAATTATTTAGAGGACATGATTTATCTTGAGCAATAATGATGAATGTTCATAATTCTCATTTCTTAAATAACACTAAATTTACCTTTAAAGGGGTATGTAACAATTGTTTGTATCAAAGTCAAGGATACACAAGAAAGTAGACATGCGGTGAAGAGAAGCTTCCAACCTTACAACAAGCCCTAAAAAGACATAATGTTGAATGTATGGAATCCATTTTCCTTGATACACATGAGAAGTGCAACGAAAAATCTTGGAATTTGGAAAATGTCACAAAGCTTATATTATGTTCCATTCATTTAGATCTGAAGTATATGGAAGAAGAAAGCAGGACAATGTATACTTATCAAGAATGTATGATTCTTTAGAAGGAAATGACGTTGACAAGGCTATGGAGGACCAAATAGCAGAATTAAAATCAAAAGATGACTCTTCAGAAAATGGGTTACTCAAGAATTTTGGAATCCGAATGAGCTACATTATCTCACTAATTCAAGCAAGTGCTCAAAAAGAGACAGACAATAGTTATATAGAGACAATTTATTGATAAACGAGAGAAAGCTAGAATTATAACCCGAGATAGAGTTATGGGAAGAGAAACATTCCAATTGTAAGGAGGAGTCAAAGTTACATGAGTAGTACTTCACTCAACATAATTCTCCACTCATTTAGATCTAAAGTATATGGAAGAAGAAAAGCAATACAATGGATACTTATCAAGAATGTATGATTCTTTTGAAGGAAACAATGTTGACAAGGCTATGGAGGACCAAATAGAAGAATTAAAAACAGAAGAGGACTCTTCAGAAAATGGGTTACTCGAGGATTTTAGAATCCAGATGAGATACATTATCTCACTGATTCAAGCAAGGGCTCAAAAAGAGACAGATAATAGTGATATAGAGACAATTTATTCATAAACAAGTGAATAGAATTATAACCCGAGATAGAGTTATCTGAAGAGAAAAATTCCAATTTTAAGGAGGAGTCAAAGTTACATGAGTAGTATTTCACTCAACATAATTCTCCACTGCTTATTCTGGAGGAGAAAGTTCCTACTACCTCATCAATTGAAGAAGGCCCGCATGAGAAAATAAGAAGAGATTCCTAAATGTCATTTTCATTTGGCATTCAGTCACTCTGCTCTTTTTTGTCTAGTAGTCTCTTTACCTATGCCCTTAAATTCAATGACTCAGAAAATACTAGACAAAAGACACTTACCTATTGCAATCAGAAGGTATCTCTAAAGGGTCACTTGGGGTGGAATCTATTATTTAAAATATCGAGAAAATAATTTTATTTCAAAACAAAAATGTACTATCACTGGGGAAGGGAGTTATTACATCTAAAATTTGTTCCCATTCTTGTCACTATGAAATTTGATTGTTTATTTGATGGAAAAATAAATGATCTTTAACAGACACTAAAGTCTTGAATTATGATCCTTAAAGAAGTCGCTATATTTCTTGATTATGAGTTGATTTTTTCTTCTTAATTTTGGGTCTTTATGATGTTTTTTATTCTGACTGAGGTGAAAAGTTCCAAAGAAGTGGAATATTGGTCGTTCAAAGAGAAATTATGGAAATATTGTTGTAGATAATTTATTAATATAAATTATCAGAACTGAGATTAATTAATCAGCGCCAAGGGTTAAAAAGGGCCCAAATGTCTCTTATCCATAAAATTGAAGATTAATATAAATCTATGCTCTATGTTCAAATGACAGGTGAAGTAAGCAAATAATTTTGTGGAAGGGTGAATTCTGCCCAACTTGGTCACAAAAACCAAGTGCATCCTTCATGCAGAAAAAAAAAATAAACATGCAGATTTTGTCATATAGAGGTCTTGAGTACTTTGGCCAAAATGTCTCATCCATTATGAAAAAAAACATCTTAAATGCAATTAATAACAAAGAATTTGTTCCACATCAATTACCCAATAAGGATATTTTGATTTGAGGTCCAGTAAACATAATTCTCCACCCCTTATTCGGGAGGATTAGTTGGAGCCTAGAAATTTCCTACTACCTCTTCTTTATTATATTCTATTATTTCCTATACCACAACCTTATGGCATTTCCATGGTCATAAAAACCAAGTGCATCCTTCATGCAGAAAAAAATAAAATAAACATGTAGATTTCGTCATATAGAGGTCTTGATTACTTTGGCCAAAATGTCACATCCATTATGAAAAAACACATCTTACATGCAATTAATAATAAAGAAGTTGTTCCACATCAATTACCCAATATGGATATTTTGATTTGAGGTCTAGTAAACATAATTCTCCACGCCTTATTTTGGAGGATCAGTTGGAGACAAGAAATTTCCTACAACCTCTTCTTTCTTATATGTTATTATTTCCTATACCACAACCTTACGACGTTTCCTTTGAAACATGTGGTGCAATTTCTAGTTAATAAACTATGAAAGAATAAGACCTAAATGAATATAATGATCATATACATGATGTAAAAAAATGAAACATTATATGTATTATACATAATAAATCTTTTACCTCTCACTTTCTTCATTCTACCTTTTCCCAACAGGTGCTCCACTTCAAATTTTTTGATGGAGTTCACATCCCAAATGCAATCCACTTCCTTCATGGCTGGCGTAGCTAATATAGGAAGATAATGACTAATATACACCATGGATTCATATACCACATATCCCTCCACCATAGAACCCTCAGGTCGTGCTCTTTGTCTAACCAAAGCCTTGAAGGATTTCAGGTGCCTCTCGACCATCCACATTGACCTTGTGTGTACTGGTCCACACATTTCAATCTCCTCAACTTGGTGTATCAAGTAGTGTTCTTGTGCATTGAGAAATATTGGAGGTAGATACTTTTTCATTTCACACATTAGCCGAGGAGTTTCTCTCTTCCAATACTTTATTTCATCTTGATGGATTTCTTTCAATGACAACCATCTGCAAATCATTACACAAGGTTATTTCAATGAAACATAATATATATTTCATTACAATTAAATTAATACATCATTTCATCAAGTACGAAAAGAAATTGTAGCATTTAGATTTTTCATATAAATAAAAACTACTTACCTCATGTATTTACTAAGACCATATATAACTTGTTTGACATTGTTGTCACAGTCGTTTGGGAGAGATACAGGTAGAACATACTATAACAATAAAAAATGAATCGTTATTGGTTTCCAAATTAAACAAAAAAAAGGAAAATTTAAAATATGTATTCAAGCAATAACATACAAAAATGTATACCAAAAAAATTACCTTAACAAAGGTATGCCAATCATGTGTTTTCACCCCATTGAAGTCACCTTTCTTCATTAAGATATTATTTATGTTTGAAGAAAACCCTGTTGGAAATTTAATTCTTCTAATGACCTCTTTTACATCATTGCGTTGTTGTTCTATTAATAACCATGGAATATTATTATAATTTCGACCTCCATTGTTATTTGATCTGTCGATCACACTTTTCATTGCATGATTCAATTTCTTAATGTCAGCACAAATTTTGTCAATTTTATCTCTATCATGTGCACCATCTATGGTTCGCCATAACATTTCTGTCACATTCTTCCCGAAATGCATTGTATCAAACAAATGAGCTATTTTTAGGTCCTCATAGTAGGGAAACCTCATGAATTGAGAAGGATAAAATTTCATTCCAGGTGGAAGTACAATATTAGTACCTTCACCGCGACAATGACCTTGATATCAAAGAATAAAATAAATCATAACAATATTAATTATAAAATACAATAAAATAAATTCATTAGTTAAAACAAAAATTCCAAACATTACATAAACAAATTATATATATATATATATATATATATATATATAGACACACAAATTACGTACCAGCTGCTCGACGATTATTAATTCTGTTATATTCCAACATCCACAATTGAGGTGTCATTCTTCGTGGTTTTAATCTAGTTTCTTCTTTATCATTGAAAATATGTTTTTCAGTAGTACGATACTTATGGTTCCTAGGGAGGAAGTGCCTAAACTCATCAAACACCATCTTTCTTAAGTCTGGCGAATGACGATACTTCATCTTAGGGCCACAAAATGGACATGCAAATCTACCCTTTGTTTGAAGACCTGCAATAGATGGATCAATAACAATTAATATAATATGAGATCATTTTTAAAACATGCAATATGGTATATCTAATTTAGATAATTATGTATTATATTAAAGTGCAACGAAATATTACATACCACAAACATATGTTAGTCCTGGGGCATCATGAATTGTCCATACAAGCATTCCACGACATTGAAATCTCTTATGCTTGATTGGTTTAGTGATGTCATACATAGTGATTCCACGCCATAACTGTATTAGCTCATCGATAAGAGGCTCAATATATACATTCATATATTTGACCTGGTACTTACCTAATTGTCCAAAATTACGGTACATAATAATTACTACCATGATATATGTATATATAAGTAAGTAAATAAATAAAATATATATTTATGCAAACAACGAGAGAAATGAAAATGTTACATTCAAAAAAATAATGTATCAAATACCTGGAATAATCATAGTCAACATTATGTGCTCCCTCTTTATTGACATCCAAGGAGGAATGTTATTGTTGATAACGAAAATAGGCCACACTGAGTAAGTAGATCTAAGCTATATGAATGGATTAACACCATCAATTGCCAATGAAAGCTTGACATTACGAGGTTCATTTTTAAAATCTACATATTTTTCCTCGATTTCTCTAAATGCAGAACCATCTGCAGGCATTCGAAGAACACCATCTCCACTTCTATTCTTTCAATGGTAATCCATAAACTGTGCTATGTTGTTACACCTGAACATTCGCTGAAAACGTGGAATTATGGGAATATGACGAAGAACCTTTTGAGGCACCTTTTTGGTTAGTTGATCTGTTCGATATCTACTGGTACCACATTTCAGACATTCTGTTTTCAATGCATGTTCTCTGTAATATATAATATGATCTTTAGGACATGCATCTATAGTGTTATATTCCACTCCAAAGTGTTTCATAATAGCACATAGATCTCGATATGTTTGAGGTAAAGTATTTGGCGATGGTAACAAATATTCACCCAACAATCTACAACATAAACAAAAACTAGTGTCTTGTAAAGATTATTAATCATATATATAGATATATATATATATATATATATATATATCATAGTTATTAAAACCGGAACCGGTGACCGGACTGGTGGAGCTAATGAACCGGGTTTCGAACTAGAACCGGTCTAACCGGTAGCGGTCAGATCTCAATGAGCCAGTTTAAAAAAAAAATACATTAAATAATTATTTTTTAATAAAAAAAAAACTATTTTTAAGATTTGCAACCATGATTCCAAGCCAATAGAGACAAAATATGAAAATTTTTCTCATTTATATACCATGCAAAGGTGAATATATCAAAATGGCACCAAATGCAATACATATCATCGAAAAATACATAAGCAAACTTGTTGAAGTAATGTATTAGGTTTCTCTTATATTATTCACTGTGTTTTATTGCTGAGTTAATATTATAATATACAATCTGTCCCTGCTCAAATCTGTTGTCAATTCATTATATCAGCCTTAAAGACAATTCTGGGTTCAGTATATATATATATATATATATCAGACCAGCAATTTGAAGATCTTGTATTCTTCATTATCTATGTTTGCTTGGCAATAAATTTCTAGAAAAACATCTACAACACTTAGAGGTATTGAATTGGTTTATGAAACCCACTAGTAGTGCTATTTGTAACAAGTTGAGAGAGCATTACAACTTCAGCAGTTTTCTCACAATGTGTTTGATGAAATTTATCACTGAAAAGATTCATTAAAACCCAGAAAACTCAGTGGCCAGTTTAGTGCATTTCCAAGCGGGAATTTTCTAGTGGTCAAATTATTATTGCCAGTCAAATTTTCATTAGGTTGTATGTTGTTTTCCCTTGAGTGGTGTCAGAACATTTGCATCAGTCTTGATGCCATGATCAAATTGCTTGTATGTTGTGTGAAAGGTTTTTTATTTATGTTGCTGCTATGTGTGAGCAGAAAGAGAGGGTCTGACAGTTCCTAGCTGAGTGTGAAATAAGGTTGCTGCTGATTGTTTTGAGAACATAAATTTTCATCAAGTACACTTGATGAGTTGCATGCTGCCAGGGATTTTATGCTAGCCAGCCTTGTATTTATTAGTCATCATGTGTATTGTTGCTGCTATAAGGTGTTGAGTATGAGTTATTAGACAAGTTTGTTGCTAGTATAATAGAGGAATTTGCAGCTCATGGAGCAGACACTAAGGAATTTGCAACTCATGGAGGAGCACCTAACCGACCGGTTAGGTCCGGTTAACTAGCCAAAACAGGTGATAATAGGCTATTGACCGGGTTGCAAGGCCAGTTCCAACTGGCAACCCTCTTGACTGGCCTGTTTGATCGGTTACCAGTTCAAACCGGCCGGTTTTGATATATATATATATATATATATATATATTATTATTTTACACATTTATTACATTTTTAAGTCTATGTTTCGGGTCTAAAACAAGACCCATCATCAGGACATTCTTGGCAAGAATGCCCTGATGATGGGTCTTGTTTTAGACCCAAAACGTAGACTTAAAAATGAGAACTGTGGAGATTCCGAGCTGTGATTCTAAAAATCTACACCACAGAAATCTACAATCCAACATTTATTACAACTAAAAAAAGGGAAAATAATCAACATGTACATATATGTGATCATATATACATATTGCATACCTTAGGAGTTGTGTCATACATCTGTTCGACAAATTATTCATAACCTTTAAGTTCACCAGCAACAATGTAGCAGAGAGAAGAGTTGCATTTGAGTGTTCAAAAATTCGTTCACTTGACCTTTCAATCAGAGGTACATCATAAATACCATCACTGCTATCTCCACCATCATCATCTGACTCACCATACAAGTCTTGGAGCATTTGATTTGTCCCATCATTAATGTGAACTGTCTCATTACTGTCATCATGATCTACCTCCATGGGACCATTAAAATTACCTTCATCATTCACTTCATGTTCTTCACCTTGTACAACATCATTTCCAATACTAATATTTGCTGCAATATTCTCTTGTACTGGTGCAACATCATCTAATCTACTACTATTTAGCTGTGGAAGCTAGTTGATCATCTGCAAAAAGTTGGGGGCAACTGTGCCTTTATGAAAATTACAAACATTAATAATTAAACATTAGTGCTCATATAAAAAATATTAAAATAATATAAATTTTTACGATATAATCAAAATGAAGATAGATAATTAATTACCACGGGACGATAGTCATTCAATCCACCATCAATGTGGCCATATTTCCTACAATGCATTGTTGTTGTTACTATTAAAACTCTAACATTATTTCTCATACAACATTTTTTACAAGGGCAATAAAATCTACCTTCACCCCTTTCACCCTTTTGAATTTTTTTTCCACCTCCAATGTTTTCTTCCATTGATGCAAATTATCCTATAAAGAAAATAATAAATCTCTCTCAATGGTGTAGAAAACCCAGGACTTGTTGAACTCAATGGGAGCTCAATATATAAGCAAAAAGAAAATAAAAGTGGGAATTTTACAAATTGTGAGCTTTTTACAAAATGTGGGCTTTTTACAAAATTGTGGGCTTTTTACAAATTGTGGGCTTTTTACAAAATTGTGGGCTTTTTACAAATTGTTTATATTTTTAATAAAATGTGGGATTTTTACAAAATTGTGGGCTTTTTAAAAATTGTGGGATTTTTTTATTCTTAATGCATTTTCTGTAGAATAGTAAACAGATTTGTCCAAAATTTGAGATGCAAACTGTAGTCTCTACTACGTTTGGAAAATTGGAGGTTTATAAAAGATAAATTGCGAACAGAATTGTACCACTATGATAAGAAGTTTCAAAAGAATTCCTTCTACTTCACAAACGTGGAAATACCTTAAGAATGCTTATGGTTGATATAAATATTAGAGCATGGCAGTTAAATGTAGTAGTTATGCTAAAATACTGAATAACAGCTTGAGAGTGCTCTTCAGATACTGTACGAATGCACCAAATTAAAGCTGTACCATTACTAAAGATAAATGGCCAAAAATAGTCAATTTTGATATCGTGAATTTATGTCTTTCTCGGTAGAAAACTGGGGATAGGATGGAAAATATGAGAGAAATAAGTTCCAAGGACTAAAAAACCAAGGCCAACATAGTTTTTCCTTGAATCAGAGACAAAACAAAGTTGCCCAAAAAAGTGTCTGAGAGCACCCATTGAAGCTCCTATATATAGCAGAGTCAACATTTTCCTACTGAACAAGTTTGTATAGTCAAAGCCACAGCAAGATCAAATAGCCATGATCCTAAATGAGAACCAGAGCCAAAGCTAAGACAGATCCACGTTTAGCAGAACAAGACAACCATAGCAAAGGATTTGACCACATAACCAGATCATGAGATATAGCAAGATTCTTGCTTCCACTATGGAAATGTAGAAACTATACAAGGGCTTTGCTTCCAGTAGATTTCATTGTGACAGTAATTGTTATGGTGTTGTAAGTGCTCATTAGTAGAATCTTAAAGCCATTCTGGAATTCTTTTAACCTGAAGAGGGTTTTCTATGGTTATAAATCCTCATGTTCAATTTCCATTGTGGATTGGTTGTGTTTGATATTATGTTTTTACTGTCCGCAGTTGAATTTTCGCACATAAAATTATCAGTCTAAAGAAGAGAAATTTTGCGATGTTTCTTTTGCTTCCTATTGTGAAGTATTTCACTCAGAACTCTACTCGTTGTAACAGAGGTCTTGGGCATAGAACAGGGGACTTGGGTTTTTTGGAATCAAACTTCAGGTTAGGAGCTCATCTGAAGAATGGCAGAGTGAGCCTTAGCATGGAGTTGGGAGTACCAATTTGAAGTGCAGGTAGGGCATTGTACAATAGACCAATTAGATTTTTGGACCCTAATACAAAATTTTCTTCTTCTTTCAAAACGTGTTTCTCGTTTTCTGTAACCAATGTGGGTCCTGTTCTTGTTTCAATTGGGGATGGATTAGCATTTGTTATTGCTCCAGATGATCACACTCTGGGTAGCCCTGGAGGCTATTTGGGGGTGATGAGTCCAATAGGTCTCAATGAATTGTTGCCCTCGCCTGGGAATACTATTGCAGTGGAATTTGATACTATTTTGGATGTTGAATTCCACGATCCTAATGGAAACCAGTACCTTCAGCTCTAGTACCTGTTCACAAAAGAGGGTGCCATAGTCATTCATGCGTGTAGAGAGGGTGAATTGCAGGCATTGCAATAGAGGTGTTGTTGTTGTTGCATTGGCCACTGGATTGTTTGTTTGGTTCTGTTACAAGCGCAAAGTATCGAAAAGGACAGACAAATTTAGTTCAGACATTGTGAAATTGCCTCAGAAATTCACCTACAAAGAGCTCAGCAATGCTACGAAAGACTTTTTTTGAATGTGATTGATAATCGATAATTGCAAGCAAGGGTAATCCCCTTGTGAAACCCAAATTTCTGAGCATTTTCTAAAACCCGATGACAGAGTCATTGTAATGAACAAGCGCCTAGGTCCATATTACGTCCAAATCTACCAAGCACCAAGATCTATAAAAAAAATCCACAGTATCTGCGAACTAAGAAGAAGAGGCAGAAAATGTATTCTGCTTACTTGTTCGAATAGTGGTTGGGGTTTACCACGGAAAAAATTTGGCAGAGCCCATGTAGCATTTCTTATCATTGAAATTCTAGCAGTATCATTCAACTAGGCAAGCACATACCTCAAAGTTTTATGACTGAGGGCAAGATCCCTAAATGTTGTAGATTCTCCAGCAATATTTCCCAAAGCCCAAATAGCCTTACACGAACACCAGTTGAACTCAAAGTTGGGTACTAGTTTTTTAAATAAAATTCCAAAATTACAGACATATAAAGATAGTTGGGAAGAATAATTTTATGCCTCTAAAATAAAAATGCTACCTGTTCTCAAACATTATCATTCCCAGAGGTAAGAAGTTCCACAAATATAGGTAGTGCCCCATAATCAATCACAACCTTTGTATTCTCAGAGGCTCCAAAAAAACCCAAATAGGGTCAACCCTACTATAGGAGGAAGGGCCTGCAGTAAGAACTTACCATTTTGCAAGAGTTGAGGGCGAATGCTGTTCTGCAAGAGTTGAGGGTGAATGCTGTTCTACAAGAGCTGAGGGCGAATGCTGAGGGTGAATGCTATTCTACAAGAGCTGAGGGCGAATGCACGCGTGATATCAAACGTTAATGTAGTTTTTTAAAAAATCATTTTTATGTAGCGCGCATTTGATTTTTTCATTTCAAATCATTTTTATTTACATTTTATTTTTGCATTTCTAATACAAGTGACAAACAAATTTATACAAGAGGTTGAACTTTTTACTATAATAGCCATGAAAGACTAATTAAAATGGCTTAAAATGCGAGTGGAACTTCAAAATAAATGTAATTGAAGGTTCTCTCTACTAAATTTTTTCAAAAGTGCTTACATTATTTAAGTTATCTAGGATATTTTTTTGTATTACACAATCAAAATTAAATAATGAAATAGTTGGGTAGTCTTATTGTTTCAAATTAGGACACAATTTTCAAATGGTGATGAAGTTTCATGTGATGATTAACTGACAATATTCTCCTTTCCTATCCTTGAAAAACTATACAAGGTTCCCTGTTGCCACATGAAACCTTAACTCATGTAGCAGCATAGGAACAGTCCTCCATTTTTCCCGTCATAAGGCATTTTGCACGTATTTTATGACTAGAATTTGTGGATTCCCGTTTTCTGTGAGGTGCTAGGAAGGACAGAAGACTTAATTTTGACGTTTGAATTTTTTTCAAAAATGTTCTTACGCCCTTTAATTTCCACTTACCAATAATTTTGCAACACTAGTCCTCTTCGCAATTGCAAGGCTGCACTCAAAAATTAAGGAAAGTTACTTTTTTGGCTCACTCAAAATTAAAAATTTAATAAAGGAATTACCACTTATCATTATTGATATTTTAAAATTAGAATCAATTTAGTTTTCCCCTTCCTATTACAGAAAGTTCACAAATCCTTTCTTTTACATAAAACACCAAAGAAAGAATAAAGCTCGTTGCCTTGCAAACTTCCAAGGTTGTGATTAGTGAAGCAGTGAAAAAGTACAGCTATAGCACTAAAAAATTAGAATGCCAATCTGCCCCAACATGAAGTAGTGTTAATATAGTTGGTGGCTTGGCTTGATGGTCAAACAGTGAATTACACAAGCACAAAATAAAAGCTTTAGGCGTCTAGTTCCTTACACTCACACTCTCAAGGCATTTAGACTTAGGCCAAGCTCAAGATTGGCTCTGAGGAAACTAGATTGGCTCATTAACCTGCCATATTTTAATTTCTTAAGGTATGTTCGAAGTTTGAATTGCTAGGGTAATTTATTATTGTGAAATCATAGTTCTAAATTATCTCTTATTCTGTGAGCAATGTAATCTATTAATTGTAAGCATATTCATTAAAAAAATTCAAACTGTTTTTAGCATGAATGATGAAAATTTATATATTAATTGGTTTTTAAGAGTATTTGTATTATGTAGGAGCACTGGAAAGAAAAATCAAGACTTCATTTTCTGTTATCCTTATTTTATTGGGCTGAACTAGAGAAAATTGAATATGAATAGTGAGTTAATTGTAAGATCAATGGGCCAAGGCCATACATCAACATTGACCACAGTGGGGAAGTATAAAAGCATGGATATTCATGCAAGTATAGTTTTTAATGTAAGATCAAAGTTAACTCTTAGCTTCACTAAAGAAATAGAAGGCAAAGATCTAGCATCAACTGAAACTCACGTGAAAAAGTAGATGAAAAATGTACAATCATCCAATGGAGAGGTAATCTATAATTATCCGGTAAGACTCTTGGCTATGCCTTGAGACTAAACTAATTCTCAATATTTTTGAATAATCATCCATTGGAATTTAGTAGGAAAACCATAGTAAATCATTGTCCAATGGCCATGCAAAAATATATAAAAAATAATATTTGTTGGTTGTTTTTCAATAGGTGGACCATGATGGGACCGCTGAGAAGGTGGGGGTGTTTTTTTAATCATGGAAGTGAGGTTTAGTAGATTGATAGTCAAGTTACCTTTCCCTATAAATTTTCTCTATCAAGTTATTAATTCATTTAACTTTGATTCATTCCTACTGTTTTGATACACAATCCAATCCAGTTGAGTCTTAAGTCTTCATTGAGAATGGCATTCATAGGTTGTCAAGAAATAGGTTATAATGCACATGCACTATTCTTTTCTTGGTATCTTTGTAACTATGTTCAGCCTGAGTTCTATATTTTTAAATTATCATAATAGTTCATGATTATTAGGCTTTTATTTTGTCTTTTAAGAATTTTAATTTAATTATTGTTAATCATTAAATTTAATATATATAGTTATTAAACTTTCAATGGTACATCAACTTTCATACATGAGAAAATAGATACTGACAAATGGTACATCATGGCCTGATTAATTTCGCTCAGCAATTTCAAATGGTATAACATTTAGTCAATAGTAATCATTAATTTCTGCACACAGAGACTAATTTCTCTGGAATCTTGAGATTTCTTTGGCTTGTTATTCTTATAACTACATAGACATAATTAATAGAGAGATTGAGGACAAAAAAAAATCTAGTGCTTAGTCTCCACTACTCAACATGATTTTGTGAGAAATAATACATAGATTGATTTCTCTGAGTGCCTTAGCATTCTTTGGTTCATTATTTTAATCACAAAAAAAATAAAAAATGCACTGACGATCTGTTCTTATTCCGATTATGCAATTTTTATAAGACAGATTATGCAATATTAATAATAAACATAAATTTATTGCAATTTAGTGAAAGCTCGTTCATGTTTTTTTCTTTATATTGGAAGGTTACTTTCTTTTTGAAGTAATTTTTAGTACATCATAGCATATATTGACAAAATATTAGTTTGACAAGAATCAGTTATTTCTCTTGAAACTTTAGGTATTAAAATTCCATGACACAGATATATCACACTCCAAAATCCAAAGAAAATGGAAGAGCGTTCAATTTTTTTAATCAAAATTTTATTGGTGAAGGGTTAATTTATTACGAGAACGTCATTAATGAAGTGCAAAATTTTAAACGTAACGTTTATTGACTAGAAAAATAATGACCAAAACGTCAAAAAAATTGTGTGACGGGTAAAGAGAAATCCAAATTCCAACCCTGCCTGCCACCTATTGGTGAGTGGAGGTTATTCACTTTTCATTTACATCTTACCAGGTTACTAATGTTACCAATATTTTCACATGGCTCACTTTTAGGTGACTACTTATTGTACTTCTTCTTTATAAAGAACAATTGGTAGATAATTGTATTATTTGAAATCTATAACAAATCCAGGCAACAAAATTACAACAAATAGAAAATTATGCAAAAAATTCACCAGGGCACTAATGTGTGGATACCCTATCATTTCTTAGATCCTCATAACTTACAAACACCTACTATATTGGTATACACATAATATGGCATTTACCTGAAGTATTTCATATGTATCTAGAAGTAAATAAGTTGTATGACAATTGTTATGGCAGATATAAGATATGTATTATAGTTTATATTTCAATTTTTCTTAAGTAGCATGCATGTGCGGTTCATATAGTGACTACAATTACCAAATATATTTCAGTGAAGATGTGAAGATGATCTCTCATTAGGTCCTAATTACTTAAAACATCATTAATTAGCTTTCCAAATGAATAAAATATGTTAACAAATTAGTAAAAACTAGGAAAACAAATCATGCTTTAAAAAAATATGGCATAATGAGTCACACTCTGAGATTTATTTAATTACTCATCAAGTGTCACTACAACATATATATGATCACCATTACCATATAAATGGGACATGTGACCATCATTTTGGTTTCACCAATGACATTCCACATCATGAGCATTGTTTAGGGTTAATTGTGTTGATTTTTTAAAAATAAATCATTTATACATTTTATGGAAATTATAGACGCAATTTATAATCACTTTACAAGATCATGATGTATGGATATTCCTTATCATTTCTTAGATACTCACAACTTACCAACACCTAATAGATTTATATACACATCATATAGAATTTACCCCTATAATGCCACATGTATCCTAAAACAAATTAGTTGTATGGAAATTGTTGATGCAGGGGCATTAGGCTCAAAACAACCTTTGTCCATAAATAAATGTAAAGGGGGGTATCATGTTTTATTTCCCCATGTATTTATTCATACTTGAGTTATTTTTAGCTAATTAGAGAAGAAAATGTAATTGCCCGAATGATTAATGGGCACCTGAAGAGATTGTCAGTTTCAAAAGTTAAGCTAATTTTAGGAGTTCGTCTATGTCTGTCAGAGGGTTAGTCTCAGAGTTAGAGATAGGAAGAGTTTTGAGCGTTAGAGGAGTTGAGTCGATTCAGGGTTTGTATAAAAATAAGCCTTATAGGCATAATAAGGCAGACCTGCATAGAGAACCGCATAAGCTACATAGGACTGTCGTAGAGACAGAGTAAAGGAGAAGGGCCAAGTAATTTGAAGATCTGGTCGATCCAAAGTTGTAAGTACTTCATTGCATAAATGTAGAATTATTTCAATGGTATTGTGCATTTGTCGAGTTAATTATGGCGTGAATGGTTTCTGTGTCCCGATAATCAACTGTATAGTAGTCTGGAATACATACTTGATAAATTTGGTTTAATGGGGTCCTGTATGTTGAAAGAGGAATCGAGTCCTTTCCTAAATTACTAGCCTCTGTGCGAGAGGTTCTATCCTTTCCCAAACCCATTGGATATTAGTTTAACTCGGTGTAAGAATTGTCGAACGAAGAAAGTTGTGTGATAACCCGTGTTAAGTGCCATGACAGTGGACGGTGTGGCATTGGATAGTGGTATGGCAATGTTGTGGTCGAGACTCATGTAATACAGTGGGAAATTCCATGGTAGAGAGGGTCGACAGGTCCAGATTATGGATCTCCCCACAGTGTAATAGAGAATTGTGCCCGATCCTTCGATTCAAGGTTCGATCGGTGCTACCACGTACATAGAACCGGCATGTGAAGGAACCTCATGGAGTGCGAGTCCTTAATTGAAGAAAAAAAAACTAGTACAGGAAGATGCGAGTCAAAGGAGTAGAGGCGGAGTGCAATAAAAGAAAGCTTGAAGGAACCTGGAAGATAAGAGGCGGAACCATGACTGAAGTGCACAGTAAAACCACTGTTTGGAAAATCGACGATATCACGCAATTTTGGAGGTGGTAAGCAGAATTGGTGAAAAGGACGCAACATATGTCTCTGTGAGACACGTGGCCGAGGGCGGAATTACAAAACTATTCTCATCGCAGATTAACCCTTGGGCGTGTTCGTTACACGAGATTTCGTTGTGTCCGCTGGATCCTCCAAATCGACGCGATGCTCCATCGACCGTTAGATTGAGAGGTAAATTACTGTGGAGCCAAGAATGGCTTATGTATGACCGTTGAGTTATAGACCAAAGTTAATATTTGTTACGATCTTTGATGATTGGCGGAGATTATAATAAGGAGGATTGTATAATTATGTGAATGGTCATGCATTTGGTTGAAACCAAGTGACGAAGTTTGAATTGACAAGGTCAAAATACATTAGACATCATGGTTGAAATACGAGAGGGTCGAGCAGTTGATACATTCGAATATTTATTCGAATATGTAAAATGAGTGAGCCCAAGGTTTTGGGGTTTAATTCCTAAGTGGCTTGTATTTATTGGGGTATATATTAATGAGAGTAGGCTAGTCATTATATTCAGGGTGTGTAAAGAGCGGTTGAATGTTGATAGGTATGATGGGGATTAGACCATAGAACGTGGGGACTTATAGTATGGTTTAGAACCATAAAGTGAAGAAGTTCTGCATGCGAGAAGGCATGGCATAGGCCTTGTTAGCAACCTATAATATAGGAGTCATAATTTTAACTTGACTATTGGTAATTTTGTAAATTTGTACATACTTTTCCTTCTGCAAGTTGTATTCACATATTTTGTAAAAAAAAAAAAAATCAAAAGAAAAATAAAAAAGAGGGTAAAAAATTCCTAAAAGAACAATCAAAGGACTTAGAAAAAATAAGACACCCCAAAGAAAAAATGAATAAAACATGAAAGTGACCAAGCATAAATGCCACTACTTTTTACTTTTTGACTTGGCGGAGTGTCAATAAATGCCATTAGTCCATGATGAGTTAAACAGTTCAATCTTAACTTGTCATTTTTTCAATTTCTTTTGTTATAGATAGAGAATAATGAATTGTTAGACAGTTTAATCCTAACAATTCAGTAGTTAGATAGAGAAATAAAGTGAATCCAACAGTTTGATTTAGATTCATGGATGAAATAAGTGTAGAATTAGATAGTTTTACTTGCTTTCAGAAAGAATAAATGCTGTGAAGGTTGCTAGCTTAAATGCACCTACTACAAAGGAAGAAAAAAATGTTAGCATGGTAAGATGGGTAGGTAGAAGACGGTGAAAAGTCTCAATGTAAATATCATTCATCATGGGCTGCAAAATAACTAACTTCCCCTTCCCATAGTCATGAAGCATTCTAGACTATCAGTCAGAAAGGCTCAAGGCATTTCCTTGACTTTTGTTGGGACCGGACCCAAGGCTCCATGACTGATCAGTTGAAAGTGTGAAATGTCTATATTAATCCCTAAATCACATCATTTACCATTCATGCACTCATTTCCCCTAAAAAATCCTAAGTAAAACTTCATTTTTACTTAAAGATACTCTAATCCTCATTTGATTAACTTCCTACATCATTTCAAAGCATAAAGCCCTCAAAATCACATTTTATCCTAAGTCTAAGTGATGAAGTTATTATAATGCAAATCTGCTTTTTAATCTTCACTTTCTTAGTTATATTTATGTGTTTTTGAATATACATTGTCCCCTTGTCATATTAACTCTAACTTATGTATTAACTCCCTACAATTTACCTTTTCCTATTATATAACTCCTTTTATAAATAAATCCCAAAAACCCACTTATTATAACTTAAGCCAAAGTATTTTATTCCCACATGCTTAAATAAAACCCCCCTTATAACCCCTTTGGCTAAAAGTTTATCCGTATATTTAATCCCGCCCCTATGGTAATTAAGTTTTCTTTATTTGATTTACCATATAAATAAAATATATGAAGAAAAAGTTTAAAACATATGTTATATATGTTTTAAATCAAAAATCACCAGAAGTTTCATCTAAACTAAACTTCAATAAAAATGACTATTTCCCTTGTATATTTTTCGCCCCAAGTCCCTTAACCTAAGGTTAGAACCTTAACCTTACTTTTTCCCCGCATACATTACGCCTAAATCCCAGACCCTAACCACAATTCGAAGCCTTGGTAATCCTTCCAAACACTTGATTTTCCAATAAGAATAAGTCATTTTTGTATATATGACTAAACCAAACCTTCTCCCGTCGGATTCATTTTTAACCGTTCGATCCCTAGAATCCATTTGATCCTACAGTAATACACTTGCGTGAAATTTTTTAATACATTTATCTCTCCCCATCATGTAAAATTCCTACCGTCCGATCTATCCTTCATCTCCCAAGATCAATGGCCTAAAGTAAACCCGATAACTTACCTTTTCCCCGCACCTTTCCTTTTGATCAAGGCCGTTCGCTCGTTGAATCTAGATCTGACGGCGCTAATAAATTTTTGTGCTCATAAAGTAATCGTTTGATTTCTTGGCAAAGCCACATGAAATGGGTGGTTTTTCCAAACCACCCCGCGCTTACATGTCGCCACCATGTTGTATCACGTTCGAAAAGCTAATTTCCACTTACCACCATTTACCCGCGCGAATACCACTGGCGGTATTCCCTAAACTTCACCCATTAATCCCGTGTTTAATGTCATTTAACTATGGTTATACCATCGTTTAATACATTAAAATTATATTTTTCATTCAAATTTTCACCTTTTCGCTTTAAACCTGTCAAAACATTGCAGAACCATTTTTCCTCAAAATCACGCCGTTTGAACCCTGAGAAACTTTTCAGATCCATTTTCAACCTACCAGTACCATTTTTCAATGCCCATTTCCCTAAATTTCCATTACAAAGTACTACATTGTCCTTTGTGAAGCCATTTTCTAAAAATTGAAGACTGAGCACCTCTGCAACGTCTTCAACCGAATTCCGCTGGTTCTCCAGGTACTTTTCTTCGAACTTTCCCTCTGAGATTTCAAAATTCCTGTCGATTTCAAATAATTACCAAAGTTACTGCAAAAAAGTGTCCATTTTTCAAGGGAAACTCTGTCAAAATTTCCCTGGAATCCCTAATTTCCCTTTCTCACAGTTTTTTCCATACCCTGGTTCATTTTGCTGTTGAAATAGATTTTAAATACATGTTCTGAGCTTTAAATTCCTTGAATTTCCTAAAAACCCTGCTCAGAAACCCCATTTTCAGTAGAAATTCGCCAAGAAACCCCTGTTTCTCGTAAAGGAACTTAGAAAATTGTTTAAGCTTGCTTCGTTCATATTTAAAATGACCAAGAAACAGGTAACCCCCAAGAATGGAGGCCCAAACTCTCAAAAGAAGTATTCTGCAAAGATTCCTCAGCCTATGTCCTTCAAAATCGACAAACCAACTCCTGCACTCACGGCTGATTCTACAGAAGTGGTCAGACCAGTCTAGCCTCCAGTTATTTCTCCAGAGAACACCCTTTAGTTTATCTAGACTATAGAATACTAGACCCTAATGTAGAATTTAACCTGCTTGATGTCTATAATTGGTGCTATGGAAAATGAGTGGAAAAGGGTGACAAAGACCAATTTGGGAATCCAATCTGCCTAGATATATTGTCCCTCTCACTCATTATGTTCCTGAATTTATCAGATTATGCCAAGCCTATTATATGCCAGAACAAAGATGTATTGTAAACAAAGAAAAAGAGATCATGTTTTACATCACTGAAGAGTCGATAAATTCCATGCTGCAAATGAATCATGACCCCAATTTTGCTTCCCTATCAATAGAATATTTAACCCAACTATATCTTGACTTGGATTTCAATACTAGATTCAAAATATACCAGACTTTTTGTCCAAATCAAGTTGATATTCCTAAGTTAAATCCTCTTTTCGACACCTTTGATTTCCCAGATGAGACTAGATAGATTGTCTCAATGCTCTCCTTCATACTAGGATACACCAGTGATGAATTCACTGATGTGGCTATCCTAGGTTTTCTGTCAACTCTAAGCCCTGGTCAATCACCATCCATTCAGTTCAATTTTTCTAGATTTATTCCTGAAAGTATGCATTATCAGTTATCCAGATTATCAGAAGGAGTTTTCGTATACTCCTCTTATCTACTTCACCTCTTCCTATATTATCAAACAGATAAGTTTCCAATTGAATGTCAGAAAGTGGATGCAGAAGGAAAAGTTCTATCAGTAGTATTTTGGTCATCTATTCTAAGGAAATGGAACAGAGAGTATAGTTTTACAGATTTTAATGACTCATTTATAGCCCCTGCTGTGTATCTCTTGGAAAAAGAGGAGATCCCTAGGATCAATGATGAGACAAGAAGAATTCTGCGGTTATCAGAGAGCTACAAAACTGGAGATTGGTATTTATATAAAAATCATACAGAAATCAGAGTGTATGGCTCATCCCTGGCCCCATATAAGTTACCCAGATTTGTTACTACAAGAGTATTTGCTTTAGAATATCTGAGACAACTATTGAATGTAGATGAAATCAACTTCATAGCTTCCAGGAAAAAGACCCAATTTAAGCTGAAAATCAAAGTGGGCCATTCATTGTGAATAAAAGAGAAGCTTCCAATGAGATAAATGTCAAACTTAAAGAGTGTAAGTTCCCATGTAGTTTTACATGGACTTATGACCCACAAGGTATTTTGAGTACAACAAGGGTAAAATGTAAGTTGCCTATTTACCTGCATGATCCTAAGCCCCATATTGAAAGATATGTAAATAAAATTGAATGGGAGCCAAACACCCTACTAATGATGATTCACAGGCAGTACAGGTAATACAGTTAGACAGTGGCAAAGGAAAATAGATTGAACAGACACAAGTGGCTTCTACAAGCAAAGATATTGATAATGTACATAAAAGAGACATAGAAGGAGATAGTTTCATAGCTGAGACTATTGAGGACAAAAAATTCAGAATTCCTTATAGTAAAAGAAGCAAGTCAACAGAAGAAGAAAAGGATAAGGCTGTAAATTTTGAAACAGATGATGAAGCAACAAGAATAGTCACTGAAACATTAAAAGAGCTTCAAAATGTAAAAATTGGAACACAACAAAAAGATACAGTCATGAAGGAAAACCAGGCTACTGTCGATTTGCCTCCTTCTTCTCAGGAAACTGACAATACAGAGTCAAGGATTCAGATAAGATTCAGACAGATTAAAGAGAAGAATGAAGAGATCAAGAATCAAGCTTATTCTATATTTCTTAAGGAAAAGCCTGGAAACAAAGACAGGCTTCTTTCAGCATTTTATTATTCATCCAATAAATTGGTAATGTCATTCTTGAAGCCTACAGCGGCTGAGCCAAAATCAGTGGCAGATTATTCCAAAACAGATTTTGAAGTGGATGAAGATGCCATTCATGAATTAGATCAAATTTAATTTCATAGGAGCAATACTGAAATGCTATATTCTAAACTTGTCAGTAAAACTATGAAATCAATTAGGCTTGAGAAAATAGTGCTGAACCTCCATAATCAAATGAAGTTGGACAAAGCCTCACTGTATGCTAATAATTTAAGAATAAAAGCACTAGAAGATATAGTGATTGAAGCAGGGGGTGACCCAGCCAACATTGAAGGGGAAAAAGTCTTAATTAAACAAAAAAATGAGGATATAGCTGCTCTTAGAAAACAGTTGAAGTTGCCTCAGAGTGAAAACTCTCAAGCAAAAGAAATTCTACAGCAAAAAATAGAGAATGATGAATTAAAGCAGCTTATACATCAAATGACAGATCAGATAAAAACAATGGAAAGTCAAACAGAAGCTCTAATGAAAGAGAATGAAGAACTAAGAAAAGCACAACCAATGGTCATTCCTACAGTGATCCCCACTGTAAACACTGCTATACCATCTACTTTGGCAGAACACTTGGCACCGAAAGGAGTACTGGCAACTGTAGTGCCAATGACTTCTCAGGAAATCTCTACCTCTTCTTCTTCATCCTCACAGATGAGCACACTACAAGACCAAGCAGCCGTGATCAAAGCCATGGAGGACATATATATTAAAGATAAAGAGATTTTTAGTTTGAAAGGCATTATTAAAAATTTAGAAAATTCCAAAAATGATGCCTTGATTACTTCTAAAGGACATGAGCAAAGGGTCGATCGACTACAAGAATAGGTAAAGATTCTGCAAGCACAATTAAATCTTACAGATCAAGTGGCCTATATAAAAAATCATTTATGGACCAAAATTATTGAAGGCATTCATTCTCAATGGCCTTCAATTCGGATAATTTATGAACAGAGGAAGTTACTTCAAGTTGCTAGTGCAGAGATTGACAAGACTAAGAGGGAAATTGACAATAAACCAGCCCAAGCAATCCAACTCATAGCTTTTTTAAATAGTAAAAACAGGGAAGAGTTGGAAGAATTGAAAATTTTTGATAGAACAGAAACCATTATTCAAATAAAAAAGTCTTGAACAAAAGAAACATAATGAGTAATCTAGAGGACTGGTGTAAAGACATGAATGTATCCATCTCAAGATTTTTAGCCAAATACAAAACATTGTCAGAAGCACGTTTGCCTAATATTCACGCATTGAATGACAAGTTAATGCCTCAGAAAGTTTATTATCTAAAAATCAGAAATCATGCAAAAGAGCAAGCCAGACAACCACTGCCTCAAGGATCACCAACAGGAAAAATACTTCTTCAGTATTTTGAAAATATGTTCTTTTTAGATAATGAGATCAGGCATATTTTCACTATCAAGCCTAACTTTTCCAATTATACAGAGGTAGATGAAAGTTACAGAAAATTGAAGACTATGAAGATCCCCTCTGCAAAAAAGTGGTAAGAATTCACAGATTTGCTGTGAATTTAATGGATAAAAAACAAGAAATTAACTTGGAAATTCATTTTTTACTATTACCTCAAATGGTAAAAATACAGGGCTAAAGTGTATCAGTAGGTGAAAGAGTATCAGTGAAAATAAAGTTATTGTTCGTTATTTTTTAATTACCACAGCAAAACAGCTCAAATCAGATGAATAAAGAGTATCAGCGTTGAAAGTTAGAGGAAAGGAAATTTCTTCAACCACTTTCCATGATAATATGCACCTAATGCCAGCAGTACACACAGCACAACAACAATCAGTTCAAATTAGAATAATTGGTTCTATTTTTGCTTGTAAAAAGGTAACAGCTTGCAAACTGTTTTGCAACTATCCCTCTTTTTAAGTTTTCTTTCCTATTTTTTATTAAAACATTATCTCAATTCCTGAGATATTTTGTAAACAGTTTTTTGTATAAATACATCACAATTCGAAGTATTCAGTGTGAATAAAATTTCTCAAGACAACTATAGTCTTATTTGCTGGTTATATTGAAGTTGGTGAGTCAATTAGTGAAAACAGCAGACTGGAAAGAGATCAGAGACATCATAGCTAAGGATTCTCGTGGTGACAAGATAAGTCTCGTTTCTTTCCTTGTTTTCATTGTATTTATTTAAAGTTTACATTCATTCATTCAGATTATGTTTTTCTAGTATATAATGATCAACTAAGGAAAAATTTAACAGAATTAGTGATAATAAGCTCCTTGTTTCGAAACTTGTTGGCATTTTAATGTTTTATACTTGATAACCGGACCATAGAATTCTTAATTGCTATAGGTCCTAGTTAGATCCCCTTCTTCAATCTTCTTATCTGTAGCTTAAGGATTCTTAAGTGCCCTTTTGCTCATATTCCATCCACTCCATCAAATCAAGCCTATACATAGCCTTATAAGGTCACCTATCTTGCCCTTAGCACATTTGCATCTCTGAGCCTTATTTCTTAGTTCTGCTTGCCTAGAGAGTTGACTCCATTGCCCAATATTCTGGTAGATCCTTCTGGTTTACCTTTAAATCTCTTTATTCCCACCAATATTTTAAAATCAAACACAAATACACAATCATAGCTAGCCTAATATCTGTTACTAAAACAAAGCTAAATCATATGAAGAGATCCCTCTCTGGATTTCAAGAAGGCTAGATCTTGAATTCCCAAAGCGGTTCTTGGTTACCCCTGGTGTTCTTAACTACAAAAATCCCCATCCCACAACCTGAGAATTACTAGGGTGATAACAGGTCTTGGGGTTATTATGATCCTTGGAGGAAACTCCCACAGCTAGAAGAGTTGACAGAGAAAATTGGATCGAGTACAAAGGTGTGGCAGGTGGATTTTACCCTGCACCAATTGTTATGGTGCATATATGATGTGTATTACAGTTTATCTTATAATTTTGTTGAAGTAGCATACAACAATTTACATAGTGATATGAGAACCACTCTCTAGAGTATACATTGATTTTGTACACATGGATTTTCAGTTGCTTTTTAAGATATATCATTGGTGATGATCACATGATTATATAATAAACCATTAAGTTTAACTATGAAATTATTCCTCACAACACACACACACACACATTGATGAATTAATAATTTTTCTCATATAATTTTTTTAATCTATTTTGAAAAAAAAAAAATTATATATAATTATTTCTAAGAAGAACAAGAGAGAATTCCTTACCATATCTTCGTAAAACATATAATAGCAAGAAAATTAATCTATTGAAATTTCATTTCCAAACATATTCATGGAGTAAAATGAAGATTAAAAGGAGATATTCATGGATTTAACTATAACATCACCTCATAATTAAGAATGTAAATGTACAATATTGATGATACATAGGTTAGGAGAAAATTAATCTATTGAAATTTCATTTCCAAACATATTCATGGAGTAAAATGAGGATTAAAAAGAGATATTTGTGAATTTACTTATAACATCACCTCATAAAAGTGTAAATGTACAATATTGATAAAATTTATTTATATATGATAAATAATAAACCTTTATCTCACATGTATCATATAATCTTATAAACAAACAATTGCACCGAGGGTGCAATCCTCAAAAATTTTAAACTATCTAATGTATATGTTTTAAAATAACATAATACGCCCTTTTTCCTTTTACATTAGCCTTCGGGCTATTTTAAAACACATGCTATTACATATAATAACAAAAAAAAAATTGTTAAACCAAACCTATTTAAAGTATTCGGGGTCCACATTACAAATGCCCAAAGTGAAATATTTGCGCATATGTTATATATGAGCCAATGGTTTAAATAACTATCGGGCGATGAAACAAAACTTATAACAAAATATTAATAAAAATATATCATACGTCCGGACTTCAAAAAAAAAAAACCTGATTTCAATCACAAATTCGCATTCCAAAATAGCCTTCTGATGTCACCCTAATTTGTGACTCGAAAACTTCATAGAATACGCCATATAAAAATTCGGGTCCATTTTTTGGCTTTGCATACGGAGGAAAAATGTAATGCGAAAATCAAATTAATTCCACCCTATAATGTTTCGGGTCCAGAATTCCACAATGCAGATGGGCCAAAAAATAACGTGATCGAATCGCTTGCTTCCACGTGGATGGCTGATTTGGTCTGTGGTCCGTGGGACCACGTTATTCTGAATTAAAATCTCCTGCGTTTACTATTAAATTGCTCTGTTTCCAAAACAATTCAGCGCTTTGTTTTTAAGTGTGCAGGGACTGTGATTTCAAAACCAAAATTGACTGTTCATCAGTTTTAGAAAGCGGCTGTTTGACAAACCGATTCAAATGGATTTAGAAACCGGCCAGAGGACAGGGTAGTTGAAATTAATATTTCAACATCCCTCATTCACTGAGAATACCCTCCTTGGTGCCTTCTTCGCCGGAGTACGATGTGTTCATCAACAGTCATGAACCCAATGTTTGTTTCTTCGCCAGGCATCTTCACAACAGTCTTGTTTCTAGAGGATTTCGAGTCTTTCTCGACAGCATAGAATTGCAGGCTGGACAATCCATACCTTCACAAATCAAAGATGCAATTAAAGGAGCCTCTCTCATTATTACTATTTTCTCTCCAAATTATGCGCAATCGCAAAGGTGCCTCCATGAACTACTCCTCGCGCTGCTCTGTAAGCCGACCATTTTTGAAAAGGCATATAAGTGTCGTTTATTCCATATAAGTGTTGTTATACCAACGACGGACAAAGCGTCGCTATTGCGATGGATGCCTCCAAACATCGCAATTGCGACAATTATACATTGTGTCGCAAACAAAGCATCGCTATTGTGACGGATGCCTTCAAACGTCGTAATTGCGACACTTAGACATTGTGTCACAAATGCGACGTTTGGAAGCAGCCGTCGCAATAGCGACGCTTTGGGGCATAGTGTCGCAATTGCGACGTCTTCCTCCAAACTTTTCAATTGTGACACTTTGTCTAAGTGTCAGTATTGCGACACTTTCTCTAGACATCGGTATAGTGACGGTTTCGGGCGGGATTGAAAAAATTTGGGGAAATTTCCGACATTTGGTCAAAAGTGTCAGAACCAAGTGTCGGAATTTCCCCCAGATGTACTAGTCACTAGAGAATTTGGCGGAAATTCCGACGGCCAATTCGTCGCTATTCCGACACATAGTCGTCGCAAGAGCGACAGTTCGGGGGCGGACAAACCGTGGTTTGTCATGCCGTCGCCGTTCCGACGCAAGTAAAAAGTGTCGCACTATCGACACTTCTTCCGTCGTTCCGAACAGGCGTCACTCTTCCGACGTCTCACAAACCATCGCGCCTCCGACGTTTGTAAACTGTCGCACTTCCGGTGAAATGTGGTTCGATGTTTTGGACGTCGTTCTTCCGACGCTTATAAACCATCGCAGTTCCGACTAAACGTGGCCCGACGTTTTGGCGTCGCTCTTCCGACGCTTGTAAACTGTCGCAATTCCGACTAAACGTGGTCCGACGTTTTGGACGTCACTCTTCCGACGTCTGGAAGATGTCGTAATTCCGACGATATGTGGTCCGACGTTTGGAACGTCGCTCTTCCGACGTTTCTGGGTTGTCGCAGTTCCGACGTCTACAAGGCGTCGGTAGACCGACGGAGGGTTCAATTTTAAAAAAAAAAATTAAAATTTTAAAAGACGAGAAACGTTGTTTTGAAGATATTATATGAAGTAAAACAGTCCATGAAAGTGAAATAGGAGTATGTAGAATAGTAAAGCAACAGATAGAGTACCGACGTCCATTGTTCCAAATACAAATTAAAGTACCCAAAACCCTACAACAGTGAAGTAAAACAGTCCATGAAAGTGAAGATATTATATGAAGTAAAACAGTCCATGAAAGTGAAGATATTATATGAAGTAAAACATTCCATGAAAGTGAAATAGCAGTATGTAGAATAGTAAAGCAACAGATAGAGTACCGACGTCCATTGTTCCAAATACAAATTAAAGTACCCAAAACCTAGCGATTGAAGTAAAACGATTAGCAGAGAGTGAAATAGTAGTATGTGAATAGTAAAGCAACGGATAAGTCACAGCGTCCATTGTTCCAAATACAAATTAAAGTACCCAAAACCCTACAACTATGAAGTAAAACAGTCCATGAAAGTGAAGATATTATATGAAGTAAAACATTCCATGAAAGTGAAATAGCAGTATGTAGAATAGTAAAGCAACAGATAGAGTACCGACGTCCATTGTTCCAAATACAAATTAAAGTACCCAAAACCTTGCAACAGAGAAAAACGCTAATCATAATCATGTGAGGAGTGTGATATGTCCAAAATATAAAAAGACCATCATACCATATCAATAAACCGGCCCAACATGAACCCCGGCATCGCTAGTTTTGAAGCGAGAGATAAACATTAATCATTTTTTTTTTCCTGAGGAAAAACGTTGTTTTGGATATATTATATGAAGTAAAACAGTCCATGAAGTCATTACATTTTCACATCTGAAGATTGGAACCCAAATATCCATCCAGAAAAGTGGAAGTCCCACCCCAGAGAGTGATAGAAAAATACCCCATGTCACATACAGGGACTTGATATAAAACCCAGTAACGGTCCACATGGAGATTATCGACAATCTGAGAAAGCATCCAAATATGCCCGAGGCATCTATAAGAAAGTGAAATAGCGGTATGTAGAATAGTAAAGCAACAGATAGAGTATCGACGTCCATTGTTCCAAATAAAAATTAAAGTACCCAAAATCCTTGAACAGAGAAAAACGCTAATCATGTGAGGAGTGTGATATGTCCAAAATATAAAAAGACTATCAGACCATATCAATAAACCAGCAACATAGACCAGCATCGCTAGTTTTGAAGACAGAGTGATAAACATTAATCATTTTTTTTTTCACAAGAGAAAAAACGATGTTTTCAATATATTGTATGAAGTAAAACAGTCCATGAAGTCATTACATTTTCACATCTGAAGATTGGAACCCAAATATCCATCCAGAAAAGTGGAAGTCCCACCCCAGACAATGATAGAAAAATACCCCATGTCACATACAGGGACATGATATAAAACCCAGTAACGGTCCACATGGAGATTATCTACAAATCCGAGAAAGCATCCAAATATGCCCGAGGCATCTATAAGAAAGTGAAATAGCAGTATGTAGAATAGTAAAGCAACAGATAGAGTACCGACGTCAATTGTTCCATATACAAATTAAAGTACCCAAAATCCTTGAACAGAGAAAAACGCTAATCATGTGAGGAGTGTGATATGTCCAAAATATAAAAAGACCATCAGACCATATCAATAAACCAGCAACATAGACCAACATCGCTAGTTTTGAAGGCAGAGTGATAAACATTAATCATTTTTTTTTCACAAGAGAAAAAACGTTGTTTTGAATATATTATATGAAGTAAAACAGTCCATGAAGTCATTACATTTTCACATCTGAAGATTGGAACCCAAATATCCATCGAGAAAAGTGGAAGTCCCACCCCAGACAATGATAGAAAAATACCCCATGTCACATACAGGGACATGATATAAAATCCAGTAACGGTCCACATGGAGATTATCGACAATCTGAGAAAGCATTCAAATATGCCCGAGGCATCTATAAGAAAGTGAAATAGTAGTATGTAGAACGGTAAAGCAACAGATAGAGTACCGACGTCCATTGTTCCAAATACAAATTAAAGTACCCAAAATCCTTGAACAGATCAAGAAAAACGCTAATCATGTGAGAATTCAAAGTAAAGTTAATCTATTAACATTGCGAATAAAATTACACCGAAGTCGAAAACATTGCCTGGCCATACTCATGGCAAATTTGTCATCAAAAAATCAAAAAATTAAGAAGACTGCCCTCATACGGGGAAACCAGTCTTGAACGTTTAATTTACAGAATTAAAAAATATTACTTAAAGGTCCAGCACAGTAAAATAAACTAAAAGCAGCCCAATTAACTGGGCCTGCTAAGCAAGAAAAACAAATTAACCAAACTGATCCACCGCTGGTTCCTCCACGATTCGGCACCATCCTAATTCGGAAGGTCCAGGATCGCTAGGTGCTACCTCCACATGCATGCCACGGCTCCCCTCCTGAAGGCCCGAATGCTGGCCGGCTTTTTCCGAGCTCAGACCCGCCGGACGGGTGCATTCTTCCTTCGTTTGGGCCTCCTCGCGGAAGACCACAGTGACTACAGCTGTGATTCGTGGGCGGTTGAGAGTGCAATCAAAGGAAAATTGCGTAGTGCGCGTCGTGGGAGAAGGTGAACTAGCGGTGGGGAAGCCAGGAGCAGGGGAATCCATACGGTGGCCAGATGCTACAAGCCGACCCCGCCCACTCCTAGTATTTGGATATCGACCTAAGTAATAATCACTGGACTGGCCGGAAGTCATCTCTGTTGAGGTGCTGGAGGGAGCGCGCTGGGATTGACCTCTAGTGCTCCCCCTACGGCAACGCATCCTATGACGCACGCGAGGCATGGGTGCAATCTCAGGCGCAGTGGGCACAAGAGACGAAGAAGCAGAATTCCAATTAACAGAGGAAGACAGACAGAGACAGAACCGAGAGAAATGGAAATATGCAGCAAAGTCTAGGCAGAAGTTCCACTGGCCACTTCTCCTTATCGTCACAGTTACCAGACAGTGTAATCCAGCAATCGGCTTGTCTGAAAAACCATGGCTAAACGCCATTTTGTATGTCGACCCGTCTGCAATGCAATCAAAGGACGCCCGTCATAATGAATCTCTGATCATTAATAATGAGAGCCGAAGGCCGGATCAAATTGGAGCGTGCGGAATCACTCAGAGGAGTGGAGGTCCGATCTTGAACAATGTTAAAAATTAATTAATGTAGATTTGATGTGAAAACTTAATTGAACAACGTTAAATGTTAATGCGAATGATATGAAATCGCCATATCCATGTCCCATCACCTTAAATGCCATCGAATGCACCCGCAGCCGGGAGCAGGGCAAGTTTTTATTAAGGACACGTGGCAAAAATTGATTGGAGCGGATCTTTGTTTGGGCCGCTCGCGCAGTGGAAATCCGGACCCGTAAAATATTAGGGCGAATTTGATAAGAAATTTGCGTCACAAAATTGGCCGACGTCAGCAGGCTATTTTGGAACGCGAATTTGGTTTGAATTATGGTTTATCACCGTTTGAAGTCCGGCGGGCTCGACTTTTGAACAATTTTCTTATAAAATTTGTGTTGGTTTTCTTTGATAATACACATATTAAAATCCCGCTTAATAAAGAGAAAAAATTGTTGTGCTTTCGGAACCTGACCCGAGGATTGGACATGAGTTAACAAACAAAGGATAGCGGAACCAGACATGCACCCGTGGTCAAGCCCTCTACCAAAACCACGAGCGGAATCACAAAAGCGGGTTGCCCATATCGCACCGCTTTTGCGGAGTAGGCGGTATTTCCTATTCGCGAGCGATTCCATAGGGAATGCGACACGTGGCGAAGTGACCCCGGAAAACAACCGTTTAACCCACGTCATCGCACGTTAAAGCCCGACGTTGGAAGCCGAGCGAAATTGCCAAGAGTCGTTGATTTGGAGAAGGGCCATCGGACGGTGGTCGCACGTTGAACTTGCCCGGAGGTTAACTAGGGTGTGCGGAGGATAGCCAGGTACGATACGAGTGTTTGATTGGTTATTGATATATATAGGTGGGGCCGGAGTATAATGAAATTGTTTAATTAAACGATTGGCGGATAATTAGCATAAGTCTGGAGCGTGATTGTTGTAAGGGTGGGTGGTGAAATATAGAGCCGAAAGTTCATTACGAGTTATTTATTTAAAAAGAAACGTGGAGTATAAATACAAAGTGTTGAAAGTTAAACATTGGTTATAAGGATTGGAGATAATATAAAGTCGGGAATATAAATTAAAGTCCAACCATTGTGGATAGTATTTATTTATCAAATTCTACGAATTTGATAAATATAAACCAATGAAGAAAAGAAGAAGTCAGGTGGACTGGGTGGAGGAGAAGAACGGGGTACACCAAGGGAAAATGCTGACACGGCGATTGTAGACACACCAGCTCTCCTTGGGGGTCCAATTTCAGTTTTGTTGCGTCACACGATGATCTCTCTTCTCTGGCATTTACTTGTATTGAAGATCACTATTCTAGGAATAAGGAGTTATTTTCTCCAAAAATAACCCTAGCCAAACATTGACAATGCATCGAGGATATCTTTCTATGCTTCATAAGCACATTTGTTCTACTTCTAAATCATGTCTTGGAAGTGGTTGTTGTGCTGGAAATTATTCACCAGTTGGTTTCATACCAAAGTCTTTTTCACATTTTCAGCATCCAATACATGAAAAAGATAATGGTTTAAAACAACCTAAATATTTGAAATTTTTGCAAGAATTGTCTGGCACACTTTGAATATAAATTTTGAAGTCAAGTGCATGATGCTGTATAGGATCAAGTGTCATTTTGAATACCAAATGTTTCACAAAAAACTTCTCAACATGCTACCCTGCGGTAAGGATTAAATGACAATATTGCATCAACTATTTCCATAATAAAAGTGCACCTCGGCCATAAGACTAAACAACTACAAATGTTGTAGATCTAACAAGACCACACAATAAAATGTATTCCACAAGGCCAATACTGTATGAAAAATGAAAAGGAGTTTGCAACCAAAAATACCTTAGGCAACTAATTCAATTAGATACACCAAACCATCAACAAAAAGGAAAACCAGCCTACTCAAAAGGCAAGCGTTTACCTCCTTTGACAAAATTTTGAGTTCCTTTATTGTCTTGTCAATGCCCCTAGTAATTTGAATGGGGTTTGCACCTGCTGCAACAACCTAAACAAAAAGGTTTCATTTCAAATTATTTTCCACAAATTTAAGATACAACCATTGTCAATTTTGTATTTCCTAACAAGCTCATAAATTTTGACAAAAGAACCAAAATTTTTTAATACCTAATAACAATTTTTTCACTCAAAAAATATCTTAGACTCAATAAGCCCAACCCAAAACTAAAAAAACAAACACCATAAGACCCTACAAAAATGAATAGATGATCTTAATCCAGTACTATCAACAAAAAGTTACCTTTACACCCTCACTTATTAAACCCTGTGTTGTTGAATTTTAACTTCAACTGCTGCAGCAGAAGGACGGATGCAGCAGCAACATTTTTTTTTGGAGGTTGCTTGCATGCCATCCAGAAATTTAATTCAGCATTTAAAATTCCTGCAAGTTTTTTTTGTAGACGGCCACGGCCATATTTCTGTACAGGATTGTATTTAAACACAACAGCCAGCATTAACGCAATTCACCAACCAGAAATTAAACAAACAGAAATTTACCCGACAGTTTTGTAAATTCAAAAGGAGGACACGTGGAGCATTAATATTGGATCGCATGAAATTGAAGGGAATCTGAAAACCTGAAAACCGGACCCGAATTTTTTATATGGCACATTGGATTGAGAATTCGAGTTAAAATTAGGCAGACGTCAGCATCCCATTTTGGAACGCGAATTTGGTTTGAAATTCAATCTATTCAGACTTTTGAAGTCCGATGGAAAGGGTTCTTTAATGTTTTGATAGTTTAATATATACATATGTTTTAAACATATGTTATATATATATCATATGCGAAATGAAAGGTGGGCCATAGAATTTAGTTTTAATTTTATTTTTTTTTAAAAAGGGTTTATTATAATATGTTTTATATGTTACGGCATATAAAAATAAAAAGGTCAAAAAAGCTTGGTAGTTTTTTTTATAGACAGTACGTAAATTTTTTATTACACAGCAGTGTGTAAAAAGTGAAAGACTGAGTGTAACTTTTTAAGTGTGTATGCACGGCAGTGCGAAAGGGAAAAACACAGCAGAGTGTTTTAGAGACAGAGTATGTTTGTTTTGAACAGACAGTGAGTTGGTTTTATGCACTGCGTTTTGTAGCAGTCATAATTTTGTAATCCCTCTCAGTGAGGAAGTAGTGTAATAGTTTTTTTTGAGTTATTGAAGGGAATAGAAGTTTGTTTTCAAAGTATTGAGACTCTGTCTCCTGTCAAAGAAATTTTTATTTTCTGTGTGTTAGAGGAAGGGAGATTTATGGGTGGTTCTTATGAATCAACCAACCATTCAGAACATGCTCATCGATCCAAACCATAAGTATTATGTGACAATATTCAAGCAGGCACTCAATCGGATTTCTGAAGCTATGTTAGAGAAACCCTAAACTCTCACTGAAAATAGGTGAAATGTAGCACCACTCAGAGATTGACATGTGCCAATTGGTACAAGTGGTAGACAATTGGCATGCTCAAACAACGAGGTGATGCAGGAATGACATGAGGGAGAAAATATCAGAAAAGCCCCAAATCTGGAGAACTAAAGCTCATCACCAACACGAGATTGACAACTTTACATGATGTAACCTATGAAATCGTAAATGGAGAAATCATAGTAACAATAAAGTAACCTATGTAACAATAAAGTCGGATTCATCCTGGGAGTGGTAATGGGAGAAATCATAGTGAACAACGGGAAACATGCATAGTTGCTTACAATCAAATAGATGAAAAAACACATACAAAAAACCTAGATAATAATCGTGAACAAGCTTAATATTGAATTATGAACTGTAAAGGAACTTAAAAAATGTGACATTACGAACCTGGTCAAGTGCACAAGCAAAAATATCCTGGACATGACCCTGGTTGACAAGTTGTATTACTCATGATGCAAGAGGATTTGTACCTGCACTGCCAAGTCAATCAAAATCCATCATTATCTATACAATAAATAAAAGTAATTGATGTAGTATTTTTTACTCTAAGATGCATTCTTATGATAATGTTAGAACATATGTTGAAAATGTCAAAACATACATGAATAAGCTCCTCTTCGTTTCAAGAACAATTTATTGGAGTCGCATGAACTTGGAACAAGCCTCCTACGATCTGAAAGAGTAGCAACTAAGTCAACGGTGACTTTTTTGTTGCTACGTTGGATCGAGGGAGGTTTGCTCCAAGATTAAATTGCTCCAATAAATTATTCTCTACTAAACAGGGCCAACCACGTGAAGGTGGAAGCTCTTATGGCCCCTCCCACCCCCCCCCCCCTCACATCACTCTCGATTCCCCAATACCCAATCTATATTTCATTTTTTACTTTCATGAGCATAAAAAAAAATATTCAATAACTAATAAAAAAACAATTCAACAAAAAGTACGCAAGGAAACATTGCAATTAATGCTTGACATAAAAATAGTATGATAAATGAATTTTTTATATAACGCAAAAAAACGTTCCAAGTATGGTAACGTTTGTCTTATAATAATACAATATTTTACATTGTCAAATTTTCTTTTTCTTCTTCCTATTTTTAAAGCTCCTAATTACATCATCGATATCATCGTGCTCTGCTCCTGTTTCGTGCCTTTCAACCTGCACTGCTAACCTAGTTGTGTATTCACGATGTCTGGGCTCATCCAGTGACGGGGCATCGCCTACAAAAACAGATAATATTAAATTTTAATTGTCAGTTTTTAAATATCATTGAACTAGTTCGGTAATATTAATAATAAAAATTGCAATGAGATTATTTACCTGGTGCACCAGTTGTCGCCGCTGACCTAGTTGCATTGTCACGATGTCTGGTCTCATCCAGTGACGGGGCATCGCCTCCAAAAACAGATAATATTAAATTTTAATTATCATTTTTTAAATATCATTGAACTAGTTCGGTAATATTAATAAAAAATTGCAATGAGATTATTTACCTGGTGCACCAGTTGTCGCCGTTGAGACTGTTGCCCTGTCTTCCTCTCTGGTGGTAAGATCCTCAAGGGAAACATTCTTTGTCATTTAAACAAAAAACTTTATAAGGACAACCATCAAGGTATAATTAGAAAAAATTATAAGTGGGAATTAATTACCGTCACAGCCCTCACTGATAGCAGCATTGTCGGCCTGGTCCCCACTACAATGATCAGGTTGCACGTGAGGATCATCTACATCTGGCTCTAAAACTGGGTTATTTGCCTCGTTGGTAGTGTTGCTCCCCTGATTTAAACAAAGTTGTTAGACATTAAATTTATGGACGAAAAAAAAAATATTGAAAGGTTAATGTTTTACCTTATCAGGCATTGTAGATCTTGGGACTGCCCCAAGCTTCTGCGACGTTCAACTACAGCTTGATAGCCAAAACGGAAAGCAATATTTTTATCTTCCTCTGTAGTTATTGTTCCAAAGTCATCACCCTACATTATATATGATTGTGTATTTTTAATCATATCTGATAGGATTACAAAAACGTTGGAAGGCGATACAATTAATAATAAGATGTTTAGCTACTTAATTACAATTCTTACAGCTAATTTCAAGTAGCCACCCTGGCCGAGCTTGTGATGGCCCTTTTTCTCAATCCTAGCTTTGGTTGCCTTTGAGGTGTCAGGCAACCTAGCATCAAAATATTGAAGTCGGATATGACGTAGCACACTTTTATTTTAGACATAAAGAAAATTAAAGCTATTGAATTAAAGTTGTAATTTACCTTGCGGGTCCAGTTGGCATTTTTCCATCTTTCTTTGCCATTTTCTCTTTTCCGTCATGGATGAGTGCTCTCCACTCACTCTCTGAAACTGCGAGAGGACGCTCATATCTAGGGTTAAATTGCAATTGCGTCCTATAGGTGTCCCTGGTATATTTCAAATATTTGCCGGCTACCTGAGCCACCGCTTTTCTGTCAAATGTGCCGACCCCAAAAGGGCTTCTAGATAATCTAAAAGTTCTTTTTTCAGGTTGGAATTCTGGGAATTCCACCCTGTACGTATGGTTGGGCCAAAAATTACCAACGCATGGCTCTCCAGAATCCTGTAGAACTCATTGTTTCCTACACAGAATAAAACCAAAAGAAAAAGAAGATATTATCGTTAATTTAAAAATAAAAATCATGATAAATATGTTTTAGATAAAGTACATGAAATAGTTAAAATATTAAAATTTACCTGGGAGTTGTACATGCTTTATAGGGACACCTTCATCGTTCACCAACAACGTGCCATTAATGGTCCCTGTGGAGCTGACACGTGTAGCTCTAGGAAACGCAATAATGTAGTTGGCCATATCAGCCTCAGCATTGCCAACACGTTCAGCGGTTGGCTAGGTGTCTGCTTGGGCAGGGTGTGTTTCTTGGCTAGCACCTAAAGGAGTAGAAGGTGTACGAGAGGGTTGTTGGGAAATCTCTTGCCCTTGTGTCCCACTACCACCAACACCGGGTTCAGCAAATGCCAGAAAACGCTACATACAAAAGAACTTTTTGTTAGTTTAGTCAATGTAAAAATTAAAAATCAAACTATCACAATTCATCTCATGCAGAACAAAAAAAATATCCTTTTGACTTTTTATTATTACCTGATATCTATTTAGCTGCCTCATAAGATGTTGTATCCTCTCTTCTGTTTTAGGTGTTTGAGGCGCATCTATCAAAGCATTAAATTCCGACGTTGCATCTCGTGCCTTTTTTGCAACAACAACACTGGAGATAGGGATGAAAAAAGCTCTTCCTCAAAGAGGGAATCATCAGGCGTACCATGGCTAGGTGTCTGCATATTTGAACAACATTAATATTATTTCAATTATGTAAATAACTAAAATACCTAAAGATAGAGCAATGCTGGCACTTTACATGTTCTTCCGCTGGCCTCTTTCCGCGATCATCCTGTCTCGGGGTTGTTCCTGCACTGCTCTGATCAGTCTGCCACATTGCAATAAAATTATAAATGAAAAAACTTGAAAACAATATCTAACTTGAAAACACAAAATGAAAACTGAAATAATTTCTAATAAGACACCGGAAGACAGAGTTAGAGTTTCAAATATGCCTTGCATTGAATTCAGTCCTGGAAAAATGTCATTGCACATTAAGGCACCCAAACATTCAATCCACGAATGATATATTTAAGTAGGCTTCTCCTATTCTGGGAAAACACCATACCTATAATGCATTCACTTGCATGTATAAAGGGAAAGAAAAACATGTTTTCATACAACGGTGACAAAGGCATCTTGGGGAAAGGTATCTTCACTTTTTATTTATGTTGTTCACCCACACCACTCTCGTGTTTTCACTAATCCTGTTTTGTCATTTTGGATTCAAATTAAGTTAAGGCCTTAAGTATTTTTTGACCTTTCGGTGTAGTTTTTATAAGTGGCATGTATGGATTTTCCATTAATTCTGCACTTTTTCTCTTCATGCGCATGTTTCCCTGAAAATCAAATGCATGATTTAGTCCCATACATTTAACAAGTTGTTGGATCAACTCCATAGGAAATATCATGTTTCCTATTCAATCAAAATTTATCTCAGTTAGGGTAGGTAGGAAGGTTTTCCCTTTGTATTAATAGAGCACTTCTAGCTTGCATTTTTATTATATCTTTCAAATTTAGTGTCGTTTCAATTAGGGCATGATTTTTTGCAACTTTCAAGGTGAGAATGAACAAAGACAAATTTTTGTGATGGATGACTGTATATGACTCCATGGCAAGAGGAAAAGGCACTAATCTACTTCTTCAAATATCTATAGTTCTCATTCACCTCATACGAAGATGGTCCCTGATTTTGAGCCAAATGTTGCAGCAAAAAGTACCCCCCCTCCATAATTTGATAGTCAATGGAAATTTCTTAAATTGATGATGGGGCAAGATTATGGAACATTGGCACATACATATGTAATGGAATTCCAAGATCATGATATATTTTTGCATATGTTTATGGCAATGTTCCACCAAGTCCAAAAATCGATGAATGATGAATCATATAATTGAAACAAATTTAAAAGTTAAAAGTTAAAACATACATCATACAATCATGCATGTAAGTTTGTAAGTTTGTAACTATATAATCATTAATGTAACTACTAACAATGTACAATGAAAATAAAGTTTACGATATCATATGACATATTATATCAAGATTCAAAATAGAGTTTAAACTGAAGTTTACAACTCAAGTCTAAAACATAAAACTTAAACGCAAATAAGTTATGTCTAAAACATAAAACATAAAACATAACATATGAATATCAAATGATATCATCATACTGATAAATGAGCATAAATGCTCAAGTTAATGCCCCACTAGTCTCTGCATCCAACTTCTGCACGAATATATCAAGATCAACCATGTCACCCTCTGAATCAGAATCACTTGGATTCTCAAATATGCTAAGTGGCACATCAAATTTTAACACGAAACCATAAACTAAAAGGGGCGGTGAGGGGACGTGAGGGGGCGTGAGGGAAACATCCCCTAGAAGTCCCCAAGACCCCGGAGCGCGAGGGGGCGAGGAATCTAGACCCCTAGGTGGGGGGGCGAGACCACGTGTAACACTGGTTTATGGAGGTGGTGGAGCAAAAAAGAGCTCAAATAGAGCTGAAATTTTTCACATAAAAAGGACTGTGGGCTTGACTAATGGTTCCATTTAAAAAATGATATCTAGACAGAGAATAAGTGTAGCATGCAAACATGCATTGAAAATCCATCTGAGTTTGCATTGTATTACTTATGATGGATTCAAATTTGGGTTTCAAAATGCCAGGTTATGGCATGATTTTGTCGAGCAACCCTTAGTTGGATTCTCATGTTGGTTTAATTTATATTTTAAGTTTGTTTTGCAATCTTTGGGTGATAGTAACTCATGAACTAGGTTACCAATGTGTAACAATCATATTTCAAGAATAAAGTTGTGATTTTTTTATATTATTATTATTATCTATTAGCTACGAGTATTGACACCTAATGCCCGGAATTTTGACATCTTGATAGCATGGATAATTTCGAAAATGTTTCTAGTAATGTTAACATAATAACTATCATTACGTGTCTTCACTTTTTTCACCATAATAAACCTGTGATATGGACTCATCACACAACTTCATATGCTATGTCCCAACAAGTTCAAGCTGGTTGAACCTACCTCATAGTGTGGTTATTAAGGACAAGTTGCTTGATATATAACTCGATAGCATAGACCACGTTGCAGTTCTAAAAAGAATCCTCAAGTGTCAAAAAAACTTCACAATATGTTCTACTATAAAGCCTTTTGGGATACATGAAATAATATATGTATCATTGATGACTTTTAAAGTATGACAAGATCCAGAGGGAAAGGAAATCAATGGAAGAGTGATCCACCAATGAGAACCTAGAATTTAGCATCGGATGAGTTAGAGTCTAGGAAATTGAAACCCTATAATTTTAATTAGTGATGAAGGACATCACATAGGTAATTATATTTTCATGTAGAATAATCTGTTAATTCAAATTTAAACTACATAATATGAAAGTCATACCATAAATTTTTCCACGTAAGTCCAAACAACCTATAAAAATGGAAAACCTTCTTTTTCCATGGGAAATAATTTACCTTTCCTTTTTCAAGGCAATCTAAATCACAAAAAATATGAGCTATACTGCACACATTCTTGGATAATGTGAAAGTGGAAAAGGAATACCCTACACAAGTGATGCACACATGTACATTTGAACACTAATAGATTTTTGTAGTTGAAATGCAATGCTTGTTTTCATTTAAATGTAGGGTTTTTAAAGCAGGGAGAAATAATGGGTGCCAAATTAATAAGCGTTTCTTTGGGAAAAATTTAAATCTTGTATTGGGTGATGAAGATAATAGAGGGTATTGAATCTTGATTCTTGACATCTAGAGAGAACCATACAGCCTAACACAATCCAATAGAATTGACCAAAAAAACCCAAATAGAGTCAACCCTACTATAGGAGGAAGGGCCTGCAGTAAGAACTTACCATTTTGCAAGAGCTGAGGGCGAATGTTGTTCTACAAGAGCTGAGGGCGAACGCTGAGGGCGAATGTTGTTCTGCAAGAGCTGAGGGCGAACGCTGAGGGCGAATGCTGAGGGCAAAGGCTGTTCTGCAAGAGCTGAGGGCGAATGCAGGGCGAATGCTGTTCTGAAAGAGCTGAGGGCGAATCCAGGGCGAATGCTGTTCTGCAAGAGCTCAGGGCGAATGCTGAGGGCGAATGCTGTTCTGCAAGAGCTCAGGGCGAATGCTGAAGGCGAATGCTGTTCTGCAAGAGTTGAGGGCGAATGCTGAGGGCGAATGGTGTTCTGCAAGAGCGGAGGGCGAATGCGCGCGTGATATCAGACGTTAATGTAGCACACATGTACATTTGAACACTAATAGATTTTTGTAGTTGAAATGCAATGCTTGTTTTCATTTAAATGTAGGGTTTTTAAAGAAGGGAGAAATAATGGCTGCCAAATTAATAAGCGTTTCTTTGGGAAAAATTTAAATCTTGTATTGGGTGATGAAGATAATAGAGGGTATTGAATCTTGACTCTTGACATCTACAGAGAACCCTACAGCCTAACAAAATCCAATGGAATTGACCAAAAAACCCAAATAGAGTCAACCCTACTATAGGAGGAAGGGCCTGCAGTAAGAACTTACCATTTTGCAAGAGCTGAGGGCGAATGCTGTTCTGCAAGAGCTGAGGGCGAACGCTGAGGGTGAATGCTGAGGGAAAATGCTGTTCTGCAAGAGCTGAGCGCGAATGCTGAGGGCAAATGCTGTTCTGCAAGAGCAGAGAGCGAATGCGCGCGTGATATCAAGCGTAGCTATTGCGACAAATACGAAACATTTTTATGTAGCGCCGCATATAAGTTTCAAATTTTTATGTAGGGCCCATATAAGTTTGGTATTTTTATGTAGCGCGAAAATAGCTGTCGCTATACCGACGGCGGAAAAGGCGTCGCTATTAGGACGGTGCCTCCAAACGTCGCAATGGCGACACCTAGACATTGTGTCGCAGTTGTGACGTTTAGAGTCGTCTCAATAGCGACGCTTTGGGCCATGGTGTCGCAATTGCGACGTCTTCCTTTAAACGTCGCAATTGCGACACTATTTTAAGTGTCGGTATTGCGACACTTTTCTATAGACGTCGGTATAGCGACGGTTTCGGGCGGGATGGAAAAAATTTGGGAAAATTTCCGACATTTGGTCAAAAGCGTCGGAAACAGGTGTCGGAATTTCCGCCAAATGTAGTAGTGAGTGGACCCTTCCCAAATTTCTTCTTGGGATTATATCTGCACATCACCCCACCTCTCACCTGGAGGTATAGCTGCATGTACTCCCTTTGGCCATTTGGCTCGAAATTTCCCCTACTAGAGGTCTCTGGTTGAGTGGGTGCCTCCACTCAGTCTCCTCTCTGCTTCCCCAATTGTGGCTACTCCACAACCTTCTGAGACTGCTAATTTTGAGGCTGCATGTTGAGAGATAATTTCTCCCTCTCAACCACCAAGTCACTAACCACTGCTTTGCTCCTCAAATTTTTGAATGCATCCTCGACCTCAAGAGCATATAGGTTCTTGACTCTTATACCGATCAATTTCACACGTCCCATGGAAATGTTTTTAAGGAACACCTTTCCTTTTATAAATATGACATCATAAACATGGTCTTCCAATACTGCTATGAAGATAATGCATGGAACATACAAAACACCTGCCAATCTAAGAGGGGAGCCAGAATCCCTCGAAAAGGTAATTATACCTATGTCGGTCGCACTATACCTCCCGTCATCTCGAAACTCTATTTTTTGTTGGAGGTCCTTCTCCTCCAAGTCACTGAAGAGATATCTATTCCCCATCATATGAACTGAGGCACCGCTGTCTAGATACCACATGCATCCCATTACAGTGTTGGTCATGCATGCAATGAGAGTAAAATCAAGCTCGACCTATGAATCCAACGCTTCACCCGCTGCAACCGCATGCTCTTCTTTGCTTGCCTTCTTCTATGGAAAATTCGCGACATAGTTCCCGTGCTCGTGATAGTGAAAACACTTGATCTTGGGAAAGTGTCTCTTGCCACTTCACCTTGAGACTTATTTCCCTTGGATTTCTTTCCTTTTTCGAATAATGCACAATCTTCTTCTTTGTCTTTGTCAAAGATCCCATCTCTAGTGTCTTGGCTTATTTCTTCTATTACCAAGTCGGACCACAAACTCTACCAATCTGGTAAATTCTCTATCCCATTCACAGAATCCTAGTAACTTCCCAACTCTTGGGAAGGCCTAGAAGTTCTAGTCTCACCAAATCATTTTGGGCTACTGTCACACCAACAATTCCAAGCTCATCTCAATATTGAGTGAACTTCGAAAAGTATGTTGGTATCATCTCGCCCTCCTCCATCCTTATCTTTCTGATCTTTTCCTTCAACGCCAACTGTTAGGATATTCCGAAACATAAGAAATAGTTAAGTATAACTTGGTCTAGTGTAGATTTAGGTAAAGTGTGTTTCTTTAATATATACATTTGTAACTTATAATCCGATGGTCACGATATGTAGTGATCTGACGGTTCATTATCTCCTCGGTATTACTGACACTTGATCTATGGCTTAACACCCGATTGGTCTGTAATATCCCAAAATAGGGAAATTCTACACTATTGGGAATATCTTAATATATTCCAAATGTGAAGATCCAGTAATATGCAAACATAAGAATGAATAGCAGGGTTTCATCAACTCCAGAAAATAACAGAAGAACTCATAGCCATCTTATAAAAATTATAGCAGCATAATGTGTACAATATCTTGAGGAAATGATCACTCAAGCTTAGGCAATAATCAGCCTCAAGAAACAAGTACATGAAACATGACAAGCACTGCTACACAAGAGTGCCCAAGCTATGACTATGCAGTTTTATATGAGACACTGCAACATGCAAAATGATAATACAATGATATGACAATATTAGCTCAAGAAATTTGGGGGAGAAAGCTCTCAACCACTGAAAATAATGGTACAACAATCCTTAGAAGGATTGGATGCAATATACATACAAATGGAAAAACTGCATAAATGTCGGAGTTGCAGGGTAGCAGCGGCAACTCAAAACTAGAATGAATGAAGATGGCTATCCAATCTGAATCAAACCTCCTCCAATGGATCTCCCGAGTGCAAGGTTTATCCTAGCACTGAATATCTCACCCTCCGAAATATTGATGCAAACCCCCACTGAAGATACACACTGAAATAATGCAGTCTAGAGAAGGGACTGCACTGTTGGTGATGGGAGATGCTTGGCCTGATGCCAAGATATGAAAATTAGCTCTAAAACCTTCCTAACTAACCTTCCTGAGGAAAATAAGCTCCCTCCTCTGAAAGATGAGCCAAGGAATGGTGTTGTGGAACCCTCCACTGCAACACCCTGCAGCACAACGTTATACTTCAGCAGAAAAAACGCTATGACTGAAGGAGGTGGATTTGGCCTTGAGCCTAGATGTGGAGAAATGAAGTGCAATCCTTCAAGAGGCCTCTCAAGAAGGATAAGGAATCCTGAATAGGAATCCCTCGTTCTAAACAGCACTGCAACTCTGCTAAACAGCTCGAGAATGCAAAGAGTCTACAAGACCAATAATCAAATATTCAAACATGTCTATGTTTGGCTGCCTCTTCCTCCCTTTATGCAAGTGAATGTCTCTTTGCCTTGGACCCCACACATTAGGGTTTCTTCCACAAGTGATCTTCCTCCCTCTCAAACTTCGTTGTCTTCCCAAGCAATCCATACCCTCTTAGGCAGCATTGTTGACTTGGTCAAACTTGACCTTGTCCTCATGCATTTTCCCCTTTTCACACTAGAAGGTGCAAAATAAAGCTACGCCATTGATCCATTTTCACACTATGAGGGATTTATTTTTACTTATGGGTCTCCTCACCCATTTTATTCACCTCCTAGATGATATAAGCAAAATTAATGTTCTAATTAGCTTCATGCTAATTTTGGGAACATTACAGTCCTCCCCTCTCAAAGGTTGCTTGTCCTCAAACAAGTGCAAGGATAAACTGATTTATTTCTCCTCTTCTCCCTGTATCATCCATGTATGCTAATCTCCTCCAAGTAAAGAGATGATATCTCATCAATCAAGTCTCTGCATTGCTCCTCCTCAACATGCAAGCCAGCTATCAAGCTATCATCATGTAAAGGTGAAATACTCAAGAGGATGACAAAGTGATGTCTAGAGGTCCTTTTGAGGAATGGGATCTAAAATATAATGGGAACTATCTCTCCCATATGGATCCTCCATCCCCAAGCTATTATCCATGCAAAATGAGTCACCTCCCAACTAGGCAACTCCTGGGAACCGTCCTCCACCTTTGGCTCCGAAAAAGTAGGTGGGATGAAAATCTGCATATGGTAGGCAAGGTGGCCTACCCCACGCTATCCATCTCTCCACTTATGATAAGTGTAGAGTGTTGGCTGATCTTGGGATGCAATAAGGTTTCCCTCAAGTGGAAAGATGAGGACTATATCTCCAAAGATCTCTCCTCCAACGCTGCAAATCAGGCTGGCCCAAACCATTCCATGTATGATGAGTTGGAAGTCACCATCATATGGAGTCCATCCAATCCTATGGCCCCATTCATAAAGAGACAAATGTATTTCTTTGGTGGCCATATTATCTCCCATGCTCCCCTTAGAACATGTACTGCAAAAAATATGGAGATCACCTCTCCCAAAGGACACATCCATCCAATGTGTCTCTCTCCCAAACATGCTCCTCATAAAGACAGAAACAATAGACCCATAGGGAGAAAAAATTAGAATCATGCTTGCTGCCATATGTAACAAATGAGAAGGAAAATGGTCCCTCAAGTGCAACCAATGCAGCTTGACTCTCAACTACAATAGAGACTGATAAAATATGTGGCTTCTCAACCACTTGCCTACTACCCCAATCTCCTCATAATTTTGGAGGAAGTGAATGATGCATGGTGTAAAATGAGCATGTCGTCCATAATATACCTCTTCCCCAAGTCCTCCTAGGGAATGGCCATCAATCATGCTTATGGCCTCAAGTATACCATGAAGCCTAAAATAAAGAATGCTCCTCCTTGGAGAAACATCCTGCACATATATGGTTAAGGGATATATACATACATCATATAAATAATCATGTAAACAATCAACACCCTTACCATATGTTCCTCTCATACAAAGGGAGTGGCTCACAAATGAGTCTCCTCTCATCCCTAAAGAGAAAAGAGGTGGCTATGATAACTCTTCCAAAGAGTTATGTCTCTCCTCCTTGAGCCTACCCAAGGCTCCCAGCATTGTATCAAGCTCTCCCAAGGTCCCCACTCTTCTTAAATCAATGAGTGGTGCCTCAACTAGTGATGAATCCATCCTCCTTTTCTAATCTGGTGGTCTCCTCGGAAAAATGTCTCCATGCAATGAGACATCATCATCAAGAGATGACTGCATATATGAATGGACAAATTTTTCCATGCCCTTACTACAAAATCCAGTCTCCTCCTTGGGTGCATCAACCTCCTGAAGTGGATAGGGGTGTGTACATCTCATCTCACGATGTTGGTTCTCCTCCCTACCTCCTCCTTGTGTCTCCATCATTACACACCTCCTCAACAATGGCACATGATTTGTGCCTTGATCTCCACACATGAGATCCTGGGGACTTCCTTGCAAAGATTCAAGAATCCCTCTACTTGGAGCAAGAGCTCCTCCTTCCTCTGCATGAGGCACTAGATAATCTATAGATGAGACAACGTTGTTTCCCTCAACCTCTACAACATGAATGGGAAACCTCCCAATGATTGGATCCCTATTTGAAAAAGAGATCTCCATGCTCCCTTTCTCAAAGGTATGAGATGAAAGTCTTTCTTCCGGCAAGGTATGGTGCAAGTTTTTCAGCCTCCTCCATGGTTTTCTGAAGTGGTATTATGTTTTCATGCAAGGATTTTGTTTGAGTTTCCTTGTCTAGCTCTACCATGTGTGTCTCATGAATCCTTCTATCAAATCTTCTCACTAATGCCTTAGTGAAACTTGCATAAGATGTAGTGTTTACATTTCTTAAAGAAAAGGATTTAAAGATCCACCAGGCATAGGCCTTACCTCTCATATGCAGCACTGCAACTTTGATGGCTTCATCTTCAGGAATTTGGTGCTGCTACAAGAAGGTATCTAAATCCTCCACCCAAGCTATGGTTGAACATATAGGTGAACCTTAAAAGGTAGATAGAATAAATCTATCCTGCTGCTCTCTTCCTTTCACCTTGATCTTGCAAAACTCTGAAAAACTAAGATGATCTTATAATTTATGCATTTGAGACTCATACTCTCTCAGGAAATCACTAAGAGTTTCCCTCCTAGCAAGCTCTTCTCCTCTTTCCATCTCTCTAATGGAAATCCTAGGCATGTGATTGCGTTGTGTGTTAGAGTGTGGGGTTGCTTGCTCACACTTCTCATATAACAATCTAGAGTTTGATTTAGATTCAAACTCTTTTTGAGATTCTTCATACATCTCCCTACTTATCTTCTTGAAATCTTCATGAATATTTTGTACAAATTTAGGAAGAAGCTTTGTAAGCCTATCCCCTTTTTCTCCTCCAAAATATGGAGTCTTTTCCCTGCTCCTCTCTCTGTCTCCATCCGATGAGAATAGGAAGTGCAGGGTCCTTCCTCTTCTATCTGCTTATCCTCCTTGGGGAGGTTATTCATGGATCTGAAATATGATGAGATAAATCCCATCTTCTCCTTTTGCTGAGACTCACAGGCTTAGCCAAGATTTTAGCTCTGATACCACTGTAATATCCCAAAATAGAGAAATTCTACACTATTGGGAATATCTTAAGATATTCCAAATGTGAAGATCTAGAAATATGCAAACATAAGAATGAATAGTAGAGTTGCATCAACTCCAGACAATAACACAAGAACTCATAGCCATCTTATAAACATTATAGCATCAGAATGTGTACAATATCTTGAGGAAATGATCACTCAAGCTTAGGCACTAATCAGCCTCAAGAAAAAAGTACATGAAACATGACAAACACTGCTACACAAGAGTGCCCAAGCTATGACTGCGCAGTTTTATATGAGACACTGCAACATGCAAAATGATAATACAATTATATGAAAATATCAGCTCAAGAAATGTGGGGGAGAAAGCTCTCAACCCCTGAAAACAATGGTATAACAATCCTTAAAAGGATTGGCTGCAATATACATACAAATGGAAAAAATGTAGAAATGTCGGAGTTGCAGGGTAGCAGCTGCAACTCAAAACTGGAATGAATGGAGATGGTTGTCCAATCTGAAGCAAACCTCCTCCAATGGATCTCCCGAGTGCAAGGCTGATCCTAGCACTGAATATCTCACCCTCCGAGATAGTGTTGCAAACCCCCACTATAGATACACACTGAAATAACGCAATCTAGATAAGGGAATGTGCTGTTGGTGATGGGAGATGCTTGGCCTGATGCCAAGATATGGAAATCAACTCTAAAACCTTCCTCACTAACCTTCCCGAGGAATATAAGCTCCCTCCTTTGAAATATGAGCCAAGGAATGGTGTTGTGGAACCCTCCACTGCAACACCCTGCAACACAACATTATACTTCAGCAGAAATAACGTTGTGACTGAAGGAGCTGGCTTTGGCCTTGAGCCTAGATGTGGAGAAATGAAATGCAATCCTTCAAGAGGCCTCTCAAGAAGGAGAAGGAATCCTAAACAGGAATCCCTCGTTCTAAATAGCACTGCAACTCTGCTAAACAACCCAAGAATACAAAGAGTGTACAAGACCAATAATCAAATATTCAAACATGTCTCTCTTTGGCTGCCTCTTCCTCCTTTTATGTAAGTGAATGTCTCTTTGCCCTGGACCCCACACATTAGGGTTTCTTCCACAAGTGATCTTCCTCCCTCTCAAACTACGCTATCTTCCCATGCAATCCACACCCTCTTAGGCAGCGTTGTTGACTTGGTAAAACTTGACCTTGTCCTCATGCATTTGCCCCTTTTCAACAAGAAGGTGCAAAATAAAGCTACTCCATTGATCCCTTTTCACACTATGAGGGATTTACTCCTACTTATGGGTATCCTCACCCATTTTATTCACCTCCTAGATGATATAAGCAAAATTTATGTTCCAATTAGCTTCATGCTAATTTTGGGAACATTACATGGTCCATGATCTCATTTGTCCTATAAACATTTATGAGAGAATATTATGTAAAAAAAAAAAACTTTATATTAATAAATTTCCTGAAGTGGTCGCATTGGCTCAGGTCATGGCTTGTTTCCCTCATCGAGGGTTTTAACCACGTCAAATACCGGTGTACTGGTCTATGATTTGTTTGTGAGCGGTGACCTTTGGTGTTTGATCTAAGGAACTTACCTTATAAATTACTACATGGTATCAAAGCCAAGTTTGAGGATCACATCTATTCTTGATCCAAATCCGAAGTCGGTTTTATTGGATATGACTATTGTTTTCCAAATCTACTCTTTCTGGCCACCTTTGAGCTAGGAGAACTGCTCTGTTGTGTTCAAAGCCTCTATTACAGTAAGGAAACCATTTCGTTTCATGCGAAAAGGTTTCCGGTTTCCCAATTTATGTCATTTTAGATCTGAAGGTATAAAGCATTTTTTTATAGTTATATTTATTAATCTCTCCTTTTATTTCGGTTTATTGTTAGGTCCCTATATTACTAGTATAGTCCCTTATTGTTATTAGTGTAACCCCCTTATTGTTATTATTGTACCCTTGTAACCCCCATTTTGTTATTATTGTGCCCTTAAATTATTATTGTTAGGTCGGCTAGGATTACATCGTGGCCCACTAGGATTACATTATGGCCACATGGACTCCTATATATAGAAAGGAGGTTTTGTAAATTGTATCATCCAAGAATTGTTCATTTATGTAATGTATTGGAGGTTGCCCCCTCGAAGTGGCTTATTTCTAAGGCGTTGATATCTCTTTTCTTCTACTTTTGGAGCTGGTTACACAACATTTGGTATCAAAGCTTTGGATTCTAGGGTTTCGCTGCTCTAAACAGGTCATCGTGGAATTTTCGCTATAACTTTTTTTCTACGAAGTTTCAAAAGCTGAAATTTTTAAGGTGCGAATCAGAAATCCTGAGGAAGATTTTCTAGAAATTTCAGAGCTTGGTTCGCAATATTTTTGGTGATATGATCTCTGGAAGTTAGGTATTTTTTCAGGCTCCTAAATAGGTCATTGTGGCATTTGTGCTATAAATTTGTTTCTACGAAGGTTCAAAATCTGAAATTTTAAGGGTACGAAGCTGAAATCTTGAGGAAACTCATCAAAAAATTTCAGAGCTTGGTTCGCAATATTTGTGGAGATATGATCTATGGAAGGTAGTGCTTTTTCAGGCTCCCTAACTTCATCTCAAAGAGGTGATCGTGGGAAAAGTTCAATAACTCTCTCTCTGAGCATCGGATTGGAGTGCCATAAAAAGTGGTCACAAGTACACAGACTCTAGTTTCTTGGCTATCAATTTCAGAGGCAAAGGAAGAAACAGTGACATGTGGAAAGTCGTACAATTTCGCTCTACTGAACCAGTCCATAATTAGGTCATTGTGGGAGATTGGACATAAATTTGTCTTGGAGAATCCAAATTAGGTCAGACCTGTGGCATTCAAAAGAGAATTCAGAGGGCTACTTTAGTGCTAAGTTTTAGATATTAAAGAGCCACAATCACAGAGATAATCCAATTTCAATATCGAGCTCCTCAAAAGAAAGAAAAATGTGTGTATTTTTTTCCGAATTGCATAAGTCTTGTTTGAATTGATTCCAAGGGCATATTGTAGAATATATATCAGTATTGAGTTCTAAGATATTCCCCGTAAAAATAATTCAACACCCATTAAGCCTTCAGAAGGCTCTACTATGACTCATGAAGATGAAGAATTGCAACATGATCTATCAAAATTACAAGAGCAAGTGCAACAAATTTCACTCTCGCAAAGAGCAACAAAAAATGAAATGGAAGTTTTGAAGAAAGGCGTGGAAGCGAAGATGGACGGCTTGAAGAAAGGCGTGGAAGCTAATATGGATGGCATGGAAGCCGGCGTGGAAGCTAAGATGGATGGCATGGAAGCTAAGATGGATGACATGAAAGACAACATGGAAAACATGAAGAATGCTCTAAAAGCAGACATTGAAGGTTTGACAAAGTCGATACAAGAAATGTTTCCCAATGGTGAAAAGATAGTAGAAGAACCTCATGATGAGAACAAAATAAATGTTAATCGTGATTTCATAAACTCTAATGTTGGCGGGAAGAACCACCATATTCCAAAATTGGATATGAGGAAGTTTGATGGAAAGGATCCTGTAACATGGATACTACAGATGGAGCAATATTTTGATCTCCATAACGTGCAAAACACACAAAAGGTACGTATTGCAACTTTACATTTAGAACAAAATACATTTGTATGGTATCGATGGCTTTGCTCCCGTAAAAAAATTGTCACTTGGTCAATTTTCATGGAGGAAATGATAGCACATTATGAGGATACAAAGAGCAACACCTTCTTTAGCCAATTGATAAATCTCAAACAAAAGGGTTTAGTGGGGCAGCACATTGAGGACTTCCAAAAATTGAATATAAGGGTAACTGATATTCCAGAGGAACACAGGATTGATCTCTTCATAGGAACTTTAAAGGATAACATCCAACATGAATTTCGCATTTTGGAACCGGATTCATTGGAGAAGGCATTCATGTTGGCAAGAAAAGTTGAATGTAAAATAATGGCGACAAGGAAGCCTACCACTCAATTCTATAAAGAAGGAAGTGTTGCTACGCCTAGATTTCCACAACCTACAAGGTTGACACCACAACAATTGGAATTAAAAAGAGCAAAAGGGATTTGCTACAGTTGTGATAGCAAATACACTAAAGGTCATAAGTGTGCTGAGAAGAAATTATTTTACATAGATTGTGAAGAGGAAGAAGAAAATGAACAAGAAGAGGATATACACTAGGAACCAACCCTAGAAGAGGAAGAAATGAATCCAACCATATCATGTAATGCAATGGCAGGAATTACCACTCCTCAAACTCTCAAGATAGAAGGACATATCAAGAAGAAAAAGGTAATAGTGTTGATTCAGGTAGCACCCATAATTTTATTCATTATAAGGTAGCCAAGGAATTAAATTGTTTCCTATACCCAGCACCAGAATGTCAAGTGATGGTTGAAAATGGAGGAACTATAAATTACTCTGGAAAATGCCCAATAATGTGTCCAGATTATCTTTAATGGTGAGTTTATTGAGCTCCCTAAAAGTTCTTTCTCTGCTCCCTATAATGTGTCCAGATTATAGGGAGCTCAATAAGCTCACCATTAAAGATAAATTTCCCATTCCTGTAATTGATGAATTATTGGATGAATTACATGGAGCAATTTATTTTACCAAGTTGGATCTTCGTTTAGGATATCATCAAATTAGAATGAAGACTGAAGATATTCTGAAAACAACATTTCGAACTCATGAGGGTCATTATGAATTTTTGGTCATGCCTTTTGGCCTTACCAATTCACCTTCTACATTTCAAGGGTTGATGAATTCCATTTTCAAACCCTTCCTTATAAAATTTGTGTTAGTATTTTTTGATGATATACTAATCTACAACAGGTCTTGGAAGGATCATGTTCAACATGTTGACAGGGTGCTCAAACTATTGGAGGAGAAACAATTATATGTAAAAACATCCAAATGTTTCTTTGGAGTACAAGAGGTGGAATATCTGGGTCATATTGTATCTCATGAGGGTGTTAAGGTAGACCCTAACAAAATTAAAGCCATTAAGGAATGGAGATTCCCCATAACCATAAAGCAGTTGCGAGGATTTCTCGGGTTAATAGGGTATTATCGAAATTTTGTTAAGAATTATGGGAGAATAGCAGCACCTCTAACAACATTATTGAAGAAAGACGCATTTTCATGGACTCCTGAAGCAACTAAGGCCTTTGAACATCTTAAAGAGGCAATGTGCCTAGCACCGGTCTTAGCTACGCCAGACTTCACAAAAACCTTTATCGTGGAATGTGATGCCTCAGGAAATGGAATTGGTGCTGTTTTAATGCAGGAAGGAAGACCCATTGCTTTTGAAAGTCGTCCAATCAAAGGAAAGTATTTACAAAAACCTATTTATGAGAAGGAAATGTTAGCAATACTGCATGCACTAAAGAAATGGAGAACTTATCTAATGGGAAGACACTTCAAGGTAAAAACTGATCATGATAGTCTTAAACACTTTTTGGAACAAAGACTATCTTCAGAAGAGCAGCAAAAATGGGTCACAAAGATGTTGGGTTATGACTTTGAAATAATCTACAAAAAAGGAAAGCTTAATGTTGTTGCGGATGCACTCTCAAGAAAGAATGAAGAGGTGGAAGCATTTCTTTGTGCCATTTCTATTATCCAACCAGATTGGATAACTGAAGCAAGAGATGAATGGAAGAAGGACAAAGATGTATGGACACTCATTCAAAAGTTGCAGCAAGATCCTAGTACATCCGATACATTTAGTTGGAAAAATGATTCCTTATGGTACAAAGATCGCTTATATCTTTGTAAGAATTCCCAACTAAAACAAAAGATTCTTCCGGAATTGCACACTTCTCCTTTAGGAGGACACTCAGGATTTTTAAAAACTTACCACAGGGTGAAGAAAGAATTTTTTTGGGATGGCCTTAAATCTGATATTCAAAAGTTTGTGGCGGAATGTTTGGTTTGCCAGCAGAATAAAGTGGAGACAATTAAGACCCCGGACTTCTACAACCTTTATCCATTCCAAGTCAGCGTTGGGAGGAGATTTCAATGGATTTTATCACAGGTTTACCTAAGTCTGAAGGAAAGAATGTCATCATGGTGGTAGTTGATAGACTTACCAAGTATGCACACTTTTGTGCATTATCTCATTCATTTAAAGCAAGTACAGTTGCTACTACATTTGTGGACAGAATTCAAAAGCTACATGGAAGCCCAAGGGTTATTGTGAGCGACAGAGATCCCATTTTTACCGGAAATTTTTGGACAGAGTTATTTTCTTGTTTGGGTACTAAATTAGCTCATAGCTCATCTTATCATCCTCAATCTGATGGTCAAACTGAGATAGTAAATAAATGTTTGGAAGGATATCTTCGTTGTTTTGTATCCGATAAAAAAACACAATGGGTCAAGTGGTTACCTCTCGCTGAATGGTGGTATAACACTTCCTTCCATAATGCAGCAAAAATGACCCCATTTATGGCACTTTATGGATATCATCCACCATCCATCACATCATCTTTGAGGGAAAATTCGAAGGTTCAAGTAGTGGAAGATCACATCGAGCATCAGCAAGAAGTTCTCCAACTCTTAAAGGATAACCTGAATTTGGCACAAAATCGAATGAAACAACAGGCAGATCAACATCGCAGCTAGAGAAGTTTTGATGTAGGAGATTGGGTATTTTTACGGCTACAACCATACAAACAAATGTCCCTCAAGCAAGCAAAGAAGGATAATAAATTATCGCCAAAGTACTATGGTCCTTACAAGGTGTTGCAAAAGATCGGTACTATGGCATACAAATTGGAGCTTCCTGCTTCTTCGCGAGTACATCCAGTTTTCCATGTTTCATGCTTAAAGAAGGTTATAGGTGAAAATCTTCCAGCTCAAACAATATTTCCAGAACTTGATGAGGAAGGAAAAATCATATTGGAACCTGAAGCGGTCACGGAAACAAGAACTCGACAACTACGGAATCGATCAATTTCAGAGTATCTCATCAAGTGGAAGAACTTACCCACCGAAGATTCTACATGGGAGGATGAGAATTTTATACAGAAGCACCCAGAGCTACTCAAGCGTTCAGGACAACACTTTTTTGAAGGAGAGGGGCATGTTAGGTCCCTATATTACTAGTATAGTCCCTTATCGTTATTAGTGTAACCCCCTTATTGTTATTATTGTACCCTTGTAACCCCCATTTTGTTATTATTGTGCCCTTAAATTATTATTGTTAGGTCGGCTAGGATTACATTGTGGCCCACTAGGATTACATTATGACCACATAGACTCCTATATATAGAAAGGAGGTTTTGTAAAGTGAATAATCCAAGAATTGTTCATTTATGTAATGTATTGGAGGTTTCCCCCTCGAAGTGGCTTATTTATAAGGCGTTGATATCTCTTTTCTTATATTTTTGGAGCTGGTTACACAACATTTATAGTCTTTTTTATCGTTGGATCTATACCCTCTTCTTTGCGTATGCTCTTTGCTCTGCGCTATGTGCGATCTCAGAAAATCAGAAACAGGAAGACAAGATTTTTCTACTACATATTCTCTTTCCCCGCGACTTTGTGTGATCTTGGGAAATCAAAAATAGTGAGAAAAATATATAATTGTCAGTAGTAAAAACTAGGAATCTAACATTATGTCGTAAGGCTTGTATTTTTTTGTTTGCACGAATTGTGTTTTTTTTTTTTTTGAAGGGAAAAGCACTCACATCAAAGAGGAAAAAAAAACAAAAACCCCCTTTCCTCCTTTCAAACAATTATATAATCCTTTTACTAGCTCACTTGGTGTAAAGTTGTTGTATGAGAATAGAGATCTTGGGTTCAAGTCTCTTTCTCAAGCTGATTTTTATAAAAAACTATTTGTTAAGTTACATTTTCTTAAAAAGCTTTTGGAAAGTTGTCAGTTTTAAAAAGGGGGTTTAATTTAAAAATCACATGTAAAAGTAACATTTTAAAAATGACTCTCACTTATTTATAAAAGTGGGTCATATAAAGTAGTTTTTTTTTAAATGAGCTTATTATATTAATTTTAGAAAAGCAGGGGGGAGGAGGGAGGGGAGGGGGGGATTTTTTTAAAAAGTACAACTTCATCATCAACTTTCAACCTATGACGTAACTATTCGGCATCCACTAGAACTTCGTTTTCAAAATGGCATAACTTCTTTATCCAGAAGTTATTTTTTTTAATTGGCCTAATTTTTCTAGATCTTTCCATTGGAGTAGTTGGCTTCCACCTTTTCAGCTTTAGTTTTTTATTAAATGGAAAGTGCATGCTCGGTTATGCTTAATAAAACCAATTATTTCCAATGGCTATCCTACATGGTAGACTTACTTAGAAGTAAAGGGCTTTATAGAATAGCCACAGGACAAGAATCTAAACCTATCGATGGAGATAAGGCCGCTAAATGGGAAAATAAACAATAAGCACGAGGGTTGATAGGAATGCCCATTGTTCAAGATCTTAGATTTCATATCCAAGAAATTGACTCCCCTACTGAAGCTATGAAAAAGCTAAATATTGTTTTTGGAATTAAAATGAAATCAGAGCCCACCAGCTTGAAATTAAGTTTCTTACTTTGGACCACCATAATTTCTCCTCTATTGAATATTTTTTGTCCAAATTCAAGACCCTTAGACTTATTTTAGAAGGTTTTAAGGTCAAAAAGAAAGATGGTAGCCTTATCTATTCCATTCTTGCTAAGCTTGGCCTTGCATACTCTTTATTTGTTTCCACCTCCCATTCCACTAGAGAAGCCCTCATTTCTCAAGGAATAGACTATAAGTCCCCCTCTTTTGATGCCTTTTGCGGTTCTTTGATAATAGAAAAAGAAAAACGCTTGCACCTTGCTATTATTAATACTCGAAACTCTTCTAAGAAAGCCTTAGTAGCCCAGCAACAACCATATCTAAAGAATCCTAAGAAACAACATCCTAAAAAGAATGGTCCTAAACCAAACAAGGGTCTTAAGAAATTTCAGCCTCAAACTAAAAAAGAAACTCCACAAACTGATAAGGCAAATAAAATCAAAGGGAAGAAGACAGATAGACACTGCAAATTTTTTAATCGTGATGGCCACGTAGAATCAAAATGTTTTAAGAATATAGAAGCCTTGGAAGCATAAATGAAGAATCACAACATCAATTTTGAGAACTCTTCAACTTCATCTTCAGGAATGGCACTTTCTGATTTTGGTTGTCAATTGAATGTATCTTCTTCTTCTCATTCTCATGAGTGGCTCATTGATTCTAGAGACTCTTACCACATGGCCAAAAATAAAGCCATGTTTTCTACTTTAAATAATTGTAACACCAAAAGCATTTATGTTGGTGATGATAGATCTCTTAGTGTTGTAGGGTCTCGAAACATTCATCTAGATAATGGTTAGTTTAATGATGTATTATTTGTTCCTACCTTGTCCTGCAACCTTCTATCTATTTATCAGATAACTCATTCAGGTGAAGGGAAAAAAGTAGAATTCTCACCTCATGATGTTGTAATTAAGGACCTAAGAGATCCAAGACATATTTTAGCTACTGGAATTCCTAATGATTCCACAACGTTGTATAAGTTTGACAACTTTGGGCCATCATGTCTTCCTTCCATTTTTGTTGCTCGTAATGATGAAGTGAGAGAACTTTGGCATGAGCGATTTGGTCACTTAAACTATCATTATCTTCAAACTCTATGTAAATAAAATATGGTGATAGGTCTTCCTATGGTTTCTTATCGAGATGGTGTTTGTTCCGGATGTGTACTCAGAAAACATCATCGGGATAGTATTGACAAACGTGCTGCTTGGCATGCTTCAGCCCCTTTGCAGCTTGTGCACAGTGATTTATGTGCTCCACTTCCAGTTGTTTCTTTATTTGGATACAAGTAATTATTAACTTTCATTGATGATTTTTCCAGACGCACTTGGGTATACTTCTTAAAACTCAAGAGTGAATTTTTTAACATGTTCTTGACCTTTAAGGCCTTTGTTGAGAAAAAATTTGGACATCACATTCTTAAGTTAAGATCTGACAATGGAGGAGAATATGTTAACAAAAAATTTATCCACTTTTGGCATTAAATTGCAAAATATTGTTCTGTATACTCCACAAAAAAATGGTGTAGTTGAAAGGAAGAATCACACTCTAAAGGAAATGGCTAACTGTATGCTTCAATCTAAAGGACTTAGTCTTAATTTTTGGGTAGAAGAAATTAACTATGAAAATTACAGTAAATCACACTCCTACTAGGTTTTTAAGGAATATAACTCCATAAGAAGCGTGGAGCTCAATCAAACCAGATGTAATTCACTTTCGTGTGCTTGGAAGTGAAGCTTGGGCCCATATTCCAGATGCGAAACATAAAGCCTTAGAACCTAAGAGTGAAAAATGAATTTTTGTTGGATATTATGAAGATGTAAAAGGATATAGACTTCTTCAACCAAAATTCAAAAATGTAGTCATTAGAAGAGATGTAAAATTTGATGAAAATATATCAGCCTGCGACCCTAGTTTGGCGGGTGTGCCACCTTTGACCTGCGAGCCTGATTCGACATATGTTCCACATCTCTCTATCTATTCTATTTTTGACAACATTCCTTCAAGTTCGGATGATGAAAGCATGGATGACTATCCTCCTCCACATCCTCAAGATCATCCTTCAGCTCCACATCTTCCAAGATGGGTTCGCTCTACTTAGGATGTAGCATGTTCTGTTGCAGGTGACCCTACATATCAATGTCATACACGTTCTAAGTTTGAAAGAGCCTCTTCCTTATTGGCTCAAGTTACCGAAAATCCTGATCTAGACACCTTTGAAGAAGCTGATTGGGATGAAGCTATGAATGAAGAATATCGTTCCTTATTAGAAAATGATACTTTGGATCTTATTCCTCTTCGAAAGGGAAAAAAACATGTCATATGCAAATGGGTTTACAGAAAAATGTTTGGACCAGATGGAAAAGTGGATAGACATAAATCTCGTCTTGTTTCTAAATGATTTTCACAAGTTGAAGTCATTGACTATACTAAAACCTTCTCCCCTGTTGCCAAAATGAATTCTATCTGCCTTGTTCTTTCCCTTGCTGCCTCCTTTAAATGGGAATTCCATCAGATGGATGTTAAATCTGCCTTATTACGTGGGGATTTGCATGAATAAATCTACATGGAACAACCCACGACTTTATCAAAAATGATTCTAGCCTTGTTTTTTGCCTTAGGAAGTCTCTTTATGGTCTCAAACAAGCCCCTTAGACTTGGTATGCCAAAATGGATAGCTTTCTCTTAGATAATGGATTTTCTAGATGTCATTATGACAACACAGTCTACACCAAGAAAGTGGGTAAGTCCTTAATCATCCTTGTTCTTTATTTTTATGTTCTTATCCTCATTGGTATTTATCCCAACCATATAAACCATGTGAAATATAGGCTCAAAAAGAAGTTTGAAATGATAGACCTAGGACACTTGCATTATTTCCTAGTCCTCAAGCCTTGCAATCCAAAGAAGGTATTACCCTTTCTCAGTCCAAGTATGCATGTGATCTTATTTTCCACTTTCACATGGAATAATACAAGCTAGATCCTTCTCCCTTTAATTCCGGAGTCAAGCTTTCAGTAACTTTTACTACCCTTGAAGTTGATGCAACCTTATACCATCAACTTGTTGGTAAACTTCTATATCTCACCCATACCCATCCTGACCTTTCCTTTGTCGTTGGTCTTGTTTCTCTATTTATGCACAAACCTCATGAAAGTCACTAGAAATTAGCTAAAAGAATACTTTTATATATTCGAGGTAGAATTTAGTTTGAGATTCATTATAGTGTAGGAGCATCTCTATTTTTTTTGGTTTCACTGATTTTGATTGGGCTGGTGACCCCGATGATTGAAAGTCTACTGCAAGTTATGTATTCACTCTAGTTCAAGACCTATTACATGGTCTTGTAAGAAAAAAAGTGTCATCGCTCTTTATTTGACAGAAGCAGAGTATCGTGGTGTAGTTGAATCCAGTAAGGAATTCCTATGGCTTCGTCAGATCTTGTCTAAATTTGGTCTTCATCAGAAACATCTAACTACACTTTCATGTGATAATCAAAGCTCCATTTAGCTATGCAAATATCCAGTTCAACATCAGTGCATGAAACACATTGAGCTACACATACACTTCATCAAAAATATCATTCATGATCGTGTTCTTGAAGTGCAGTATTATTCAACCAATGATCAAGTTGCATATTTACAAAGGCTCTCACAGAAGCAAAGTTTACCAAACTTCGATATATGCTTGGAGTTCAATAAATTTATCATTAAGGGGGGATAGGCACTAATGCCTCCTTTGTTCTCCTATTGTGTCAGCTTTGTAAATCCTTCAATCGTACCCCTAGTTTTTCTTAAGGGGGGGTGTTAGGATATTCCAACACATAAGAAATAGTCTCCTATTGTGTCACCTTTATAAATCCTTCAATATTATCCCAAGTTGTTATTAAGGAGGGATGTTTGGATATTCCAACATATAGGAAATATTTAAGTATAACTTGGTCTAGCATAGAGTTAGGTAAACTGTGTTTCTTTACTATGTACATTTGTAACTTATAATCTAACGATCATGATATGTAGTGATATAGTGGTTCATTCTCTCCTCATTGTTACCAACACTTGATCCATGGCTTAACACCCAATTGGTCCATGATCTTTATTTAAAGAGCATGGAGGTCATTTTTCCGGTAACTGTTTATGAGAGAAGCTTATGTAAATTTTCTTTCTTTATATTAATAAATTTCCTAAAGTGGTCGTGTTGGCTCAAGTCGTGGACTATTTCCCTCTTTGAGGGTTTTAACTACGTCAAATATCGGTGTACTGATCTCTGTTCTGTTTGTGAGTGGTGACTTTTGTGTTTGATCTAAGGAACTTACCTTGTAAATTCCTACACCAACTTCTTCTGGTCGATGCTATTATGAAATAGATTTTTCAAGGCCTTCCACATAGCATATGCAGTCACCTTCCCATGTAGACTCGAGACAATATGATCTCGAACTCCCTCTAACAATATCCTTCTCGCTTTTTCTAACTTCTTTTGACATGCATCAAGAAGTTGGGCATCTGCTGTTGTAGGCTTGAGAATATATGTATCTGTTGGAGCAAGTTCCCCTGGGTAAAGAAATTTTGGATAAATTTTAGTTAATTTTTTATTTGAAGCGCTACGCGGATATATCAAGGGAATTTGGTGTAGGTCAAAGTCCCTTAACTATTGTAATGGGTAAAAGAGAAAACCATGAGTCTAAAACCATGGTTTGAGACCATAGTATGTGTGTATTTGAAAATATATAAATATGTAAGAGTCGAGTGAAGAAATACATGAGATGGTATAATAATAGATCGATAGATGCTTATGCTTATGTTTTGATCTAGTTTTGGGTCGGTCTGGGTAGAAAGGCTCTTGTTGGTTGTGTGCACAGACTCTGTTGTTGTGTGTGCATAAGAGAAATATTGTATTGATTGAAGATATATTAATAAAGAAGGCAATTTTGGCGAACCCTGACTTTATATGATTTTAATAGTGGTTGTTCAAGATTTTTTATGCATTTTATATGCTGCTTATTATAGATCTGGATCTGTTCAATTGAATGAATATGTGTTTCCATGATTTATAGTCAAATTGGTACATTTCATTTATGTGTAAGTATTGTTCTGATTAAATGTTAGATCTGAAGTATAACAATCTATCTGTGTAAAGGTTTATTTTGTAACAATATGTGAATACACAAGGGATAAGTCTGTTTATCACTATCTAGGCACACAACTGATTTACTGTTTGTCTGCAATTAGATCTGGTTCTATGAAGTTGCACAAAAGGCAGTAGGTATTATATCAGTTGGACCCACATCAAAGGCTCCCTCAGGGTGCGAAAACCTGGTTCCAACACCTCCTATACTGCTTCGGGTGAGACTTTGGTCTGCGCAGCAGATCACTGTAGAAAGGGCTAGTAGTTGGAGGGTTTTGTTGGTTACATGATTACTCTGAACCTGGGTCAAGACCCCTCAAGCCAAAAAATGGTTATGTTGTTAGGACCGGGATCATTTTGAGAGAGAGTTGATGTGGCACCTGACAAATAATGAATTGCAAGATTGACTTGACAAGATGGTGTATGAATTTGCGATCCAAGAAAATAGAAGCCCTAAATTGTCTATTGAAGAATTGGCACAAAGGTATATCTACAACGAGTTCCACGAAATTTTCTTTTCTTCCTTTGCAACCAAGTTGCAAGAGTGATTGCCTTGGCTTGCTGAATTCCAGAACTGCGCAAAGGACGACGCGATCACCAAGTGAACCCCAGAGTTGGTACAACAATTGGAGAAATATAGAAATAAGATTAACCATGCAGTAGATCACTAGATCGATATTTTTATGGGATTTTTTGTGACTAAATTCACTATTGATATTCTTGTATCATATTTTGAAGCCGAAAGGAGATTTTTCAAGCGCACTAGAGGTAAGTTCTTGTGCCTACTGGAGTTTTGGATTAAAATTATTTTGTGTGAAAAGGGTACTCTGTGCAACCATATTGAGTGAATGTACCGTAGAGGCTCACCTACGCGCAGTGGAAGAACTTACAGAGTAGACCTAGAAGAAGGTTTTGTTTATAGCCCTCTCAAAGGTAAATTTGATAGTGACGAGGAGTCTGAAATTAGTAGCTCTGGTGAATCTACGCACTCAGAATAAGAGGAATTTCAAGATAAGGCTATTCTTGGGTCATTGGACATAGTTTAGATCCTATCCACTCCACTTCGAATCTCATCTCACTCTAACAAGCCATCCACTCCACCTCCACCTCCACCACTAGACGCTGATATGGTCGCCTCCATAAAGTACCTAATTTTTCGCGTATCAGGAATAAAGACGTGGACCAATTATGGTTTGTTACAAACGTTGTATGGATAGCACAAAATATCAATAATGATAATACTAAGAAAGCGCAGCTGGCTACTGCATTTCTAGAACGCGCTTTGGAGTGGTACATAATGTATGAAGCAACAAACCCTAATGCAATAATTGAGAATCTGAAGGCCACATTGAAGGAACCATTAAAAAATCTGAAATCATATGCTCAATGTGTGATTGAGATAAAGAAATCCACCAAGAAGTGAATGAATCCGTATGGGAAGCAGATCAATGTTTGAATTGCACCATCATAGATGGAGGATTTGTTATTGATGATACACATCAAAAAGAGTGGTTCATTGCCATGCTGCTACCACATCCGCACTAGTCCTTAAATCAACAAAATATTGTGACTCTGGTTGAAGTTGTGGAGATTTAAATGAAATTAGAAGCCTCGCCTGTCTCAGCTGCATAGGCTAGGTCTTAGCACATTCAGAACCAACTAGCTGCACTACACTTAGATATACAAAACCTGCACCAAGAGAAGGGGAAGGACGTATGCACAAGTGTATGGTGTATATGGTGTAGAGTTTAAGGGGATCATAAAGATCAGTGTCATGTATATAATGATCATATAACAGTCGGAGGACTCAACTCTATTAAGAGCGCGGCAGGACCAAGTGGCACCCCCACATTATGGTGTGCGATTTTTCAAGTAGCGGGTATGCACACAACAGACTTCTGCCCTAGGATTAGTAAATATATCCCTGAGCTTAAGCAACCTTTCTGAAATTTTTTTTGATCGATGGGACATGATGAGTAGAACTGTCGTAGCTTTGATTTGATGATTGATTGAGCTGGCTTATATAGGATGTAGTCAAAAGGATGGGATCCAGGGTAACCTGCATCTCCATATCGACGTGGTGGATTCCAAGGTCGAGGCCATGGAAGATAAGGAGGAGCTGGTTGAGGAAATTGACACTTAATTTTCTATAAATGTGGGGACATTGGTCATTACGTGTGTGATTGCCCAAACCCAGCACAACAATCCTGCAGGTATTGTAGACAATTTGATAATGTTATTGAAGATTGCCCTATATTGATTACAGGAATGCAGGAAAAGAAACCGCAGACTCCCACTAAAAATATTCATATGGTAAGAGTTGAGATTCCCGAAGAAGAACCAAGTGTGAATATTGTTACTAGGAATGGTGCAACAACTGGTGAAGACAAAGGAAAAAATATCGATATTGATCTCTGGATATGAAAGGTTCCTGAAAAGAAGGAAGGATTCAACTTACAGAGGGAAAAGGAGACTTTTGTAGAAGTGAAGAACGATTTTGCAGATATGGGCTCAACATCTAAAGCATCAAGCAAGCCTATGGACGTGGTCGAAGGAGATGCAGAGCTAAAGCACTTCCTGCATGCTTGCATTAAATTGTTGCGCAATAAGAAGGTAGTCGAGAACCTCCAAGAATTAATAGACCACTGCGCAAAGAAGGAACAAGCCCTGATAGAGTAGAAGGTTGTCAATAATATTTATATGAATAAAAAAAGAATTGGACGAGAAATGTGCTTAACTACTCATATCAATGCATACAAAATGGATCAGGTTATCTTAGATTTAGGGTCTGATGCGAATGTCTTACCAAAGCAAACTTGGAAGTGAATGGGAGAATCAAATTTGGAGTGGTCCATTATTTAGCTGGCCATGGTGAATCAGAAAGATATTATCCCATTAGGAATACTCTCGTAGGTAGTCGTGGGTATTGAAGATCCAGGTGCTCGCAGAATTTGAAGTTATCCATATTTTTTATGATACCGACCCATATTCTGTATTGTTGGGTCTGGATTGGGCTATCGATATGGACGACATCATTAACCTCAAGCACGGAAGTATGGTGTTTAAAATTAATGGAACCCAAGTTGTGGTCCCTCTGGACCCTGCAGAAGGAGAAAGATACACTGAGACGATGTGCACAGAAGATGATGCTAACCATATTTATAAGTTAATTGCACGGGATGAAGACTGGATCAACCCAAAAACATATGGTCAGCTTAATTGGGATAAGGATATTTCATGCTTTTCAGATTAAGATGAGGAGATAGACAACTGGAAAAACTATTTGCACGAAGTATTTGCACTACGCTGCAATCAGGCAATAAAACATCTTTGATGCGTATCCTCAGAGGTACGAGATTTTCCTTATTATGATGGGTTGAGTAATGTTAATCTATTTTTAGAAGAACTTGGAAAAAACATTCCAAAAGCACAACTATTCCATGCACTAGATGTAGCTTTACGCTTGACCCTAGCACACTGGTGGGAGATGCACAAAGGTAACTTGGATAATTGGGGAGAATGTACCTGTATAATGGATTTCCGATTTGAGCATCTAAATACCAAAATAGGAAAGACCTATTCTGAACAAGGTAATCTACACAAATATCTGGCTAGATGGACTGAAGCATGGGGCAAAGAGTTGAAGCCAGAATGGGTGCATATATTCATCCACACTTTGGGGAAGGTGCCTACAGACTGGTACCTCGAAACTGAGCTATGACGAGGAACTACTGAATGGAATACGCTTACAAAATTTTTTATCCTGACCTTTAGTTTTAAAAGTGGGTTTGAATCTCTTAATGAGCCATTACAGGATATTCAAGAATTCATCTTTGACATCACAAATTCATCAGTGGAACGCGCCTTGCTACATGGGATGCACAGATGAGGGACATCATGGACTGTCGAAATCTGTCAATCGAAGATAACGAAGAATTCCCAAGAGACATTACTATTCCTGAGACTGAAGCAAAACACATATTTTTGGGCCTAAATTTGAGTTCTCTAATGTAACTAAGCCTCTGAAGATTATACAAGTCAATATTGGCTCATAGGAATATCCAAAATTAGCAAAAATAGGGGACTGTTGGGATGATGATACGGTGGGAAAGGTCGTCAAGCTATTAACTGAATATCGGGAGTTGTTTGCGGAACTTTCTAAACTGGAGGGGATTATAGGATACCTTGGGGTAATGAATATCACTTTGAAACCAGATGCATGACCTGTGAAGAAACGCCCGTATAGGTTGAATCCCAAATCCAAGCAGAAGGTCAAAGAGAAGTTGGAGAAAATGGTGGCTACAAGGATCATTGAACTAGTAGAAGAGTCTGATTGGGTAAGGCCTATGGTGGTTCAAGACAAGAAGACCAAGGGAGGAATAAGGATTTTTGTAGATCTGCGCAAATTGAATGATGCTTCTGTGCATGACCCGTCCCCAACTCCGTTATCTGATGAAATACTATACAATGTGGGTGGGTAGGAGGCCTACTCATTCACGGATGGATTCTCTGGATACTATCAGATAAGAATCGTGCCAGAGGATAGAAGAAAAACAACCTTTGCGATAGAGTGGGGATCCTTTCAATACACATTCATACCATTCGTTCTGAAGAATGCGCCAACTATCTTCTTGCACGTAGTAGTAGTTTCGTTCAAGGAATACATCCACAAATTCTTAGAAGTATACTTTGATGACTAGACTATATTGGATTATTAAAGAAGCATGTGTCAAGCATGCACCTCATGTTGGATACTTGTTGGAAGTATCAGATCTCACTCAACCTGAAGAAGTGTATATTTGCATCCCTTTCGGGATCTTTCTCGGTCATATTGTTTGTCAGCAAGGATTTATGGTGGATATAGCAAATATTGTTGTTATTGTTAACCTAGAGGTTCCCACAAATGTAAAAAATTTGCACACAATTTTGTGGCACACAGGGTATTACAAGAATTTTATTCAAGGTTATGTGCTAATCACTACACCATTGAAGAATTTTCTAAATAAGGATGCCTCATTTTTCTCGGACACAAACTTCCAAAAGAGCTTTGAATTTATTAAGGATAATATGGTCACTACGCCCATATTGGTTTTCCCTGATTTGATAAAGGAATTCCATGTACATGTCAATGCATCCTACATCACGTTAGGAGTTGTCGTAGCGTAGCCCAGAGCAGGGGATATTGACCACCCTATTGCATTTGCGAGTAGGAAATTTTCAAGTGCGGATCACAACTACTCAACCATGGAGATGGAAGGATTAGCTATGGTCTACGCATTGCAGAAACTCTGCCACTATCTGTTGGGAGGCCATTTTAAGATGTTTACTGATCACTCTTCTTTGAAGTACCTGTTCAAACACCTGTGTTAGGGGGGGATATCTACAGATGGCTTTTATTATTTTAGGAGTATGAATTTGAAGTAATTGTGAAACCAGGAAGACTGAACGATGGGCCCGACCATCTATCGTGCATTGAAAATGGAGAAGAGCATACTAACTTGGAAGAAGGACTACTTGACGCACAGTTATTTTCCATTAAGTCAGTAGATGACCACTTCGCTTATATAATTCATTTCCTAACCACTGGAAGTGCACCCCTAGACTATATGGTGAAACAAAAAAATTATTTGGTCATGCAAGCAACTAATTTTACCTTGATTGTTGGCCAACTATAAAAAATGGGGGCGGATGAAATATTGAGGAGATATGTGTTGGAATTCTAATGACATGATATATTAGCAAAAGCTTATGGAGGGATTGTAGTAGGTCATTAAGCAGGGAAATAAACTTCACATAATATCTTACGGGTTTGTTTGTGGTGGCCAACCATGTACAATGACACACATGCATATTGTCACACTTGTGATGTATGTCAACGAACGGGGAGACCATCGCATAGGGATAAAATTCCCCTGGACCCACAAATGACTTTTGCAAGCTTTTGAAAAATGGACCCTTGACTTCGTCAAACCCATTAACCCTCTAGGAAAGAAGACATGTGCTTGTTATATAATCACTGCGACGACCTATGTGACTCGATGGGTCCAGGCTACGCCTAAGATCTTGATGAGTGACCAAGGAACCAACTTTGTGAATGAAACAATTCAAGATTTGACTGAAGAATTCCAAATACACCATCAGAAGAGTACACCATATCACCCTCAGGCAATTGGTTTAGTGGAATATTTTAATAAGCTAATGTAGAACACGCTTACTAATATTTGTAATACTAACCGAAATTGTAATGTTCCAAAATTTTCATTAAGTTAATTGGAACATTAATTTTGCTTTCCTTTTTAATAAAAAGAATAAAATGGGTAAGGGGGCCCATGAAGAAGAATAATAAGCACTCCTAATATGCAAAGGGGTTACCTAAGTGGCTTATTTTTCATCTCCTAGTGTGAAAAGGGGAAAATACAAGAAGACTAGGTCAAGTTTGACCAAGTCAACATCATTGCCTAAAGAGGTGAAGCTTGCATGAGAAGACAGCGCAGTTTTGAAAGGAGGGATATCATTGGATGAGAGAAACACTAATGGGTGGTGTCCATGGCAAGGAATCCTCCTCTTGGCATAAAAGAGGGAAGGAGAGCCATTGCTCATTATGTTTGAGATTTTGATTTTGGTCTGCCCTCTCTAGTTGTTCAACTGAGATAGTTGTGCTGCTTAGCACAAGGGAGATTCCTATTTAGGAGTTTCCTCTCCTTCATTTGGAAGCATTGGAGGACCTATTATTCATTCTCCTCACATCCAGGCTTGAGGCCAAGCTAACCATCCTCAACTACAACATTTTCCAGTGAGGCAGAAACGTTGAGTTGTTGGGGGTTGCAGTGAGGATTCATTATCACCCATTTCCGGAGCTAGTTTCGCAGAGGAGGAGCTCATTATTTCTCTGGGAGATTAGTGAGGAATATCCTGGAGCTTAATTGTAGATTTTGGCATTGGGCCATATGTTTCATCTCATTCCCAGTGCAGTCTCTTCCCCATATTGCGTTATTTTCATAGGGCACTTGCAGGAGGGGTTCACACTGTGGATTGGAGGGTGTAATCTTCAGTGAAGGGAGCAGCCTTTCACTTTGAATACCATTGGAGGAGGTTTCTTAATATTTTGTAGCATTTATATCCTTCTCCATTTTTTTATTTTAATTGAGTTGCAGTTGTTACACTACACTCCGAAATTTTTCCAATTTGTACATTTTGGCCAATCCCTTGGACGATTGTTGTAGTATTGTTTTCTGAGGTTGATATCTTGCTCCCCCACTTTATTTGAGCTTGATATTGCTATATCATTGTTTCTATATCAGTTTTAAGTCATTTATCACTATGGACTGCGCAATCATAGCTTGTTACTAGGTTGTGTAGCTGTGCACTTTCACTTTTGCATGTACATCTGTCTTGGGGATGATCTGGCCTATCTTGAGAGGTCTTTCCTCAATTTCTTGTATATATATTTGTAGCTGCACATAATATAATGGTTATGCTCTCTTCTTGCACCATATGTATTGATTTTTCACTGCTGCTACTTGTTGGAGTTCATGTATTGCTGTAGCTCTCCCTTTTGAGCATTGTTTGAGGTACCTAGGAGTGGAGGATCTGAATAACCCACCTAGGGTTATTTCTTTGAGCTAATATTCTGGAAGTGTAATGTATGAAGGGTTAAAAAAGGGATCCAAGTCCCATTTCAGATTATTTTTTCATTAGCTTCCTTTTACAGCGTCCCTCTGGACCCTATTATGGAAAATCCTAAATTGGGAATATTACAATGGTATCAGAGCTTCGAACTTGGCTCAGCCTGTGAAGTTCAAATAAAAAAGACAGAAGAGGTCAAGATGATGTAGAGGATGATATTTCTTTCATCAATTTTTAGATCAAGCAAAGACCTCTCCGAGGATGTTGAGAAGACTGAAAAAGAGAAGAGGAAGGACCATGCACTTCCTACTCCCACCAAGGAGGAAAAATGGAGCATGAAAAACACTTGGAATTCAAGATTATAAGTGAGTATATTACTGAATACCAAGAAAACCCTAGATCCTTCCAAGAGACTCTATCTTTTCCATAATGTACTCAGTAGAAAGAAGAGAGAAGACCCCACAGCTATGGGATGATGAGAGGCAATAGGTTTCTATTGTCCACATTCGATGGATCACTCACATGTGCAGCAGAGGTTTGGGTGAAGAAGCTAGAGGCTTTCTTCCTACTACACCTTGTAGTAGACAAAGAGGCTGTAGAAGTGGCAACACTACACCTTGAGGGTGAAGCAAAGGCTTGGTGGTTCAGCCATTGGAGTCATGCAAGGGTTTCTACTCTTGCTTATTTTTCTCAAAGATTGATCAGAAGATTTGGTCAAAAGAGGGAGGAGCCTTCACCACCAGTTGAAGAGGCACATACCAGCGTTGTCATAGTGATGGAGAAGCAACCTTCATCTCTAGAAATTGAGGCAGCCAGCACTATTGAGGAAGAAACTCTTGCAGCAAAACAAGGTTCTTCTAAATCTCTCCAAGGTATGCCTAAGTTTTTATCGCTCATGGAGGATTTTACATCTTTATATGCTGATTGTCTAGAGCAGGAAACTTTCACTGCACTGTGCCATCATCTTCATAAACCATTGATGTGTTTTGCACCACAATTGAGGTTGGGGTTTGGAAACTCTGTCATGGAAGAGATTGCATTTCAATGTCCCATGAAATGCAAAGGCCAAAATCTTTTTTGGGAAGATGGTAGCCCTTGTTGGGGGAATACCAAGATGCAGGATGCAGGGAGACATCCACAAGTAGTTGAGTGGATGTGGATGGAAGGCAAGAGGATGGTGAGCCTCTTTCAAATCTATGACATAGGGCAGCAAGATGCAATGCTGCGTTGGCTACTCTTAAAAGAATTTGGCCAGCATAGGACCTGTCTTTTTTCACAGGATGTGAAGAAGGAGGAGGATTGGCAAGATACTTACACCATGGGGCAGAGAAGAGAATGGGTGCATTATGATGAGATGGAATTCTTATTACCACTCATTATGTCACCAGCACATATTTGGTATGGTGGGAATATGGAGGAGCAACAAACATTCTTGTTGCTCAGATGGTATTTGGATGTTGCAGGAGCAGGAGGAGGCACTAGCATAGTGCAAAGGGGCTGCTCCTTGGCCTTGGATGACCAAGAATTACCTTCTTCATGGGAGGGACTCTATATGTGAAGCAACATGATGAGTATAGTCTTTGAAAAGATCCATGTCAAAGAGTTGAGCTTTGAGATGACAGTGGCCCTACTCCATAGGCCAGCAGCGCTGTCACTTAAGAGCTGGGTGTTGATCAGCGGTTGTCATTGATGTCAACCCAATAAACACCAGGGGCTAACCCAATATTGCATGGGAATTTTTACCTACCAAATTAATATATTCTGGGTCAATAATTCTTTTGATGGTTTCTACTTGTTGAGATGTTTCCGTTGATATATGGCACGCCATGTAATTCTTCACGGTTTGAGAGATATTCATGTTTGAAGTTTGTACCCCTAGTCACTAGGCTAAAACCCCATGGGGTTGGGGCATGGGTCATTGAAAATTCATAATTAATTTTTTTTAAGCTCCTAAAATCCCTCCCACATTCACTTGTTGAAGCCCCTCTCAACCTAAGCATTTATATAAATTGTGATCCTCATTTCCTCCTTATAAAAGGGATTTCGCCATCTGAAACAGGTCATCGTAGCATTTGCACTCTAATTTTTTTCTATGAAGGTTCAGAAGCTGAAATTTTTATGAGGTGAAGCCGAAATCCTGAGGAATCTTTTGTAAAAATTTCAGATCAAGGTGCGCAAATTTTTTGGAGATATGATCTGTGGAAGTTAGGGCTTTTGTAGGCTCATGAAATTCATCTCAAAGAAGTGACGTTGATAAAATCGTCATAACTCTCTCTCTGAGTATCGGATTGAAATTCAATAAAAAGTGGCAGACATTGCACAGTTTTTCGTTTTTTCTCTATCAATTTCAGAGCCAAATGAAGAAACAGTGACATGTGGCACACCATACAAGTGTGCTCTGCTGAAGCAATCCATAATTAGGGCATTGTGACAGATTGGGTATAACTCTCTATTGAAGAATCCAAATTGGGTCAGACCTATGGCATTTGAAAGAGGACTCAGAGAACTACTATAGGACCGAAAATCATATATTTAGGATCTAAAATAACAGAGATACACCAGATTAAATATCGAGCTCCTAGAAGGCAAGAAAAAGCTAGATCATGTGTTGTCAAGGGTTGCTAAGGTCCAGAATTTCTACGGCAACAAAGCAAAGCAAGGTGTAGCAGAGGGTAGCATGAAAAGAGAAGCAACCAAGGTGCATAACAGCAGCAAGAAGTTCATCATATGAAGTCTTCAAGTGGGCAACACTGCATACAATCATTGTAAAGGTATCATTGTGCTTAGTCATTGTAAATACATTATTGTACAGATTGTACTAGTGTCTATCTGCCAAGGGTTGAAGAGGCAGTGTTGGGAGGTCTAGGATCATCATTAGGTGGTTGTGTCAAAGTTGGGGTTATGGTCTATTATATCTTATTCTTCTGCATCATTCTATATGATTGTAAAGTGGACCATTTTCCCTAGTACGGGAGTCCATTCATCTTTTATTCTTCTATAGGGTGGTAGGGTGGTGCTAGGGTGAGTTGTAGCTTATTGGGTGTTGGGGAATCCGTTCAATTGACTACTAAATAATCTCAGGCATTGGATCGTCCATCCAGTGGGAGATGGTGAAGAATTCTTTTCTAGATTCTAGGAAGTTGGAGCTTTATTTTCAATTGGAGTTGACTATTAAATAATTATTAGAAAAGCATTAGGTGGTTTTTGTCCCGGAGTGGGTTTCCACCTTAAAAACTGTGTGCATTTGTGTTCCTCTTGTTTGCTGCTATCATTGTAAAAACACTGATAATAATTTAAGATTAACTAATTCTCTAATTGAAAGGAATACTGATTCACCCCCCCCCCCTCTCAGTATTTCCAACACTGGGATTACTTGTTGAAGTGTTCCCAAGACCACTTCACAAGTGATGGATCTCGGAGGAATGTAGGAGATGAGGATGAGGGATTAATAGATGGGAGAATCCCTTACTATATTTTGATCTTCTTGGCTTGGGTTCACAAGCACAAGGGGAGATACCTACATGCAGCATTTATTGATTCTCCTTTCATGCATTCTTATGCATAGTATTTATTGATGGAGGAGTCCACTTGGGAGGGAATCCTAATGGATGTATATCAGCATATGGATAGATGCACAACCCGAGAGATGATGAGATGGTTGGCACAACCACTTCCCTACTCTGTTGCAGTAAGGGAAAATTTTCACTTGAGCCATTTCAGCTCAAAGACCGCAGTACATGATGAGAGAGGTAACTATTTGCTTTATGTTTTGCACTCTCTTATCTTTATGAGTAGCATATCATATAAAGGAGGAACTTTCCTTCTTGCACATTATGTTTTGTTGTACTTATGGTCGATTTTAGCAATTATGATGGCCATATTATTGGTGGACTGTGGGGGGAAGCCACAGGATTTTCGGTGTGCACCATTGGCACCAAGTTATGTTTTCATGATCTCATCTTGCAGGATGAATGTGGCATCAAAAAATTGGCTGAAAGGACACTTGTTGCACTATATATTGAGGCAGGCCAAGGATTCCCTACATTGGTTCCATGTGTGGAGCTATGTTTCACCTGCTTGCTCTCACAAATTCATGCTTCCATATTCTGCTAGTAGAACGTTGGACATGGGAAGCACCATTGGAGGAGTGGCACAAGAGTTGAGGATGCCCAGAGGGAGTGTGATTCACCATAATTCTCACGCTACATATTTCAGAAAAACAAGTGGGCTAGCCTTGATTTCCATGTTACACCTTTTGCCTTCAAATGAGAGGAACCATTTGGAGAGCTTGAGCTCTTTGGGGAGGCACCCCATGGGTGTTGGATTTGATGGTATGTCTTGGGTCTCTCTTGAGGATCATTATGTTTCAGCCATGTATTAGTAGCAGCCCCATATGTATCATAAGGAGGGAGAGACACATTGGGAGGATGTGCCCTTTGGGGAAAAAGACCTCCCTACTCTTTGCAGCACATACTCTAAGGGGAGTATGGAAGAGGATATGATCACCATGACAAGATATTTGTTTCTCCATGAGGTGAACCATATGATTTATTGGATACCATATGATGATTACTTCCAACTCATCACATATGAGATGATTTGGGCCAGCTTGATTTACAGCATTGGAGGAGAGATCCTTGGAGATCTAGACGTCATCTTACCACTTGAAGGTAACACTATTGCATCCCAAGTTCAGCTTTCACTCCAAACTTATCATAAGTGGAGAAGAGGATAGCATGGGGTAGGCTATGAAGCCTACCATGTTCAGATTTCCAGCCCACCTATTCTACATGAACCCAAGGTGGAGGATGATTTCCAAGAGTTGCCTAGTTGGAAGGTGACTCATTTTGCATGGTAGATTGCTTGGGGATGGAGGGTCCTCATGGGGAGAATGTCTCCCAACACATTTCAGACTCCATGCCTTGGGAGGACCTCTAGACATCATCTTGCCACTCTCTTGAGCACCTCACGTTTTCATGATGACAACTTGGTAGCTAATTTACATGCTAAGGAGAGGCAATGTGGGAGCTTTATTGATGAGGTAGCATCCTATTTCTTGGAGAAGATCATCATACATGGATGCTATAGGAGAGAAGAAGATGAATCATTCTACCCTTGCACTTGCTTGAGTACAAGCAATCTTTGGGAGGGGAGGACTGTAATGTTCCGAAATTTTCATTAAGTTAATTGAAACATTCATTTTTCTTTCCTTTTTAATAAAAAGAATAAAATGGGTAAGGGGGACCATGAAGAAGCATAATATTCACTCATAATATGAAAAGGGGTCACCTAAGTGGCTTATTTGTCATCTCCTAGTGTGAAAAGGGGAAAATACAAGAAGACTAGGTCAAGTTTGACCAAGTCAACAACGCTGCCTAAAGAGGTGAAGCTTGCATGAGAAGACAACACAGTTTTGAAAGGAGGGATATCATTGGATGAGAGAAACCCTAATGGGTGGGGTCCATGGCAAGGAAGCCTCCTCTTGGCATAAAATAGGGAAGGAGAGCCATTTCTCATTATGTTTGAGATTTCGATTTTGGTCTGCTATCTCTAGCTGTTCAACTGAGATAGCTGTGCTGCTTAGCACAAGGGATATTCCTATTTTTGAGTTTCCTCTCCTTCATTGGGAAGCATTGGAGGACCTGTTCTTCATTCTCCTCACATCTAGTCTTGAGGCCAAGGTAACCATCCTCAGCTACAACATTTTCCAGTGAGGCAAAAACGTTGAGTTGTTGGGGGTTGCAGTAAGGATTCATTATCACCCATTTCCAGAGCTAGTTTTGCAGAGGAGGATCTCATTCTTTCTCTGGGAGATCAGTGAGGAAGATCCCAGAGCTTTATTGAATATTTTTTCATTGGGCCATATTTTTCATCTCTTTCCCAACGCAGTCTCTTCCCCATATTGCATTATTTTCAGAGGGCACTTGCAGGAGGGGTTCACACTATGGATTGGAGGGTGTAATCTTCAGTGAAGGGAGTAGCCATTCACTTTCAAGACCATTGGAGGAGGTTTCTTCATATTGTGTAGCATTTATATCCTTCTCCATTTTTTTTATTGTAATTTAGTTGCAGCTGCTACACTGCACTCCGGCATTTTTCCAATTTGTACATTTTGGCCAATCCCTTAGACGATTGTTGTAGTATTGTTTTTCGGGGTTGATATCTTGCTCCCCCACTTTTTTTGAGCTTGCTATTTCTATATCATTGTGTCTATATCAGTTTACAGTCATTTCTCACTATGGAATACGCAGTCATAGCTTGTTACTGGATTGTGTAGTTGTGCACCTTCACTTTTGCATGTACATCTGTCTTGGGGCTGATCTGGCCTATCTTGAGAGGTCTTTCCTCAAGTTCTTGTATATCTATTTTTAGCTGCACATAATATAATGGATGTGCTCTCTTCTTTCACCATATGTATTGATGTTTCACTGCTGCTACTTTTTGGAGTTCGTGTGTTGTTGTAGCTCTCCCTTTTGAGCATTGTTTGAGGTACCTAGGAGTGGAGGATCTGAATAACCCACTTGGGGCTATTTCTTTGAGCTAATATTTTGGAAGTGTAATGTATGAAGGGTAAAAAAAATGGATCCAAGTCCCCTCTCAGCTTATTTTTGCATTGGATTCCTTATACAGCGTCCTTTTGGACCCTGTTATAGCAAATCCTAAATTGGGAATATTACAGAAATGATTGGGATGTGTGTGTGCCTGCAATTCTCTGGGCATATAGGAACACATGAAAGAGGTTGACAAGCAAGACACCATTCAGAATGGTGTATGGGCAGGAATTTTTTATGTCAATGGAGTATATTGTCCCAAGTTTGCGAATTGCAGCAACCACTAACATGGCTGAGCAAGATATTATGGAAGAACGATTGTCACAATTTTTCACCCTGGAAGAAGACCGATTGATTGCAGGTTTCCATCAGCGTGTACAAAAGGCACGTGAAAAGGCTTGACATGACAAGCACATTAGACATAATATTTTTAAGGAAGATGATTTGGTTTTTTTATATGATAGCAAGTTTGTGCGCCACCCAGAGAATTTAAAAATGCATTGGCTCAGATCCTATGTGGTTAAGGAGATTACATAGGGAGGTGTGGTCGGCTAGCCACTTTAGGAGGTAACGACCTTCCCATGTATGTAAATGGAATTCGATTAAAACCTTGCAGGGATATCCCTATCCCTGCGCATGCCAAATGACTATATGGTCGAAGGAGTGTCTGTGCGCCCCAAAATGTTGTGAGAGGGCGCAAGAGTGTAAAACATTCCCTCAAGAATTGGGGAAGCTGGCTTGCACGACAAAGATGGTGGATGTACAGAAAGGTGTGGAAATCACACAAACGCTGCGCTAGGAGGGTGAAAAAGCTGCAGAGGTGCCAAAAAATAGTCATTGGAATATTAAATCTGGATAAGAAAATTTTATTACCATTTGGAGGAGAGGCTAAACTGCATTTAATGAGGTGATTATGCCAGATTTGGAGTTGTTTTTCATTTATGGGGATACATTAATGAACATCATACTGTTTAGGTCACTCCAATGCTATTAATATAACAGGAAGGGTTGCATTAGTTCCCTTTTCTTTCCATGTGATTTGTTCTCTTTTCTTTCTATGAGTTTCCTGAAGCTTATGTCAGGAATCAACTCATTTTTCTACGAAGAGCTGCACAACCAAGGGCTAGGGTAATTAATTCCACCAAGAATGATTGCTACTAAGGCCACCTCCTCTGCGACGCCGGCTGATGAGACCCCTGCGTAGGCTACTGAGACCCCTGCGCTGGTCATTGAAACCCCTACGCCTACACCCCAGCTACAGAAATCTAAGAAGGGGCAGTTGTTTCGAGAAATAACTCCCTAGAGGTCGTTGGGTCAGAAACCTCCACAGATCAGGGCATACTATTCAAGAAGGACTCACACAACCAAACTTGTATGCTAAAAACTAGATATTATCATTTGTAGAACTCACCCATAGATCCTATGTTTGATGTAGATCCCGTGGGGTCCAAATCCCCAGCAACCCTTCTTCCTCTTCAACCTGGAAATCAAGAAGATACATGCACGGAAATCTAGTTTTACAGCATATATCTTTCCTAAATGTCAGTGTAATCCATGTGAAATATCATATAAAAAATAATAAGTGCTTAATTAACAATATTTTCACATATGCAAGCAGATATTAACACGTGAATTCAGGAACAAGATGGTTCTTCTTCATTACGAACAACATGTACAATAATAGAAAGGTGGAGAGATCACCTGAATCCTTCCACGATCTTCGAACAGACCGTCGTCTGGATCCGTCCCGCCCTTGCCTCACTAGGATTCTTTCAAGACTTGTGCACACGAGATGACATATAAGCTGATGAACATCTCCAGGAAACAAGGGTTTCCTGTAAAAATCTGGGAAGTGCAGGAGGCATGGGAAATTATACTTGAATGGGGCTCCAACAGAGTATAATGTCTATAATTTTCTCTCTCTCTTAGGCCATGCATATGAGGGGCTTTTATATTCCCTCAAAGTAGTTTCAATCTGTTAGAAACAGTTGGCCACGGGCTGGGGTGGTTGAATTACAGGAATAACCATCAACCCAGCCTCAAAAATAGGGATTTTTATATATTTTTTAATGATTTTAATGGAATACGCGGAAAATTATCTCTGGACTCGCGTATACACGTGGAAAAGTCTGGGCATATCCGCATATGGGATTTTAAACACTGTTTTTTATGAACTTTTATTCAATTCTGTGGGAATGGGTGCCCAAGGCCAAAGAGACAATCATGAATCACATGAGGGTGAAAAATGATGCTATAACAGATGCCCCCTAATATATGAGGTTAGAAGGGGTACATTATGGCCTAAATGTATTATGTGCATAGAAAGAACTTCGCGAGGACAAGAGGACTTCACCAGATTTCAGCCTGCCAAAAACCAATGAAATAAAACAGAGAGTCAGCTCATGTCTGAGGCGGGCATACCCATGCTCAGTCAAAAATATATCCATATAGAAAGTACAAAATATATCCAAAATGTATACAAGTATAACTGAACTGAAAGTACACAATGAATCATCTGAGCATGGCCCAGAAGTACAAGTCGGAATCGATGTCCAAGTATCACATATATCAAACTGATCAATAATACTGAAAATGGATGTCTGATCACAAAAGTAACTGAATCTCCAGGTACCAAATCATAAGGGGTGGAACACATGGTACAATCACGCAACTCGGGAGCCAACATATAGGATGTTACTGTACTGACACTGCAACATATAAAGGTGGACAACATCACTGGCAGAAACTGAATGGACTGTCAAAAGTGAACCGCAAAATGTTGATGCAACCCGAGGTCTTCACCGATCTCGATGGCACAATTCTACACAATGGGAATAAATGAGCTGAAGTCGACCATGTGAGAAATCTTTTGATTACCGGTCAATAATGTATACTGTTAACAAATGCGAGACAACCCACCGATAATGAAAATGAGTGTCAAGGTGCCCCAGTACAATCTAACAAGTGCGAATGAATGAGTTGAAGTCGAACACTTGGAAGAATCTACCAATCAGGAGGCAATGATTAATCCCCACTGTCGATAGCGAAGAGACTGCCACTGATGACTGCAAACCCTAAGGTACTAAAAAAAGACTCTAGACCTTATTCCCAGAGAAATGAGTCGGAGTTGATGGGAAAATATCTGATGGAAGGAAGGCATTAAGGCATCCCACATCAGTCCAGCGCAAGTGTAACCCGCAGGCCAAGATTTGGAAGGAATCGGACGAAGCAGAGTGACGGAACCAAACCGAAGTACGTTTCCGACATGCACAAGATGAAGCTAGCGCACGGAAGAAACCCTCTCAACCAACCAATAATGAAAGCTGACACAGAGGCGAGATATCCACCGATAGTGTCAAATGGAAATCAAGGTACTACACGAATCCCAAGTGTGATAATGTATGCTGACGTCGAACACAAGGAAAAACACTCAGTCAAAGACCCATAATGATGATCAAATGCTGAGCACAAGGTCACCTATCAATGATGGAAATAGGGCCAGGGTGCGGCTCTAGGTTTACTCGTAGAGCAATATGTCGTAGTCGATGAGATACAAACCCGCCAACAAGAATTCAATGGAGACCTTCTCAAACCAGCACGAGCAGAAGACCAAAACATCTAATGTGATAGAACAAGATACTGACAAGACCGGGAAGGCCGACTGAATAATGAGTCAAGAGACACCATAGAATGGCTGACTCTGGTTAAACTTCCCTTGAAAAAAAGCACGACTCGTGATGACCATGGCAGTAAAAAATGACACTGTATAAGTTTGTTATGCAGGAGGCAAAAAAAAACTCTCCATATGATTGGAAGAGATAACCAACCGAGGGAGAACTGACCAGTGAAACAAGGAAAAAGTTGAACCTAGGTCAAAACTAAAACCATCCCAAATGAAGGAAATATATAACTGTATGTGCTTTGTTCAAGGGTGACAAACTGATATTGTACTGCCATCAAATTATGAAGTAACATCCCGTTCCCGCTCTTTTTGTTATATTTGATTTTTTTTGTCTTTTTCATATAATAAGCCTGAAAAAAGAATAAAATAATGCTATGGTACAATGGATAGAACGATTATCAAGAAACAGATGCACTAGTTCCTGGGATAGGAAAGATCCTATGCTCAATGCAAGGTGGTGGAAATTGGTAAGCGATACTCAAAGGAATGTTCCATCCATGGGAAAAAAAGGGGTGTCAAGTCGTGATACCTAAGTGCATGCAAAGGTTAACTTGTACAGACAGTCAAGGTCAAAATATGGCTTAAACATCGAGTCCAAATGAAGCCGGCTAAAGGCCAGGATAAACAAGTAGCCAATATGCAATGTAGTAATACAACTCAACGACACCAGGGAGCCTCTAGGGTAATAGCCAGAAAAATGATAGTGAAGAAGAAGAAGAATGAAGCTTCAACACATAAGTCATGGCGGGACTAAAGAGGACTCCCGAGCATACATAAAACACAGCATGGGCAGCAAGTGCTAGCGAGGAACTAACTAGGAAGCCCATGTAGAGGAAGGCTCTACCACCAAGTCATGATTAAATAATCGGCGAGTGAAATGGGTGAAATACTCATGACCTGATGGGATCGACCCTATGGCAAGTGATCAGAATGGAGGCTAGTATGAAAAATGCAACAGAAAGAGGATTTCCTAACCTATATGCCAGTGAAGATCATATACCTGCCATGACAGGTCAGCAGTCATGGATAAAAAACCAGAAAAATCTCAACTTCATCAAACTGTACCTGAAAATATACCAATCTGGGCACTTACAAGCATTCGGGTTATGTAGCTTAAGATGGATTAAAAAAATAAGCATAACAAATTTTTGCAAAAATTTTCAATTTTTGGGCATAAATACACATGTTACCTCATATTTGGTTCATTGTTCCTTGCTGATTTGGGAAAAAGAGCTCTGGAGAAAAAACCTGCTTTCATCAAAACAGGAGCAATCAGTGGTCAAACTTCGCCGAATCAGTTAGGTAAGCTCTTAATCCATCATTATTATCAATTTTGCCCATTAATAGAGTTAAAATTTGGAAGTTTTACCGTTAAAAACATTTTTTTTAATTTAGGGCTCTGCGCATACGCGGGTTCGTATGGACCAAGCCGCGTATGATACGCGACTGTCTACAGGGTAAGTCGCGTATGCGTAACCCGTGATGTAAAAAAACGCATCTAATGAACAAATAAATGAATTTTTTCAGGATGACCATCACTTGGAGGGAACGTGAGCATAGTGTGATTGATAATAAAGTAATGCAAGATCAAAAATCGCTCAATATCCTCCGAAATTGCGGATTGCTCAAATTTTTCAAAATGCCAAATATGAAGAGTAATGTCCGGTTGCTCGAAATGCTGGTAAATTATTGGGAACCAGAGGAAGATTGCTTCGTGATAGATCAAATGCCCATACACATAGAGGTAGAAGACATCTACTTCATTACTGGACTCTCACGGAGGGGAGACCCAGTAGATTTTCACAGCAAGCCTTTGGGAGGGCTTACTGTGGATGACTATGTCCACGTCTACTATGTAGAGGGGTCCAAAAAAGTAGGGAATCAGATTGCTATAAAATATTTGGGAGATCTACACATGAATATTCTCCTGTTTACCATTGGCAGGGTAGCAGGATCTGCTTCCTTGCATCAGGCATCCAGGACCCAGATGAGCATAGCTGTGGAATGCCTAGCTCACCTATATGATTGGTGCATAGCTCTATTAATGAATATGAAGCAACAACTGACCTCCATCCGGAAAGTAAAAACAAAAAATTTCAGGTATGGAACCATTTTGATGACATTCTTCTTTGAGAAGATTCCTGGGCTTCGACCCAAAGTGATCTCCTCCATCAACAGCCCAAGAGACCCAAGAATTGCCCGATGGGCAGATCTGATGAAGAGACTGGGGGAAGTGAAGTTCCCCAAACCACCGGGACGACAAGTTCTTCCAATGGTGGGGAGAACAAGTCATCGCCATGGAGGACTGCCCCTATGTCGGGATGGATTTCCGCGGTGATCCAGACCTCGTCCTTCCACCTGGCGCGGCATGGGGCACAATCAGTAAGATTGCAATTTTTAAATTATATGATTTTTATGATTTTTTCAATATATATGAAAAATGTGAAATCAAAACATGTTTTTGATTGGATTCAAAATGACTTACAATATTATGATGACCATGATACAGATATTAGACCAGTCCGTCTTGAGGGCTACCCACGGCATAAGCGTCGCAGAGGCGAGGCGGATACTGAAGACCTAGGTAGGACCCTCCATGCTATACAGAGGAACTTGGAGGATTTAACTCGCCAAGTGCCTATGGCTGCAGTGGAAGATCTACCTGAGGCCATCCAGAGACGGGTAGTGGGAGTACCACATGACTGGGTATGATTATTCCATCGTGTCACCACTGCGATCATGTTCTATAGGAACACGAATTTTGGGCAGGGACCACAGGAGTAGATAGATATGATTTACCGGATGACTGTATATTTTTGATATTGAACATGATCGGGCATAAGCCCTAATTTTGTATGACTTATGGATCCAAATTTTGTATATTTTTTTGAACACTCTGATGATATATATACAACGATTTATGATGTGATGTGACAAATGTATAAAAATGCATGATGTTTTTGATGATTAAATTTTACTGTATGTAATGATTAATATGCCAATAAATTGCTTGATTAGCTAATGAGTCTGCCATCAAATTGTCTGCTCGAGGAATATGAATGAATGTTAAAAATGGAAATGATATTTGTAACAAACGTACCCTCAAAAACAATCGGAGTAAAAATGGATCTCGAACTCGATAAGTATTGTTCAACTACAACACCACCATCTAGGAGTCCAAGAAAACTACCAACGAATCAACACCCAAAGATATTGCCTCCGAGAGTAGATAAATAACTGCAGTGTACTATGTTATATTTTTGGAAGCAAGACCAATGCAGACTCCTCTTGATACTAACAGCTAACCGGATGGATGATGAAGCACCCAAGCCGCGGAAGCCAAGTTCCAGGTGTGTCTACTAGCACCATCGGTGAAACCATAATGACTCATGACATTCGACACAACCTGCCAAAGCAGATCAAAAACATCACCATCACATCAAAGACCTAAAAACCAGACATGTACAAAATAAAAACTACTATATACAAAAGAAAAATGCCAGGCCGAAGCCTAGGCATAATACATTTTCAAATAGAGCCCATTTCTGGGCTCCGCCAACTCATTTCCTTCAAAATCAACAAAGGCATATGCTCCTTTTTTAAGGACTTTTTTAATGATGAAGGGGCCATTCCACATAGACTTAAACTTTCCTGCGCCCAGGGCATCCTTCTCTTGGGCATAGACCAAAACGAGGTCGCCTTCCGAGAAAACCCTAGGTTTGACCGCCTTATCGTACTGAACTTTGACTCGTTTCTTATGCGCCTTATTCATCGTGGCGGCATCGTGACGTTGCTCGTCAAGATGTTCCAAATGAAGGAGACGTTCTTCAAAACTAGAAGTGTTAGGAAGAAGTTCAACAGCTAACTTAAGAGAAGGAATCTCACATTCAATGGGAAATATGGATTCCAGCTCGTAAACTAGTTGAAACAGAGTAAAGCCAATTGTAGTTTTCACTGACGTCCTGTATGCCCAAAGTGCAGGATACAGCATGATATGCCAGTTGGATCGAGCTTTATTAATTGTCCTTTGAAGAATGGTCTTCAAGGATTTGTTCACGGCTTCCACTTGCCCATTGGCCTGAGGATAATAAGGAGATGAATGCTCCTGCCGGAAACCTAATTTTAGAGCCAACTCAGCCATCATGCTATTCTGAAAATGACTGCCATGATCAGTGACAATCTCTTTAGGAATACCAAAACGAGCAATAACCTGGTTGAAAAGAAAAAGAGTTGTTGTCTCACCATCATTCCCAAAAGTAGGCATAGCCTCGACCCACTTCGTAAAGTAGTCTACTGCTACAATAATATACTTGTGACCTTTAGCCGAAGGTGGATTACAAGTAGTATAATCAATACCCCGCTTTGTAAAGGGACCGATAGTAATGACCGAAAAAAGCGGAGCTGGATGAGCGCGCATTTTTTGAGTATAGACTTGACACAGATGACACTTTTTGACCGACTCCATACAATCTTTGAAAATTGAAGGCCAAAAGTATCCAGCACGCAAGATTTTTTGGGCTGTAGAAAGCCTAGATAAATGACCACCACAAGCTCCACTGTGGCAATCATTCAGCACAGCCTCAGCTTCTTCGAGAGTTAAGCAACGTCTCAGGATTGAATCAACCCCTCAACGGTATAAAGCATCACCAATAATCAAGTAATTTTTAGCCAAGTGACGCAACTTACGGCGCTCATATTTTGAAAAAGTAGAGGGAAACTTCACAGTCTGAAGATACACAATGATATCTCCATACCAAGGATCCTGTGGAGAGATGAGAAACAAATGTTCATCCGGGAAGGATTTATCATAGACTATCTCTTCTCCAGAAGGCAACTCAGAGATTAATTCCGCGAAAACTAAAGATTTCTTAGACTTGGCAGACATAAACTCAAGATAAAATTCCTGCAAAATCACAATCCATCTATTGTATTTGCCCCCAATCACTCACCTACTGAGAACAAACTGAAATGGATTGGCTACTGCCAAAACATAAGTTTTTCGTAAAAGAATATAATGTCTGAGTCATTGTACATCATGAACAGCTGCTAAAGCTAGCTTCTCTATCGGAGTATATCGGAGTTCAGGTCCTACCAAGCCTCGACTAAGATAGTATATAACATGCTCTACTAGAGTATCGTCCTCCTAAACCAGAACCATACTAATGGTAGATTCTGCTGCTCCAAGATACAAAAGGAAATCCCTGCTATAATCAGGTGGACTCAATATAGGAGCAGATGTCAATGCTTTTTTCAAAGCATCGAATGAGTGCTGAGTGAAGTCATCCCAAAAGAATGGAACTCCCTTCTTCAACAATCTCATAAATCCTTTGGTAACTTCAGCATAATTTACGATAAATCTCCGAAGAAAATTAGCTTTTCCTTGTAGAATTTGAAGTTGACGAATAGACGACAGGGGAGGCAACTGAAGTATTGCCTCAACCTTGAAGGAATCTACCCTAATCCCTTCCAAAGACACAATGAATCCCAATAAACGACCGGATGTAACCGCGAAAACACACTTGTTAGGATTCAACCTAATCTTGTAAAAACGACATCGTTCAAATACTTGACGGAGGTGAGTAGGATGATCAATTCTATTTCGAGAACGAGCAGCTAAATCATCCAAATATGCCTCGATAATATGTTTGATGTCATGGAAGGCATATGACATGGCCCGCTGAAAAGTAGCCCCAGAATGTTTAAGACCAAAAGGCATCTTCTTGTAAGCAAAAGTACCCCAGGGACAAATAAAGGTAGTCTTATGCCGATCTTTAGGACGGATAGTAATCTGATTATATCTGGAGAAACAGTCCATGAAGGAGAAAATCTCATTACCGGCACACTCATCGATAATCTGATCTATAAATGGTGTGGGGTAATTATCTTTCGAACATGCATTTTTTAAGGTCTCTGAAATCAATGCAAACTCGAATTGTTCCTTGTTTTTTATCCACGAGAACATGATTTGAAACCCACTCTGTCAAAGGAATAGGGAAAATAAATCCTGCCTTGAGCAGCTTCTCCACCTCGGCTTTGATAGCTGTAGCCTTCCTAGGATTGACCGGACGAAGTTTTTACCTCACAGGCTTAGAATTTTCTTAAGTATTGATCTCATGCTGGACAATAGATGGATCTATACCAGGAATTTCCTCATAAGACCAAGCGAACACATCCCTAAACTCTTTAAAGAGATCGGTGTAAATCTGAATCTCTTCAGGGGAACATTCAGCTCCGATGAAGACATTCTCTATAACATTGGGATCCTTGGAAATGTTCACCGGGATAGTTGGAGAAATCACAACCATGTTCCCTTAAGCATATACCTGTGTTGGTGCTAAAGGGTTCAGGACTGGGTGAACAAGACTAGGAGACAAAGGACTTGGAAAACTTGATTCAACTTCGCTCAAATCAGGTAAAAAGTAAGACCGATGATGCAAATCATCCCACGGTCTATCTATACCAGTCATAGCTTCCAGGATGGCCTCTTCAGATGGAAGAGTGGTATCAAGGAAATCCTGGGCGGAAGAAGAACTAAGTGTCCAAGCCAGAGCCACATCGCCATCCAACTCCTTCGGAGAAAGAGGAGCTCGAATGGACTCTGCAGAGTCAACAATAGATTGATAACCAATATCAGCTGCAGACATCGGAAATGCCATTCCACCCACTTGACCTTCCGCTAATGTGGAGGTAGGGGAAGGCAAGGTCCAAGGATCTGAAAAATAATGAGTTCTGAAGAACTCTCTTCGAATAGGAGCCCTAGAGGATGAAATTGCATTTATATGAATGGTAGGAGGTGGAATATCAAAAGTACCCATCAAAGAAGAATACATTCCAACCCCTAAATTATCAACAGGCGGCTCGGCATTATCCACCTTTGGAATAGTTGAGTCAGTAGATGCATTCGGGTCTACAGGAGAACAGTCCAGTTGATCCACTGTAACAATCCTCCCTTCATGAGGGAAACAAATAACCTGAAATAATGAGGATGCAATGGCATCCATCTCATAAATCCAGTTTCGCCCCAACATAAGGTTGTAGTCCAAGCTTGCATCAACTATCTCAACCTCTATATTTACAATTTTTCCCCCAACACAGATGGGAAAAGATGGGACAATACCATGCGGTCTGTGATAATTACCATCAAACACAGTCAAAAGAGTAGCAGATGGAACAGCTGCGAGAGATCCAATTCCCTTCCAGCATGCGAGAGACATCACACATTGGAAGCGCCCTCATCAATGACCGTTCGAAAGATATTGAATTTCCGAAACGACAATTTGATATGAAAATCCATATGATGGGGGAGTCTCTTTTTAAAATTAGACATATCGAATGTAATCACAAGAGAGTTCTTTGGATCAACAGCCCCAATAGCAGTGAGCAAAGCACTGCGCTGAGCTGGACAAGACTGGAGCACCTCAAGAGCCGACATGGCACAAGGACTCTGTGCCAGATCTTCCACAATAGAGTATTTCTGGGCAGCCTTGGCATTTGGATGAATCGTCGTACGCTTGGTAGATTCTTTTGGCATCTGAGGTATAGGCTCAACAGTAGGCCTCGTAATATGAAGCGGCTCAGTACCATCGAGAGCACCCTTGGCTTTCGAAGACTCATCTTTGCCATAATCACAGGATCTCGTGGTGATATCCGCATGAGCACTCATCATGTATATGTTTGACGTATTTTCCCCTTCCTGGGTTCCCCTAGAGGAAGCCCCAGTATTTTGATTCGCGCCAACAACTAGCTGTTGCCCTTGGGGAAAAGGTTTTGTAAACACAGCCTGGGAACTAGAAGAACCCTGCTGAGCTAACAAGTGCTGCGCATCCTGAATTTTAGGGCAAAGGTGAGTAAGATGGTCTCCAACACATAACTTGCATGGAAACTTCACTTTCTTTTTATCCTTTAGACCCTCACCAACATGCTCGTTGGATTTACTTGCATTACGCTTCCCATTCTTTCCCTTTTTCTTATTATTATTCTGCCCCTTGTTATTCCCTTCGGATTGTTGATTTTCTTTAGGGTTGGATATCGACAAATATTGAGAAGGCGATGACTCAGCAGGCACAGCCTGACCAGAGGAAGCAGATTGTATAGACAACTGCTATAATTGACTAAGCAGGTTAGCTGCACCACTATTGATCGACTCAAGAATTCCATCACCATGAGGACCAGGTTTAGTCTTGGATATGTCTAATTTGGATCGAGGATCATTAGGCAAATATTTATGAAGGACACCAGACTGAGAATATATCAATTCAAGCTGTTGGGCCCTAAAAATAGCCTGCTCCTCAGAAAATACCCCTAAGAGGGATACATCCTTAGAAATATCTGCCTGCAGAGATTTCAAAAACCATTCCAAAAGAAATTCTCCCAGAATATAAGCTTTAATGAGCCTCTTCCTTCTCCGCCATTGCAGAATATGATCAAAAATGTGGGTTGCGTCGTCCTTCTTAAAATTAGCTAGGAGTTTAGTCCCGACATCATAACGGACAGGAAACTGGAAATGATTTAGAAATATAGTAGCCAGATCTCCAAAAGTAGCAAAACTACCCCCAGTTAACTCAATATACCACTTGGCAGCATTTCTAGTCAAGGTGCGTTGAAACAACCTCAACCTAATCGAATCCTCGATCAAGGAGTTAGATAAACACCATAAATGGAAAGTGGTGATATGATCAGCCGGGTCCTTTCCATTCTTGCCTTCAAACTTTGGAATGTCTGAAGGTAGTTTGGTAGGAACAGGAGGCCACCTCAGACTATATCGGATCGGATCATTCGTCAATTTCAACAAATCTGGCAAGTTCAATGTTGCCAGAAAAGGTAAACGAGGAGGAGCCTGAGGATTCCATCCTTGGTGGGATGAATTCCCAACATTCTAAAAAGAATAACCTGAATTTGATGAGGCACTACATTGCCAGAAAGAACTCGTAGAAAATGTTGGGCCATAGGACCCAGCATTTGGAGAAGTACCCCCTCCCAACGTAGAGTTACCATAAATCAGACCAGTTCCCCCCCCGAAGTAGTGAATAAAGAGGAAACCCCCTGATAAGGGTTCCAAGCATTAGAAAGAGGGGAAAAATCCTTATAAGCACTCGACGAAGGGAAAGAAGCATTTCCTTGTTGACCAACGAAAAACTGATTCCCTGCCCCCACTGCTGTAAATACAGGGTTCCAACCTGTAAAGGTAGTCGAACTCTGACCTCCAGACCAAGGGTTAAAACTCCGAGTCTGAGAAGTAAAAGGAAAAGACCCTAAGGAAGGATTCGAACTAGGAATATGCCCACTTCCGAAGGAGAACCCTTGAAAAAAAGCTGACCCACTAGACATGGAAGACATGGGTGCAGACGCAGTTGCAATAGGAGAAAAGGAAAACGAAGGAATCCCACTACTGGGCATTCCAAAACAAAAGGGACCAGATTGAGAAGCATGTGACAATCATGAATCACATGAGGGTGAAAAATGATGCTATAATAGCAGTCCTCGAGGTCCCAAAAGTCACTATGCCAGAAGACCCTGAAGCCCTGGTCAAACATTGCCAAGCACCAAAAGAGACCAATGACTGACCTGCCTGAAAAAATTATGGAGGAAGATGATTTCATGGAGGTAGATCTGATCTCACAGTTTCCCAAGCATATGGAACCACACAAAGCATCTATAAAGATATATAAGGACTTGGAAAAGGTCCGATCATACATAAACTCCTCGTTGCTCCCTAAATATGTGCCATTAGAGAGGGAGATGTTTGCAAAGTTCCCTTTGCTGAAGATGGAGGACTAGGACTTGGCTGGCTAGGAGAAGTTCCATGAGCTCGTGCCCTCAATAAACTTGGAGTTGGTCCCCTATTACGAGGCCATAATCAAGGTCGAGCCAAAGCCCTGGGTGTTGGGTCTACAGAATTTAGGGCTGCTGAATTTGTTGAAAGTCTCGCACTTTGGACACAATGTGGTTAATGATATTTGTGTGCACTAGCTTCTTGTCCTAGTGCATGACGATTTTTTTTCGCTCATAGAGTGCATTCCCATTGATGTCAATTTATACATCGGATCACCAACCTACCCAGTCAGGGGGTGGACCCTATGATAACCTTTGGAGGAAAAGGCCAAGAGAATAAAGTGGTGAACAAAGTCAAGAAATATTATAAGGTATCACGCAACACTCGAGGTTTCCTTGTCAATGAAATAAATGACCTCACAGTATAATTTGGCACAATAATCCTTGCCTGCAAGCTGATGAGGAAGTTTCGACCAAAGGAAGTCCTAACCCATGTAATTTCTTTAGCTGGGTAGTGTGAGAAGGGAGTACAATATAACTGAGCTCAATACCTATGCACCGAGTTCTTGGAGAATGTGCACAAGGTACAGGAGGAGAAAAATTTATATTATGCATGGTTGCTACTTTTGATTGTGCTCATTGTTTGGAAGATGCCATCTGAGGCTCAGTTCCTAGATATCATGTTGGATATATGTGAATTTACATGCTATGCAATAGTGTGGAACTCCAAGGTTCCTTCTCGCATCACAGAGAACAAAATATTTTGGGTCTTGTTTGATTCTGAGGTATTTCAAGCAATACAATCCAAGTCGCGCTTATCACCGACATTGTATGAGAAGTACAAACATATTGTTGATTTCAAAGCTACTTTTCACATCATCCACATGCATTCAAAAGGGGATGTTGAGGGTGTTTGGTATGAACTACCCTACATGGTCACGAAGGATGATCTTGCATGCATAACGATGCATTGGCCCACCTTATGGTTAGAAGCGCGACACACTGGTGGGGAATCCTCTTGAGTGCCTATCAAAACTCTGAAAAAGCCATCACAATGAAGGATAAGGATAATAAAATGATATGGGCAAGGAGACGTAGAAATATCTACAGGAGAAGGATGCAGAGATAGAGCCTGAGCCAACCACGAAAACTAAAACTATTGACCTAGAGAAGGAGGCAGAGGATAAAGACGATGAGGGTATCGGGGCACCTGCAATGCAGACAGGGTCAACAAAAGGAACTAAGAGATGGTCTCAGTCCTCCTCGGGCCCACACAAAAAGAGGAAGGGGTCCAAGAAAACAGGGACAGAGGCCCTGAACCTCACAGAAGACGACCTCAATGAGATCGAAAAAAAGGTCAAGAATTAAATGGAGGATATCTATAATGATGTGGAAATGCAGTACAAATCGGTACTCACAGATGTATAGTTGGGTCTTCAGGAGTTGAAGGTGCAAGCAAGCACGATTCAAGAGAGCATGAAGCAAGAGAGCTTGCAGCAAGTGAGTCTGCAAACATCAAGCATCATACAAGCGAGCACATAGCCCATCAACATTATGCTACTATCCCCTATAGACAGCCCGGTGTTTCAGATTCTGGGACCTGCAATTACAGTAGAACAACCCGAATGGTGCGTTAATGTGCAAGCCTACACAGAAGTTGGTATCGACTTAGCAATGTTGCCTGGAGGAAAACTTCACACTATGCACACAATGATCGTGGGTGATTTGGAGTACTGAGAGGTCCATGCCTCCAAAGTGGCTATAGAGTCTCAGCAGTAAGTAGCAATGATGTAGAAGGAACAACAAAATGTTGCGGAGGTGCATCGAGTGGCCAAAGATCAACGTGTGACACTAGAATCAATGATCAATCGACTTTGCGGTGACCTACCAGAGGTCAGAGTACCTGCCACAACCGCACCAACAGTTAAGCTCGAAAGCCTGGGAGCTGCACTGAAGGCATCACACTTTGAGATCACGACCCACCATGCAGAACTTGAGCAGAAGATTGTCGATCTCCAGATGAAGCTGCAGCCAGAAACACCTCCCAAAGTATGCGCACAACATTCTTCATTAGTCCAAGAATTGAATGCTAGCATCACTTATGCTATGAATGTTGGAAGCCAGTTTCTTGAAGAAGCCATGGGTCTTTGGAATTTCATCCAAAACTACCCCGTCATTTGATAGCTCAAGGTGGATCTAAGGGCCAAATATCAACAATTTTATGACATTCAGATCACGGCGTCGACCCTTGTGCCTGCTCAAAGACTAGCCTGGTTGCGGGAGAGTCATACCATCCAAGAATATATTGAGACACTACACCAATGAGAGAATCTATTGGAGGATAGAATGAAGTCATGGGCATCTGAGAATGTGCACCTATTTTAGACCATTGATACATCGCTTAAGAACCTGCAGCAGACATGGTGAAGTATCAACCTGGTTGCTAAAGGTACAACCATGCATAAATTGGTCGAAGAAGCACAGATCACTTCAGCACAAAGTGCAGAAGTCATTCTGTCATTTCAAAGTTCAGTATAGGCACTCAAAGATAAGATGCTGGCAGTCAGACCAGAGTGACTCGGGATGAGTCACTATATTATGTTGGCGGCTTATTGGAGCAGGGTTCCTTGGGTAAAGCAATTTTGGATAAATTTTGGTTAAGTTTTTTATCTAGTTGGATATTGGTGACCACCCACTTATTACATTTGGACACCCACCATCGGTTCTTTCAGTTTTTCAGTTTCAGCACAACTTACTATTTTTAGTTGTTTTTCAGGTCCTAAACTTGCGGAGCTGTTTTGAGGCCCTAAACGACATTTTTTGGGAAAAATGGTAGCAACATGGGAGTTCCTTTAATATTTCTCATGTCAAAAGTTGTATTCCTCGTATAGACATTTCTAACAAGGTATTGAGTGCATCAAATTGAGATCATATGCCAAAGTTGTGTCCCCAGGAAGTTAATGTACCAATTTACCTAAACGGGGCCCATAGTTTTGGCGCTTCATCTCCTAGGGTGAGGTTTTTGGATGTTTAGGGTTTTCCATTGTTTTTCAACAGTAAATAGGCCTTCAAGCCTCATTGTAACAGAGTTCAAAGGCCTGTAACCACCACATATATTCTCAGAGATAAGCTACCAACACCCTACCTAGTTTATTTTCATTATGTTTGTAAGCATATTTCTGTTATTTGATATTAATGAAATGAAGTATTATTTCCATTGCATCTCTGTGTTTATGTCTATTTTTGAGTTTTATTGTGTTCCTATATAAATTCGGATCAGTTTTTGTTGTAAGCGTTGCGCGTAGATATCAAGGGGCTTTGGAGAGGGTTAAAGTCCCTTAACTATTGTAATGGGTAAAAGGGAAAACCATGAGTCTCAAACCATGGTTTGAAACCATAGTATGTGCACATTTGAAAACATATAAATATGTAAGAGTTGAGTGAAGAAATATATGAGATAATAGAAGAATAGATCGATGAATGCTTATGCTTATTTTTTGATCTAGTTTTGGGTTAGTATGGGTAAAAAGGCTCCTATTGGCTGTGTGCACAAAGACCTAGTCCTAAGATGTGTGCACAGACTCTGTTGTTGTGTGCGCAAAAGGGAAAGATTGTATTGATTGAATATCTCTTAATAAAGAAGGAAATTTTGGTGAACTCTAGCTTTATATGATTTTAACAGTGATTGTCCTAGATTTATTATGTGCATTATCCATTGCTTATTATAGATCTGGATCTGTTCGGTTGAATGCATATATGTTTCCATAATTAATAGTCAAATTGGTACATTGAATTTATGTGTGAGTATTTCTCTTCTTAAATGTTAGATCTGAAGTATAATAATTTGTCTACGTAAGGGTTTATTTTGTAACATTTTGTGAATATGCAAGGGATAAGTCTATTTATCACTATTTAAGTGTGATGCTTTACTGTTTATCTGCAATTAGATCTAGTTCTGTGAATTTGCACACAAGGCAGTAGGTATTAGATCTGTTGGACCCACATCAAAGGCTCCCTTAGGGTGCGGAAACCTGGTTCCAACACCCCCCTATACTACTTCGGGTGAGACTTTGGTCTGCGCAGCAGATCACTGCTGAAAGGGCCAGTAGCTGGAGGGTTTTGTTGGTTGCGTGATTACTCCGAACCTGAGTTAGGAACCCTAAATCCAACAGTATCTATGAATTCATTCAACCCGTGGTCCTCCAACATTTCCTTCATCATGTCCTTCCATGCTATATAATTCGAATTTCCCTCAAGAGCATATTTGAGTCTCAAGCCATTGACATACATCTTGATTTGTTGTTGGATCCTAAAGAATGAATTTGAAAATTTGAAACTATTCAAGACAAACTCAATTTATTCACTTCTATTGTGATTCCTAGTGCTCTCATACCATGTATAAAATATCGCTCTGATGCCATGTAGAAAATCTACCAATGGGATTCAATCTAATCTTGTGATTTACTAAAATAATATATTGAATCCTTCTACAATATTTGCGAAATAAAAAACACGATCGCTCAATCACATGCAAGTATGAGAAAGAAGTAAATCAATCACACAACACAAGATTTTCTTGGGGAAAGAAATTGATCAAAATCCCTCTATCTATATTATGTATCAAGTCAAGGAATCATGAAACAATACAATGCGTAATCTCTCATGAAATTCTCCAGCACTCTGCCAACTATCTCACACTTATCTAGGAAAATTGGTCTAGTACTTAGCCAATTGTCAACCTTCCTTCAACCTTCCTTACTCACGCAATTCCTAGGGAATTATCTCCCTATTAAATAGAAAAATAGCATTCCTTGATTACGGAATGAATCATGGAATCCCAATGACTCTATAATTTCACATTGGAAATTTTCTATAAATACAAATCATATTTTTGTTCCCTTTAACCTCTACCTCAACTGGGTCTTCCTCAAAACTTACATGCATGCAACTATTTATAGTGAATTATCAGTTAACCAATTGATTGCTCATTGTGAATTAAATCTAATTTAATTCACTAGACCTCTCACTAGCTCATCTTTAAGTTAGAACTAGTTAAACTGATTATAACTCAATAAGGTAAGTTAATTCACTCACACCACACACCCACTGATGCATCAACTGTAACTAGACCCATAAAATATTAGAATCCATCTGCATGCCTCATCATATTAGACCCTCAACTCAAATTTCTTGAGCTAACTCAGTCATCATCACTTAGTTAACTGATACAAGTTGTTATGAGATGAAATTAAAATTTATTGTCCAATTTATTTAAGGGAAAAATAAATTAGATGCTTCACATTCCATGGCAAAAATTCGGGTGCATCAAAAATTCCACATCCCTGGTGCATCAAGATTCCATGACCTTTGTGGGTGCATTTTTTGTCTTTTCTAGTTGCCAATTTCACTATTTCTTGTTGCAAATTTGACCCTAAGTAAAATTAGATCTAGGGCCAATTAAAATAGAAAAAACTTGATCACAAAACTTACCATCCATCATGATAATATATGTCTAATGATCTAACTTCCCATTACCCAATTATGAATAGATACGAGGAATTCTTTTTCCAACATCCCCAGCTATCTGCACTTCCTGAGCACTATAGATCTGAGGCATAGCACCTTGATACGAAGGAAAATCCTTCTTGATATTCTCCTTGTCACATATCCAACACTAAAATTGTCATTCACCATCACCTCTATTCTATTGTCCTCCAAGATGAGGTTCGTTAAACTTCTTGTAAGGTGCAACATTATCTTTCTCACCTGCATCCTGAGGTCTTGTTTCCTTTGGCTACCCTTTACCTTTAGTCTTTTCTTTCCCTTTCCAACCTTGATAATACTATGTCCTATGCTTCGATGGCTCATAATAGTGTTTCAACTTTATGATGGCTTCCTCAAACAATCTAGTCCCATCGAACTCAATTTTGTATTTGAACGCTACCAAAAACCCACTGATGAATATTTTATTCTTCGATTTCTCCTCTTTCAGATAAGGCACATACCTCAATAACTCCAAGAATATGCTAGTGTATTCCTCATCGATCATATACCCCATGTTCAACTCATAGAACTCCTTTTCCCTGTCATAATAATATCTCTCTAAGAGATACTTCTTCATGAAAAGTATTGGTGAGAGCCAGTATTGCAACTCCCAAGGGCTACTCAAATCTAATTATGAACTCGGGGTTTGTAAAAAATTAGAGGTGACAGTTTTATATGCACAACAGATGGATTCTACTCAGGCCACCCTCAACTTGGTCTTCTGACCAATAATACATTTAGGCCATTCCTCCTACTAGATTAAAGTGAAATTAACTACTGTAATGCAGAGAATTACTTATAATATAAGACAAAGAGAGTGTCTATCAAACTTCTACTTGCAATTTAAAGTCGGAAATAAAATCATAAAAAATTAACCTAATTGCAGAAAAGGAAACTATGTTATGTGCAATCACTCATCTAACTATCCATTCATTTGCAGTAAAGAAACTATTTTATCATCACACACATCATAAAACCATAAACTGAAATTCTATCTACTGCTTCCCTTACCTTGTACTTGCATGTAAACTAATGTCCTATTCAACCTAATTTTGAGATGAAATAGGATACTAATGCCTACTCTGTTTTTGCAGCAAGGAAGGAAGAGAATTTGGAGTGGCCTAGGGGTCTCTTTTGGCCATGATTTCATAGTTTGGGGTCAAATGCATCCTATCCTAGGTTAAAATGGAAATAAGGAGAAAAATAAGAGTGGAAATGGTGACCTACAACGATGCTACAGGAAGCTGCTGCAGAATCTTTGTATTGCTACAAGAAGTCCTGAAGTGCTACAAGAAGCAAGTTGAGAAGGATCTAAGGGTAGAAAGGATGGAAGGAAGGCATGGAAAGGTGGGAGATGGTGTAATTAGGTGAGTGAGGAGTTACCAAAACCTCCATCCAAGCTTAGATACCTTGGAAGGCTTGTTTTGCACTTGGAGGGTTGCTCACGATGGTGATGATGATGATTTCACAAAACAAGGTTTGGTGGTAGAATTGGAGGTTGGAGGGAAGAAGGATGAAGTCCAAGACGACATTGATGAAAGGGGTCATTTTCTTACAATTGTACACAATCCTGCAACCACTAGAAACATCTATGCATTGATTATTGACAAGCTAACATATTTAAGAGTGGAAAAGATGAGTTGAATAGAAACTCTACTTGACCTATGCTAAAATCTAATCTAAGCACAAATCCAACTTCTAACTTACAGTAATCATATAATGAACATGATAATCACATTATTTAACCTTCCAGGAAATCATAAATAAACTATTTTTTTTCTTTGTTTGGAGATCCTTCTCCTCATGCCCCCATGAGAGAGGTGAGAAAGAGAGGCTACAAGCACAATTTTGATAGATTTTTATTTCTACTAGAATGCAAGGAAACTAAACAAAGTGTTGGAACATAAAATAGAATATAAATAAAAAAGAGGGACTTAGCCTATGGATTTGGCCCTAACCCAAAAGAATCAGCCTTATGAGACTAAATTAGTAATGAATCAAACAACTTCTCATTATTAGTGCATCAAAAGGTCTAATACACATATGACAGTTAAAAATAATACTAAATTAGAGATCAAGAGCTACCTATTTGAATAAAAAGTTTGAATCCTAATGAGCTCTTATGCATTCCTATTTATACGAATGGGTGGCTACCAACAACTCCCTAAAAAGTAGGAATATGGTCTCCTTGATATCGAGAAGAGTGGAGCTTGGCTCCTCATACCTTCCACTTGCTTGGCTTCCTTTGTCTTCGAGTTGTTGGGAGATATATTTGTGTGATCTTGGGTTGATTGAGGGAGTTAAGGAGGTGGAAAACCCTCCTACAATCTCTCCTTGTTGTCTACTTCGAGCCCTTAGCTGGAAAATGTCTTTAAAATGGCTTCATTTCCTACAATTAAATCAGAGTAAGCTACCTGACATGGAAAACATCTTTCACCCTTCTCACTAAGCATAATATGGAAAAAATGTAAATAAATTATAGAGAGAGATAGATTAATAAGCCTAAGGATGGAATTGTAACACCTTAAAATCTACCTATTGATGAGCCTCGATATCATCCCCCCTATTGAAAAGGTTTCTCATCCTCTGAGCAACTCATTTCTCCTTGTTGATATCTTTTAAAGCCCTGGTGGCCTCCCTAACATCCCAAGGTAGCTCAGAGGGAGTGATTTCTGGTGGGTGGAATCATACATTCTTTTCTACCTCAGCCCACTCCTTTTGTTCCTTTGTTTTATCTCTCCCTTCATGTAGCCCCAACAGCAAAGGTGGGTTGAGCTTCAATCCTATCCATTGTATCCTCATTGTTTGCATATCTATTTTGTAGAAGGGTCACCTCTCCAATGAATTTTTCACTCTCTCGAGAGAGTGGTATTCCCTCTGCTGCAGGCTAAGTGGTAATGTATGCCATATCCTTTAGCATGCCTGCAAACTCTATTATCCTAACAACTTGGATGTATCATCAAAGTGTGAGATGGAATGCTCTTTTGTTTCAAGGTTTCTAGGCACTAACACATAATCATTTGAGATTAATTCATGGTTACTAATGATCCCCCCCGGGGCTCATTATTTATGCTATGATTTTTATAGGTTCTCTCTCTTCTCTTGCCATTACTCGTTTAGCCTTTGTTGCTCTTTCTTCTTCATGTGTTAGCCAGGATAATAAGGCCATTAATTGGTGCTTTTATGGGAGTATGGGGTCTTCCTTGTTTCACTCTAGTGCTCTTACTTGTCTTAAATTAAAGAGGTTTTTGTATTTTTCTTTTCTTCTTAGATTTCACAGGAGTGCCTAAGGTATCTAAAGTGGCTGCTACCTTATCCTCAGTTTTCCCTGGTGATAGACTAGTTTGCTGAGGGGATATCTCAGTTTCCTTTGGTTAAGTGGTTTGTTTAGGACTCAATGTCACCTATTCTAATTTTTCTTCATTTTCTTCCTCATCATCTCCTCCTTCTACCTTTTCCTCCTCTGATTTTTCTTCTTTTGTTTCCATCTATACTTCTTCTATTGTCCTCTTTGTCTCATCTTCATTTGTTCTAGTGTCCCTAACCCCCAAGGATAGATGCAGGGATTTCCCCAGGAGTAATGCTCTAGGTTCCTATCAGTTTCTTTTTGTCCATGTCTATGAACTTGGACCATGGGATAAGAATCCTTAAGTTGTTTAGGGAATCCTCCACTATCAGCTTAATAAGGCCATGGTGGGCTAAGTGTTGATGTTTTCCTTCTCTAGATTTTTACCTCATGTCCTTGATGGACTGAAGGAGGAATTATGGTAAATTTAATCTATGGTAAAGAGGAAAATATTCCTTTAATCTGAGCTCATCCAATAGTCTAAAGTGGTAGCCATACACTACACTCAATCTTCCCTCACAGGAGATGTATTTCAAAATGTGATAAGATACCTCATCCCATGGATAAGGCAAAATTTCACTCCTAACCCCATTCGTATCTTCCATAGGTCTATATTTCTCCATAAATAAATTCTTCTTTGAAGTGGAACTATCTTCCTTGTCTTCCCTATTCCATTTGATCCCTAGAGGTAGTGTGGTTACTCTGTTGATCACTGCAAGATTTATTTTTATGGCTATCCCCCTTACCACAATGGTAGCAATGAAATCTGATTGTGAATTTAAGGCCATTGAAAACTCAAAATAAATGTCATCATCATATCCCTTCAGCAGTTATAATAAGCCTATCTATTGATGTATCACAAATATATCTACTACAGGAGGGTGAAAATGAATTCTTTTAGTGTATGAGGGTTCTCTTCTCTTAAACCCACCCCCCATCTCTTCTTGTTTTTCTTGACTAGGTGCAGGATAGGTGTTTCTTTTATGGCCTTAGTGTTCAATTTAGCGGTAGCATAGGGACACAAAGCTCTTATCACTCCAATTTCATGTGTTGACCCCTGTTAGTATGAATCCTTTGTCGAAGTGTACGAAAAAGGACCACTTTAGCTACGCATAACTAATAGCCCTAACAACAAAAGTGGCTACCAATATCTTCAGATCTACGGTTAGTTAGACAAGAAAAGAGCTGCAAAATACCAGATCTATGTATGGAAAGACATTAAGCAGTAAAAACAAGGGTTTGCTCCATATACCAATAGACAAGACAAGAACAATTTTTTGAAAGAATTTTTGTATTAATGGGGCACCTGTGAGGAAAACCAGAAGGAGTATCCAATTCCCCTCAATGGGATGGGTTCTTGGAAGTCCTCAGCACTTCAGATCTAAGATTTCTCTCTCTAGTTGATGCAGAAAACCCAATGCAAAGAATAGAGCTCAATGGGAGCAAATGGCAGAAAATGGTGACCAAGTGTGTAGATCCAGAGTGATCTAATGGGCAACAAAAGGTGAAGAATGGTAGGAAAAACCCTCCTATTTATAACAAAATATTGGGTCATTCTAGATCTTGGTGCATGGGTTAACCAGATCTAGATCCACTTTTTATGGAATATTTTATTATATTTGTTGGAGGGAAAAGGTATCTGACTTGGGTCAAATCCCTTAATTTGTCAAAAATAAATAAATAAATGATTTATTTATCTTTTTAAGGAAGCGGTTAGAAGCTAATCAAATAAATAGTGATTTATTTAATTATTTGTGGGTGATTTGGTCATATTTAACAAGGAATATCATCTAAATAAGGTTTAAATAATTATTCCTAGAAAATAATAAGATAAATAAAGGTTTATCTAATTAATTTCTTTGATTTGGGTTAAACATGACTGGGAATAATAATTAAATTATGGTTTAATTAATTATTCCATGAGGAAAATCAAACAAATATGGGTTTGTTTAATATTTCCTTTTGGGGTTTCCCGTTTTAACATAGTGAAAGTGGTTTTACTTAGGGTAAAACTGGTCTTACATGGTGTACTTGGGTCCATCTAATGATAATAAGTTAGATGACCAAAAATTGGTGTAACAGATTGCCCCCCAGCGTGCGAGTTATAGGAGCAAATCGTATGACCGAAGTACGTTGTAAGAACACAATCACTAGACAACAAAAGGGGTGTCAGAGAGAGAAATGTGAGGTAGATAGTGTGCTGAAGGACTAGACCCTGAGGAGACGAGACTCGCAGGTGCAACAAGTCTCTTTTTATGAGAGGGTACCTGTGCTGAAGGCGGCGGGGGAGGCATACCTATGCCCGCCGAGACAAAGTACAAAAGAATAGTGTGTCCAGTAAACAAGGGACCGAACCATAAAATATAGCTGGCATAATCATGAGCCAGATAAAAATACAATGAGGAATCCCACATACATGCTGTGCCTGGGATAACAGCCAGGACTTGTACAATAATATCTAAGTACATGAGATACAAATACAACCCAAATGCCCCCTGTAAATGGGGAAGGGCTCACAAAATCTGACTGATACATGCAAGTCAAAGAGGCGCTGCAAGTGGCTATGGCCAACATCATCAAATATCTGGAGCTGCATCGAAGGCTACAAAGAAGAGGTCATCCGGGCATGTGGGGGGCTACCTGCAGGGCCACCCCCTCATGAGGGTTGAAACATCTCACACACACCCAGGAATCATCAAGAGCTACTGCTGGATCACCGGACCATCAAGTATACGAATCTCGATCATGTTGAAAGGAGCTGGAGAAACAATCAAGCCAAAGGGAAAGGAGATATCCCTTTGCCTGATCCGAGGCACCGAACAAGAGTGGAAGTTGGAACCAAGGTACACCGCCCTCTAGACCTGGCTTCTGGAATAAATGAGCTGATGTCGACAGAAGGAGGTCCGCCATAGTTGAGGCAATGAGAGACCCTCAACTAAGGCACGAGAGAAAAGAGTAGAGCGACGGACAGACTGACACTAATGATGATAGTGAAGGGGAAAGGACTGAGTAGCTAATGGACGACTTCCCTTGCTAGAGCATAAAGGGCATGAATGACATGGCAGTGACTGACACAACATCATCAGGGATGGGGGACAGTGGAACTGAAGGTCATAATGTGTGACACAAGAGAGAGACCAATCAATGACGGATGGAGGGCTATAGTGGGGTATAAAGGGACTCGGTATAGACTCCATGGAGGGAATGATGACTCAACTTGGATGCTCTAAACAAGGGCGACTCGATGGTGCTGCCACACAGTAAAGGCCCCAATGGGGGACCATGGAAACATGAGTACATGATGGGAACTCATGACGAAAATCAACACGAACGAAGACAAGTAAGGAGGCAAGATGGTGCCCCAAGTACAAGTGTCGTAAGTGAGGAAATTCGATTTTAAGGAGAGGTGAAGTGACCCTTATTGGACAAAATGTGTCTTGGTGAAGTATCAGACCACAAAAAACTAACAGATACCCATTTGAGAGTTCGGTGAGAGCTTTCCAACGGTGCAGATGGTTCGTCAAACGGGGCTACGGTGTGGTCGCAGCAGTCGAAAGAAGAAACAGGGGTTCTCTTTTAATAAGGTAGTTTTCCCTCCAAAATCACTCATTTGCTATTGTTGCTGTGGTGAATGTGGAGAGGAGAGAAGGCCCTAAATCTTGCGGCGAACGTAGCAGACAAACCGACCGTTGGAATCGCGATCCGTCAGTTGCAGGTAAGAGGTCTAACCTTTCTCTTGCATTTTGATGGATTACATTTTCAGTTTAGGGCCCAAAATCCCAGAAACAGCCCCTCCTTCATCTCTATGGCCGGGTCGCACTTTTTGGGGCAAAAAGTGCGACCTAGGACGCAGGTATCAAGGAAAAAAGTGCGACCTGGTCCAGAAAAGAGCAGAAAACTGCGACCTGGGAGATGAGGGGGTTTTGGTGCTATTTTATGGCTGGAAGTTGGGTTTTGGTGTTTGGTTATGGTTTTTCCGATCTGTACGCTGAAAAAAATGATGTGTTTGTGCAGGTATGGCAGAGTTACGGGTCAACTAGAGAGAGAGAGATCTGGGGACACTACGGACAGAGAGCCAGGCGGATCAGGGCGTCCGCCGTGTATTGGCCAGATTTGGGGTTCTCAAGTTTTTGGAGAACCCTTTGATGAGAGCAGGGGAACCATTACTGGCCCGGATTATCAGTTACTAGGATCCAGATCAGGAGATCTTTGTAGTGCAGGGGCACAGGATCGAACTGATGGTCCAGGACATGTACTTCCTGACTGGTCTCCCGCCATTGGGGATGGTGGGAAACACACAGCCAGTGTTGCCGCGGGGGCGACATATCATGGAGTTCGTGGAACGTCATTGTCGACCGGGTCTCCAAGTCAAGGGGACTCGAATACCGATCGGGGATCTAGAGAGACTAGAAACCCGTGCAGTGGCCGCAGCTGTGCTGCGAATCCTGGGCAGCCAAGCATTCCATCACATCACTGGGGGGCAGATGATGATAGTGGAAAGTGTGCTGGGTGGGACCTACTATGGGTGGGCCCAAATGATGTTGGTGTCGCTAAAGCGACAGTTGTCACTATGCAGGCGGCAGGTGAACCATGACTGCTCATATGGGACTTTGTTGTGCGCCTTCTTCTTTGAGAAGATCCCGACCTTGAGGCCTCATGTATAGCTTCCAGATGGGGGCCCAAGAGAGCCCAGGATGCACCGTTGGGGACGGCTACTTTGCAGAGGAGGAGGAGGGGCGGTCGGGCGAGTGTTTCGACCGGAGTTTTTTTCCCATTGGGATTAGATGCCATTGTACATAGATGACTATCCCTATAGTGGGATGAGCTACTGTAGAGATCCGGATCTGCCATTTCCGCCTGGTCGAGTCTGGGGGCTCGATGGTAAGTGACAGATTGCTATTCTTGTGTGGGCATGTTAAATTTTTTGAATAGTAATTGATGGTACTGATTCATGTACTTTTGGTATGCAGATATAGCACCGGTAAAACCGGCCGGATATATGGGACGACCGGCAGCGTCTGGAGCTACAGGTCCGAGTGGATCGAGAGTGGCGCGGAATGAGGATGCAGCCGCCCTGTTGGAGGACATCCGCTGTAGATGCGAAAGGTTGTTGACCGGAGTATCAGAGCGCGGGTGGCAGGACTTAGACGACCAGTTCATAGAGCCATGTGTTGGTCTACCCTCGGAGTGGCGAGGTGTCATGCGGCGCATGGCGATGGCTGGTCAGGCTATGCGCGATCTACATGCTGCAGGGGCAGAGCCATTGGCCCGGGAGCCTCCAGATAGTGATTAGGGGTGGGGCATGTGGTGCCCCCTATGATGTATGTAGGGGCAGGTGGTGCCTCCAGTTTTGGGTTTTTTTGTAACATGCTATGGGCATGTCGTATGTATCAGAGTAGATGGACTCTAAACACATGGTTTGCGACACATATTATGGATATGCATCGTTTTTTGATGATTATTAATGTTATTGTCTTGTATGAAATGTGTGTGATAAATGCCAATCTAGAACATGGTTTGCAATACTATCTACATAGTGATTCTGTTCTCGAGGTACATGGTTGAAAGTTATGGTTTCAAATGCACGTATCAAGATTTTCACTCGTAAATAGCGTCTAAACAGCACAGGGTTATGCACACGATAAAAACCATTTAGTTGCATTGCAAGAAGTAGGGAATCCAAACGAACGTGCAGATGGAGGATGCGATGAAAGAGGGCATCGGCTAAGAGACCACGCACTGCATCATATTCGGCCTGATTTTTGGTGGTAGAACCAATGCATACCCCGTTAGAAAGAACAAGGGCATGCAAGGGGGTGAAGATGGCCCAACCTTCCGAGGCTAGATTCCTAGAGTAGCGACTTGCACCATCGGCGTAACCGATAAAGGGTGTGGACGGGGGGTCCTGCGGAATGGTGTGACAAGACAACAAATGAGGGGAGGAAAGGTAATGACGGCAGCGTGAGTGTACAGAAGTCATCGGGCGGCAACCGCAGGAGGGAGTGCAAGGGGCAGGATGACCATGACTCATACAGGGTGGTATATGAGGGCTATCGGAAGCATGGTGAGGACTCGGGCTGCGGAGGTCAACAGAGACACGGGTGGAGTGATCTCATGTATGAGGAGGAAAAGGGTGGTCAAGGGACACAACAGGGGAGGATGCAGATGGGCTAGGCTCCGAGTGTCTCGCCGAGGAGGATAGGTAAAGAATGGTTACAGTAGACTCCGTCATCTGAACATCAGGGGGGGGAATGTCGATGGGAGCGGGGGGATCCTCAGGCTGACCTGAAGCGTACTGCGCGAGGATAGGAGAGGCGGATTGATTGTGTTCAACCTCATACTCTCGAATTACCTCTAAAGAGGCGCGGTAGTGCGTCAGGTGAGGAAAATGGTGGGAGTAATGGCCATGAACGCCGCACAAAGCACAGGGCTTGTTGGTGCGGAGAGTCTTGGGGTTCTTGGTTACGGATGGAGAAGGAATGGGGGCTTCAGGGACCGTAGACTCGGGGAACACGACTTTAACCATGGGCTGAATACGGGGCAACTCGGGACAAGCATGGGTGGCATGACCGGTGACATCACATAAAGCGCAAGGCTTCGCGGGCGGCGGAGGGGCTGGGTTAGTCGTGGTAGTCTTGTCTTTGGGTGCCCTCTTGCGGGCTTTGCCTTTCTTCCCGGGTGCCGTCACGACAGGAGAAGGGTCCTGTGGAGGTGCTGGGGGCACAAAGGCAACGGAGGAAGCTAGGGGGACCGGTTGAACCGGTGTCAAAGCCATATAGGGCTTGGGATGACCAGGAGGGGTGGCGGCTGGGGGATCAAGGTACCAGACCGGTATGCCCAAGGTCAAGTTAGGGAGAGAGAGGGTGGCCATGACGGGGACAAAATATACTCCGGGAGGGGGAGCTAGGAAAGGGATCTGCCCAGCAGGGTAATGACCAGGAGGGACGGCTTCGAGATGGTTAAGGCCAGGAGGAACTGATCCAGGAGGGTAAAGGGGTTCAGGGATACCAGCTGTAGGGGTAGGGCCAGAAGGAGGAGGTCCGGCTGGCTGAGATGAATGGCTAGGAGCGGGTTGCGGAGGGCGAGGAGGAGGTTGCTGACTAGCCGAGGCAGGCCGCTTACGGGCAGCCTGGGACAATTGCATCATGCAAAAATTCGATGAGCTGGGATCGGTGACAGGAGGGGGGGGAAGGTTAGGGAAAGTTCCAAGCAAGGAGGAATCTTTGTAAACGCCGGGGGAGACACTGGTCAAGGAATCAACGGTTTGCTTGTTGGCTACAGAAGAGATGGTCGTCTCAGGGGAGGTCTGAGATTTTGGCTCATGATATGTCAACTGGTCAATGGTGACTATCTTTCCATTATGGGGAAAATACATCTTGCGAAAGACCGCGGATGGGACAGCAGACATAGCATAGGTGTAGCTTCGCCCCAATAGAATGTTGTAATCTAGCGGGGCATCGATGACTTCGACGTCAACGCAAACAGTCTTACCGGCGAGGGTGATAGGACAATTACGAAACAGGCCAATGGGCTGGGAGGCATGACCGTCCCACGCTCGAAGGGTGATCGTGGAAGGGGTCAGTTCAGGGGATCCGAGTTGCTTCCAAACCGAAGCGGACATCACGCAGGTGGATGCCCCCTCATCAATGATACACCGGGATACGTTGGCGTTCCGGATTTTGACTGGGATTTGGAAGGCGACGGAAGGAGGGAGAGGAGGATGGTCTGATTGAGTGGCGTCGAAAACAATCATTTGGTCGTCAGCAGGATCTATAGCGCCCACGGCAGATAGTAGAGCCTTCTTTTGGGAAGGGCATGACTGGAGGAGTTCCAGTGTGGAAATGGCGGCAGGAGATTGCGCCAAATCATCTACTATGCTATACGAATGGGCGGCTCGACTGGGAGCAGCGTTTCGACGTAGTGGGCCCTTAGGTATCTTGGTATGAACCTCAACTTTTGGTTGAGGGATATGTAAGGGGCCACTGGGTGATGAAAGAGGCTCTGGAGAACCTGAAGAAGGAGGCTCGGGAGCAGACTGAGCAGGAGGCTTGGAGTACTGGCGAGACCGAGTTTGAAGGTGAAGATCGACGGGCGGGTTAGGATCGAAGTGCATCATAAGGATCTTGTAATCAGAGGAACCAGAAAGGGAAGGGGGGGCGGCTACCTGGCTGTCGGGCGGTTGGGTAGCCATGAATCCTTGCTGAGGGAAAGGATCAGTAAACACAGCTGGCTGGGTAGTGGCCACATTAGGAGGAGCATGAGGGGAGGCGTGTTGTCCGCGCAATGTGGCTTGAGACTCCCACATCTGCCGCATCTGGGGTAATAGGGGACAATCGTGGGTGTAATGACCATAAACACCGCAACACGAACAAGGCTTACTTGTGCGAAGCGGCCTGTCCGGCTTGGGCTGAGTGCCCTGTTGCTAGTTGGCAGTGTTAGGGTCCACACCAGGATTGGGTCCACGGGTACCAGGGGTAGATTGGTTTGGATTGCCTCTCCGCCTTATTTGAGAAGAAGGGGGATTAGTCACGCCCTGCTATGCAAATACTTGCCCCGGAGGGGGTTGTAGGTGCTGGTGCTGGGGTTGAGGAGGCAAGGGGGGAGGAAGAGCATATGCTGGAGGAGCTGGCGCACCAGGCTGTGGATAAGGGTAATGGGTAGGTTGGGCAACATTGAGGTAAGCAGGAGGTTGGGCAAAAGGAGGAGGCATGCCGTATCCTCGATACATGCTACCGGGAGGGGGAAGAGTGCTGGAGGAGCTGGCCCCTCCCTGAGGGAAACCATAGCCCATAGGAGGTTGAGCGTATGGATGGGAAAGGGCTCCAACGATACCGTCGACGGAATGAGATGCCCCCGGGGCGTTAGCGCCACCGGGCCTGGGGAGGTCAGGAAGAACGGTATAAACATAACCAGATTGAGCGTAGATCAGGTCATATTTCAAGGCTATTTGGAGGGTGGCTTCTTCAGTTTGAGGAAAATGAGAGGCGACATCTTTGCCGATGGGAGCGGGAAGGGTGCGAAGGAACTAGTCCATGTAAACCCGATCTTTGAAGGGAGGGGCTCGACATAAGCTCCGTCTTCTTCGCCATTCCTGAACATGGGCGGAAAGGCGTGTTGAAGAGGATTGCTTGAAGGAATTCAAGAGCTCCGTGCCAGTATCGTATCAGAGAGGGAGCTGGAAGTACGACAAAAAGGCTTGGGCAAGAGTCTCAAAGGTGGTATGGGTAGAGGTGGCTTGTTCGACATACCATTTAGAAGCTTCGCCGGTAAGCGTGCGTTGGAAAAAACGAAGACGGATGGAGTCATCGGTAATGGAATTGGAGGAACACCACATGTGGAAAGATCGGACATGATTGGTTGGATCTTCGCCATTAAGGCCCTCAAACTTAGGGATGTCGGAGGGGAGCTTGGTTGGCATAGCAGGCCAATTAGCATTGTGGTGGATGGGGTCATTGATCAACTGATGGAAATCGGGGAGGCTGAGGCCTGCAATGTACGGCAGCACAGGGGTGGCTGGGGTAGTTCCTGTGGTGGTTCCGCTAGTAGTAGGGCCGGCATTAGGGCCGGGAGAACCACTAGCGTTAGGCCCTGGACCAGACATAGTGATGGTGAAAGGGGGAGAACCAGGAGGAGAAGGAGAACCCGATGAATCAGGAAAGGAGTCGGAGTGCGGACTCGAAGGTGGACTGGCTCGACGACGGCGGGGCGGAGCAGGTCGATCGACCGGAAACTGAGGATGAAGGCCAAGAAGTCTCTGGGAAAGGCGCCTTGGGGGCACAATGATGACAGGAAGAAGGAAACCGACAGGGGCAGAAAGGGACAGAATCAATTAAGGTCAAGGGCAGAAAAGGTGCAGTGACAATTGATTTTAGTGTCTTTGCCAGGCGGTGTTAACCAGGCGCTTCTTCGCTTAGGGTCAGTGTGTGGCGTGCGTTAATTTTAATTTTTAAACCCTTTCCGTTTTGAGAGCAAGAAAAAGTGTGCTGCGTAGCTGAAAATAAACCTACAGAGAACAGAATATAATGCTGAAATAACAGAAAAATAACAGCTACTTGTGCATCTATCTAACCCAAGAAGGTGGGTCTCTCAAAACTATTCTGAAAAGAAAGGGAAAAATCTATGTAAAACACACGGAAAAGAGGCCAATAGATCTAAGGTCAAAAGGGACAGGGATCTAAAGGATAAAGCTGCTGAAAAGAGGTGCAGATCACAGCCAAGAGACAGAGGCAAGGTGGCTGGAAAAAGGAAGGAAATCAACAAAAACCGGAGGGGGCAAGGCGGAGGCCTTCAAAGGAGGTACAAACAAAACGACAGGAGGTGATTTGAAAGGAAGAAAGGCCGATTTCAAAGGATCTGAAAGGGAGGTAACAGATCTAGAAAAAAGGAGGCTGAAGCTCTGAAAAACAGACGGTTGAAACAGCTTAAAACTCTTCCACAAAAAGTGGAGGGTACTAAAGCCCTAAGGGGCTAGGTTCCCACTTAGATGAGTAAAAACAGATCAGAACTTGGTCAAAGCGGGCTGAGACAGAGGCTGGAAGACCCTGACAGAAGCTGCAGCAGAACCCAGAAAAATTGCAGAAAAATCACTGAAAAACTGGCAGGTCGCAGTTTCTGACCTGTTTTCAGTGCAGGTCGCAGAAAAGGGGCAGAAAAGTGCGACCTGGAGGTCCAGGTCGCAGTTTTTGGGCCAAAAAGTGCGACCCCCTGTTCCGGTTGTCTCGGCGGCAGATTTTCAGAAAAGTTGCCGTCTCAGTTGCGGCTGGTGTCGCTTACCTGCGCAATAGGGCCAGAAACACATGGAAGTTAGAAATTTTAATGTTTTAGGGTTTTATGTGAGAAAAACAACATAAAAATAGGAAAAATAAAAAGCTGAAAAGAAACCCTAGGGTCTGAAGTAGTTGGATATGCAGGAATATGAAAAACGACAGCGGTCGTAATTTAAAACCCGTGTGGAGTCGCCATTTGTTAGTATGAATCCTTTGTCGAAGTGTACGAAAAGGGACCACTTTAGCTACGCATAACTAATAGCCCTAACAACAAAAGTGGCTGCCAATATCTTCAGATCTGTGGTTAGTTGAACAAGAAAAGAGCTGCAAAAAACTAGATCTATGCATGGAAAGACATTAAGCAGTAAAAACAAGGGTTTGCTCCATATACCAATAGACAAGACAAGAACAATTTTTGAAAGAATTTTTGTATTAATTGGGCACCTGGGAGGAAAACAAGAAGGCGTATCTGATTCTCCTCAGTGGGATGGGTTCTTGGAAGTCCTCAGCACTTCACATCTAAGATTTCTCTCTCTTGTTGGTGTAGAAAACCCACACAAAGAATGGAACTCAAAGGGAGCTCACACAGCAAATGGCAGAAAATGGTGACCAAGTGTATAGATCCAGAGTGATCTAATGGGCAACAAAAGGTGAAGAATGGTAGGAAAAACCCTCCTATTTATAACAAAATATTGGGTCATTCTAGATCTTGGTGCATGGGTTAACCAGATCTAGATCCACTTTTTTATGGAATATTTTATTATATTTGTTGGAGGGAAAAGGTATTTGACTTGGGTCAAATCCCTTAATTTGTTAAAAATAAATAAATAAATGATTTATTTATCTTTTTAAGGAAGTGGTTAAAAGATAATTAAATAAATCACTATTTATTTAATTATTTCATGGGTGATTTGTCATATTTAACAAGGAATATCATCTAAATAAGGTTTAAATGATTATTCCTAGAAAATAATAAGATAAATAAAGGTTTATCTAATTAATTTCTTTGATTTTGGGTTAAACATGACTGGGAATAATAATTAAATTATGGTTTAATTAATTATTCCATGAGGAAAATCAAACAAATATGGGTTTGTTTAATATTTCCTTTTGGGGTTTCCTGTTTTAACATAGTGAAAGCAGTTTTACTTAGGGTAAAACTGGTCTTACATGGTGTACTTGGGTCCATCTAATGATAGTAAGTTATATGACCAAAAAATGGTGTAACAACCCCTAATTTCTTCACATAGAAGCTTTGAATTTCACAATTGATGACTACTTATTACAGATTTTTTAGGAGAAATTGTGTGAAATTATGATGGAGATATGAGGGTGGTAGAAACTTACTTATTATAATGGATGATTTGAGATGAAAAATGGCAATTTTATGAACCAATTGGACTATTTTTTGCTTTCATATACCTCCTATGCCTTCCTGTAGCACTCCTTGGCCTTCCTGAAGAAATTTCAGTGCTTCCTATAACATTGTCCTATAGCAGCAGCAAGTCGAGGTTTGAATATCCTAGGTGGCTTAAAAACTTTGTCCTCTCTCTAATTGTTCTTGGAATGTGAAAATATGCAAAGGTAATGATGCTCAAGTACATTATATGTTATCTTTATTTGGATTGGAGTGTTGTGATTGTCTGTCCTTCACACAAGGTTTTCTCATTTGGACCGTTGGTACCACTTAAAGTGATCATTACCTTATTCTGCGTAATCAACACCCACTCCTAGTGATCTTACTTCAACTAATGTGAAAAATCCATGTTGCATGAAGACTCTACCAATAACCATTAGTTCAACTGGTCGAGGGTGGCCAATTTAACTTTCCACCTTCAACTTATTGAAACTTCCCCTCTCGACATTTGTTCATTTAGTCAATTACACATATGAAGAGAGTGATAGAGTGCCAATATACCTAAACCTTACCTCATTGTCGAATTTTTGTAGGGCCTTGCATGCTAGATTTGGACCATTGGAGTGGCATCAACAAAGTTTTCTTTATTACCTGAGTTTCTGTTGTGTGTCTCCATTCTGTTTGAGGTGCTTAACTCTATTTCTTTGTTGTGTGTGTAGGTATCTTTTTCAAGCTTCAAGTATATTTTTTTGGTGGAGAGCCCTTCTTGGAGTGCCATTTCTTCCTTTAGAGTCACCTCGCAATTCTTCCATGTATCCTTGGATGATCAAAAACAATTATAGAGCTTTTCTAGTGTTTAGATAGGTTTGCTACAGGAGGAGATTCTCTTCCTGTAGCAGCCTCTTCTTTGCACTTTTTGGAACTTAAATTTGTATGGGGTTATTAGGGAGAGTGTGTCAAGGCCTTAGGATAGTGATATTATGATGAGAAATTGGTGTGGTCTTGGAAAAATGATGTAAAGAAACTTTGTGTTTTTGCAGAAAATTTCGTTTACAAATGTGATAGAGGGAAGGGTTTAAGTGAAAAATATTTTTGAATGAGATGGAGGAGTGATGAGAAGATGATAGCTAATGGTGGGAAGACCCTATTCATGAAAATTTTAAGACCACATGCCCTTGGTGACTTCCCTTTTCCTCGATCCTCTCTCATGTAGCTTTCCAGTACTCTTGTGTAGCACCAGAGGAACTTCCTGTAGCAATACAGGTTCTTCCTGTAACACCACAGAGAGGGGGTGAAATTTCGTTTTTGAGCTCATAAAATGGTGGATAGGGATGAAGAGGTGAGTGATGGTGTTGTATAGGGAGTGAATGGATGGAGCAGTGAAGATAAATGGGAGAATTCATTTTCCTTGTGACCATGACATACCATTTTTCAACCCACAGTCCTGCCATGGGTTCCTTAGAGAGGTTTTCACTTAGGGATATTTTATTATTATTCTCTTTTTTTGCTCCAAGATTGCCTCAGAGAGGTTTTCAATCATGGATTTGGCCTTGGATTCCTAATGGAGGTTTTAACCCAGGCCTCTTTATTTTTTTATTTTTTATTTTTATTTAGGGTGGTTGTGGACTGGAAGCTAAGAGGCTCCCAATCACATTTACCTCCCAAATTATTGTATTGATGAACTTTTCCTTAGACATGGGCCTCTTGTATACTTTTAGCCTATAACCATTGACAAGTAGAGGGATCCCCTCCTCATCAATGGTTTTGATCTAAATAGCCCCATTGTCATGGAATTTCTCTATCAAGTATGGGACTAACCATATTTTTATTGTATTTTCTTTAAATTCCTTGAACCTGGAGTCATATATAAAATCCCAATCCCCTTCTTGTAATATTTTCTCCTTAATGCACCTACCATGCCAAACTTTCCTCTACAATTGTATAACTTCAGTGTGGAGGAGGGCCTACATTCTAAATTCATCCAAGCCATTCAACTGAAGAAGCATATATTTATGTGCTCTTATGACATCTAAATCCAATTGGGTTGCCATTATGAAAGTGTTATATTCAAATTCAATGGAAAGCAAAACTTTCTTCTCATAAACCAAATCATATCGAGTGAATCCAATAGTTGTCTTCCAGGTAGTATTATAGGCCCAATTTTCCTCCACTAGTTTTTTAGCCCAATATTTCCTGCTGCTACTCACCACCTTGGTGAGGATGCTTTCCAGTGCTCTATTGGTAATCTCTAATTTCCCATTTTCTTGAGGGTGATAGACAGTAGATGTTATGTGCTTGATATTATTCCTCCTTAGGAGATTCTCAATCAAATGTGATGTGAAATGAGCTCCTTGATCAGTGGCTACCTCCCTTAACAAAATTTGTAGAAAAAATTTTCCCTTAATAAATCATCCACTTTTCTGTTTTTGCTACCTTGACAGCATTATGGTCTCAGACCACTTTATTAAATAGTCAGTGAATACTATGATGTATTTATTTTTTCCATATGGTGGATAAATTGGCCCAATGAAATCCATACCCCACTTTTCAAATGGATCTAAGTCCACTTGAGTTTGTAGAGGAATTTCATCCCTAGGTGTGGGTTTTCCCGTCCTCTAACACTGGTCACATCTACTAGTATACATTTTTGCATCTTGATGGAGAGTAGGCTAATAGTAGCCACCTTGTAAGGCCTTGAAAGTTGTCATCTTAGAAGAAAAATGACCCCCATAGGGCCCATCATGACATGCTAAGAGGATTTCAAAGACTTACTCTTCCCTGACACATCTTCTTAGAATCTGATCTGGTCCTAGTTTGAAAATACTGCCACCAATCCAAGTGAAAGGGGAACTCTTTCTCACAATTCTACTTTTCTCCCTGGATAAAAGATCTGGAGCAAATCTCACGACAACCAGGTAGTTGTCTATGTCAGAAAAATAGGAAGATATTACTGAGATAGAAAATAGGTTCTCATATGGAAGTTGATCATCAATCATCCCTTCATCATTTGTAGGCAAAGTGACTCTAGACAAAAAATCTGCAACTACATTTTATTTCCCTGACTTATCAATGATAGTCGAATAAAATTTTTGTAACAATAATAACCACCTAATAATTATAACATTTTCATCAGGTTTTTTCATAAATTATTTAATCGTTGCATGGTCAGTATGCACAAAATGTTGGTATCCATTGATATAATGTCTGAACTTGTTCAAGGAGTGGACAATAGCTAAAAGTTATTTCTTGGCGATAGTGTAGTTCAATTCAGCCTTAGATAGATTTTTACTGATGAAGTAAATGGCATAGGGTAACTTGTCATCTATTTGTCCCAAATATTCCCCCACAACTTCATTTGATGTATCAGTATGGATATGGAAAGGTGAAGCCCAATTGGGAACTTGAAGTATAGGAGTAATGGTCAAATTTACTTTTATGATTTCAAAGGCCTCTTAACAACTACATGACCAACAGAATCCTAAGTCCTTGTCCAACAATCAAAAAAATGGTGAAGCCACCTTGCTAAAATCCTTGATGAATCTCCTATAATAACCAGCCAAGCCCAAGAAGCTCCTAACATCTCTTTATTTCTAAGGGGTAGAGACCCTTTTATTTTAGCAATCTTTTTTGGGTCTACTTGTAATCCAGCCTGAGATATGGAGTAACCAAGGACAGTCCTGTTAGCGCTCGAATCTGCCTCAGGCTGAAGAAGGAAAAACTCGAGGCAACATCAAACCAAGCTCAGCCTCGTAGCTAGCCCTACGAGGACAGGAGAGAGCTCTCTCCAGTCAATCTCGATAAATGAGCAATAAGGTGCGAGATGACTTTAAAATGGGAACTGATTTTAGGCTAGTAAATAAATATGAAAGGGGTATTTGATGAATGATTAGGTTTTCTGGGCTATATGGGACTAAGGGTAGCATGAGCAGGGAAATTAAATGAAAGATGCAGATTATCTCATGAGGCAAGATAGGCAAGAGCTTAAGCATTCAAATTGAAATTAAATGGGGTGAAAAGACTGTTTAAGATAGCTGGAAAGGGCATTAATGTATGAATCCTTTTCAGGCAGAAGAAAACACAGAACTTGAACACTTTTCCAAGGCAGAGTAATAATTGAATTCTACCTCTCTTACTTAAAAGCGTTCAACAGAAAATGATTACGAATAAACTGAAAAACATTGCAAGACACATATGAAAACAAAGGAAGAAACACAATGCTAAGTTATTACCACATGGATCTTATGAAACAGAGCTGCAACTTTTCATTATTTCTCTGTTGAACTGTACAATGAAACTCTGATTTTTTCTCCCCACACCTCTGCCAGAACTCTCCAACCCTTTACAAATGTTTTACAATACAATAAATAAGCCCCTCTATGAGAAAAACAAATCGATCAAAAATAGGGAGCTGTTTAACACCATTAACCAATAAGAGTCAACCATCTATTATGAATCATCTTTCCCCTTGAATTCCTCTGATGGCCAATTAAGAGACAAAACTGGAGCGCAGATCCCATAAAATCATGATTGAAGACAAAATAAGCATTCCGTTCCTACCTTTCTGCATCTGCTCTCGGCTTTCTCAACCAACCATCTCCATTAACTGCGGAAAATAATCTGAAGTATATGTGGGTCCTTCTCCTTTGATACTGAGTGTATCATATTCTCGACAAATTCATTACTCTTTTTTAGCAGGATTCGTGTCATCAAGGCATATGATTAAGCGCCCTTTTTATTACTACAAGGTAGAAATTTAACAATCGCGATGCAAATCTGCTTTCACTATAGTAATAAAATCCCTGATCTATGATAAACACGGAACATTCGTTGTCAGATTTGAAATTATTTATATCCAAAGGGCTGAATGGTGTGCCTTTGGAATGGTTGACGAGCTCATCCATCCATGTACGCTTCCAGCCATGTGTCTGACAGCTAAAATGATGAAAGATTAATCCAAATTTTTCATTTTGCGATTTGAGCATGAGGAGTAGCCCAATTAAACTCAATAAATTTGCAATTGACATTCTCTGTTATCTCTTATCTCGCTGTCAACGCAAGAGAATTGACACTTTTTCTTTTCTTATATTTCCAGGTGGCCTGTCTTCGCCCAGCTGCACTATCCTCTCTTGTTCACCAACAGCTTTAGCGAGGATAGAGAATAGGGAAAGATCAACCCCACTTGGAAATAGTGTGGCCTCTACCAATAAAATAGCAGCTGACATAGACCCCAGAACAACTGCCAAGATTTTCTCAAGCCGCTGCCTAAGAACACACCGCCAGACCCACTTCATCATATCCAAGTACTGCCCAAACCTTGATAGAATTATCATAACTAGCAGAGACCAAAATGTCTTGATTAGGATGCCACTGGACCATCTTGACATCCTGTGTATGGCCTCGCAGTACTGAAACACACTCAAACTCATTCCCTGGTTGAACTTCCCAGATCCAGACAGACTTATCACGACCACATGTGGCAAGTAGCATACCAGACGCGCTCCAATAAACACTTTTGACTTCATTCTTATGGCCCTCTAAGGAGGCAATGCATTCAAAGTCACCACCAACATTTTCCCAGATTGCAGTAGTTACATCAAAACTTGTTGTTGCAAGTAAATTCCCATTAGGTGACCATGTTTCTTCCAGAACAGCCTGAGTTATGTGCTTCCATGCATTCTTCAGCGATTGGAGGTCATTTTAGAAGTTTTTGGGCTAACTGGGTGTGTGCACCGCGCTCCAATCCAACACGCTGCGCGGGCTGGATGTGCCGCACCAATCCAATTTTGCATTGTGCACAAGTTCTCTACGCACCGCGCGCATTATAGGTGCCGCGCTCCTCCTGAAACTATTCTTCTAATAAAGGACACATCGTATTTCCAGACCAGGGGAGACTTTGAGATCTGTGAAACTGCTGAAGGCACCAAGGGAATCACAGTGATCTTATGTTTCTGAACATGGTCAAGAAGAATGCCAATGTTGAATTTCTGCATAATCAAAATGGCAGCCCCTCTTCTGAGACTACAGAGGAATATGCTGTTGAAAGCAAAAACATGAAACAGAGGCAACACGCAGAGGACCACATCACCATGATGAATGTAGTAATTAGGATTTTCTCCATCAACCTATTGCGCCACACTGGAAACCAAGATCTTGTGAGTTACCATAACACCCCAGTGGTTCCAGATTAGTATAGCAAGGCCACTACATCATCAGGTTTGATGTGAACTTGGGGCATTCTTTCTCATATGCTTTTGTTAAAACTGAAATAGGTAGACATCATGGAGGGGGATCATCCCTGTCAATTGTAATCACTATAAGATTTCGTTTATTGAGCATTTTTAGTTTCTCAACACAGGAAGCATGTGTGACAATAATACAAGCACCAGCAGAATTTGCTTGGCTGGCAATTTCGGTTGGAGTATACAAAGGATTGGCAGTGGTAACAATAGCACCTCTAATGGAGGCTCCCAAGGATACAAATATGAATTCAACACAGTTGGACAACATGAGCATCACCACTTCACCCTGCTTGCGCCCTAACTTAGCCAACCCAGAGGCTACTCTATGGGAAATTAAATGAACTTGCCCATAGCTATAAATCTTATCAGTGGAACCCTCAATCAGGAAGGGTTTATCTCTAAACTCCTGCAATCTCTGGAAGCAATACTCATGAACAGGAAGATAGTCTGGAATCTGTATATCAGGAACCTTGGATCGATACCGATACTTGTTGATGTGTTTCTTGTCCGCATTCATCTTCTCGTCACGGACATCTATTTCACTATCAGTATCTGCATTACCTGACTTCCTTTTTGACATTTCTTCACTGCCACTGCTTCCCCCTTTCTTTTTCATTTGTTTGGCTTGCTTTTCAGTTTTCACAGCAGTGGGTTCACAAAAGAAGCAGAGGTGGATGCCCAACCGATATGGATAAAATAATTTATTTCACCATTGTCATTTGAAGTTGGTCATACAAAGAACTAGACCTCTTATTAAGGATCTTCTGTCGAACCAGTAGCATGTGTGATACCACTAATTTTATGCCATTTTTTGCTTTTAAATACTGCCTTTGTCTTTTCACTGATTTTCTAAATTTGGACTGATAACTCTTGTCATTCTTTTGCAGGGTTGGTGGCATATCCTAGCAAAGGATAACCAAGGCTACCTCTGAACTCTTCAAGACTGAAAAACTTCAATAATTACATATTTGAAAACACATTTTAACGATTTCTTCTTCAAAACATGGTTTTGAAGAAGAATCAATCTCGCATTGATAACCATCTTGAAATAGAAACTCACTGAACCTTCTTCTAGCTTGTAGGCATCATTCGACATGTTTGAAGACCAACTATAAAACCTTGACTCTGAAATGACTCTTTTCTGGACCACAGTAACATCAATGACTGCAAATGACGAGAAATGAACTTTAGAGAATTTGATTCTGACAAGGGACTGACAGGACTGAGTCTAACATTGGCTCCAATGGGGATGGCAGCTGCCGCTTCTTGGAGGTGCCAAGAACAGCAGATCTTTGGGAGAGCAGACAGTGCCTCCATCCATTGGGAAATGGAATCATTACTTTGACAAACCACACAAGATTTGACTCATTTATTGATTGAAACTTTGACTGAAAAGACTGAAAACTGACTCGAAAAATGACTCAACATGACTAAGAACTGAACTTAAAACTTAAAACTTGATGGCAGTACATAACCGCCTATGTTTCTTACAAGACAATATGCCATCAAACTATATCAAAATGCCAATGTAACCAATCAAGCAGATGCCTTCTTGATTGATTTCCCTGATCAGATCTGCTGGTCAACAATACAAACAGATAACTGGACATCCAAAAACATAACTGACCATGATCTCCTTCATCACTGAACACTGCAATAAACACCTTCACAGCTGACCGCAACAGATCTGCTAATGGATCCTGAAAAACATGAAGATTTACCTCTTGTTGAAAGAACAAGGTGTCTTTTTCTCCTGCTTCTGATCTTCCTTCATCACGTACTTCAGTAAAAATATGTTCCTGGGCTTCAAAAAAATCTGAACAGGTAGATGAGCAGTTCTCCTCTTCAAAGAACATTTCAAAACATGAAACATATGAAGAAAAATATGAATGGAAATCCTGAATGTTTTGATCTTCTGTAGCCTGACTATATTGTAGGTCATCTTCATATGATATAACAGCTAGATTATCATATTCCTCATTACATTCATCAATCATAAGAAAAGAAACTTCAGCTGTTTCTTGATGCTCAAAAATGACATTTCTATCATCCACTAAAGATTCATCCAAAGGAACTTCTTCACTTACTTGAACAAAGGTCTGATCTTGTTTTTCATAAATTGACTGGATTACCTCATCATGAAGGCTGTAGTCTAATGAACTGAGAACATTTGGATCCATAACTGTGTCTTCTACATCCCAGATGATTTCAGCAGCAGAATTCTCTTTCATGGGATTCAACACAAGGTGTTCTTGGTCATCACAATCTGAATCTCGATCTGAAATAGCTGACTGGACATTATCACAATCTGCAATCTGCATGCTATCTTCTTTTGTGGACAGATCTAAAACAGAACATTCCCTTTCATCATCTTCAGCCATATGACAATCTTCAACCTACTGATCTGTAAAGCTACTTACAGGACTGTCATCCTTTTCAGAAAAGGAAGAAGTTCCACCATCACCTTCTTGACCATGTGCACACTGCAGATCTGCATTAACTTGAGCTGTAACATGACCTTTCAAGAGCTGGTCTATCTCGTCTTCAGATAGAGGAGATAATACCTTTTGTTTTCTTTTGCTCAAACAATGATTGTCTTCATTGATTCCAAGTGAAGGAGTGTACAAATTTTCCTCATACTGCTGATCCATTTCATATAATTCCTGTTGACTGTCAAGATGCAAAATTCCTTCATCTTCCACCGTGCTAAGATCTTGATCCTGCTGCAAATTTTCATGATTGTCTTTATGCTGCTGAAATGGATTTTCATACAGGGCTTCCATGATTTCATCATCCATGAAATTATCATCTTCATAATATTTCTCAAGGCTTTCAATAAAAGTAGAAGCATGTTTGCAACAATCATGAACTAAATTTAATGATGGATAAGATGTTTGATATCTTTCAATGAACAGGGTATGAAAATCCTTTAAACAGTAAATACAGGCCAGCGACAAATTTTCATACCAAGATTGGGCTTCACCTTCCAGAGTGGCCAGGAATATCTTCATCAAGAAATCTTCAGGAAAATCCACCTTCAACTTGTGAATATGCATGTGAAATCTAACCAGATGTAAGGCAGCATCCTTCTTACCATCATCGTTAAATGTAGGCAGACTCCTTGACCAATCTACCTTGGGCATTTTATTCGGAAAACCTGGGATGTGATCTCGGCTCATGGGAGCATATCTTCTTGCAATCCGGTCCATCTTGAAAATCTTAAAACTATTGATCTCCCTGCAGTGAAGTCACCATGAAGCATTGATTTCTGGATTTTTCAGTGAATGGAGTCGCCGGGTGAATGATTTCAGCCTTGCGGTGTCTGACTGTTGTCCACCATCAGCGATCGGATCTGAACTTTGTTATCCTTTACTGGGGAAGACGTCCCCAGTATGGTCGCCACTATGTTAGCGCTCGAATCTGCCTCAGGCTGAAGAAGGCAAAACTCGAGGCAACATCAAACCAAGCTCAGCCTCGTAGCTAGCCCTACGAGGACAGGAGAGGGCTCTCTCCAGTCAATCTCGATAAATGAGCAATAAGGTGCGAGATGAATTTAAAATGGGAACTGATTTTAGGCTAGTAAATAAATATGAAAGGGGTATTTGATGAATGATTAGGTTTTCTGGGCTGTATGGGACTAAGGGCAGCATGAGTAGGGAAATTAAATGAAAGATGCAGATTATCTCATGAGGCAAGATAGGCAAGAGCTTAAGCATTCAAATTGAAATTAAATGGGGTGAAAAGACTGTTTAAGATAGCTGAAAAGGGCATTAATGTATGAATCCTTTTCAGGCGGAAGAAAACACAGAACTTGAACACTTTTCCAAGGCAGAGCAACAATTGAATTCTACCTCTCTTACTTAAAAGCGTTCAACAGAAAATGATTACGAATAAACTGCAAAACATTACAAGACACATATGAAAACAAAGGAAGAAACACAATGCTAAGTTATTACCACAGGGATCTTATGAAACAGAGCTGCAACTTTTCATTATTTCTCTGTTGAACTGTACAATGAAACTCTGATTTTTTCTCCCCACACCTCTACCAGAACTCTCCAACCCTTTACAAATGTTTTACAATACAATAAATAAGCCCCTCTATGAGAAAAACAAATCGATCAAAAATAGGGAGCTGTTTAACACCATTAACCAATAAGAGTCAACCATCTACTCTGAAGCAGCGTTCCCCTTGAATTCCTCTGATGGCCAATTAAGAGACAAAACTGGAGCGCAGATCCCATAAAATCATGATTGAAGACAAAATAAGCATTCCATTCCTACCTTTCTGCATCTGCTCTCGGCTTTCTCAACCAACCATCTCCATTAACTGCGGAAAATAATCTGAAGTATATGTGGGTCCTTCTCCTTTGATACCGAGTGTATCATATTCTCGACAAATTCATTACTCTTTTTTAGCAGGATTCGTGTCATCAAGGCATATGATTAAGCGCCCTTTTTATTACTACAGGGTAGAAATTTAACAATGGCAATGCAAATCTGCTTTCACTATAGTAATAAAAGCCCTGATCTATGATAAACACGGAAAATTCGTTATCAGATTTGAAATTATTTATATCCAAAGGGCTGAATGGTGTGCCTTTGGAATGGTTGACGAGCTCATCCATCCATGTACACTTCCAGCCATGTGTATGACAGCTGAAATGATGAAAGATTAATCCAAAGTTTTCATTTTGCGATTTGAGCATGAGGAGTAGCCCAATTAAACTTGATAAATTTGCAATTGAAATTCTCTGTTATCTCTTATCTCGCTGTCCACGCAAGATAATTGACACGTTTTATTTTCTTATATTTCCAGGTGGCCTGTCTTCGCCCAGCTGCACTAGCCTCTCTTGTTCACCAACAACTTTAACGAGGATAGAGAATAGGGAAAGATCAACCCCGCTTGGCAATAGTGTGGCCTCTGCCAATAAAATAGCAGCTGACATAGACCCTAGAAAAACTGCCAAGATTTTCTCAAGCCGCTGCCTAAGAACACACCGCCAAACCCACTCCATCATATCCAAGTACTGCCCAAACCTTGATAGAATTGTCATAACTAGCAGAGACCAAAATGTCTTGATTAGGATGCCACTGGACCATCTTGACATCTTGTGTATGGCCTCGCAATACTGAAACACACTCAAACTCATTCCCTGGTCAAACTTCCCAGATCCAGACAAACTTATCACGACCACATGTGGCAAGTAGCATACCAAACGTGCTCCAATAAACACTTTTGACTTCATTCTTATGGCCCTCTAAGGAGGCAATGCATTCAAAGTCACCACCAACATTTTCCCAGATTGCAGTAGTTACATCAAAACTTGCTGTTGCAAGTAAATTTCTGTTAGGTGACCATGTTTCTTCCAGAACAGCCTGAGTTATGTGCTTCCATGCATTCTTCGACGATTGGAGGTCGTTTTAGAAGTTTTCGGGCTAACTGGGTGTGTGCACCGCGCTCCAGTCCAATGCGCCGCGCGGGCTGGATGTGCCGCGCCAATCCAATTTTGCACTGTGCACAAGTTCTCTACACGTCGCGCACATTATATGCGCCGCACTCCTCCTGAAACTATTCTTCTAACAAAGGACACATCGTATTTCCAGACCAGGGGAGACTTTGAGATCTGTGAAACTGCTGAAGGCACCAAGGGAATCACAGTGATCTTATGTTTCTGAACATGGTCAAGTAGAATGCCAATGTTGAATTTCTGCATAATCAAAATGGTAGCCCCTCTTCTGAGACTGCAGAGGAATATGCTGTTGAAAGCGAAAACATGAAACAGAGGCAACACGCAGAAGACCACATCACCATGATGAATGTAGTAATTAGGATTTTCTCCATCAACCTATTGCGCCACACTGGAAACCAAGATCTTGTGAGTTACCATAACACCCCAGTGGTTCCAGATGAGTATAGCAAGGCCACTACATCATCAGGTTTGATGTGAACTTGGGGCATTCTTTCTCATTTGCTTTTGTTAAAACTGAAATAGGTAGACATCATGGAGGGGGATCATCCCTGTCAATTGTAATCACTATAAGATTTCGTTTATTGAGCGTTTTTAGTTTCTCAACACAGGAAGCATGTGTGACAATAATACGAGCACCAGCAGAATTTGCTTGGCTGGCAATTTCGGTTGGAGTATACAAAGGATTGGCAGTGGTAACAATAGCACCTCTAATGGAGGCTCCCAAGGATACAAATATGAATTCAACACAATTGGACAACATGAGCATCACCACTTCACCCTGCTTGTGCCCTAACTTAGCCAACCCAGAGGCTACTCTGTGGGAAATTAAATGAACTTGCCCATAGCTATAAATATTATCAATGGAACCCTCAATCAGGAAGGGTTTATCTCTAAACTCCTGCAATCTCTGGAAGCAATACTCATGAACAGGAAGATAGTCTGGAATCTGTATATCAGGAACCTTGGATCGATACCGATACTTGTTGATGTGTTTCTTGTCCGCATTCATCTTCTCGTCACGGACATCTATTTCACTATCAGTATCTGCATTACCTAACTTCCTTTTTGACATTTCTTCATTGCCACTGCTTCCCCCTTTCTTTTTCATTTGTTTGGCTTGCTTTTCAGTTTTCATAGCAGTGGGTTCACAAAAGAAGCAGAGGTGGATGCCCAACCGATCTAGATAAAATAATTTATTTCACCATTTTCATTTGAATTTGGTCATACAAAGAACTAGACCTCTTATTAAGGATCTTCTGTCCAACCAGTAGCATGTGTGATACCACTAATTTTATGACATTTTTTGCTTTTAAATACTGCCTTTGTCTTTTCGCTGATTTTCTAAATTTGGACTGATAACTCTTGTCATTATTTTTCAAGGTTGGTGGCATATCCTAGCAAAGGATAACCAAGGCTACCTCTGAACTCTTCAAGACTGAAAAACTTCAATAATTACATATTTGAAAACACATTTTAACGATTTCTTCTTCAAAACAGGGTTTTGAAGAAGAATCAATCTCGCATTGATAACCATCTTGAAATAGAAACTCACTGAACCTTCTTCTAGCCTGTAGGAATCATTCGACATGTTTGAAGACCAACTATAGAACCTTGACTCTGAAATGACTCTTTTCTGGACCACAGTAACATCAATGACTGCAAATGACGAGAAATGAACTTTGGAGAATTTGATTCTGACAAGGGACTGACAGGACTGAGTCTAATAAGTCCCTACCTTCATAAATAATTCACACTTCTCAGGACTCAAGGAGAGATGCATTTCCTCAAGACTTTAACCAGATTAGAGAGGGCCTCTTGGAAATTACACCCATAAGAAGTGAAATCATCCATTTATATTTCCACAAAGTTATGGAAAAGCTCAACAAAGATTATCAGAATTTCTTTTTGGAAAGTGGAAGGGGCATTGCATATGCCAAATGGGAGAACTCTATAAGTAAAGGTACCTAAAGGACATGTAAATGCAGTCTTGCCTTGGTCTTCAGAATTGATCAAGATTTGATTGTAACCACTGAATCCATCCAAGAAAGAGAATAACTTCTTTCCTGCAATACCATGTAAGACTTGGTCAATGAAAGGCAAAGGAAAATGGTATTTCTTTGTGTCCTTGTTCAACTCTCTGTAATCAACATAGGTCCTCCACTTCCCATTCTTCTTTGGGACTAAGACTAGAGGTGACACCCATTCACTATATAAGATGGGGTATATGAACCCTGCATCCAATAGCTTTTTTAATTCATCCTTTACTATGTCCTTCAAGGCTAGTTTCATTCTCCTCTGGGGTTGGCACACAGGATTTCATCCATATTTGATGCAAATATGGCGAGTACAAACTAAGGGATGCGCCCCTTTAATTTCTTTATAATCCCAAGCAAAAGCATCTAAGTTCTCTCTTAGCATATTGCACAATAGTTCTTCCTGCATGGCCAAGAGAGAGAGAGAGAGAGATTGATATTTAAGGTTATGGATGGTCAAAATTCTATAATATTGGCAGGTTCAAGGCTTGATTCAACTAATAATATCTCAGTCCAAGGATTTCTTCCAAATTATTTCACAAGTTCATCAATTGGAATGGTAGTGGGGGGTAGGTTCTGAAGGATATGGTCAATGGTGTCATATTCATTAGGTTTCCCCCCTTTTATAACAACATCTAAGGTACATATTAGGTAAAGTATTTCATGTTACACTACATATTCTTCCTCATCCTCCATCCACATCAAAGGTAGATAATTTTCAATAGAAGTTTGAGTAGGAGGATATAATATCAGTTGTTTTGATAAAGGTCCATTATTAATGTTCATGTTTCCACCCCTACAACTGATATAGGCATGAGGAGTGGCCAACCAAGGTCTTCCTAAGATAAGAGGATAACCATTAAACTTGGATTTGGGTTGAAGTACCAGGAATTTAGTGGGATACTCCCAAGAGTCAATGGAGACCATAACATCCTCAAAAACTCCCTCGGGAGCTACTGTGGATCTTTCTCCAAGTTGAAACATTGTAGTGGTCTTTCTAAAAGCTCCTTGGATGTTCAGATTCAACATGGTTTCTTTAGTCATCACATTGATGGCAGCCCTAAGATCAATCAATGTATGAGGGACAATAATACCATCAATGTACACATCCACTACTAGACTTCCAGGGTCTAGGTATTTTGGGAAAATCACTCTCCCTAACATCAAATCGGATAATTGACCAACAACATTGATGCTAGGGGTGTGTCTATTCTCTATCCCAGGATTTTTGAATAATTTCTCCTTTATAGGATTATTATATATGTGAAAATCCTTAATAGCCCGGAGAATGGGTATTTTGACATACAAATTCTTCAATTCTCCCAGAATTGCAATCCCTTATAGGGTGTGCTAGCTAGGATGGATAAATCTCTCAGGAAAAGGAGGTTGGTTTATTTGAGGGGTATTGTCTTCCTTTTCCTCTTCAATATCATCAGGTGGAGATGGTGGATGGTTATCTGGGAGCGCTCTCCTAGACCTAAGGCTAATCTCTTGGATCTCCATAGCATAGGCAAGGTAAAAAGTCTCTTCATTGTAGACCTGTTGTGATTTTTTTTAATTCAGGTTCGGATTAGGTTAAGCAAGAATTTGAGGTTTCTTAGGTGGAGCAGGATGGGTGATTTGTGGTTGAGTTTGGGGTGGAGGCAGTAAAGTAGGAGGTTTTTTGAGTTGAGGCTTCCACCCTTGTGATGGGTCGCTCCATTGAGGAGGTTTGGGAGCATATGGCTGAAATGGTTGATTGGAAGGTTCAAGATGATTTGGAGGATCATAAGGCCAAGAAGGAGGTGTGGGCCATAATGGATGAGTAGAGGAATAACAAGGCTACAAGGGTGCACTTTGTTTTGAATTGTAGTAAGAATAAGGTACATCTTGCATTCCTTGTTGGTATGGCCGAGGTCCTTCAGGCCTCCTTTTATTTATAAAGTAGAGTTTCTCTGGTCCATCTTCCACCCCTTGGTATATAGCTTTAAGGCTAGGTAAGGAAGGGAATTTGTCTGTTTTATGGTTTTCTTCATAGATAGAGCAGACCTCTATGGCATTCATTGGGAATTAATTCCTAGGTTGTATTATAGTGCATCTAGGGAAAAATATAGCTAGGGCTCTCTATGTCTCCTCTTGTTTCTTCTTGATATGCATGCTATCTATTTTAAAGGCAAAGATATTTAGAATTTCACTCTTGAAATCTTCTAACGTGTTCCATATCTCATTTTTTATGGATGAGATGGAGGAAGAGGTCCTGGCCAAGCCTTGGTTACTTCTACCCTTTTCTCGAGTTTCCCTGGAATGGTTTTTGAACACAGTTTTGATGTCATTATAGAAAAAATGATAGACATCCCCTCTAGATAGCATATTGAGGGTTTCCAACACTTCCTCTCTAATCCCTCGGAAAAGAACTAACTTGAGTGATCCAGGATCAAGGGTTCAGATACCCCTCCTGTAGTTGAGTTGAAACATTTCCTCACAGTCTTCTAAATATTCATCAGGCCCTAGGCTCATCCTAAATATTTATTCCTTGGTTTATTTGGACCTACAATATTATTTCTACTTGTTATTGAAAGACTCTTGCATTTAGGCCTAGGTAGTGATGTTGTCCCCATGCAAACCCATGAACCAGCGCAAGGTTGCGTCCTTGAGGGTAGAGGGGAATAATTTCAAATTTTTTTCATATGAGGCATAGTCATAAGTCCTACAGACAACAGCAAACTCAAAAATGAAAGTGTCACGGTCCTCAGAAGTTAGGCCATGGAAGTTTGGAAGGGCTTAAGGGTTGTTGTTTTTCATCTTAGTCTCTCCATTGGTTTCTTTGAAGGGAAATACCTCATGGTTTTTGTTTTCATCCATAGCTTGGACAGGTGAAGTAGGTTCTTCTTCTTCCCAAATAGGTTCTTTGAAGATTTCAGGGTGCTCACCTAGAGGGTATTCTAGCTCACGGTCACTGAAGAAGAGTGAAGGTTGACTGTGTGGGGGTGTGGAGTTTTCTGGTAGAAATTTTCCTTAGTTTTCCCTACTCCTACGAGGAATGAAAGACAATTTTTTTTGTTTTTTTCACTTTTTCAAATTGTGTGCAAAAAAAAACAGAAAATAATTCTTAAGAATCTACTCAGACAACTCCCCGGCAATGGTGCCAAAAAGTGGTGAACCCTTGTATTGCATCAAGAGAGTCGCAACTCCCAAGGGCTACTCAACTCTAATTATCAACCCAGGGTTCATACAAACATAGAGGTTAAAGTGCTATATGTGCAAAATATGGATTCTACTCATGCCACCCTCAACTAGGTCTTATGATCAGCAGTACTTATAGGTCATTCCTCCTACTGGATCAAAGTGAAATTAGCTAATGTAATGTAGAGAAATAATTCTAATATAAGACAAAGAGAGTGCCTATCAAAATTATACTTGCAATTGAGATTGGAATCAAATCATAAATAGTTAACCTAATTGCAGGAAAGGAAACTATGATATGTGTAGTCATTCATCTAAATATCCATTAATTTTCAATAAAGAAACTATTCTATCATCACAAGCTTCACCAAATCATAAATTAAACTTCTATCTACTATGTTATCACACATAAACTTTCAATTTTGATTGATAGGGTCACTCACCTAGGTTTCATTTTGTCTCAATAGGTTGGTTCATGAAATTGATGAAAAACCCATGGAATAAACCTTTATCCTAAGTCTAAAACACTCCATTAGTCATGTCATATCATTCATATCGACCAAATTACACTTTAGGTTCACATGCATGGTTTCAAATCAAGGTAATTCCACCTATCTATTTTTTCACGGTTCTGCAGCGAATATAACTGCAGAATGGCAGATTTCGCTATGGAATCACATGAATAGTCTGTAGTGAATCTGCCAGGTTTATAATTGTTTTCATTGCAGAATCATGTTTTTCTGCATAAAAACATAGGATGATGAGTTGTCAAATTTATAATGGTTAAGGATAAAGGTGAGGTCATCTAATTCATTATCATGATCACCCAAGCATGCAAAAGCGTAAATACCCTCATCATTATCTTTCACTCCCACATTTGGCATCATGTACTCCAATTTCAAAATCCATTTTTTAAACTCATCTCAAAGCACCTCTTTGTCATCTATTTTCCGATTTTTGCATGTAGCAATCCACTATCATCTTTGAGAAGTTGACTACCACCGCAAGCAGCTTGCTATTTATTTTTTCTCTTTGTAGGTGTCACAGTGAAGGAGACAACGTGGTTTTAAAGGAGGATGGTTATGAAGAAGAAAGTAAAAAAGGGAGGCTCTTGTGTGAGATATGAGCCCATGGACCTCAAGTTGTTAAATGAGGACCCCGGTTTTGTGGAAGCATTCAGCAATGTCGAATGCCTGAAATTCTGTCAAAAAATCCAAGGATTTCATGCTCAAATATCAAAGGATTTTGCAGTAAAATTTAGAGGCACAGCTTCGAAGGTAGGGGTTTTAAATTTTACAGTGTCACCTGATACTATTTCTCAGGCCATAGAGATACCAAGAGAGGGTGAAGAGTGGTTCAAAGACACTAAATTCAAGATACAAAGTTGTGATGAATTTGTTAAACCAGAACACATTGGAGATGACATGGAATTTGGTATTCCAAGGATTTATATGAAGGAGAATTATTCAAAAAAAAAAAATGTGATCCAAAAGTACTTTAATTGTGAGGAGAGATTTCATATGGTTTACTTGTACCATTTCAGGCTTCTATTTCAATTCACTGGTAAGCAGTCCCTTGATCTTACTTTATTTTTTTAGGAGCTTAGGGAAAATGTATGATAAGGTTCAAGTCAGGGCTGAAGGCAGTGAGACATCAATATTTCACCATGGTTTGATTAAAATTTTAGTGCTGGAGGAATTGAAAAAATTAAACAGATATTGGGCTACTTTCCTTTTCCTCAGTGGTTATGAAGTTGATTCAGTGACACCTATAAAAACCCAAAACCAAAAGCTACTCCATCAAATAAAAATGATAAATCTCAAGCTGTGACAGAAGGTGTAAATGAAGAAGAGGTGGAGCCTATCCTAGAGCCAATGGATGTTGAAACAGAACCTATACAAGAGGCATAAATCCCATAGCCCTCACCTACAAGCAATAAACAAAAGATCAGTAAGCATGGTCACAGAAGGATAACTAGAAGTCAAACAATTGGAAAGGGAAATATTGAAGACATCTTCAAGCTATAGATATTGAGGAGAATCTAGTTGTCAGAGCTGAAGACATTGAAGTTGACAAGGAGAAGAAAAACAAAGGTAAGACTATTAAAAATCTTGATTTTGCAGGAGAAGATGCACATTCCTTATTTAAGCAAACGAAACCACTTACTAAGCTACAACTTGCAAAGGGTTTCATGGAAAATAATAAGACAAAATATGTTGACAAAGGAAAGTAGCCTATCATAGAAGACATTATAGGCTTGTCTCCAACAACAGAAGAGGTATTTGTGCAAAGGAAAGGAAAAGAGAAGATGGTGGAAAAAATTGAAGTGCAGGTATTGAAGGAATAGTTAAGAGAGGCCAAAGAGGAGGTCATTGAGATGAAGTTAGAATTATAGGAGGCCAAGGTAGATATAAATCTAATGTAATATTTCGAAGAATAAGTAAATGATTAGCTAAATCCATATGATCAATCACTAACCAATGCTAAGAAGTTGCTGAAAATGACACTTCCTTTTAGAAGGGTAATGAAAAACACCAAGAAAACAAACTTGTGGTTACAATCTGAAAGAAAGAGACTCAAAAGCTAGTTCAAAGAATTAGAAGATCAAATGGAGATGATTCAGTCAAAACTGAAGAAAATAGGACCTAAAATCAAAGTGATAAATGAGCCTGAAGAAATGCGGCCTCCTACTGATAAGATGAAGAGATGAAGTTCCCAAAGATTGAAGAGTTGCCCTAAAACATTTTTGACAATTTTGTAGCATTTAAGAATCAAAATTTCCAAACTTGAAAGTGAAATTTTGGAGAAAAGGGAATTTTTTTTGTTTTTCTACCAATTAGGAAATTTTGTAGCGAATCCCAGGCTTGAAGCCAAAATTTCACTACGAAATCCCTGTAGGCGACTTTTTGTCAAAAACCAAAGTTTTGGGAAAAATCAAAGATGGAGAAATGTTGTATTTAGTTCATTTTGTATAACCAACACATCCAAATCAGAGAATAAGGCTGAAAATTGGCATAGATAAGTGAAGTGGAGTTGCTACAAAACCACGTTACGAAACTTCCTATTTTACCCTGTTTTTGTAGCGAGCAACATTTGGTAGCATTTTGGTATTTTGAAGGTGTATTGAAGGTCAACCAGCAATGTGGAGGCATTAAAGGGTATCAATGGAACTCTCTATCAGATATTTTCTCCTTGAAAAATTTTCATTTACTCCAGCTCAGCATAAAGACAGTGACTAAATATCATGATTATCTTTTCCTTAAAAGTAGGGTGATTGGTTTCTAAATATAGTGGGTGTATTTATGTCTTGATAATGGTTAGTCCCACTCGAGCACTTGTATATTATTGATGTAATTATCCTATTCCACAATTATTGAATGTAATGAATAGGAGGTAGAGTCCTAATAGGCTTCTAAGTCTAAAGTCATTAGATGTCTGTTTTATTTCTAGGTATCTAGTTTATTGTTAAGTGAGTTGTCAAAACAAATTGTTCGATGATATAGCCATGTGGGCAGATCTTATGTAAATGAATAAATCCTATTAATAGGCAGTACTTCAAAGAATACAGGGTTGGAGAATGATACTTAACACTACCAATTTGTAAATTTCATTTGGAGGATTAGTAATATACAGTGACTATGTTTTCTTCTTCACCTGAGATCCTTTTGGTGTTTCAATGAGATTATGTCCTATGTATCTTAATATATTGCTTTCAATAGCTTGATGTTTAATTACTCAGAATTCATGTTCCTCATGCTCTGACTTCCTTTGAATACTAAGCCATTAAATATTTCTGTGTGCATTGTCCTTTCATTGAAACATTACATGCCTCAACTTCTACAAGGAGAGCCATTGTCATTGAATTTCCTAACACTCACTCCATAATCCCAATTGTGGTAAACCCCATACATTTTTCACCTACAATAAAACACATTCAAGAAAATATCATAGAGTTAGCCATCTGATTAAATCATGATTGAATAAATCATAGTTACTTTCAGAGAGCCCTCTCAAACTAAAGAGGATAATTTTCAGTCAAAAGCTGGTTTGAAAGAGTTACTCTAGGTTGTCTAGTGGAGCAGCCCATCTGTACCAATTTAGAGATAATATACGGCTTCACTTAACTTGTACTTTCATGTAAATTGTTGTCATATTCAATCTAATTCTGAGATGAAATAAGACACTAATGCCTACTCTATTTTTGCAAGAAGGAAGGAAGAAGCTTTGGAGTGGCCTAGGAGTCTCTTATGGTAATGATTTCATAGTTGAGGGTCAAATTCATTCTATCTTAGGTTCAAATGGAAATAAGGAGAAAAACTAGAGTGGAAATGGTGACACACAGCGATTCTATAGGAAGCTACTATAGGATTTCTCTATTGCTACAGGAATTCTTGAAGTGTTTTAGGAAGTATGTCGAGAAGTATCTTAAGGGTGGAAAGGATGAAAGGAAGGTGTGGAAAGGTGGGATATGGTGGAAGTAGTTGTGTCAAGGATTACCGAAAACTCCATTGAAGCACAGAAGCCTTGGAAGGCATGTTTTTCACTTGGAGGGTTGCTCACGGTGGTGATGAAGATAATTTCACAAAACATGGTTTTGGTGGCAGGATTGGAGGTTGGAGGGAAGAAGAATGAAGTCCAAGATGACATTGATGAAAGGGTTCCTTTTCTTGCAGATTTAGAAATTCCCACAACCACTACACACATCCTTGCATTAATTATTGAAAAACTAACATGTTTAAGAGTGGAAAAGAAGAGTTGAATAGAAACTCTACTTAACCTATGCTAAAATTGGTATAAGCACAAACAAAACTTCTAACTTACAATAATAATATGATGAACATGATAATCATACTATTTAACGTTCCAAGAAACCCTAAAAAATATATATATTTTAGGACTGTGGTTGGATATCCTTCTCCTCATGCTCCCATGAGAGAGATGAGAAAGAGAGGCTACAAGCAAAGTTTAACATATTTTTGTTGCTACTATAATGCAAGGAAACTAAAAAAATTATTGGAACATAAAAGAGAATGTAAATACACAAGATGGATTTAGCTAATGGATTGGGCCCTAACCCATAAGCGTCATCCCTCTGAGACTAAATTATTAATGGATCAAAAAACTTCTCATTATCATTGCATCAAAAGGTCTAATACATCATATGAAAGTAAAAAATAATACTAAATCAAAGCTCAAGAGTTACCTAGCTGAATACAAAGTTTGAATCGTAATGAGATCTTTTACATGCTTATTTATGCAAATGGGTAGCTACCAACAGCTCCCTAAAAGGTAGGAATATGGTATCCTTGATCTTGAGAAGAGTGGATCTTGTATCCTCATAACTGCCACTTTCTTGGTTTCCTTTTCCTTTGAGATGTTGGGAGAGATCTTGGTGTGATATTGGTTTGATTGAGGGAGTTAAGGAGGTGGAAAACCCTCCTACAATCTCTCCTTGTTGTCTACTTCGAGCCCTTAGGTGTGAAATGTCTCAAAAATGGCTTCATTTCCTATAATTAAATCGGATTAGGGTACATGACATGACAAAAATCTTTCACCCTTCTCACTAAGCATAATATGAAAAAAATGTAAATAAATGTGAGAGAGAGATAGCTTAATAATATGAAGGATGGAATTGTAACCCCTTAAAATGTACCTATTGATGAGCCTTGTCAAGTAATTCAAATATCCTCGAATTCAACTCCTCTTCTCAAATGCCTCTAACATTCTTCACATCTGCCCACCAAATATCTGCTTTACCTTTGAGACTAAAGGTAGCTATTTTTTCCTTCATGTTCTCTAAATAATAATGCAATATGAATAACTTATTCATCCCAAGAAACCAAGTTTATGCATCTTATGACTTCTTCATTTCTCCATCAAATGTAGGTGGCTTGGCTTTCTTGAACTCATCCGGTAAATATCCCCTATCACTCCTATAAGGATGATAGCGATGATGGCCATGATACCTATATGAACCAGAACTAAAATAATGCCCATGTCCTCTACCTCTCCTATCAGGTGATTCCAAGAAAATACCATCTTTTACGGTATCATCCATGTCCGACATGTGTCCATCATGAGATATGCTACCATAGGCTCCATTAGTCTTGTCCTCCTCTCCATGATTGATCCTGAGCGGTCCCTGTCTCTACAAGTATGACAAGATCTAAAGGATGACTGCATTAACCTCTAATTTTTTATCATGTTCCCTAGCAAATCTCTCTTGTTATTGAATGATTATGTCATTATCTTCTTTACAACTTCTTATATATGCCTTCAAACTTCTCAATGTGTTTTCTATGTGAGGGGAGTACTCATCTTGTGGTTGATTATCTGACTTGTAGGGAGAGTCTCGAGAACTATAATCCACCATTATGTTATTCATCTTTTCCTTATACCTCCTACAAGTGTACCATGCCAGCTAAACCAAATATAAACATAACAAACATACCTTAGTATAGTTCATGGGAGGATATCTCATCTGCAAGATCAACTATATTAGCATGATACATGTATATTCATAATCGTAACAATATACCAACATCATCTCAATCATTATCTAGTTACCATGCATGATAATACCATCTGCATACGATGAACTTATGCACGAAAACCATGCCCATAACAATACATAAACAACAACATATATACATTAACATGCATAGCAAGTACACATAAAACTAACATGCATTCATAACAACCACATGGAAAAAAAACTGAAAAAATGACCATCATAATGTAAACATGATTGACAATAACATTCCACCTATCCAATCCAAGGGGTGAGCCATACTCTAATACCACTCTGTAACACCCACCTCCCACATTTACCCAAGCTAACTAGTCCACCGAGGTAAACATCTAAAGAATATTCACTATGATATGATTCAACTCCCTGTGTACAATTAAGGAAGTGGAATCAACACACCAAAGACAAAACTAGCCTTCCTCAGGAGCTTCAAGACCCCCAAGGGCTAACCAACCACTCCAAGTTCCCAACCCCTGAGTTAACTTATTTTTTAACTGAGCTAGACCCCCAGTCACTCCCATGATAAGCCATGCATGCAACTGTAACCATCCAGTTGCTCCCATATCAAGGGCATCCATGCGACTGTAGAATTTTTCAAGTAGTTTTGTGCTAGTGAACCTGAATTCTGTGCCACCTTTTCAGGGCTAGGACTCAGGCCTATGCCTAGAACTTGATGAAATTCACAAAAATGATAAATAAAAAGAATACAACGCCTCAAATGAAAAAATTTATCAAGGACTTGACTTGACTCATCCTAACCATGGTAGGCATTCCATCAAACACATCATGGACATGAAATATACAAGTCATATAAACACATATGAACATAGGGACTTCATAATTATCTGAGTTTCGTCAAGTAGGTTTGATACCCTCTCATAATAGCTGCAAAATCATCTATTGGGTCATACATTCATTAACCATTCATTTACTAATCAAAACATGATGATATCCATAACTCAAGTTTGTCATAAACCATGCTTATAACCATCATATAACCAACATATCAAAAAGGATAGAACAACCATTATAATCACATAATAACAAGCACATGTACACATAATGCCTTCTCATAATATTTGCTTCCCTTTTCTTTATTTTCCTTTTCCTTCCTTTATCCAATGCTAGAGTGCTCCAAGAATGATTTAAATGTATAAGAGTATGTGAGAGATAGAATAGCCAGAAAGCTCCAAGCTAAACCTGACAAAAGGTTGTGAAATGGTCCTCAGAAGCCTTTTTATCAATGAGGCCTCTATTTTCTTCATTTTCCATTATTTTTCTTCAATTTCCTCCTCACGTGAATTATGTGACCTTTCGCCTCCCCTTTCTCCTAATTTTCATTATTTTCATAAATAAATGCCAAATAAATGTCTCATTTCCTTTTCAAATATTTTTCCTATTTCCCTTAGCCATAATAAACCAAATGAACACCCACTAGGATGTTTTTCCCAAAATTGATCTTGGAATACGTGTCCCATGACCTTGGTATTATTTTTCCTTTATTATCTTTATTACATGGAATTTTGTCCTGGGGTTGTTACAATTTGCAAGAAAATAATTACCATTTGCAAGGAGATTTACTCTATCATGTTAATCAATTATGTATTCCAGAGGTGAAAGAATGCAAGTGATTAGATAAGTCCATACTTCTTGTATATCAGGACATTTTGGTGTAGGAAATACTATATCTCATTTGCATAGATTTTTTTATTGGCCTTGAATGAGAAAAAAAAAATCCATATATTTTAAAGGGTGTGTATTTTGTGCCACTATTAAACCCACTAATAGGAAATTGGGTTGTATACACCTCTTCTAGTTCCTTCTCATATGTGGGAAATTATCTCTATGGATTTTGTAGGAGGTTTGCCTATGTCCGAAAGACGTCATGATTAGTTGTTTGTAGTTGTGGATAGGTTCAAGAAGATGTGTATTTTGATGCCTTGCAAGAAAAAGGTGACAAATGAACAAACCACACAACTATACTTTTAGCATGTTTGGGTTCACTTTGGATTTCTATTATATCATATCAGGATTCCCACTTTCTAGGAGATTTTTGTAGTATACCTAGGGGGTATAATATGGGGCATAGAGGGAGGTACCCAAGGGAATAATGTGACGTAATAATGTAAGGAGGATAAATAAATGGGTCATAGTCAATAAATAAAGTGGTTAACCTACATTATGCAAGGGACCACAAGTAGTTAGGGAATAATGTGATAAGGCCATTCTATTGGATGCATTGTATTGAGAGACCCATGGTATTGTATGTATGAAGCCTATATAGAGGCTACAGACTCTCAATTGAGACATGTGAATTATTTTTTGTATTGATATGCATTAGATTGTGGAATGATCTCCTTCCTTAAGGAGTAGTTGTATGGTGTTACCCTACCTCAAGGGTTTTCTAAAGATCTTAATAAAATATATTTCTATTATAAAAATATTGTGTGTTAAATATTTGGAATAATTTGCATTTTTTATATTTGCAGGTCAGATATATTACAAGTGGTATCAGAGATCTTTATTGGGGAAAGCGGGTAGAGTTTTTTTTTCCTTTTTTGCATAAATTTATTGGGTGGCAAGTTTGCAGATTAGATATGAAAATTGTGGTATAATTATTATTTTTTAAATATTGTAAATCTAATTTTTTTAAAAATAAAAAAAATTGTAGATCTAAATTCCTTGCAAAAAAATACCCATTTAAATTTTTTTTATCTAAATAGGAGCCCAAACAGAGGAAATATCGTTGATTTAAAATCAGTTGTTTTTCAGAAAATTTTCTAGCAAAAATTCGTTGACAACGAATCTCCAGTCATTTTTTTTAGCTTTTTGTGCAAAATTTCACAATACTAATTGCATATTTGAGCTCCTCTTGAAAAATCAACCAATTAAAAAAAAGAAGAGTAGAATTAGAGTCTAGATAAAGGAGATATCGTTGATTTAAAATCATCTTTTTTTCAAAAACAATTGTGACAACATGGAAATTACAACGCAGATCTGATTTTTCAAAGGGCTCAAATCATGATTTCAGTCACATAAGAAGATGCAAATTATTTATTTCATTTCTAAAAACATGCTATAATATGTAGCTTGAGCCATATTGACTGAGTTGTGGCCATTTTAAATTTTTTGTACAAAGTAGGTAATTTTTTTCAAATCCCTCATTCTACTTCATGGGTTCCACTGAGCTAATTTTTATAGGTAAAGGTGATGGTCCTACTATCAAATATTTGTTCAAATACATGAATTATCACTACCCATGAAATTTGAGATTGGCACTAGAGATATATTTCATAAATGAGGGAACTATAAGGTAGACAAACTCGACTTTAAGCGATTGGCAACAATTTCTAATGAAGACTTTGAAAAAATATTCGTGGAAAAATGGTCTCATGCTAGAAAACAAGATAATGAGAAACATAAGGGGTTATTTTATATTGGTATCTCGTAATTACAGGTTCATGGAAGTATTCACAATGAGAACATCATTGTGTCTATCATTCCTAGTTACAAGCATAATTTTATCAATGTTAATTTGGCTAAAAAATTGCAAGTTCCAGTAAAACATATTGAAAACACATAGATAGATAATTAATATGTTCAAATTTATAAATATTTAAAGATTTTATGGATAAGTATGTGTTACATTTTGATTTTTATGCTTCATATATGGTTGATGTGGATGTTGTTTTGGGATACCCTTGGATGGAATATGTTGGTGCTATCAATATTAATGTGCAGAAGAAATCCCTGAAGCTCTGGTATAAAAATAAGAAAATTACATTACAAGATATTTCCATCAGTAAAAAGGTAAGCCCAAGGAGGCCCAAGCAAAAAATGCTACAGGTACTAACACATCATATAAGGATTTTGTGTTGGAAGTAATAATGGAAGATAAGTAACAAACACAAGCACCACAACAAGTACTCGATACCACTCAAGTTCCATCAGATGGTGAATTGAATAAAGATACACCATTAGTTAAAACTTTATCATATCACCACCCACACCACCCAGCAAGACAAAAACCAACAAGGTGGAAAATAATTAGCAACAAGGATGACAACTGTTGGAAGACACACAAAGAGGTTCCACCCACAACACATCAACACAGAGGAACCACAAGAACCAACTTCCATCTCAAACGAGCAAGGAAATGGCTAGATCGAGTGTTCACCTTTCACTTGGATGGAAAGATGCACGTGAATGATACCAGTGGACCATCTTTTGAGTAGATCTTATTATTTGTGTTCTTCTCATGTTTTGGGGATGAAACATGCTTAAGGGGGGTGGAATGTAGTATACCTAGGGGGGATAATATGGGGTATAGAGGGATGTACCCAAGGGAATAATCTGATGTAATAATGTAATGATGATAAATAAATGGGTCATAGTTAATAAATAAAGTGGTTAACCCACATTATGCAAGGGACCACAAATATTTAGGAAATAATGTGATAAGCCCATTGTATTGGATGTATTGTATTGAGATATCCATGGTATTGTATGTATGAAGCCTATATAGAGGCTAGATAATCTCAATTGAGACATGTCTAGTATTGTTTGTATTGAAATGTATTAGCTTATGGAGTGATATCCTTCCTTAAGGAGTAGTTGTATGGTGTTATCCTAACTCAAGGGTTTTTTGTAGATCTTAATAAAATATATTTCTATTATAAGAATCTCTTGTGTTATTTCTTGGGAATATTTTTCATTTTATATATTTTCAGGTTAGATAATGGAGAGTCTCTAGCCTCTATATAGGCTTCATACATACAATACCATGTGTCTCTCAATACAATACATCGAATACAATGGGCTTATCACATCATTCCCTAAATACTTGTGGTCCCTTGCATAATGTGGGTTAACAACTTTATTTATTAAATATGACACATTTATTTATCATCCTTACATTATTATGTCACATTATTCTCTTGGGTACCTCCCTTTGTACCCCATATTATCCCCCTCAGGTATACTACAGTTTTGGTCAAGCTTGTGGAGAATGATGGAAACCAAGTTGAAAAAAAAAAAGTATTTGTTTTCATCCATATACCGAGGAACATATAGAGGTGTTCAATAGGACCATGATACATTTACTCTGAGGAGACTACAACAATCATCCTAAGCTTTGCGATGAGAAAGTACATTATGTGCAACATTCCTACAACCAAGAATTGCATTCGTCTACACAAAGGTATCCATTTGAATATTGTTTTGGGTACCTACTAAAGTATCCACTAGCTTTGGTTTTGGGAAAGATGTTGATTCTAATCAACAGAGAGATGATAAATTTTATGCAACCAACTCACAAAATAGAAGAAAATATAGATCAACGACTTAAACAATATCCTCTTCTAGGGGGAAACCGCCTTTAAATTTCAAAAATGAACCATTCTTGGATGATTCAAAGGCCCGAAAACCTACTTTCTATATATAGGAGTCTAAGGGATCACAACATAATTAGAGCCAACATAAAAATAACAATGTAAGGGAACAATATTAAAAATAGTGGGCTTCTATGGGGCACAATAATAACAATATGGGGACTACATAGGCAAAAGAATAAAAATAAGGGGGATACACTAACAATAAGGGGATACACTAGTATTATAGGGACCTGGCATGGCCCTCTCCTTCAAAATAGTGTTTTCCTCAATGCTTGAGTAGTTATGGATGCTTCTGTATAAAATTCTCATCCTCCCATGTCGAATATTCAACGGTAAGTTCTTCCACTTGAGGATATACTCTGAAATTGATCGATCTCATAGCTATCGAGTTCTTGTTTCTGTGACTGCTTCAGGTTCCAATATGATTTTTCCTTCCTCATAAAGTTTGAGACATATTGTTTGAATTGGAAGCTTGTCACCTATAACCTTATTTAAACTTGAAACATGGAAAATTGGGTGCACTCAAGAAGATGCAGGAAGCTCCAATTTGTAAACCATAGTACCAATATTTTGCAACACCATGTAAGGACCATAGTACTTTTTTAATAATTTATTATCCTTCTTATCTTGTTTGAAGGAAATTTGTTTATATGGTTGTAGACGTAAAAATACCCAGTCACCTACATCAAAACTTGTTTCGTTGCGATGCTGATATGTTTGTTGTTTCATTCAGTTTTGCGCCAAAGTAAGGTTATCCTTTAAGAGTTGGAGAACTTGTTGTTGATGCTCGATGTGATCTTCCACTACTGGAACCTTAGAATTTTCTCTTAAAGGTGATTTGATGGAAGGTTGATGATATCCATGAAGTTCCATAAATGGGGTCATTTTTGCTGCAGTATGGAAGGAAGTGTTATACCACCTTTCAACCAAAGGTAACCAATTGACCCATTATGTTTGTTTATTAGATACAAAGAAACGAAGATATCCTTCCAAAAATTTATTCACTATCTCATATTTCCCATCATATTGAGGATGATAAGATGAGCTATGAGCTAATTGAGTACCCAGAAAACAAAATAATTCCGTACAAAAAATTCCAGTAAAAATGGAATCTCTGTCACTTACAATAATCTTTGGGTTTCCATGTAGATTTTAAATTGTTTCCATAAATGTAGTAGCAACTGCATTGGCTTTAAATGGATGAGATAATGCACAAAAGTGTGCATACTTGGTAAGTCTATCAACTATCACCATGCTGACACTATTTCCTTCGAACTTGGGTAAATGTGTGATAAAATCCATTGAAACCTCTTCCCAACGTTGAATTGGAATGGATAAAGGTTGTAACAAGCCCGAGGTATTAATTATCTCAAAATTATTTTATTGGGAAACCAAAAATTCCGCCACAAAATATTATAGGTACCTAACAAGATAAATCCTGAAAATTCATATAGTAGATCTAGATGGTGCATCAAGTATGCAGGAATGGTTGGAGAAGAGACAAGCATATTATAAGGTATGATAAACATAGGATGGATCATCATTTCCAAGTTGGTGATCGAGCTTGGTTACACATAAGCAAGGATAGGTTAAAATGGGAAGGGAAGAAGCTCAAGCCAATCTGGTATGGCCCATTTAATATTTTGGAGAAGATTGGCACTAATTCTTTTCGGTTATATCTACCACCATATATGAAAATTTATTCAATTCTAAATGTGGAGAATTTGAAACTGTATGATAACACCAATGATCATAGATCATGATGAGTGTGTTCAAGTTCCTTCCATTTATTATCTTTCTCCTTATTATTGAAGATCCCCAATATTGTAATAAGAATTTTGCAACTCCCAAGGTAATCAACTTTAACTATCAGCCCGAGGTTTGTACAAACGTAAGAGGTGTCGTACTATTTGTGCAACAGGAAATGTGTCCTTTTTTCTCTAATTTGATGTAATGAGTGAATGAATATGTGCAAATACATTTATGTTACAAGGAAAATACTTGAAAGATTCAATAAATGGAAAAAAATCCTATCTTAACTTTGAAAGAAAAGAAATGATTAAAATAGAACCTATTTTACTGTAGAGAATTAAATGACATAAAGGAACCCTAATCTGAATTTTTAGGAAATAAATGTATCATATTGCAATAAAATAAATGATTGAGGTAAATTATATTCTACTTGCAAGAAGAAAAAGAAAATGTTCAAGAATGTTGACGGAAAATCAATATCATTCTATATAACAAATAATAGAAGCAATATAACCTAGTTGTAGAAAATAAACTACCGTTATGCAAGTGAGGTTCCTAGGGGGCATTTGATCTTTTAAAATCCATCTTCAAGGCTTAAATGACATTGTGGATTGAATGAAAATTAAGGACAAACTTTGGATGCAATTCTCGAAGAAATTTAGGGAAATCTATTTGCTACTACAAGATTGATACAAGATGCCCTATTTTTCTACAAGAAACATCCAAGAGAAACTTTATGAAGTCCAGGACTGGTTTGAAGGGTGGAAAAGGTGTTGAATGGTTGTGGAAGGGAAAATAAGTCCTTTCCAATCTCAAGCACACCCAATGGATTGGTACAAGTGCGGTATAGGAAAATATGTGGGTTTCTTGTAGCTCGTATAGGTATAATTCAATGTTCTAGCAGATTACATAAATATGTGACATTTGGTGAAAACATGATATTTAAGTGGACTAGATACATAAAAACAACATTAACTGTGCATTTGAAATAACACGGCTCAATTGAAAGAATAATGCCTAGTTAATTGGTGAAATAAAAAGTGCATAAATGATTGATAAATTACCAATTGCAGAAAATAAAACAATTGAAAAGGATGAGTTGAAAATTTAAATGACAAGGATCACTGCATCAGAGAAACTATTCTAAATGTATCACAACAAAGTACATAAACAAACTTAGAGAAAATATTATTCATTAACCTTATAAAAATAACACTTTTTCATAGATGAGATCTACATAAATTCATGTCTAAACTAAATTCTTGGATATTAAAGTTACAAGAAGGGGGGTCTGAGCACCTGGGTTGGGTCCTAACCCAAGGAGACTAGGGTCACTGAAATAAAAATCAGTCTAGAAGTAAAAAAGTGTTTTTCATTAATCAAAAATTGTGTTGATACAAGAAGTATGATAGAACTAAAAAATAATAAACAAAAAGCCTTCCTCTACTGCTGACTATAATCTCCACAAGTTTGAATGCTTAATGGGATACTAAGTCCTCTTATTTATACAAAATATGCATGAGGGGAAATCTCCTTCAAGAGATGATTGATTCCCTCCAAAATTCCTATAAAGTAGGATTTGGTTCCATGTGACCTCACAACTACAACGAGGATGAATGGTTTCCTTAAGCCAACCGAGTTTTGTTCCTCTTTCAGTAGGGTATAAATTCCTTATTTTTCTCTTGGCGGAATTTCCTATGATCTGCTCAAATATTCTTAATATCCTACACATTAATTGTATTAGGCCACGGGATATAAAAAATATCTCCTAACCTTCAGAAGAATAAATTATAGCTTGAAAAATACATTATCAAATGTAGAAGGATAGTTTTAAACATGCCAAATAATGGTTATATGGGCCTTAAATTGTACCTATTTGGGAGGCCCATCATACAACCTACTAAGAAAAAATTTCATCCTTTGAGAAACCTAGTCATCTTGTTGCACCTCATTAATTTCCCTAATGAAGTTCCCTGACATCCCAAGTTGTATCTGAAAGGGTCGCCTCTTTTAAGTACCTTGTTCTCCTATAACTAGGCCTTCATTTTTTTATTCTCCTTTTGTAGGTGTTCCCTTATATTTGCTTCATTTAGCCTAAGCTTAGACATATCCTCCCCCATCTTCTTCATTTTCTCTTCCATAATATCCACATCTTCAACTCCTTTTGATTTTGGAATCTACAGCCATATTTTATTCTTACCCCTCTCAATTTCTAATTCAAAAAGTAGCTAAATTGTAAATTGTGTAGGGAGTATCTTTCTTGCCTCGATCTAGGAAAAGTAAGATCTGAGGTTTGGTTGGGGGCTTGCTCCTATAAGTCAAGATTTTTCTCCTATAGCCCCACAGTTCCATCTTGTCACTATTTTGTCTCTTCTTGTAGCTTCATTGTTTCTTCCTATAGCTACACAATGTCTTCATGTAGCTTCCCAATGCCTTCCTATAGCTCCCTTGTTTCTTCATGTAGCTTCTCAGTGCCTTCCTATAGCTCCTTTTTTTCTTCATGTAGCTTCCTAGTGCCTTCTTGTAGCTCCTTTTTTTCTTCCTAGAGCTACTTTGTTTCTTCTTGTAGCTCTACAATTCCTTCCCGCAGCTTAGTGGATAGCTTGGAAAGCATTGTTCCCTTGGTACCTAGCATTATTTGAGGGATATCTATTTTTTTTCCCTTGATTTCCTTAGAGGTTATTTCAAATTCTTTTCTCTTTTATTTCTTGGACTTCTTCTCCTAATGGTTGATTGATTCCTCAATAGTGATGGGAATTGGAGAAGGTGGATGAGGCTTCCCTTATTTGTTCATATTACTCTTTCTCCTCTTAAAGTATATGGGATCTTGCCTTGATTTCCTTCCTTTAGGTTCGGTTGGGGTGCTTAAGGCTGCTAGAGTAGCAGAAATTTCATCTGTTATTTTCCCCTCTAGAGTGCTTCTTTCTCCTCCATTATCATTTTCTTTGGTGTCCTGGATGATGTTCAAGTGGCCTCTTGGGTCCTTTGTCCCTCTATTTCTATCACATCAAGCTTGGCTAGCTCCTTTTTAGGCACTTTTGTCTCTATTTGAGTCTCTACTACTACAAGAGTTTAGGGTTTATTGTGACAACATAAAATCATTTCCTTTGAAAATCCCTTTGCTTTTAAAGTAATTTGAGGCTTTGGTAAATATTCTAGGAAAAACAATTTCCTATAAAAAAATTTCAATCTCTTGTAGCAAGCTATAGGATCCTTTAACAACCTATCTATATCTTTTAGCAGCTCCTGTAGTAGTGTCTCTCTCTTGTAGCAACACCTGGAGTACTCTTGTGGTGATGACAGGTCTTCATTTATTATTATTATTATTATTATTATATTTAAATTTTAAATTTTATTATTATTATTATTTTAATATTTCATACAAAATAAACTCAGAGTGCTTTGAGTTAATTGAGTTGGCCCCCAACTACCCCTTCTCACTCCTTGTCCTCTATAATGACTAAATGATAACATCCCACTTTCTTGAATGAATTTTTTTTTTCATCTTCCACGCGTCTGGGTGTCCTCTAGAGAAAAGTTAATTTGAATACTAGAAAAGGTCAAGGCTGCTCTGCTACTAAGTCTGGCTATAAAAAAATATTTCCTTCTCACACTTTTAATTTTCTCTCAATATAGAATAGGTCTTAAGGGTGAGGTTAGAGACGTGTACACATGTGCCCTACCTTCAGTGTTTCTTGAAGGTTTCATGGATGTTTCTAGTGTAGACTTTGAGGCTACATTTGATGACTTTGTTGGAGATATTGGAGATTTAGTTGTTTCTTGTTATTTATTTTGAAGATTTTTCTAGTGATATTTCTCGTGGTTTCCTTTGATGATTTTGTTGAAGATATTCTAGTGCTTTTGGTGCTTCTATGGGTTATTTTGATGCTTGCATTATGTCGTGATTTCCTTCAAAATTGTTGGAAACTTGGGCCTATAGGGCTTCTTAAGGTTGCTACAGGACTATGTACTTTCCATTATCAATCACAAAAACTCTTCATGCTCATCATTTTATCCATTTGGAGCATCAATGAGCTCTAATTATTCAAGGAGAAGTTGGTGGTGAGGTAGGAAATGTTGTTGATGGTGACTCAGAGGGAAAAGATGAGGATTTTGGAGCTATTTCGTGTATAAAGTGATGTATAATGAAAGGAAAAATGAGGGGTGATATATTTTGATGGAATGGATGGGTGTCAGGGACTCCTATGCACCTTCTTCTTTGCTTGAAAGTAAAAAAAACTTCGATCTATATAGTTTTTCAAAATTTGGGCTATAGAATGTGTCCACTTCTTGTAGAAGACTTGTCTAGGAAATATCTCTTAAGAGGTAGATTTTTTTCTCTTGAAATTTTTTGAGCATATTACCATCGCCCTTATGCATCTCCCCATAAAAATCTTGGCCAATGGAATTGCAATTCTTGAGAAAAATGAAAAATAGTTATAGGTGATGGCATAAAATTTCTTGAAAAATATAAGAACTATAATTTGCTAAAAAACATTGAGTATGTTACCATCACCCTTATGCATATTCCTATAAAAAAATATCAAAAAATTGATGCATAGTTTGCAAGATATGGTCAAAACTATTTTTTGTCCTTTTTATTTTTTTTAATTCGGTGACTTTCTTGTAGCATTACAGAGCTTTCCAAGAGCAATTCAGGACAGTGAATAAAATGAATGAGAAATTCTTGGGAATGTTGGGTGAAGGTTTTGAATGGTTAAGAAATGGATGAGTGATGTGGGGATACTTCCTTATTCCTCTGAAGATGAATGCATTTGGCTTGGAGCTAGATATGTTGGCTAGATTACCTATTTTCTTTTGCCAATTTTTACCTATAGTACTTGCATATTCATTTGGGTAAGAAGAAAATTTTCCATTTGTATCATTTTTTCCCTCTTTTTCTCTCATTTTTTATTATTATTCTTAAATCCTACTAGCTTCCTCATAGAGGTTTTCAACTAGTAGGTCTGTCCTAGGTGCCTCAAAGGAGGTTTTCACCTAGGGATCTTTTATTGCTTGTATTTTTTCTTTTTATTTTCTCAGGCTCATTGGTCATATTAGAGAGGTTTTTAGCTAATGAGCCTACTTTAAGCACCTCAAAGGAGGTTATCACTTGAGGATTTTTTCTCTTTTTTCTTTGTTTTTCATTTTTTCCATTTTCTTTTTTCTATCCCACTCTACTGGGAAAAAAAAATCCCTTCTAGTGTAGTAATACTTCCAATGGAGCCATCTACACAACATGATGATATATAAACTATTATGTAGGTTTGAAATATATGCTTTGACATATGGTAGAATATGAGATACCTACTACTTTGATTGTGATGATGTTAAACATTTTTGAAGAAAATACTTAATGATTATCTGGAACCAAAGTTCATTACAGTTGTGATGCCCTTGGTTCACTTGCTCATCTGGATCATTATATATGTCTTATTTTTCCATGTTATTCAAATCTTCTATTATTTGTTGACCAATCCCTTGTACACATAAAGGAAATGATGATAGGCATAGTAAAAAAATTTCGATCCCAGGTTATAATTGCTTCTCTCAATCAAATGAAAGCCATGATTATTTAGTCTCCTTTTGATCTTCTTATTTTGAATGTTTTTCTTTAATGATAACAAGAGAATCTATTTTTTTCAATACTCTTCCTGATATAAGATGAACATTATTTAGATTAAGAGGAGTTGTTTGGAAATTTTATACCTTGGCATTGTAAGTGGTTTGAGTTACTTTATTGTTTGGGTTTGGAAATGGTTGTGCAGGGAGTTAAGTGGGAGTGGATATTTGATATGGTTTCGGTTTCGGTTGTGGTTGTGGTGGAGGTAGATAGTATTGAGGTTGAAACTGAGGATGTTGAGGAAAAGAATGAGGATATTATTGATCTCTTCCATAAGGCCATTGCCAACCTTGTTTCCAAGATTGGTTTTGGGGTTGAGATGACCACGATTTCCAAGGAAAGAGTGTGTTCTAATTACTTTAAAATTGTCTTACATTACCTTAAAATTGTGAATTAGGATCTTGCATCATATCGGGTTGACTAGGTTGCCATGGTATTCTTGGAGCTACATAATAGAGCTACTCTGCTGTTTGATTTGCTCCACTGTGCTCCTAGTAAACTTCCTTGAACTCTAGTGTTTGATTTGCTCCACTGTGCTCCTAGTAAACTTCCTTGAACACTGGTAATGATGTAAAATATTTAGTAGCATGTTATTATGCAAAAATAACACAAATTTTAGAATTCTCTTTTTGATTATTTTTCATTCTTAACATCTATATTTGTTCATTTAGATTGCTAAGAATTTTTGTTTTAAAGTTATCTAGAAAATTACCAATTTCAACTTTACTTATTGATCTCGATGTTGATTTAATTACTCTTGCCTTTCCTCGTGATATGTGCTTACATATTCCATAACTTTCTTCAAATGATAATCGGAATATATCCCCTTTACCCATTATATTAAGGACATCACCACTCATCTATGATTTTTCTAAGTAGGAGGGTTTTTAATGTGTCAAATCCTAAAGTTTTCATTTTTTCCTTATTAACATTTTATATAAATCTCTCTATTAGATCCTTAAGGTTCTCATCTTCCTTTTGAGTCATTATAAATATTTTTAAAAAACTATATATTACAGAGCAATGGAACACATAAAATTATGCGGAAATACAAACACATAAAACATATAAAATAAGAGAGACACAGATATATGTGGTTCACCCAACTTGGGCTATGTCCATGGAGAAATAGCCAGTCTTTCCTTTATATTATCCAGTAAAATGAAGAGACACGACCTAAAGTAGATCCGATGGAATATCCTCTACTCTCTCACAAAGTCCTCTTTCTCTTTCTCTCTCATAATACACTCTCAATACACAGCCACAATACAAATCCCTCATACAACAGAGGGGTTTCCTTCTAGGGAAAAAAACCCTAAATTAAACATAACTTCTACCATCATATCATTTACCTAATGAACGGCCCAGATTGACTACAAAATTATAATATTTCAAAAGGAAATTTTACATCTATTTCTTTCTTTGGGGGCACTGGCCCCCGGACCCCTTATCTGGGGGGGATGGGCCCCCCAAACCCCCGACATATATGTTATCTCTATCACCTACCATATTTGCATAAACATATCCATGTAGAGCAATGTTTGAACCGCCAAATAATAATTCTTGATTTGTGGTACCTCTAAAATACATGAGAATCCATTTCACTACCATCCAATGTTCTTTTCCTGGATTGTTCATATACCTGCTTACAAATCTTAATGCATGTGCAACATCGGGACTTGTGCAGACCATTGCATACATAATGCTTCCAAATGCTGATGCATATGGAACTTTAGACATATAATCCATTTATTCTTGGGCCTTGGGGCACATCTCCTTATTAATTTTGAAATGGCTAGCCAAAGGTGTACTAACTAGTTTTGCATTCTTCATATTAAATATTTCCAACACCTTTTGTATGTACCCATACTGAGACAATGTTAATTTGTGATTTATCCTGTCTCTAGTTATTCTCATACCAAGGATTTGTTTTGCAGCTCCCAAATCCTTCATTGCAAATGAATTTTCCAATTTTCCTTTAAGCACATTTATTCCTGCATGTTACACCCTGAAACAAGCATGTCATATACATACAATAACAATATAAGATATATGTCTTCATTTTTCTTTTCATATAAACACAATGATTAGAGTGACATCTAGTATAACCTTGTTTAGATATAGACCTGTCAAATTTTAGATATCACTACCTCGGAGCCTTTTTTAAGCCATACAAGCTCTTCTTCAACCTACACACTAATTTTTATTTCCCTTTGACCTTATATCCTTTTGGTTTTTGAATATAGATCTCTTCCTCCAAATCTTAATGGAGAAAATTTTTCTTTACATCTAACTATTCAAGATGAAAATCTTCTGCTGCTACAAGACTTAAAATAGTTCTGATTGAAGTCACTTTAACAATAGGAGAAAATATTTAATCAAAGTCAATACATTTCTTCTGTGCAAATCCCTTCACCACAAGTCTAGTTTTGTACCTCTGTTTTCCTCCATCTTCTTCATTCAACCTATAAACTCATTTATTCTGGAATGGTTTTTTATAACCTGTAAGCAACTTGACTAAGTTCCAAGTCTGGTTATGTACCAATGAGTCCATATCTTCTTTCATGGCTAGCTCCCACTTCTTCCTGGTTTCTACCTACATTTCTTCTTCATAACATTCTAGTTCACCGAAAACAGTCAAAAATGCATAATATAATGAAGGAGAGTATCATCCACTGGGTCTACTTATCCTGGTAGATATTCTGACAACACTTTCAGGTGTTTGAGGTGCTTGTTTTTGTTGTGGTGGTTGTTGTTCTTGTGGTTGTTGATTATTATTATTTTCAGGCACCTTTACTTTTTCTATGATTTCATCAAGAACTTTGTATTATTTGTTTTCTTTTTCCTATTTCTTTTCCAGCAACTGATCCTTATACAAGACCTTTTCATTGAATATAACATCTTTGCTCTTAATTATTTTGTGATTTTTATAATCATATAAGTGATAACCAAAATCATTAACACCATATCCAATAAATTTATATTTCTTTGATTTTTCCTCAAGCTTTGTTCTATTTTCTTTATTGATATGGAGAAAAGCCTCATAGCCAAAAGGCAAAAAAAAAGATAAGTTTACCTTTTTACCTGTCCATGCCTCCTCTGGAATACCACCATCCAAGGAAATTGAAGGCCCTCTATTTTTTATTATATAAACAATAGTATCTACAGCATCTGCCCAAAATTGTAAAGGAAATCTTGCATGCAATCTCATGCATCTTGCACGCTCCATGATTTTCCTATTCATCCTTTTTGACACACTATTTTCTTGTGGTGTTCTTGGAATTGTCTTCTCTTTTAAAATTACATGCTTTAAACAGTACCTATCAAACTCGTTTATGAAATATTCACCTCCATTGTCTGATATGAGACACTTCAACTTCTTTCCTTTATCAATCTCAACCAAATCTTTGCATTTCTTGAAAGTATCAAATACATCAGATTTATTCTGAATAAAATAAATCTAAGTTTTTTTAGTTGCATCATCAATAAAAGTACCATAATAAAGAGACCCACCAAGAGATGATACCTGAGAAGGTCCCCATACATCTGTATGCATAAGCTCTATTTTTTTTCTCTTATTTTCTTTTCCAACTCTAAGAAATGTGACTCTCTTATGTTTTCCATAAACACAATTCTCACAGAAATCCAAATCAATATTCTTCAAACCTGGCAACAAATTTCTTGAGTGAAGAATCTTCATCCCCTTCTCACTCATGTGTCTGATCCTATGATTTCATAATGTTGCATCTTATATTGTGGAGTTTAAATCATTAACATAATTATAAATACCATTGCATAAATACAATGTGCCAACCTTTTCTCCTTTTTCTATTACCATGGATCCTTTAGTGACCTTCTAGGTTTTATCTGTAAAATTTGTCACATAACCTTCACCGCCTACCTGCCTTGTTGAAATCAGATTTTTCTTCATATCTATAACATGCCTTACCTCCTTTAATAACCATTGGTTTCCATTATGTTATTTTACAACAACTTTACCCATTCCAACAATTTTACAGGGTTTATCATCACCGAGATGACCTGTCCAAAATCTCCTTGAACATAGTCATGAAAATGTTTCTTATCAGGTGTGGCATGGAATGAGGCCCCTACATCTACCACCTAGGCATCAATAAAAATTTCTAAATAAATAATCAAAGAATCTTGCAACACATCACCTATCACACTTGCTTCATGATTGTTTTCTTGTTGTATGTCTCCTTCTTTTCCCTTTCGAGACTTACAGTATTTCTTCAGGTGACCTTTCTTCCCGCATTTCTAGCACACTATCCCCAATCTGGACTTGGATCTGCCTTTCCTTGATTTACTGTGATATCCTATGTTCTTTCCTCTTTCCATTTTTCTTCCCCTGGTCTCTGCACTCAAATCATTACCCGATTTCTCATCGGATCTTTTCCATTGCATTTCCTCGCTAAGGATAGCACCAACAACATCATCAAAATTTAAAATACTAGATCCAGAGATAGAGTTACTAATGGCCATAACTAAACCATTCCAACTTTATAACAATGAGTATAGAAATAACAAAGCCCTAACTTCATCATCAAAGTTTACCCCTATATAACTTAACTAACGGGTAACCATATTAAATTCATTTAAATGGTCAGCAACAGATCCACCTTCTGACATTTTCATATTAAATAAGTGTTTGATAAGAAATACCTTATTTGAGGCCAAGGGTTTTTCATATAGTCTAGCCAATGCCATCATTAAACCCTTTGTTTTCATTTACTTTGAAATATTAAAGGCTACTGACGTTACGAGGCACAAACGTATTGTTCCAAGTGCATTTCTGTTGAGAATCTCCCATTCTACATCTGTAATACTTGACAACATCTTTGTTTTTCCTGCTCAATGGTAGGTACAAATATTTCTGATATAGATAGTCTTCCATCTGCATCTTCCACAACGGGAAGTTTTGGTCGTTAAATTTCTAGACCCTAAACCTACCATCTTCTGCCATTTCTCCCACTCGAACCAGAAACCCTTCTTTCCGACGAGTTTATCAGCCAAATATAACTTTGGTTCTAATACTAGTTGTTAGAACATTATATATTACATAGAAATGGAGCACATAAAATTATGCAAAAATACAAACACAGAAAACATATAAAACAAGAGAGACATAGATATATGTGGTTCAACCAACTTGGGCTACGTCCACGGAGAAACATCCTGTCCTTCCTTTATATTATCTGGCAAAATGAAGAGACACAACCTACAGTAGATCTGTTGTAATATCCTCTACTCTCTCACACAGTCCCCCTTTCTCTTTCTCGCTCAAAATACACTCTCAACACACATCCGCAATATAATTCCCTCATACAACAGAGGGGTTACATTCTAGGAGAAAAAATCATAAATTAAACATAACTTCTACAATCAGATCATCCGCCTAATGAACGGCCCAGATTGACTATGAAATTACAATATTTTACAAGGAAATTTTACACATATTTCTAGCTTTGGGGGCACTTCCCCTGAACCCCCTAGTTGGGGGGGATGGGCCCCCTGAACACTCATGAGGGTATACATCCAGCTGAAACAAACATCTCTAAATCAAGATGATAATCAAGCTCCACACCCAACAAATATTTCCACTTTAAGATCATGATATATACAATAGTATTTATATTTTTCTACAAATATCCTTTGCATGTCATCCCATGATCTTATTGAATTAGTCCCTAAACTCGTGAACCATTTAACAAATATATCCTTTAATGTTTCTAGAAAAAACCTCAAATTTTTAGTGTTCAATAAGTAACCATAAGATCTACAAGGAATTTCAAAAGGGACAGAAAGGTTTATGGGTCTTCTGACCTCGTACCATGGAAGTCAGGAAGAAAATATGGAGGGATGTTCTTCATTTGAATTCTTATATCAGTATCTTGAATGGGAAATCCAAAAGAATCTTCCTCATTTTCATCATATCCATCCATTTCTTCTAACTTCTCTTCCACCTCCTCTTCTTCTATCTGCAAAAGTGGATGGTGATGTGGTTCTTACTACATCACATGATCCACTGGGGGTTTGTGGTATTGGAGAAATATTTTTCTATTTTTGTGAATTTTTGAATGAGAATTATAATGCAATTTAATTTTATATTTTTGAAATGGACGATGCCTAAAGAATTTTTTTTTGTTTTTGCAGAAAGTAAAATAAATTATTCAAGTATGGAAGAAAACAATGCATACTTTGACACCTCCTCAACAAGGACATCAAAAAATGATGAACCCCAGTATTGTAACAATGTTGCAACTCCCAAGGCGATCGAATTTAATTATCAATTTAGGGTTCATACAAAATTAAGAGGTGTTGGCACTATGTGTGCAACATGAAATGTGTCCTTATTTCACTAATCTAATACAACGAAGTGAATGAAGATGCACAAAGACCATTATGTTACAAGGAAAATACTTTAAAGATTCAATAAATGGAAATCAATCCTATCTTAACTTTGCAAGAAAATAAATGAATAAAATAGAATCTATTCTATTGCAAAGAATTAAATGACATAAAGGAAACCCTAATTTGATTTCTTGAAATTAAATGACAAAAAAGTAAACCTAATCTATTTTATAGAAAGAAAATGGTAGAATGAATTCCTAATCTATTTTGTAGGAAATAAACATATCCTGTTGCAGGAAAATAAATAACTAAGGCAAATTTTATTCTACTTGCAAGAAGACAAAGCAAATGCTCAATAATGTTGAACATAAATTAATCTCATTCTATCTAATAAATAACAAAAGCATTAAAACATAGTTGCAGAAATGAAACTACAACTATGAAAGTGAGGTGCCTAGGGGGTATCTGGTCTTCTCAAATCCATATTTAAGGCTTGAATAACATTGTGGAGTGATGATGAATGAAGAAAAAACTTTGGATGTAATTCTGGAAGCAATTTAGGGAAATTTGTGTGTTGCTACATGATTGCTATAGGATGCCTTGTTTTTCTACAGGAAACATTTGGGATCAACTTTATGAATTCTAGGAGTGGTTTGAAGGGTGGAAAATGTTGTGTAAGGGAAAATAGGTCCTTTCCAAGATCAGTTACACCTAATGGATTGGTTCAAGTGAGATATAGGATAAATTTGGGGGTTCGTATAACTCATCTAGGTAGTATTAAACTTTCTAGCATATTGCAGAAATATGTGACAGTAGGTGAAAATATGATTATGTAAGTGTATTAGATTAATTAAAACAACACTAACTATGCCTATGCAGTAACACTACTCATCTGAAAGCAGAATTCATGGCTAACTTGTGAAAGAAAAAGTGCATAAATGACCAATAAATTACTAACTACATAAACTATAACAACAGGAAAGGATGAGGTAAACATTTAAATGAAAAGGATCACTACATGAGAGAAACTATTATAAGCTCATTAGAACAAAGTACATTAAAAAACTCGGATAAAATCTTATTCATTAACCCTTTAAAAACAATGCTTTTTAAGAGATGAGATTTGAAAAAGTGAATGACTAAATTAAATGCTTGGAAAGTAAAGTGACAAGAAGGGGGGCATGAGCACTAGGTTGGGCCTTAACCTAAGGAGACTCATGTCACTAAAATAAAAATCAACATGGAATCAATAGATTTATTTTCATTAATAAAATAATGTGATGATACATGCAATGGCATAGAACTAAAAAATAACAGGAAAAAAGCCTTACTATATAGTGGACTATAATATCCACAAGCTCAAATTCCTAATGGGATACCACGGCCTCTTATTTTCACAATAAATGATTTAGGGGAAATATCCTTCAATAGAGGACTAATTCCCTCCAAAATAACTATAAATTTTGATATGATTCCCTCTGACCTCGCAACTATAGGGAGGAGTAATGGTTTCCTTTATCCAGTCGAATTTTGGTCCTCCTTTAACAGGAGACAAATTCCTTATTTTCTTTTGGATGGATTTCCTGTGATATGCATAAACTATTATCAATATCTTACACATTAATTGTGTTAGGAAATAGGAGATAGTAAATATATCCTAACCTTCTTAAGAACATATTATAGCTTGAAAAATACATTATCTAATGTAGAAGGAGAGGTTTAAACATGCCAAAGGATGGTCAGATGGGCCTTATATTATACTTCTTTGGGAGGCCCATCAATTATTTGGATAAGTTGTAGGAAGATTTTATTATATATGACAAGACAATAGCTTCACGTTGAGAAATTGTGGAATATCTTCAATTGGATCTTAAGGGAATGAATCCAAACAAGGCATGGTGGATTGAGATAGGGAATGTGGGGGAGCAAAACCCCCACCTATTTTCTAAGTAGTTTACATTTTTGTGGTCCAAAATCTTCCCAGTGGGGAGGATTGATCCGGGAGGATCCAAGATGGCCTAAAATTCGAAGTCCCCAAATTTTGATGGAAATAGCATCAAGTCAAAGAGCTCGATGAAACGATTCCAACACAACTTGAATTGCGTCAAACATAGTCTATATGAGAAATTTACCACACTTTAAATTTTTGCGACAACAGGAAAAAAAGGAGGACATAGTGACACGTGGTATCCTCTGAGGTTGACACATTGCAAGAACTACGGATGACACTTAGTAGATGAAGTTGACGTTGTAGTGAATTAAGAGTGACACGTGGAAGTTTCTAGTCACAACACATGGCATTATGTGGTTGAACGACTGGGCACTGATTAGGTGGTTGATAGTGCATGAGGTGGACTAATCTAGTGGTGACACGTGGACCAACCATAAGGCACCACGTGGCACCACCGAATGCAAAAATTTGATTCATTGGAACAGTTGTACCGACGTGATTCAAACATGCGACCTAAGAGGAACAAGCCAATGGCTCCACCAATGAGCCACGAGTTGGTTTCATTGTATGAGTGGCATATATATATATATATATATATATATATAACTTTAGTAAAAAATGGGGAGCCTGCAGTTCATAATCTCGGTATAATTGACAACCCTATAATGACAAGAGAATGTGATTGGCCAACAAATTTTCTTGCTCCTAGCCACGTGATTGGATAATGATGTGGGTGGTTAAACATTGATTATATACTATGGTATATATATTTATGCACATGTTTATATATATTAATTCATTTCTTAACCATAACATTAAACATCACATGGCCAACATATGATTCAATCATTGCTTGATATGGTTATATGTCGAAGTTATGATATGGTTGCATTGTTATAACCATATGTCATAAATAATATATATGTTGCAATATTAAACACAATATATATATATATATATATATATATATATATATATATATATAACGTATGGTTTGAATATGTTATTTATATATGTGTTGTTATAACAGTGGGTCGCAACCTTTGTGGGTTTGACCCTCGGGGTTTCGGATCCATAACACTATATATGTAAAACATTTATGTCATTGCACCACAAGTGTGGCTTATTTAATAAGGTCAAACTCATGTTATTTTAAGGCCTAATATGTATTGTGTAATGCATAGTGTTTGGCCCTTTTGAAGTGTAGCAAAGGGAGAGATAGGTTTACAAGGGTTATAGTGTCAAATGAACATTGAACTTCTTTTGTAGCATAATTATCAGTATTCTTGTGATAAATCATAGAGTTTGTGCCCTTCTGGAGAATTATAAAAGGAGAATTTTTGTGAGTTCTTAGAGGCTTTTGTGAAGCCACGGAGTAAAGAGAAAGCTTTAAAGATTGGGGAATTCTTGTAATCCAAGCTATTTTACATAATAATTGAAGATGCTACTCCATTGGAAGTAGACCCAAAGATGTAGCCCTCACCAGGTGAACTCTGTTATCAATCTTGTTTGTGTTATTTTATGTTATTTGCAATTTTTTATTTATATTATCATATTTTTAATATATTTTTTCAATCTTGGTATTTTTCATTCTATTTAAGCTCGATAAATCATAGGCTCCTGATCAAAGATATTGATGAGCACATCTCCCTAAGTTGGAGCTTGATATTACCCACCAAAAAGTTGGTTAACCCATAGAAGAAAATGTTCTCCTTCTTGGAAAACCAACTAACAAAAAACCCTATTTGGTCATCACAAAACATGATTCCAAGATCCTTAACGCTCCAATCAGAACTCTCTCTCCCATCCAACATTCCTTGTTGAAGGAAGGTGGGTCGTCCATCGAGAGATACCTTAATCATTCTTTTGAAATAATTTGATTACACATAATGTTATGGGCATTTTTGTTTGTATTTTGGTACAATGTTTTACCAAAATCCAATCTATTAAAAGGTTGGTTTTCCATTCATAGAGCCAACAAGAAAATGATTAGCAAGGTAAACACATAAACAAATGAAAAATGTAATTAAATCTACCAAAGATCGTTACAATGCACTAACAAAGGAAAATAAAAGAAATAAACACTAGAGGTGGGGAAACATGAATTATTTTTATTGCTTGGTGAAAAGAGTTACAAATTACCCAAGAGATAATAAAGAGAGTTGATAGGGAAATGTATCATATGATTATCCTAAAGGAAGGTCCCTTTTAAAACTCTTTGCAAGAATAATATCTCTTCAATGAAATCCTATGAGAGCTCTCAATGGCAAGCTCTATGAACAAAAATAAATGTTAATTATCTATGCAATTTGGTAGAACAACTTTGCTTTGGATTCTCTCGTGTTTGGTCTCATGCTCATAACCATGATGTTGACTATTATGGTGACATTAATATATAAGATAAATCTTGTCGAGAAGGGTGTCTCTGATAGAATATGGAAAGGTTGATGCATATTCCCCCATATAGAAGGCATAACTAAGTGTTGATGGCACTGTTAGAAAATATGTAGACCTAGTAGATGGGTCTTTGACCAAACTGAGAAACTGCAACTATAGTAAAGTATGGCAGTTCCCAATGTGAAACAATATTGTCGTCGAACATCAGGGGTGTCAATGAAAAAAATCATAAAGGATGACTCACATTATTCCATCCAAGGTCCACACTCAATGGGATTGGATTCCAAGGTACTGCTTCATTTCTAGAAAGTGTGAGCGAACATCGATAAGAAGGAAGGTGTGATCATCTAAAAAAGAAGTTTTTCAATAAATCCATTTGAGACTTGATACAGGTTTAGAACCATGTATGGGTGAAAAAGGTGTGTTGGTGGAGGTTGCAGAATGACATGGACATTGTAAATTTCCCAAGGTTGGAAAACTTGTACAAGTGGCGACAATAAAAAACATTGAAGTAGGAAACCCCCATGAGTCAGGAGCGAATCCAAGGGAGTGATATATGGTTGCTTTGAATGGGTGAATTGGATTTGTAGCAATACAATATTCTATATATGTTGAGGCCTTAAATACCCCCCTTACTTTCTTTGATATTATGGGGTTCTCCAAGTAAATTTTGGCTAATATTGCCCCTAGAATATTTTAATTTGTCCTATTTTGGTTAATTTTCACTTTTCTTGATTTTCAGTTTCAACGTCTTCATTACTTTCATTTCTTGCCAGCTTTCTCCCAGTTAAGTTTCGCTTCATTCTGACTTACAGTTTGAAAGATACCTTTGGATAAAGTTTCATCATTTTTACTACTTAGGCAAAAAATATGTATTTTATTATGTTTTTATAAAGTGTAAATAAAATTAATTTTAATGTGTAAATAATTTTTTAATTAATTATTTTATTTTATTTTTAATTAAATAAGTTAATCATTAAGTAAATAAATTAATTTTTTTTTTTTTTTTTTTTTTGTAAATTTGGTGATTCCTTCTATTTTCTATTTATATGTAAAGACAGGTTACAATATAAAAACATTCTTGGCCTCAACCTGCCCGCAGGAAACCAGGTCTATTGGCCATCTGACTCCGTTAAAAGCTTGCCAAAATTGAAATTGTCTCTGTCTCCTATACTTCGCATGAGCTAATTGTCCTACTGTTTCAACATGTTTATATAAACTAAGTTCATAAACTTTCCAAAAAACCATAAAACAAGAAACTAGGACTGATTATCCATCAGACGAGGACACCGGGGCTGGATCATTGGCGCGAGACCCGGGCATATCAGTCTGCTGCATGTGCTGGAGCAGTTTCTCTACTCTTCCCATTCTGTCATCCAATCTCTGAATTGCTTGGTGTTGGGCAAATTTAATATGCTGCAGGTTGGTGTCAATGTTCTCCAACAGGTCTTTGAGGAACGTCTCTGTCTTTGGTTGAACTTTGTACTCTGGAATCTGTGCACTCTGAATTGCTTTTGCCAGAAGGCATTTCATGACCCAATATGTGTGAATGGATTGGTTGAATAGGGTGAAACGTCCGTGAGTATTACCAGGATCCTGAATGAAGTCTAGGATATCAGCAGCAGCTTCATTATCTTCCGGTTCTACCTGCAATTCTCTTTCCCAACCACGTATTTGATTCCGGGTGGGAGATGCATTGCCTAGTAAATAATTCAGCACCAGATTCTCCAGATGTTGTTTGTTCGTTTTCCTTCCTCTTTTCGCTGGTACCTGCTCATTCTGTATATTTTGTTTTCCTTTAGCTATATCCGAACGGAGACAGCGTTTCCCCATGGTTGCTCTGGACCTATTCAATAGAGCAGACAGAAAAGTAATAATAGTAATAAAACCCAGAGTACTGATAAAGTCTCTGTTTTCGTTGCCATGCATTTCGAGTTTCGAATCCGCAACATAAAAATTACCGACCTCAGAGACAAGGAAACTGAAATGCAACCAAACAGTGTTCTTCAGAGCATGAATACCAAATTGCAAGGGAGCATAGCTTGTTTTGGACGCCATAACAAATACCCTGCCGGCTACCAATAAAATAAGCATGCTGCTACAGGGTTTTTTCATGTCCCTTTTATCATGAGTCTTCGGGGTTTCCACAGACGCCCGACCAAAATGAGCGCTGCCCAAAGCCATAGCTTGCAAATTCACCTTACTAGGGTGGGTCAAAGGTGTGACACGACCGATACTTACTCTGCAACTTATCCGCGGGATACTGACTCTGCAATTTAACCGAGGAACCAAGGGCGAGGTTTGTGGAGGGGGTGTATTATCAACAGAGAACCGCATAACTATAACTTCCCGCATCATGTGATGGGTCATGGTAATGGTATTATTTCTACAGGCTGAAAGAGTTAGACAGGGATCCCTAAAACATGGCCGGACAGGGGTCTCCAGTGGTGCTACTGACCCAAGAAAACAACTTAAAAACCTAGCAAAGCGACTAATCTCTATCCCATTTCGAGCATACAAGATAGTATTCATGGAGGTTAGAACGGATACTGAAACATACCTAGCCTCTGTAGCGGTCGCCCTCCTCTGCTCCCAAGCTTTTTCTCGCACTAGATTCTGAGAGTTATGCATAAGCTTTTTGGGCGAGGGGGGCATATACATTACCTTCAGCTTGCCTTCCTTCCGAGGCGCTGACAAGCCAGCAGAGCAAGTCCTGTTGATCATTACATTAACACATGCCGCCACCCACATTACTAATACAATTTGGCGGTGCGTCATTATACCTGTTAATTGCCCGTAGGCCGGTGTACCATACAGTTGCCACCTATTGTCCTATTTCCCTGGTTTTCACCCCGATCGGGGGAGTAAATAAATTAATTTTAAATTAACTTGTAAATATAATTAAATTTGTTAATTTATTATTTTTTTTTAATTGTGGTTAATTTTGTAAATTGTTAAATTAATCAATTATGTAAATATAATATTAATTTAATTAATTAAGTTTATTTTTTTAAATATAAAATACAATATAAATAAATAAGTAAATAAAATAAATAAATAAAAAGATAAAAAAACACCTTAGAACCTGCAACCGAGATGATGTTACGAATTCTGCCAAGGATGAACTCCTGGGGTGACGTGGAAGGGGCTTCCATATATCAAAACTCCAAGAAGGAAGCTCGATGCGTATTAAAAAGTGAGGCATGGGATCTTAACCAAAGTTTAATGGTGAGTGGAGAGAGGATCACACATGGCCCCCCTCATCCACTCTGCTCCTTTCCACCATGCATATGCCCCTTTGTACTCTCACCACCAAAACATTAAATTCGTATGACTTATTTATATATATATATATATATATATATATATAATTTTGTTTTTTCAATATTTTTAATATATATATATAATTAAAACAATAATAAAACTTTTTATTTTTTTGAGACTTCAACCAATTTTGAAACTTTATTTTTAGAAAGTTATAGCTTGAGTTTTACTACACCAAATAGGGAAAATGAGGGATCATTAGAAATCTATTTAAGAGGAGAAGAATATGGAAGTGGTTATTTGACTAGTTTTAGTTATTTACTAGCCCAAAAAATAACAAAATTTAAAGTTCTGAATTTTCAACCAAAATTAATTTTTGAAGTTTGTTTTGGAGAGTTTTCATTTGCTTGGAATTTCTAGATGTTACAAATTTGCTTCAGATTACACATTTTCCATAGAAATATCAATAGGGAACAATGGAAATTTTGGGTTTTCTTTTATTTTTATTTTTATATTAAATTTGAAATTTGAAATTTGTTTAGACAGATTTGCATTTTGGGTTTTGTGTGAAAATTTAATTGTTTTTTAATTATGATTTTGGATGATTTTTGCAGATCTTTTTCAAGAATATCAAGATCATGAGCTTTATGGGATTAGTAATTGGATAAAGAGAGAAGGAAAATGGATTTGGACTCGAGGATCAAAATTTCTTTACAACAAACGTTTTTTAAGGGAATTGGATTTGTAAATTGGAAAAGAGGGTATGCATTTGTAGGGGTTCCAATTTCTGAAAAGAAGAAGCTATTTGCACCACTATGGGATCCATATCTTTAGAGGAAATTGAAGATCTTGCTCCATATTTAGAGAGATGTATTACAACTCAAAAATTTCATGTTATCATGATTTTTTTTTAGAATTTTATATACTCAGGAAGCTTTTAGCAGGCCTGCAACTCTTGTGCAATATTGTCAAGGTCAAAGGTTGAATGATAGCCTTCATTTTAATTCAATTTTGATTCAATTTTTTATCCATTCAAGTATTTGATATGGAGTTTTGCACTAAAGCTACCTTTTCATGCTGGATCTGATTGATATCAAGTTGAATAATGAATTCAAGTAGATATGTATGACACCATTATTAACTATTTAGTTGTTTCATGACACTTTTATCTTTGTTTTAATTAACATTACATTTCAATAACTATTTCTTTGATGTGGTAGTACAATCCTTCCTTTGAATTCATTCGTTGAATTTAAGAATGTTTTTGCGAGATCTTGATAATTATTAATTAAGATACTCATATTTGCACATTGGTTTTAATAGCAACAAATTGTATGAACTACTTCTTTAATTTGTTGGGTCATTTTAATCTTAAGTTCAAATATGGTCCATTCTACATATACCTTGATTTTGATTGAGAGGGTGACAAATCCTTCTTTTAATCAAGATATATTAGGATTTACTTTTTTTGCTTGCATGATAGATTATAATTTCATTTTTCGTTTAGAAACAAATTTTAGAAGTATCCTTTCATAGGATCAGCCCCATTTGTGGCTTGGTTGAGCCCTTATGTCAGCTTAAGGACTTATTTCTTACAAGTTCATCGCAACAGGGTAGGTTTGATTCCTCTTCTTGTTGATAAGTAATAAAGGATACCTCGATTCAATGGGGAGAGTGAGGGGTAACTGGACCCATTTGAGCCATTCATAATCACCATATCAAATGGATAAGGGCCTAGTTGGGGGCCCTTACTAGGTGATCTCCCCTATTGTTTATTATGGTCATTTTTGGTAATAAAAAATTATGGCGCTAGAATGAGGTCCAATGATAAGTTGTCCTTTTGTAGTTTTGTAGTTTAAATTTTATTTATTTGCACAACTCCTTCTAAACTTCCCATTTGGAGTTGCATCTATGCACATGCATTTGCCACCACTCCAATGAAAATTGTAAGACTCTTGTCGAAGTTAAAGTTTGATGGTAAGAGAAATGCTTCCGCATATGATCATGTTTTACAATTTGTTCAAAAATTTATAAATTCTGCTTTTCCTAATATTGAAGAAGGTATTGCCCATGTGGTGTAGAACAGTCGGTGATGGGGTGCACTGTTAAGGCACTCCCTTCTGTAAGGTCACCGGTTCGAAACCCATGGGTGGAATGGAAGGAGAAAAAAATGGGAAGATTAGGATTAGTCTAAACGAGCAAAAAAAAAAAAAAAATATTGAAGAAGGTATTCTATGTAAGATCTTTACTCTAAATTTCATAGGAAAAGCCAAAAGATAGTGTTAATCTCTACCAATTTCCTATATTCATAGTTGGGATGAGTTTTTAACAAAGTTCTTTCACGCATTAAAAATTTGTGAGTATGAATAGGTATGCATCAAACTTGAAAACTTGTGTATATTTGATTATGAGTCTACAATAGCTTTTACAATTACGTTCAAATTAATTTGTCTAAAATTGAAATCTAAAGATAGGCCCTCAAGTATGGATTCAATGGAATGGTATCAACACATACTTTCTCTTCCTTATATTCTAAGTAATTTCAATGAATAGGAAGATTCCAACTTTCTAAACCTCTTCACTATTGTTGAAGATCCTATGGGTTCTAATAGCATGGTTGATCCTCCTCAAACAAAGAAATTAGAAATTAATGAAGAATCTAAGGAAGGAATAAATTCGTCTAGTAGGATTAACAATGTTGGTTGATCCTGAAACTGTTTTAAATCACGTTGTTGTCAACAAATCAATTGTTCCAAATTATGATAATTCTATTGAAGATATGAATCAACAAGAAACAATGTAAATTATAAAAGTGGATCCTTCTAATAGTGTGCTTCCTACAACAATTTATTCTCAATTTTCTAATGTTGTTCATAACTTTCAGCCATATGATTTAGATTATTTAGATATTCACTCTTAGTATTATTCATTTAGCCAAATTCATAACTTTCTTGAGATCATTTTAAATTATGACAAATCTTAGTCTTGTCTAGAAGAAAACAGTAAAGGGAGAGAATTGGAAACTCCACCATTATTTTATAATGATCATTCTAAAATGGGATCATTCTCTCTAATTTTCACTAACAACCATTTATCTCTATATCCAGATATTTTTGCTGATAATAATTAATTTGCTAATAATTCAACAAATCCTCTTTGCATAATTTTGGTTTTGGAAAACACAGGAGCTACCATAAATCAAGAAAATGAAGAATTTACTATCATTTGTGATTCATATAAGGAATCATTTAATAATTTCAACTTCAACAACTCTGATAAATTTTATGCATGTGAATTTGATCATTCTTCACATTCTAATTCATCGACTATAATAGAAGAGAGTGTTAATAAGAATTGTGAGGCCATTTATGATGACTATTTAGACATTGAGGATATTGATTTATTTCACCCATAATTGAATTCTCATGTTCTTAATATTCAAGGTCAATCTATAATTAAAAATGAAATATATCCTCAAATTAATATCGATAAAATAGACTTCATCTCAAAATCCCAAAACATCATAATGATTGCAATTTTCAAGAGAAATCATTTCCTATTTATGAATTCGAGGCTATTCAATTTCCCATTTCTAGTCATAATCTTGAATATATTTCACTTTCACAAGTAGAAGCCTATATTAATTCCAATTTCTTTATCTTGGTCGACACTTGTGAGAAGGAAATTTCTTCAAACAAATCCCAACTATCTTGCAACATTGCTTCTAACAACAATGTGAATAATGATTCACTTCTAACTTTTATGTTTCACTTGTTATGGGTTCTTTCATATTTTTATACAACATTTGTATTTCAATTTTTTGATATTTTTTTTTGCATTTTGAGCATTCAAGCATTAAACACTCACCAAGTGCATTTGCAATGAAATGTGAAAGATAATTTCAAAGTCTAGATAATGAAATTCAAGTTTTTCATTTGCAATTGATGCTTATAACATACAAGCTCGTTCTAGATTCTAAAATAAATTTTCCACTAGCTTTCAACTTGAAAGAGAAGCATTACAATATGGCAAACAATCTACTCTATCCAAAAATCTTCTAAAAAAATCTTTAGATTTCCAGTCTCATTTTAATGAGCCATTTGAAAAGTGTTTGCAAAATTCAATCGCACGGAAGATTTCTAATACTCCTCCTCTTGTACATACTACTAAATTGTCTCTATAGGATAATTCATGATGTTTCTTAGTAAAGTGATATTCCAACCATGATTTCATTTCAATAGTCACATAATGGTTTTCATGAAAGGATTGAAATGTGGCTGGAAAATCCATTTCTAGCAAAGTTTCATGTAGATGATAAGTTTATTTTATTGAACTTATTAGAAATAGATGTACATAATAGGTTGAAGTTTTCTTTTAATAGCTTAATTATAACATTATTTCTAATACTAACTCTTGATGTGCATTTTTTTCAGGGCTTAAGCTAATGGAATGGCTCCATTGGAAGTACGATTTCACTTAGTTTTAGCCTACCCTCTTAGATTAGATTAGAGTAGGAGTGGTTTATTCTAGACTCATTTTCTTTTTATTTTATTTTAATTTTAAAGGTATAAAATAAGATAAAAAAAGATTTTATTTTTTATGGGTGGAAAATGGTTTAACGCACGTTAACAAAATCAACTCATTCATCATATATGTTTAGGGAAGTATTCATGAATTCATTAGAATTTTAATTTTGACGAGTGGTGCGTTTGTTCAATTCAAAATAAATTTGTACAAAAGCATTGCTTGACATTTACTTCCCTTCGTAGATTCACGAGACAAGTTATGATAATCTTACACTTGTTCTATTGACGTAGCTAAATTTTGAGCGACACTAGTGGAAAATGTTTGAATGACATGGAATTTTGCTAGAGCTGGGATCCCTACGAAGTAAGGAAGAAAGGAAAGACTCAGTAGATCAAGTAGAAAAGCACACAAAGCAGAATCTATTTTGAGTCATAGGGGCTTTGGGTTGGGTAAAAGCCCATTATTATGTAATGGGATGGGATATTTTGTGAACGTTGGACTTTGCCCATGGTTTTGGACCATGGTATTGTAAATTCCAAAGCTATATAAGGAGTCTAGATAGAATTCATAGGCAGAAAAGTAGAAGTTGAATGATGCATTTAGATGTAATATTGTTTTGATTCAGTGTCTATTTTAGGTTAGAGGAAAAGGCTCCTACAACTGTGTGCGCGAAGACCTTAGGAACTCTACAAGTGTGTGCGCAGGGTGGAAAGTGAATGTATGTGAAGAATTTGGCTACTAATGAAATACTTGTTGAGAAAGATCTAAGTTACATTGATTTGTTTTTCTTTACTTATTGTTTCTGAATATTTGTGCTGAAAAAGGGTTTGATCTGTAATTGAGTAGTGTAGTCATGTTTATGATTAATTACTATGTTTAATAAGTAAGATCTTACAGCCTATGAAAAATTTCAACAGATGTGTTGAATAATGCTGGTATTATTGATAGATATCACTTGCAAAGATCTGTTGAGAAGGAAAAGCCATAAATCCACAGTCCAATGTCCCTCTGGATGTAGAAACCTGGTTCTAGCATCCCCTTATATTGCCTCACGTGAGACTTTGGTCTACGCAAGCAAGTCATTGCCGAAAGGGCTGGTAATAGTGGGTATTGTTGGATTGCACAATCACTTTGAACATGGGTCTAGGCCCCATCAAGCCAACAAATGTTAAGCTTGAAAAGGCATCATATGATGTTATTCCACAGTATTTTGATTTTTTCGGCACTAATGCAAAGGTTGGGACTTTGGAATCATACATTTGGATTTTAAGGAAGTTTTGGGGCTGATATATAATCAACAAATTGTCATTCTCACTTGCATCAAATGAATAACAAAGCTAAAATCAAAATTTGTAGATAGGACATTACCAATTGCAACATAGAGCGAAGTATATTCTGAAATATTTTCATTGCTTTGAATCATTATTTAAAACATAAATCTAAAATTTATGATGATTCTTATTCATTGTTAATATCTTGAACATGAAACCATTTATTTCCTAGTAAGTATTTTTCATATGCTTACCGCTTACCTTATTTAGGTTCAATAAACAGATGATCATGGGCATATATGAACCTTGTTAAAGATGCAACTTCTTCATGGTATTTAATTTTGATCATAAGAAGAAGTTATTTCTTTAAAACATGGAATTTGGAGAAAGTCGAGATCTCTAAGGTAAATTATAATGATATTCTTTAAGTTAAATTTCATATGCTTATTGTCATCATCTAGTATTTTTCATTCTGATTTTTTTTTATTTTTTTTTTAGTATTTTCTATTCTAAGCTTAGTTTTTGCATCTTTTTGTTGGTCTTGTTGAAAGTTTATTTTGTTCTCAATCCTTCGACTTTAGTGAATCATTTGTGATGACGTTCAAGTTGCATCAAAGAGTCTCTATATCTTACCTTATTTTCATTTTATATCTTGTTCTTTGTTTTTCAAATTTTATTTTGAAAAATGATATTTGCAACCAAAATGACATCTTGATGCAAATTCATATTTTATTCATAATTTCTCCCTAGATTTAGGATTTCATTCTGAATAAAAATGCCTAATCTGTTCCAAAGCTTATGAAATGTAATTAATTACTCAACTTAATTAAGAATCCACATATTAATTGGATATTAGTCCTCTTTAAGTTGAGATTTTTTTCTCATTTGGCCGTGTTTGGGTTTTCATATATTCTTGGATTATTCATTTTCCTTTCCTTCTGAGTTTGTATTTTCTCCCTTGGTTTGTAAATTTTCATTAGTAGTTTGATCTTACTTCCGATTTGTTTTAGTTTTTCTTTTTGCAAAATTTGTGAGGTTCTAAATTGTCGTTCTTTGTAGCAGCTTGAATTCATTTTTTATTCGGATTGGATTTTGTGATATTTCCAAAATCTATACGAGGAATATTTCCTATGGAGTACTAGTTGGTTTACATGGAGAAATATTTACTATAACTTTTGAATAGGATTCCATTTATCTGAAGGTCATCCTTTAATTTTTCACTTCCTCGTACATCAACCATTATCTATGGGGAACATTAAGATACGATTTAAGTATTATAATGTCATCCATATAAAATAACTAATTTGCTCCAATATTTACTTTGAATCCCTCCCACACCCCTCCATAATTAAGTCATCTACTTTGCTAGATGAAGAGAAGACTAGTGGGGTCAAACTTAAGTAGTATCACATCTATTTCCTTAATCATAAATTCTCTTATACCACCCCACTAAATAAATTCTCCAAATATGCTAATAAAAAGGGTCACACGTAAGAGAGTTGAAATCATATATGTGTTGTAAGTACACGTAAATCCGCGAGAGCTATGGATGCTCACGGGCAGTGAAGTAATGTCGGTAAAAAGCGGTAATTTTATATTTAATAGATTTATACTAATATTAAAATCCCTTCTGGATATCTTTATCATCTGATAGTAGAGAGGAAATTTAAAGATAATAAATATTCCATACGTTTGGATTCATTGTTTTAGAACTTGGGATTCAAGTACTTTCATTTTTAAGAGCTTATGTTACATTGATTCATCTTATGTGATACCTTTGAAAATGGTGTAATATGTGAGAATATTTTGCAAACATATTTTGATATTTGGTAAATTTAGCCCTATTATCTAAACCAAATATAACTACTTCATCCCCGTATGTCACCAATTGTTGAGGCCTCAAACCCCCCCCCCCCCCTTTAATTTCTTTGAAATTATGGGACCCTCCATGTAATTTTTTGCTAATATTTTCCCTATAATATTTTAATTTTTCTTATTTTGACTGATTTTCACTTGATTTTTGTTTTCAATGCCTTCATTCCTTTCATGTTACTGCTAGCTTTCCAATGGTTCAAGTTTTGCTTCATTCTGACTTATGGTTTGAAAGATATCCTTGGTCAATGTTTAGGCATTTTTACCGCGTGGGAATGATATATGTAAATATGTATTTTATTATGTTTTTGTGAAGTGTAAATTAAATTAATGTGTAAATAATTTTTTTGTTAAATTAATTAAGTTCATTATTTCTTAATTAATCAATTTAATTAAATTTAATTAAAATTTACCTTGTAAATATAATTAATTTATTTAATTTTGATTAATTTTGTAAATGGATAACTTAATTAATTATGTAAATATAATTTTAATTCTATTGATTAAATTTATTTATTTTTTTAAATATATACTAAAAATTAATTTTAAATTAAATTATAATTATTTAATATATAATTAAAATTAATTAAATAATAACAAAAACATATAAAATATACTATAAAAAAAAATATAAAAAAAAATTAAAACTTAGAAATACCGCCACCAAGATGATGTCACCCTAGAAGTTTCAACCTTGGAGATTTATTTTGGTGCCCCAACTAATCCATTTGGGGATGAAATCCTAGGGTGATGTGGAGGGGGCTTCTATATATAAAAAGTCCAAGAGGGGAGCTCGATGCAACATTACAAAGGGAGTCATGAGATGTTAACCAAAGTTTAATGGTGAGTGGAGAGAGGGTCTCATGTGGGTCCTCTTCATCCACTCTCCCCTCTTTTCCACCATGTGTACACCCCTTTGTACTCTCACCACTAAAACATTAAACTCACATGACCCCTGCATCTTTTTAATTTTATTTTTTTAATATATTTTTTTGGTTTTGTTTGCATTTCTTTTATTTATTTATTTTTAATATTTTTAGTATATTAAATTAAAACATTAATAAATTTGTGAAACACTATTATTTTTTCAGACTTCAACGAAATTGAAAATTCATATTTATAAGGCTATACTAAGCTCTCCATCTCTACCAACACCTTTGTTACAATTCTCTGCTCTCTGATCTGCAATCTGAAGTTTTGAATCAAAACACTACTTTAGCAAATAGATCTACTCATGTTGCTGACACTAGAACTCATACACTTAAGAATTTATGCTCAAAATTAGGTTTGAATCATATTTCCTCTATGCAGCCTTCTCTAACTCACACACCAACTTCATCAATGATCACCTAGCTCCAAAATGAAGAATATAAAACATGTAGGGTGAATTTCACTTTTGGCTTGGGATCAAGAGTGCACAAAGTTGAAAAAATCAAGCCACTATCACCACTACTTATGCATTAAAGGTGTTCACATCATTGGAGGAATTTTTCAAACCATTCCCAGCCTTTACAAATTAATCTAGAAGCTTATGAGAATTTCCAAGTTGAATTACACCAGGTGTGTGTGAGGAATTTGGAGGATTTTTTGTGAACAAACTCAATTGTGTGGACAAAACTAATTGATTTAGGTTGAAACCGCATGCACAGGTTTGTCTCCATGAAGTTAGAGCCTTTCAACCACATGCACAAGATTTCATGGTTGTGGTTGGGGAAAAACATAATGAGAAACATAAAATATCATCCAAGAATCGCTTCCAACTGATTGGTCACCTTCTCCATCACCTGTTCAAGCCTCCAAGCCTCTGTCAAGCTCAGTAGCACCTCTGCAAGTGGATCAAACATATCACCCAAGGGATACTACCAAGTGGACCTAAAGGCCAACAAAACAAGGGTTGGAAAGTCTTCCAACAAGTCCTTTACTCTCCATAAACACCTACATAAGATTCAACACATCTGTATAGAAATGAAAAACATTGTAGCACATCTTCATCATCATTATAAGGCCAAAAAACTATAGCAAATCATCTCCATGATCATAATAATTGAGACCTAGATGAAGACCCAATACACATCTAGTGTGCCAACTCAACAACACAGATCGCCTAAACAACCATCTCCAACCCCTGTAGCAGCAACATCCACTTGCAGTAGCATTTCCAATGCCTCCAATCAATGCATAACAAGGCATCACAAAATGGACATCAATGCACATTACAACACATGCCAACACAAGATAACTCCTCCATGACCACCATGCTACCAACAAGCTACATCATCAAAGGTTGACATCAATGCCAGCATAACCATCTCAATGTCAACACAACCAACTGAAACCATACTACAAGGAAGGCACCCAAAAATCAGCTAGACTACATAGGATTGACATTAATTCCAACATGAGATAGCTTCCATCATGAGCCAATGCCAACATCAACTAGATGGAACCATGCACACCATAATGCCAACAATATCCCCATTTGGCATTGATGGAAAACATGCACAAACTCCAGACAAATATCCTTTATCACTCCCCCTTTGACATCAAAGGAAAAGGTTCAACTCCATATGATAAGGAAACAATAAATAGAGCACAAACGCTGTAGAAATTGATCTCTATATGGTTGACTAGTAATGCACAAGAAAAAGTATCCATGCATCTCACATCAGTAGCAGCAAGAAATATAATAAATTAATGATCATCATTTAGAGCATCATATCCAACCAACAACCTCTAACAGCACACAGCAATATGCACAACTATAAGCCGCATCATTGAACAACATCATAATAGTAACCATGAGTACCAACAAGTATATGTAAAAATATGCACAACAGGCACCAACCAACTTTCCACATAGCAGCAACATCAATGGCCATCATAAACTCTTTTCTCATATCATGAGGTCAAGAACCTGAATAGTCAAAGCATAGCATGAGGCACACCATGAACACCTCCAAGCGGATCATGGTGCCAACAATGGATGGATGAAGTAAACAAGAGAAAATAAATTCTCCCCCTGAACACATACCATCTCCAAAATTAACTCCAACCTACAATGAATTTCTTTCACTGTAAACAATTCTTCCTTTCCAAAAACAGAAGCACCATATGGACAAACTCCACATGGCCATGACTAAATTACATATACATGATAAATACATGGTTGCAAAAATGGCATAAGACCTCATACATAACGGATATGACCATAACATGACCTCATGACTCATGATTAAATGACCCAATGATACATACAATACAATTACATAGCTTCATGAGCATTTTACATGGATATATCAATAAATACATGGCTGCTATGATCATCTCTAATGGACTAATGACACAAAAATATGACACATTATGGCTATTACATCATCGTAATCCCATACATGTGGTTGTAAAATAGACTCATGAAACTCCTTTAAGACATGCCTAACACCATGATGACTCAACATATTAATGATTGGACCCTCAGCCACTACATAATGATGAAAAAATGGTAAATACATGGCTATAATAAATTGTATATAACAGCCCATACATGGTTGGTCCATGTCTCATATCATCTCTATGCATCATGTGCCATTGAACTCCTTCTATGTAGGTTTGTACCATCTTTTCAACCAACTTGCCAGTGAAAACATAAACATATATATGGCTGGAAAAATGTATCCTTTTTCACTCATGAAAACCTCATACCATGCACAGTTGGTGTAGAGAACATTAAAGAAATAACACTAACGCTTTATTAAATCAAATCACACACAAAACTTGGCTTTTGCAAACAAAGTACATGGCGATTTATTTTGATGGAAGAAATCTCTCGAATAACTCAAGAGAAACTTCTTCTTGGATATTTGGAGGAAGTTGAGAGTAATCCTTTCAATTTTAGGAATCTATCCTAACTTCCTAATCTCTAACTAATTCTAGAATTATTTTAAAATCTATAAAATTCTAGATTTCCCAAAGTAAACAATTACATAAAATTAAAACATGAGATGCTGATGCATGATACTACTGGGGAATAAAATATACATTCATATGCTTTTTTTTTGAAGTTCTTCAATACTGGTACCATATTTTTAAAGCTATGTTGTTATCATCCAAGAAGCATCTTCAACTAGTTGATTCTTCCATTTAACCAAGTATTGAAAATATTCTTTATTCCTAGTCCTTTTAGCCACTCTTTGATTGATGATTGATTCAATCTGATTTTCTAGTGTTGAAGGTAGTTGTTTCTCCCACTGAAATTTGTCACTAACAGGTGCATTTGTAGGATCATTCATTGGTTCCTTAAAGGGGTATATATTTGAAAAATTAAATATTGGTGAAATGCCAAAGCCTTTGGGTAGTTCTATTTCATAAGCATTTGAAGAAAATTTCCTCGAAATTTTGCATGGTCCAATCTTTTTCAATTTTAACTTATTATATTCCCCTTTAGGAAATATTTCTTTTCGAATATGTGCCATAACCAAGTCTTCAACATCAAAATCCAATTTTCTTATTTTGTATTCTACTCTTCATTTATACTTGTTGTTGCTTTCTTGTAATTGTTTCTTGACTATGTCTTGTATTTCCTACATACGAACCGCAAAATCTTCACATTGTTGAAATTCAACAAGAAATTGCACCACATACTAGTGTGGGATTCCAGTCACACATGAGTGAGGAATTCAGTGACATGATAGTGCTAAATGTCGACGTCTAATTTTTAAATAAATTGGAAAATAAATTATAATCTTATCTCATACCAACTTTTAATAGTTAACTAAGTGTAATAGACTTATTTAGCTCAATAATTTCGAGTTGAGGACCAAAGGTGAGGCATGTAGAGTGATTCTATTATTTACAGAGTCCAGTTGCAGTTGTAGCACTAGTGTGGTGGGAGTGCAATCAGTTAACTCAAATTAATTGAGTTAAAATCAATTTAACTAGTTCTAACTGAGTGATGAGCTAGTGGAATGTCAAGTGAATTTAATTTAATTTAATTCACAAGTAGTGATCTACCAAGTAACTGATGATTCACTATTAATCGATGCATGCATGTCAATTTTGATGACGACCCAGTTGAGACAAAGGTTAAAGGGAAGTAAACTATCACTTTTATTATTAGAGAATTTCCTGAGCGTAATTATAAAGCCACAGGATGACCATGATGGATTCTACAGTCAAGGAAGGTTTGAACTCCTATTCAATAGGAATTATTTTTCCTAGGGATTGCATGAACAAGGTAGGCTGATGGTGGGCATGAGGAAATTGGATATGTGTTTGTCCATTTTTTCCTAGATCAGTGTGAGACGATTGGTAGAGTGTATGAGGTTCTTGTGAGTACACCTGCATTGTATTGTTTCATGATTCCTTGGATGATTATACAATAGAGATGGAGGAGTTTTGAGCAGTTGCTTTCCCTAGTAAAATCTTATGTTGTGCGATTGATTTACTTCTTTATCTTGCTTGCATGTGATTGAGAAATCATGATTTATATTCTACAAATATTGTAGAAGGATTCAATATCTTGTTTTAGTACATTGCATGATCGGATTGAATCCATTTGTGTAATTTGTACATGGTATTAGAGCACGAGGAATCAAAATAGTGAAGAAGAAATTGAATTTGTGTTGAACAATATTCAAATTTGCAGATACTTTATTTGGAGATATAAGTTGATCAAAATTTCTTTTAATGGCTTGAGACTCGAATATGCACTTGAGGGCGGTTCAAATTATATTGCATGGAAGGGAATGATGGAGGCAGTGCTGGAGGACAACAGGTTGAAGGGATTCATAGATACTGAAACTCCCAAGCCCGAAGCAGCAGATGCCCAACTTATTGATGCATGGCAAAAGAAGTTAGCAAAGGTGAGGAGGACCTTATTAAAGGGATTTCGAGATCATATTGTCTCAAGTCTCCATGGAAAGGCAACTCCATATGTTATGTGGAAGGCCTTGACATATCTATTTCAAAGCATCATTGACCACAGAAAATTGGCACTCAAGGAAAAGCTCAGGAAAATGAAAATGGAGAAGGGCGACACAATCATAAATACTTGACCAAGTTCATTCTATGTCGAGATGATCTTGGAAGTGTTGAGATTACTGTAGTTGATGATGACTTGGTGATCCTAGCACTTTTAGGCCTTCCCAAGAGCTGACATAGTTACTAGGACTCTGTGAATGGGAGGGAGAAGCTACCAGATTGGGAGCGACTATGGTCAAATTTCATACAAGAATAGTTTTGGCAGAATACCAGGGATGGATCCTCATCCAAGACTGACGATGAGGAAAATTGTGCCTTGGATGGTAAGGAAAAGAAGGGGAAAGGAAAGAAGTCCTATTCCAAATCTGAGACCAACAAAGAAGGAAAGAAGTGTGACATGTCAAAGGTGAAATTTTTTTGCTGTCATGATCATGGACACTATGCCACAAATTGTCCACAAAAGAATAAGAACAAAAATAAGACTCTGGGAGCTACAATGGGTAAATATTTGGCCTCAAAATTTGAGTTGGACTTCTCTCTCATCACATTCATGGTGTCAAATGTGATGGGATCTATGTGGTACTTGGACAGTGGAGCATATTTCCACATGAAGTGAAACAAAGAACTCTTTAGTAGCTTGGAGGAGAAGGATCTTCATATGCACATCGAAATGGGTAATGACGGGAGGTATAGTGCTACTAGGATTGGTACAGTTACTTTCCAGAGATAGTCAGGTAAACCTTTCATATTAAAAGATGGCATGCATGTACCAGGCTTGAAAAAGAATTTAGTTTCAGTTGCTATGTTGGAGGATCTTGGATATGATGTGGTTTTCACTGAAGGAAAGGTGTTCCTTTGCCACAAAGCCATAGGATGGGTAAAGAAGATTGGGGTTCGTTTGAAGAACCTATACAGATATTATGTGATTTTTGTTGATAATTTTTCTAGAAATTTTTGGATCTTCTTTTTGCAGAAGAAATATTAGACGTTCTCCAAGTTTTGTGAGTTCAAAGAATTGGTAGAGAAAGATACAAGGAAGAAGGTGAAGGTTCTAAGGAGCGACAATGGTGGTGAGTATATCTCTAATGAATTCAAGAAATTTTGGGCCAAAGAAGGAATTCAGAGAGAATTGATTCCACCTCATAACCCACAACAGAATGGGGTTACAAAAAGAAAGAATAGAATAATTGTGGAAGCAGCACGAGCTATGTTACATGATAAGGGCCTACCGTTTCATCTGTGGGCAGAGGCATGCAACATAGCGGTATTTGTGCAGGTTTGTAGTCCTCATCAGATACTTGGCATGAGTACACCAGAGGAGGCTTTTTCAAGTAAGAAATTGGATGTTTCATATTTTAAAATTTTGGATCATCTATCTATTTCCATGTGACCAAATATTCCAGGAAGTAGATAGAACCAACATCATAGGTTGGGATATTTATGGGTTACACTGATACTCCCCACAACTATCGAGTGTATTTGTCAGCTAACAGGATGATAGTTGCCAGGAGAGATGTTAAATTTGATGAGGAGAAATCCATGTGATTTTCCCTTGAGAAGGAGCTTGACTTGCATGCATATGAGGAACTTTTAGTTCCAAAGGATGAACCTTAGGATGTGGAGCAGCCACAAGTAGAGGATCATGGAGTGGAAGAAACCACTCATGTAGAGCCATCCACCAGAAATTGTAGGAAGAGCACTAGAGAGGCTTACATATTGATGCTAGATGCAACAGAACATCTAGGTGCACCTACATCGCAGCATAGGCAGAGAAGATCCCCAGGCAGGTATACTAGATACATGGCTCTTATGAGCGAGTGTGTTGTGAAAGAACCATCCTATTTTGAGGAAGCAGTGCAACAACCAACATGGGTTGATGCCATGGTTGATGAGTATGACTCCATTATCATAAAAAATGCATGGGAAGTGGTCCCAAGACGAGTGTGGAAGTCAATGGTTGGATCCAGGTTGATATACAAGGTGAATCAAGCAGCAGATGGGAGTGTGGAGAAATAAAAGACTATATTTGTGGCCAGAGGATTCTCATAGGTAGAGGGGATTGACTATGAGGAGACTTTTGCACCCATTGCAAGGTACTCATCGATTAGATCTATCCTTTCACTCTCATCGCAGATGGGGTAGCAGATACATTATATGGATGTAAAGACATCCTTTCTCAATGGATTTACTGAGGAATAAATGTACATTGAGAATCTAGAAGGTTTTGAGACCTTTGACAGGGAGTTGCATGTGTATAGACTCAAGAGAGGACTGTATGGGCTGAAGAAAGCACATTGTGCTTAATACACCAGGATCGATGGCTATTTCACTAGGTTGGGCTTCACAAATAGTGAAGCGGATGCGAACCTATATCATATTGTTGTTAATGGTAAGATTTTGATTATTTTAATTTATGTTAATGATATTATACTAACAAGTGATGAGCATCTCATAACTTCTTGAAAAGAGTATCTTGCAAGAGATTTTGAGATGAAGGACATGGGGCTCTTACACTATTTCCTTGGCTTGGCAAAATGGCAAAGGGATGGGGTGCTAGTTGTATCTCAAGGCAAGTATGCCAAGGAGATTATGAGGAAGTTCCACATGGAGGGCAGCAAACCCATAGAGACTCCTCTTGCAAGAAAATGGAGGAATGAGGATGCAACCTTAGGTGAGGTAATGGATGATACTATTTACTGGCAGCTTGTCGGTTCACTTATGTATTTGGTGAACACAGGACTAGACATATGCTACGCAATTAACCAGATTAGTCAAGCTATGGTTAAGCCTACCAATCTCTTTTGTAAGGCGGGGAAGAATGTGTTGAGATATATCAGGGGCACTACATAGTATGGATTATGGTACAAACAGATAAAGGGAGTGAAGCTTCAAGGCTTCACCAATGCAGATTGGGAAGGTAGTCAATCATATAGGAAGAGCACGTCAAGGGGAATATTTAGCATAGGATCAGCAGCAGTTTCTTGGTACTGCAGGAAGAAGAGATCAGTTGCACTCAGTTGGATGAGGAAGATACTTTTTGGTTTGTTTGGTCATTAGATGGATCCTACAATGATACATTGTGATAACCAGAGTTGCATAAAATTGTAGGTTAATCCAGTATTCCATGACAGGTCCAAGCATATTGACATCTGGTACCACCATCTCATATATTGTGTTCATAGGTGCATTATGTTGTTGCAGTACATTCCCATGGAAGATCAGGATGCAAATATCTTGACGAAGGCGCTTTCTAAGAGAAAATTTGAATACCACAGAGGCAAGATCAGGGTAGTTGATAATCCCTTTCTTGTTGAGAGGGAGTGTTGAAATTCAACAAGAAAATGCACCACATACTAGTGTGGGATTCCAGTCACACATGAGTGAGGAATTCAATGACACATTAATGATAAATGTGAGTGTCTAATTTTTAAATAAATTGGACAATAAATTTTAATCTTAACTCATAACAACTTTTAATAGTTAACTAAGTGTGATAGACTTAGTTAGCTCAAGAATTTTGAGTTGAGAGTCAAAGGTGCGGCATGTAGAGTGATTCTATTATTTACATGGTCCTGTTGCATTTGTAGCACTAGTGTGGTGTGAGTGCAATCAGTGAACTCAAATTAATTGCGTTAAAATCAGTTTAAATAGTTCTAACTGAGTGATGAGCTAGTGGAAGGTCAAGTGAATTAAATTAGATTTAATTCACAAGTAGTGATCTAACAAGTAACTGGTGATTCACTATTAATAGTTGCATGCATGTCAATTTTGATGATGACCCAGTTGAGAATAAGGTTAAAGAGAAGTAAAATATCAGTTGTATTATTACCAAATTTCTTGAGTATAATTATAAAGCCACGGGATGTCCATGATGGATTTCCCAGTCAAGGAAGGTTTGAATTCCTATTTAATAGGAGTTATTTTTCCTAGGGATTGCGTGAGAAATACATGCTGAAATTGGGAAGGAAATTGGCTATGTGTTTGTCCAATTTTGCCTAGATCAGTGTGAGACGATTGGTAGAGTGTATGAGGTTCCTGTGAGCACACATGCATTGTATTGTTTCATGATTCCTTGGTTAATTATACAATAGAGATGGAGTGGTTTTGAGTAGTTTCTTTCCCCAGTAAAATTGTGTATTGTGTGATTGATTTACTTCTTTCTCTTACTTGCATGTGATTGAGCAATCGTGATTTATATTTCGCAAATATTGTAGAAGGATTCGATATATTATTTTAGTACATTTCATGATTGGAATGAATCCAATTGTGTAATTTCTACAATCTGCACTTTTGAATTGTTGTTTTCCTAGGTTGCTTAATTCATAAATTCCACATGGATGCATCCCATAAACAATTTGAAATGGACTCAATATAGTGCTTCTATTGGGTGAATCTTTATATGAAAATTATGCCTGAGAAAGTACCTGATCCCATTGTTAGGGATTTTCACTTACCAAACTCCTTAAGATATTTCCAATAATTCTATTTAACACTTCTATCTGATCATCATTCTGGGGATGGTATGTTGAACTAAAGTTGATATTGGTTCCTAAATTTTTCCATAGATTTCTCCAAAAATGACCCACAAACCTGGTGTCTCTATGAGAAACAATAATTGTAGTTAATCCATGCAATCTAACTACTTCTTTGAGGAATAAGTTTGCTATGTTAGTTGCATAATTTGTCTTTTTACAAGCTATAAAGTATGCCATTTTTTAGAATCTATCAAAAAAAACAAATATTGAGTCACTTCCTTTTTTTGTTTTGGGCAATCCTCTTACAAAATCCATGCTTATAGAATCCCATGGTCGATTTGGTATTAGTAAGGGTTTATATAGTCTAGTGTTCTTACTTCTTCCCTTTGCATATTGACATATTATGCATCTTTCAACAAATATTTTTACATTTTTTTTCATGTGTGGCCAATAATAGAATGCTTGTAATTTTTCTAAAGTTTTATCTTGCCAAAAATGACCTACTAAACCTCCACTATGTTTTTCTTTCAATAAATTTTCTCTCATCGAACATCTTGGAATGCATAATTGTCTTCCTTTGAATAAAAGTCCCTCTTGTATCATGCATTCTAACCATGGAGTTATATCTCTACTTACATTATTTTCACAAGATTCATAAGCTTCTTTGAAATATGCATCATATTTATACATATCTTTCAACTCATCAAATCCTAAGACATTTACCTAGAATTCTTACAAAATTAAATTGATCTTTCTTATTGCATCTGCCATTTTATTTTACTACCCACTTTTATGCTTAGTGAAAAATGTAAAATTTTGTAAAAATTCAACCCATTTAACATGTCTTTGACTTAATTTTGTTTGATTGTTGATATATTGTAAAGCATGATTATCTGTGTAGAGGATGAACTCTTTTGGCATAAGATAATGTCTCCATTTCTTTAAAGTTTGTATGATGGCATATAATTCTTTATCATAAGAAGAGTATTTTTTCTTGGCTTCATTGAGTTTTTAATTGTAGTAGGAAATTGGTTATCCTTCTTGACTTAGAACAGCTCCTATTGCAGTTCCATTGGCATCAGTCTCTACCTGAAACAACTTATTGAAATCTGGGGCAATGTTAAAATAGGTTTTTCTGTAATCTTTTTCTTTAGTAATTTGAAACTTTTATTAGCTTTTTTTCCCAATGGAATGGTTAATTTTTCTCTTTAATAATTTCTACAATTGAAACACATATGCCACTAAAATTTTTGATGAATTTTCTGTAGAAGCTTACCAATCGATGAAAAATTCTTACCTTTGAAATTATTTTTGGAGTTTCCCAATTGATTATGGCCTTCACTTTCTCTTGATCCATATTTAAACCTTCCCTTGAAATCACAAAACCTAAGTACGATAATTGCGTCTTCATGAAACTACACCTATTTAAATTTATTAGCAATTTCTCTTGTTGTAACTTCTTCAAAACCATCTTAAGATTTCTTGGGTGCTCTTCCTTTGATTGACTGTAAATTAAGATATCATCAAGATAAAATATAATAAATTTTCCAATGAATTATTTTAATACCTCATTCATTAACGTCATAAAGGTATTGGGATCATGGGTAAGTCCGAAGGGCATTACCAACCATTCATATAAGCCATTATTTGTTTTTAATTTTGTTTTCCATTCATCACCTTCTCTAATTCTGATATGATTATATCCACTTTTTAAATCTATTTTAGAAAAATATGCAGCACCAATTAGACAATCTATAAGATCATCAATACAAGGTAATGGAAACTTGTACCTGATTTTGATTGTGTTAATTGCTCGAGAATATGTACACATTCTCCATCCGCCATCCTTATTTGGAGTTAACACGGTTGTAATAGCAAATGGACTTAAAATTTCTCATATGAGACCCTTATCCAACAATTCGTGCACTTGATTTTTAATCTCTTCATTCTCCTTTGGAGTAATTATGTAGGTTTCTTTGTTTGCAAGGCTAGCACCTAGAATGATATCAATATGATGGCTAATACTTATAATGGGAGGTAAGTCATCCACTACAATATCAATGAATTCATTTAACATATTTTAATTTCTTTTGGAAGATCATTCAAATTTTTACTTGTGAGGACTACTTTTTGCTTACCAATAAAATAAAAATTTATCTCCTCATGCTCGATTTCTTGAAGGAACTATTTTCCACTAAGTAACATTACCTTGGATTGGTTTTCTTTTGGTTCTTTTTCATTCTTCAAAGTAAAAAGTGCATGCTTTTCTCTATCCTTTTCAAAAGTATAGGTGTTTATCCTTCCATCATGTATTTCTTTCATGTCATATTTTCATGGCCTTCCAAGAAATATGACACACATCCATAGGCATAACATTACAAATTACTTTACACTTATAGCATCGTATTTGAAACTCCACTTCACATTTTTCATTAACTAGTATTTGATGCCCCTTGTGTAGCCATGAAAATTTGTAGGGATTAGGATATTTAGTCTGCTTTAAATTCAACTTTTCTACCATTTATGTGGATACTATATTATCAATACTCCCACTTTCAATAATGACTTTACAACATTTTCCTCTTGATTTATAGACTATTTTGAACAATGTTTTCCTTTGTGTAGGTTGCTTTTCTTCTTTAGGAGACTTTAATAAAGCTCTTTTCATCATCAAAGATTCACCAGTTTTAGGTGTATTTTCATGTGTAGAGGATTCTACACTTTTTGTATCAGTTTGTGCCATATGTGTGTTTCACTGACTAGAAATTATTTTTAGATATTCACTATATTTATGGCCAATTTTGTTACATGTATAACATCTTACCACAAAATATCGGCCACTGCCTCTTTGATATGGTCTTCATCCTCTGAAATCTCCTCTTGATGATAATTCTTCTTGATGTTAATTGTTGCCTTCTTATTTTTGAATGTGAAATATTCCACTTGAATATCCTCTACTTGATTGTCCTATACTTAATGATCCTCTACTTGATTTCCCTCTGCTTCTTACTATACTTCGTCCTCTACCTCTTTGATTATGCTTTCTTGCCTATTTTTCTTCGATTTTAAGGGCTATCTGGTAAGCTTTTTCAACAGTTTTTAGAGAAAAAATATCCAATTCATCTTGTATTTCAAATATTAGGCCATTAATATATCTAGCTAGTTTTTTATCATCCGCTTCCATATGACCAAGTATTATAGTTAATGTATAAAATTATTTTGTATATTCTTTTACGTACATGAATTTATGCTTGATATTTTGCATCTGGCGAAAAAGATTTAACTAATAATATCAAGGAAGAAATTTATCTTTGAGCTTGGCTACCATCTGATCCCAACTAGGGATCTTCCCTTCTTCTTTTTTTCTCCATTCGACTTTCACACCATCCCAACATAGTGCAGCATGTCCTTTTAATATGGTCATCGCGAACTTAACTTCTTCTCTTCAGCTACATTTTCATAGTCAAAATATTTATCAATTTTGTTGATCCAATCAATCTATTCTTCAGGATTTAAATTTCCTCCATACATAGGTACGTCCAATATTGGCTTGGTACTTATTCTCGTGATCATATTGACCATTTTCTCTTATAGAGTTTCTTCTTCGACTTCAACTTCTTCTTCTGAGCTTTATTCTGCTTCACTGATATCACCAATGTCAACATCTCTTTGGCGTGTTATCTCCAATGCATCTAATCTCGTTCCAATATGTCTCACTTCATTAAGTAAGACTTTATTGGTACTTGGTCTTCCTCAACCAATTCTAACTCTTCTGACTCCTATAGCTCCTTTCACTCTATGTGCCATCTCTTAAATAATTGAGAACCCACTCCTTATATTTCTAATAAATAAATTATTCCCTTATATATAAATATATGTGTGTGTGTGTGTGTGTATGTTTTAATCTCCAGAATATTTTAAAAGGGATAATCTCCACAACCTTTCAAACTTAAAAAAAAAAAATTGATCTCCACTAATTCTTAAAATAATGCAAACTATAATTTTGTTTATTTTATATGCATACCTCTCAGAGTGGTGGAAAATATGAACTTCTTGAAATTGGTTGATGTCTGCTACAAGTGGATAGTTGACAATGGTAATCGACAGACTGATGCAATCTATTATTCTTGCTATCACACAGATGGTGATATTTGTGGATTGTTTTACTCCTCAAATTTTCATTTTGTGTTTTAAAGAAAATACTTAATCATTAGATGCTCTTCCACCCATGACTAACTGCAACTCCATTCCCATGGCAGGTTATCTGGATTTATGGCCTATCGAATTGTGGCTCTTTCACAGCTCTCTCACACACAGAAAACCTCCATGGCTTACTCCTCACATGCAGAAAATCTTCACGGCTTTCTTCTCACATACGAAACCTCCTCATGTGTTTCACACACAGAGAATCGTTGCTCCAACATTCCAATGCTCCAATTCTTCATCGCTCAGCTTCTCACACTATCGTTTGTCACCTTTTTTTCGTGGTGATCACTCTTAATTTAATGAGTGATGGCTTATTTCTTTAATATATTTCTCATAATGCCTATAAGTCGGACTCTAATACCATAGGAATCCTAGCTCAAGATTAGGCCATTTCATGTAATTGCAGCAAATGCCTTGGAGTCCGCAGTAATATGCCAAAATGAAATTCAATCAATTCGCCATGAATACGAATGCCTTATTCTCGACCACGTAAAGAAAACGTTTCCCACATGGAGATTGAAAATGTAAAAACTATGTAAGTTGAGGCTCTAATATTCATGGTCATGGAGAAATCGAAAGGATTAGCTCTGATACCAAAAATTGGTGCAGAGAACAATAAAGAAATGACACCAATGTTTTATTAAATCAAATCACACACAAAACTTGGCTTTTACAAATAAAGTACATGGTTATTTACTTTGATGTAATAAATCTCTCGAATTTATCAAGAGAAACTTCTTCCTAGATATTTGGAGGAATTTTAGAGTAATCCTCTCAATTTTAGGAATCTATCCTAACTTCCTAATCTCTAACTAATTCTAGAATTATTCCAAAAACTAGAAAATTCTAGATTTTCCAAATTAAAAAATTACATAAAAATAAAACATGAGATGCTCCTACATCAATAGCTCCCCCTAAGATCAATATAACTCCAATATGCAAGTTGATCCTGCGGACCTTAATGTACATGAGGCTCAATTGAACTCATCAAGTGTTGATGCAATAACTCGTACTCATCAAGCTACCATATACTCCCCCTAAGGTTATGCACCTCTCATGAACTCTATAATCCTCTATGAATATGCATGAATAATCATGGACTGCATGAGGGGCTACTCTTCACTACTTAAAGAGTTATTTCTCCTTCTTTATCCACATAGTATTTGACTTCTTTTTTTCTTCAGTCATTAGTTGTCTGCTAGGTTCTCTTTGTTTTTGCTACTTTTTTTATTTTTCCTTGAATAATGGGGAAGCAGTTAGTTTCTTACCATATGGCCAAAATTATGACATGTGTAACACTCCACATGGCCAATATATGAAGTCAGACGATAAAATATCTTATTTCTCTTGTTGGGTCTATATCTTGCATGGAATTTTCTTCTCCTCCATTGGTTATATCTACAATCAGATGCCTTATGGCCAAACAACTTACATGAATAAAAATCACCATAAAACCCATGATTATACTTGATGGAAAATCTCCTTGGTTGTTGATACTGCTGCAACCTCCACTGATTAGATCTATACATTTTGATCTTTTAGTTAGTTGTAACATGCCCAAATCTATGACAATTGTAACATTCTCATTTATGCACAAAAGGAACAAAAATACTTTGGTTCTTTTGAAATTTTACATATCTACAACTATCTTCTCTAGGATCAAAATATTTTCTGAATGTAGGAGCTCTTTGAGGTTTTCTTCTTTGTTGTTGTTAGTTTTACTGCTTAATATTTTATTGGTTCTGCTTCTTGTTTCCTTGGTTCCCACTCTTGTTGTTGGTATTGTTTGCTACAGGCTTCTTGGGTTCTTCTTTGGTGTTTTTACCAGCATGAAAACTATACTCACCCTTTTGAAATCCAAGACCAGATTTATCCAATGGTTATCTTTGGATCTCAAGAAACCTATCCAAGATCACAGTTCTCTTCTCCATCTTCCACTTCTTTCTCAAGGACACCACTTTAGCTTCTAATCTCTCACATTAATTTTCCTTTTCTTGGTATTGCTTCCTCATACCGTCCTCAACTTTTTTTTATTCTACCAATTTTTTCTTTAAGATGGAAATCTCTTCATTGAGCTTGGTCTCCTTATCATCACATATCTGAAATAGTTTTTATTGATCCTTACATGCAGCTATTAGTCTAGAAATCTCAATAGTAAGAAAATTAATATCATTCTCATCTTCACTAGGCACTTCAACATGATCAAAATTTTAATCATCAAAATTATAACTTAACATAAAATCATTAATATTTATTCCTTTGGGCTATGTATTTTTTTATTTTTCTCATCATCAGCTGAATCATTTTCACTAGGAGGATGAGACTCTTGTGGATGAGTTTCTTGATTTTGAAGACCCTTATTCTTATGCTTCTTCTTGTTCTTATTTTTGTTTTTGTTTTTCTCATTCTCCATATTGTTGCTGGTACCATCTCGAAATGTGGACTCTAGCTTGTCCCACACATATTTGCATATTTCAAACCTACTAGCCTATTCAAATCATCAACATGAATATTCTTGTAGATAATGCATCTACCTTGTGCATCCTTCCACAAAACTGCAGGTGTTATTGGATCCTTGCCACATCCTTCACACGCCATTATCCAAATGTTAGATCCACAAGAAAAACATTGAGATTTAAAATTTTACTCCATACCTTGAAATTTGTAGTAGTTGGGACAGCCATTCCTTGAGAATTCATTCTAAAATATATATATATATATATATATATATATATATTCCAACAAATCCCAGATCTACTCTCCAACGATCAAGTTGCAACCAAGAGCCCCGCTATGATACCAATTTTTGGCAACCTTTGAGCACTACTAAGAGGGAGGGGGTAAATTAGTAGTGTGACTTATTGTCAATTTTTACCACTTGAAACTTCTCTATTGAATCACATTAAACAAAACCACATTATATCATCACATGAATGTAAACCATATAAGAAGCTAAAACAAGAAAATCATGAGAGCACAAAAACTGAACACATAAAAAACAAATCCACACAAGAGACACAAGATATCTGGTGAAAACCCTTCACTGAGAAAAAAACCACCTCGTTGTTGTTGCGTTGCTTTGAATATTCTATTAAGAAAAATATTTCATTTACACAAATTTGTTTACTTTGATTAGCTAGGAGACTCGACCTCATATATAATAGGCCAACATTAATCAACCAGGATACTCGATTCTATTGATCATATCAAAATACTATGCTCTCACATGGATCTATGGACTAACATCCTCTGAAAGCCACCATGATCAATTATCTTCTCCCAAATTTGATTGGACTATCCAACTCTAATTAGATGGAGAAACTATTCCTTTCATTGAAAATTCACAATCATTTCTCCAACCCATGAAGTCACTACTCCTCTACTCTATGTGGACCTTGTTTCATGTATTTATATTGGATCCCAAGACTTTCTTCTCAACTCGATTTAGCTTTGCAATATGATATCCAATCGCAAGACATTATCATCAAGTCAAATAAAATCGCCAAAATCATATATTCTCCACTCTAGAAAAATAGTGGCCACAATCCAATCATCAAATCTGAATAAAATAATCACTAGTAGCTAAAACACATCTCATACTCAACCAAAACACCAAACCCTCACTCCAAAATATAATTACTACATAATATAATCATCAGCATAAAACACAATGGCTATGTGCCAAATGCATCAGCATCACCTGTAAAAAAAAAGTGAGAGTCTCAAATATGGAGATATACTAAGGTCTCCATCTCTACCAACCCCTCTGATACAATTCTCTACTCTTTGATCTACAATCCTAAGTTCTGAATCGAAACGTTGCTTCAAAAAATAGATCTTCTCATATTTTTTCCATTAAAACTCATACACCAAAGCATGTATGCTCACAACTAGGTATGAATCATATTTCCTCTATTCAGCCTTCTCTAACTGACACACCAACTTCATAAATCATCACCGAGCTCCAAAATGAAGAATATAAAACATGTAGGGTGAATTGTCCTGGGATGAAGAGTGCACAAAGTTGAAAAAATCGAGCCACTGTCACCACTACTTGTGCACTAAAGGTGTTCACATCATTGGAGGAATTTTTCAAACCATTCCCAACCTTTACAAATTAATCTAGAATCCTCTCAAAATTACCAAGTGAAATTACACCCGATGTGCGTGAGGAATCCGAAGGAGTTTTCGTGAAAAACCTCAATCGCATGGAAAAACTACGTGATTAGGTTGCAACCGCATGCATAGGATTGTCTCCATGCGGTTGGAGCCTTTCAACTGCATGCACAATCTTTCATGAGTGCGGTTGGGGCAAACACTTGAAGGCCAAAAACATTATCAGAAAAATATAACATGAAATTTTGCGCTAAACAATATGCCAATGTTTCTTGATGGTCACACATATCTCGAAATATTTTCATGAAACCACATTTATTCACATTTTTAATTTTTCAAACACCAAAAATTGTTGAATATTATTCATAGAAAAAGATATTTCCATGTATAATTATTCTAACCATTCAGCAATCGGATCATGTTATGTAAAACAATGAGGTGAAGAATATTGATATTGAAAAAAGGATTCATTTTCAATATGTTTAATTAAATCATGAATATTTTCCTGTGATGGGATTTCAGTCTAACCATGTTCGGAAATATTACTAAGATCATGAGATCCTGACATAACCCTTAGCGAAGGATGAAGTGCCTTGAATTCTTGACAAGTTTCCAAACTATCAAATGGTGAATCATCAAATACCAGTGTATTAGAAAGATAAACAGGTGAAGAAACAAAATCATCACTAGATGTATCAATGAACACTTCAAGAATGTAGCCAACTAGATCATATTTCTCATTCAAATCTAGGGACTCTTCATGGTCAGATGAATAAATTGAAGGATTGACTTGAGTACAAGGACTTACAAACTCCAATTATTCACATATTAAGGATGAGGAATAAAATATATTACGAACAATAGATTCCACCATTTCTTCTTTCACTTGAAATTCAACACCACACCATTCCTGACTATAATCAAAACAAACAATATGAAATCAGAATATGTTGTCGTTGCGATAAACACCCTCCAAAATTTTGCTTACACTTTAATATTGGAGCCTATTGAGGATCTTGCAATCTGGCATTCTTTGGTCACTTCGTGGTCATCTAATGTTTTGTAAAGTGGTGAGTCTTCTTCTAAGTGTCAAAATCACTTTCTCACACATGTTTTGTCTTCGATGAATTCACAAACATACATATCTATGTGAGCTTAGATAGGAATTGTGCAACTCTTGAAGGTAAGGCTTGTGCAATCATTGGTGATAGTGACTGCGCAATATGTAAGTACAATTTACTGCACAAAACATATCAATAGCTAGTGCACACTCTCCATTGACAGTCTTCCTCACTTCGATTGCAATTGTATTTCTATTTTAGTGATTTTTCTCTACCGTCGCTCTGGCGAATCTTTGTTTTCGCAAGTGTCAATTTTATGTTTGCAATTATCGTTTTTTCTTGCATTCACTTTTATAAGTTTTAATTTCATGTTAGTTTTTCTCAAGAATATGTTGCTTTCACTTTCTTTAAGCCTTTGATAGTAGCGTTTACACTTTTCACTTACTTTTTCAATTGTTGTATTTTGACATGAGAAGTGTCACATGTTATAAAAGCGGGGTTATGGTTCATTTCAAGAGGAAAATTTGATACCAGTGGGTCCTATCTATCATGTAAACATGTATTAGACTCATTCCCAAAGTTTTATGTATTTTCATACTAGTTTCGTCAGTTTCATCGCAAATTATATCTTAAGTGTTGCACTTGGAGGAGAATATTTCTTTGTCATCACATTAAGGGGATCATGGTGATTCTAAGTTTTGAGTCTTTAATGTTGTGTCGTCGATTGTGTTGAGTGTGTGATCATGTTCAATTCCAACCTTGGTTTCATCTTTGCCTCACTGATCCCACACTTAGTCAAATTCTATAAATTTTCATGCTCGACCAACCTAAGCTCACTATAACCCCTTGAACTATTCATTACGTAGTTACAAGTCTAATTCATGCATCCCTACCTCGTAGAACTGTGCAATGTGCAGTTACTACCTCCAAGGATTGTGCATTGCACAGTAATAGTGACCAAGAACTGCCTCCTTACCTCAAAAAATGTGCAATCTTGTCTCCCATTCAGTATCCTTCTGTGCATTTCACATTTACAAGAAACAATTTATCTCCCTGTCTTCCTAAACTGCGCAATTGCACAATCCTATGGCCCTCTCTCTCTCTCTCTCTCTTAAACTACAAATTTTGTAGTTATAATTGGAAATCCTGCCTCACTATGAACATCAAATATGAATTATTGTCTCTTGGGACTCCAGTATTTCGCATCACATAGTAACAAGTACTATTCCCTCACTCCTAACCTCTGGAACTGCACACTATGCAATCCCTGAGCCTTTCTTTTTGTTCAGTGCTCAATTCTAGGTCACTTGATGGTTTTCATGAAGAAGGTTAGAATAGTATATTTCCAGGTCAATGTTGTATTTTCATTTCATCTGCAGGTATTGTACTTTGACATGACAGGATGATGCTTAGAAAGGAGGAGGAGACTATGCTAGTAGACATTTGTGAAGTGGGAACCATTAAAAAGTTAACAAGCAAGAAGATGAAGGGACATTAGCTTACGATAGAAGATCAAATATCATGATCGCATGAAGACTCCATACTATTTCAAGACCATTTGGAGGGTGAAGATGAGAAAAAGGAAAATGTTTCAAGAAGATGAAGTACTGAACAGATCTCTCACGAATATTGAAGACAAAGCAGCAAGATAAACAAATCAACTTTACCACTTCATCATGAATTCCATGTCATAATTTTCAAGTTGTGACTTATGCAAGTGTCATCACAGTGTCATGTGTGTCCATGTATCTTGCCACATCATTTTTTAATGTAACGATGTAGTTATCAAAAGGAAAGGATAAATTGTAATGTGTGGAATTCCAATAGTCATATGTTGACTATGAAAGTTACATAGTCATATATGAACAAAAGAGTCTTTAGGAAAAGTCTAAAAGTCATATATAAGTCCAAGAGTCATGAGGGTAACTCAAGAGTCATAGGGGATATGAAATTTCATTTATCTTGTTATAAAATAAACCTCATTACTCAAGAAAATGGAATTTGGAGGCTTAGCCTTTGGAGAGCTAGACTTGGCTTCTATAGCTTAGCGTATGAGAGAAGATAATTCTTTGGAGAAGCAAGAAGTGACTTAGCGTTCCACTATTGGAGCTAGTGGCTCACCATTGTAACTGTGTACTTGGATATTTCACCTAATAATCAGAAGCTCATTGAACCAACACATTTTCATGCATGTATCATGAATATTATAAGGCTATTCTTTAGATGTTTGCAGTATATGTTTTTTTCATATGTACTAAGGAAATGAAACTACTTCATTAGATTTCGTACTTATCTTGTTGAATGTGTGTTGTATTTTCTTTAATGTTCATTGTGTCTATGTGAACTATTTCGCTAGATAACTAACGAATCTTTTCATTCTCTTGTGTGCCTCTCTTAGGATAGTACTATTACTTTCCTTCTAGAGACTCACTCTTACTTCCCTCTCGTGAAAGACTTATTTTACGCATTGCAATTGGTGTTTCACAGTGTCAAATTTCTTGTTGATTTAAAAGGTTATGTGCATACTCTCTTATGTTATTCATTGCGTCTGAGTCAAACCTTTAAGTTATGGTGGTCGAGCAGATACTCTGGATGGGGCTCCTACTCCAAATGGTGTGAGGTATAATTGGGACTTCACATCAGGGATACCCCCTTCATTGATGAATTTCTAGCAACATCAACAGAATCATTTAAAGAAAAAACAGGTGTAGTATATTCATCAAACATGTCAGGAGATGATTAATGATTAGTTAATCATGAAGAGGGGGAAGAATGATAAAATGAGAAATGATTTATAATGACGGATTCTCATTCACAAGTTGGGGCCTACACATAATCGTCATAAGATATATCACAATTCTCTTGTCTTTCTACTTGAACATCAACATCATATTGTACTTGATCACCATAGGATTCATGAAACACTGGTGAACCAAGTTGATCTAGCGAATCAAGACAAAGAGGATCATGAGAGATAGTTGATGGAGGACAAGAGGTGTATATTGAAGAAGCAATATCATTGATCAAATATGTTAATTTGGCATCTCAATGACAAATTCAAACCATGGTATGATATTCCTCTTTTCAAGAGGACCAATTTTGACAATTGAAGTGCTCAATCTGGATAAGAGAAAGTGTATTTTTTAATTAAAGCCCACAGTTTCATATTTGATCAAGTTGGACCTAAAGAAAATTTCACGCCCTTGGAAGGCTATAAATAAAAGTGAATTCAACCTCATTTAGACATCACCATTATGATCATTCTTCATATTTCTTTGGTTTGGCTCACGCAAGTCTGAGATGGTTTGTGGAAAGTTCGCTCACACAGGTCTGAGATTGCAAGGTTTGAATCTCGCACATGTGCTAGGGTTTTTGTTTCTGACCATAGGAATGATGTTGAAATTTGCAACAAGAAATAGTGAAATTGGCAACCAGAAATGAAATCCATAAAATGGCACCTAGAAATGGCTACCATATGAGGCTTTTGATTTAATTTTCCCTTAATTAAATTGAAAGAAAAATTTTAATTTCATCTCATGACAACTTGTATTAGTTAATTGAGTCAGGAAGACTTATTTATCTTATAAAATTCAAGTTATAGGTTTAAGAGGATGCATGCAAAGGGATTTTATATTTTTAGGGGGTCCAAATATAGTTATTTGTGAGTTTTAATTAGTTAACTTAATAAACTGAGTTAAAATCTGTTTAATGAGTTCTAAATGAAAGATCATCTAGTGAGAGGTCAAGTGAATTAAAACTTATTTAATTCACAAGTAGTGATAAATCAGTTAATTGATAATTTTCTATAAATAGTTGGTGCATGTCAGTTCTAAGGAAGACCCAATTACTATCATTTTTAATGTTAGGGAAGACATATATCATTTTTACTATTAGAAAATTGTACAGGTCATGCATGAGGTCATCAGGAATGCCTTGAAGGAATGCGCAATCATTATTTGGGATTTTCCTAATTAATAAGGGATCAATTAGCTCGAGAATGCATAATCAAGGAAGGCTAGCTAGAGGCAAGCAAAAGGTTAAATACTTGATTGATTTTTCTTAGATTGCAAACCATTTTTTAGAAGGATCGGAGTGAGACATTCAGCAGAGTGCAGAGGTATCTCAGTGTGAGGGATAAAATTGTATTGTTTCATGATCTTGACCATATGAAATATAGAGAGAGAGGGGTTTTGAGCAGTTTATTTCCCCAGATACATCTTGTGTTGTGTGATTCACTGTTTCTTTCTCTTACTTGTTATGTGATTGTGTGATCATGTTTTGTTTCCACAAATTGTAGGAAGGATTCAGTATCTTGTTTAAGTACATTACAATATCAGATTGAATCTTGTTGGTCATATTTTCTACACATGACACAGGCAATATTTAGTCACAACCACAAGCATGCAAGCATATGGGTGTCGATGAAGGCTTTCAGCCACACACACGACACTCTCTCCCTGAGATTGGGACCTGGGGTTTGTTTTTTAGTTGACCAAAGTTTTTTTCAATTAACCGTAGTGTTTTGGAGTTGACTGTAGACATTGACAGTTGATCGCAGGCATTTGAAGTGGGGTTTTTGGTAATTATCTTGGTTGGGTTCATCTTATGGATGTTGTTTAGTTGATTTTGTTGGATAGGTTTATGATTGAATATATGGATTATTGTACTATATTTTTTTGAATCATTAAATGAAAATCTAATAAGAAGAATAATTTAAAAGGGTTTTCCCCATAGTAGGTGTTTCCCTAGTCTCCAACCAATCCTAGTTTCTCTATGTGTGAATGTTTTTCTTCTATTGTTTCTTTATGTTTTTTTCACATTGATGATGATGTTGTTATTTCTACATTATTGCATATGTTGTTGAATAATGTTGTAAAAATGAATATTGATATGATATTATGGGGTGAATTTAATGTGTAAATAAAGAAATGTAATTATCAAATAAAATAACAATATATCCCTAAAAACAATTAACATAGTATTAGAGTTGGGCTGAATAAAATTCATTGAAGATCACACCTATGAATACACCTTTGATGGAATCATTAGAAGATGGAGGAGACCTAAAATGATTTTGGGGTTTGAATGAAACCCTATGCAATTTTTTTATTAGGTTTTAATGGATATTATGAGGTTAGGGTTTGGGAGAAACCATGGTTTATGTAAAATATTTTAGATATGCAATTGATAAACCATAGCATGACTGATCTGAATATGTTCAAGCACTTGTGATATATTTTATGAAGCCCTAAATGGGATAGCATCTATTAGGCCCGGTTGCTGATGAAGCTGGTTGAAATATTGAAGGCAACATTTTCATATGGATAATGGATGGTAATGACTCTTAAAGGTTGGTTCAAGTGGGAGTTGATCTCTTATCATTAAAAGATAAGTACCTTTTATATTTATGTTACCACTTTGTGATTCTATTCCTATTTGAATTTATTTCTTTGATTATTACTTATACTTCCTACATGTATATGTGAGTATTTGGATACTTCTAACCTCTTTATGAGATGTGATAAGTGGATCCTTCTTGAGGATCATATGAGATTCAGGAAAATATGGGTAGTGCAGGAAGAGAAGAGCTACAGTTTCTCAAGACAAGGAAGTTGACAAAGTGATCCCACTTCCATTGTCAAATGAGAAGATACACAAGTATATAAATACTACAAGGTATGTATGGTGTATTGTTTAAATATTATGTTTCAACTGCAATATTGGATGGAAAGTTAAACTCTAAGGTATGATGGGGATTTCACTTTCATGAACGACTCATATATATGAAAGTATCTTTGATTCATGGTATTCATGATGAGATGGTGCACTTGGTATTGGAAAAATATCTTACATTCTATTAAATCATGGCAAAGCTACCTAGAAAGATTGATATTTTGAGATATTGGTATATTTGATGTTTGGAAAAGCATATCCCATATTATACATAATGGATTTCCTGATATTATAAATAAGGCTAGCACATTCATTATTATGTATGGCAGCTTGATACTATTGATAGTGTTTGTAACAATCATGGTAGCCATGATGATAGAATTATAACAATAAGATTCACATTCAGCATATTTTTGTTGACCTTGTTTAGATTTTGGTAAGCTTGGTGAATTGGATAATGTGATATATCTGGATGCATTGTCTTGGTGATTGAATAACATAATAAAAAGTGATGTAGTAATTATGATCTTTGAAGTATGACGATAAACTTGTTATCTCCCCTAATCATAATATTCTAACTCTTGATGAAAATTTGATGTCATGTGATGATGAAGTAGTTGAAGCTAACATGTTATGGCTATGATGGATATATGTTTTAGAACCTGATATAGTTGGATTTCATGATCTAACAGTTATGTTGATGCTTAACAATATTATAGATAGGTTGTTGACTTGAATTATGATGACTAAAATGGTTAATCATTAAGAGGGAGAAACTCTTCATAAGATCCCTACACCTATTATCATTTGCATTAAATATATAGAATATTCTTTATTTTTTAATTAAAATTTTTGGATATGGATAGACAAATATTTGATATTGTTGTTATGCAACAAGTTCTGGTTTGAGAAGATAGGGTTTCCCTTAGCCTAAGGCCCAAATGCATGAAATAAAACTTATCAGTGTGGTTATAAGCCTCACAACCCCATGGAAGAAATACTATGGGTTTGGTTATGCCTATAGGTCACAAAACTGAAGCTTTATGCATAAAATCAAAGGTGCACCTAGATTATGGCAGTCCTACAGACATGGAGTAGATTATAGAATGACCTATGAGCAGGGAAGTTTCAATGTTTCAATTACTAGAGAGAATGTTTTGACTAAACTTTTGTTTGCAGGTAACTGGAATATGCATATCAATATGCCATTTTGATTTAACCATTAAATCTAGTGTATGACAGTATTTGATAATAGTTGCAAGGGTTTGAAAAGATTTTATTATTTGATGAGATGATCAGTGTTTGGAGTTTTGACATGATGCTTGATAGTTCATAAATATTTTTTGTCTTATGGATTGGTTGAATTCACAGTGATAACAAATTATGGTTTTTTCTCGATAAATGAGGATTTGTCTTGATGTCAATACTATTTAGGCATAGTGACTTTCAATTATTAATTTTGGCATTGATTTTGTATTGGATTCATTGGATTTGGAACATTAGTTAAGTATAAACAGTTGTGAGTCCGTATGAAGTAATCTGACAATGAATGTATGGAACTTATATGACTCATTCTTGGTATATGCATGAAAATTATATGGCTTTTCCCTGATGTATCCATTCATATTTACTGATAGAAATTATTCATGCTATGATCATAAGGATGGCTTGATAAATTTTGATTAGATAGTGCTTGGTAAATAAAAGTTTGTTGTAACTTGGTATTTGGATGTAAGCTCTACCTGATACTTGGTCAGAAGAGTTTGTCACAGGGATATTGGCAGAAAAATTTATGATTTTGATATTAGTTTTGATCGATCATCTTAAGTTGACTTAGTTTATTTGGTTTCATAGTATTGAATTATGTATGGCTGGAAATATTGGTTTGGTTAAGTGTTGTGTTTGCAGAAATAATTGTATGAAGAAATCTCCCCAAGCCTGGTATAACAACATTGAAAATTATCTGGTGAAGTCGAGAAGATTTGTTGATTTAAACCTCTAATTCAAAAAGTGGTCCAAGGTATGACTTTGATTTTGGTTTTATATGCTTATGGTCTATTCTTGTCATGTAATGAGCCATTGATGATCAAATTAAGAGGGAGATGGCCTCTAAAGTTCGAAATGAAGAATCATGGCATGATGAATTACATTCTAAATTTGGGAAAAGAAGAAATTTATATTGTGAATTTATTAAAGAAAGTGGAAATGTGAGTCCTTGAACACTTCAATTGAATTTTAAGAAGTTATGAAAAGATATTGTTATACCTGACTTGGAAACTAATATTTGATTGAAGCATTTATGATCTATGTGAAATCCCATCCATGTGTATATGTGTGTATATATATAAGTTGTCGTCGAGCACCTTTCGAGATATTTGCATAGGACGGTCAATTTTTGGTCTAAGATATTCTTCCTATGATATGTGACTGGTGCTTTTTGGGATTTTTATTGCTAATATGAACACATCTAGGTGTCACCTTAGTATGAGATATGTCATGATAGTTTTGGATGAGAAGTTTGTAATTTAAGCACAATCGAGGTTGAGTACAATATTGCTAGCATGACTAGCTGTGAGGTAGGTTGAAGAATCTCTTTGAAGAGTTGTTTGAGCAGGTTCTGGATATGACAAGGATACATTGTGATAATAATGAGTGGCATTTGATTAGCAGAGAATTTTTTATATAGCTCGGACCGAGATAGCTTCAGTCGATGTTGTTTTATGAGACAAGCTTAGGCTTGTGGTTGTTACCTATGTGAGAGGGAGGATGAATAGCGTATCATTTTTGTGATATACATTTGTTCTATTATAATATTTGATTTTATTTCCTCATTATGAACAAGAGATTGTTGCTATTAATACATGATGATTGAACTCTTTAGTGAGTTGTTCAATTTGATACTAGATATGAGCACGATGATATGTTTTTTACCTACATAAAGAAGGATTGATTGAGAAGATTGAGCCAACTCTTCCCCCCTGCCTAATCTCCCAGGATGAGGAATATAGATGGAAGGATCTTGGGGTTGATGGATCTCTAGACATTAGGGTCATATATGTTTCTCCCCTATTTTTCACTAATAGGGTATGTGTGACCCTTATCCATTTTGACAAGTTGGGTATCTCCCCTTATCTTGGTATATGCAGAGTATAACCTAGTTGGCATCATACCCACAAGCTAGGATTTTTTATAATATTTCTCCCTATCTGGCAAACAGGTTTAGTTAGTTCTTGGGGGTGTGTGATCCTTACCTTTGGTAAGTCAGGTATCTCACCCAAGTTGATTATGATGCAGGTGTTATAGCACATGACTATTAAGGGCCATTGTTGGGAATATCAGTGGTCAATATGATGTGTTTAGATGTGCTCCCTAATGTGGTTCTAGGTTGATATGTTCTCCTTGATGATAATTTGTCTAATATTTCCTAGGTGGCAGCATTGAGCTCCCTGATTGCATTGATTCCGGGTGGTAGAAGTAGCTCCCTAATGGATATAGGGTGGTAGCTTGGGCTCCCCTCCGATATCAAATTATTCTTCTTTTATATTAGATAATGTTCAACATATGATCAAGGACAATAAATATATAAGTAGGAATAAGCAAGAGATGATCATAGATGAGCAATGACGACATTTGATGACAAGATATTTGATATTGGATGTGATTTAATGACAGGATTCTTGTGATATTACATGATGTAGTTGGAATTTATCCCTATCTAATAGGGAGTGTTAATTTGGTAGCTCAGTGACTATTTACAACCATGGGATGAGATTCCTCTTTTCTAGAGGACCAATTTTGACTATTGAAGCACTCAATTTGGACAAGGGAAAGTGTAGTTTTGAATTAAATTCCACATGTGCATATTTGATCAGGTCGACCCTAAAGAAAATTAGACAACATTAGAAGGCTATAAATACAAGTGACCTCAACCTCATTTGGACATCATCATTATGATCATTCTTCATATTTTTTTTTTTTTGGCTCACACATGCCTTAGATGGTTCGTGGAAAGTTCACTCGCGCAGGTCCGAGATCGTAGGGTCCAAAGCTCGCACATGTACAAGGATTTTGGTTTTTGACCATAGGCATGATAAGAGAAATTTTCAGTCACAACTGTAGGCATGCAAGCCTATGCATGTGGTTGAAGTATTTCAACTACATTCACGACACTCTTTCCGTGCAGTTGGGACCTAGGGTTTGGTTTTTTAGTTGGTTGAATTGTTCGTTAGTTGATCGCAGTGTTCAGCGGGACTGCAAACAATGATAGTTGATCGCAGGCTTCTGAAGTAGGGTTTTTGGTTATTAGCTTGGTTAGGTTCATATTATGGATGTTTATTAGTTAATTTTGTTGGATAGGTATATGATTTAAGATATGGATCATTGTACTCTCTTTTTTTGAATCATTCAATGAAAATATAATAAGAAGAATAATTTGAAAGGGTTTTCTCCATAATGGGTTTTTCTTCGGTCTCCGACCAATCCTGGTGTTTTTATGTGTGAATGATTTTCTTCTATTGTTTCTTTATGTTATAATGCATTGATGATGATATTTTTCTTTCTATATAATTGCATATGTTGCTAAATAAAGTTGTAAAACTGAATAATGATATGATACTATGGGGTGAATTTAATGTGTAAATGAAGAAATGTAATTATCAAAGGAAAGAAAAATATAGCACTAAGAAAAATTAACACAATATGATTCAATATTTAAGCATGGTTTTAAATTTGATTATGAGGGGAGGATGGACATAGGACTGGCGGATCAACAATTTGAGCTCCAAGTTTTCCAGACTCAATATTGGTAAATGGGATTGCTTCATTGATAAAGAAATGAAATAAAATGAAGAGACACAAGAAATATTAGATTCTTCCTTTGTAATATTAAGTGATATGTGACAAAGGAAAGTTGGAAGACTTGTAAGAGATTTGGATTCAATAGGTTCCAAGAAAAAATCCACCAAATACAGAAATTTTTCCTTCATAAAATCCTAATCTATGTCTTCCTCAGACTCACTCATAATGAAAATTAAGGAAGCGATCAAGAAAATATTCCAAAGCTTCATCATATTTCATTCTAAGGTGAATAATTTTCTTATATGCACTTTGATAATCATACCTATCAAAATCTTGGTGAAGCTCCACGACAAGTTGTTCGAATGAATGAATTGAAGCACTTGATAATGTATAACACCAATGTTTGACATGGCCTTCAAGATTAAGAAAAAACAACCTACAAGCAACATCGTCACAATTAACTTCAAATGAATCACAAAAATATGTTAATTTTTAGATTGTTCTATGCTACACCAATTACTTTAGCCCAATTCCAAACTTCAGTTAGAAATATTTCCAATTAAAATTAATCTTTAAAATCATCAATAATAATAGAAGATAGAACAATAAAATCAATGACAAAGGAGACAATCAACACATCAACAAGAGACAACAGATTTGGTCAAAGACTAGGGAAAAAGCACTGTAATATTCCAAAATAGGAAAAGCAGCAATATAGCACATAAAAATGGAAATAGCAGTGAATAATATAACATCAATATATGATACCAATATGGAGCCATTTTATTATGTAAATCAGCAGAAAATAACTAAAATATATTGAGGCACAAATCATATAACATAAAAAACTAGCCTCCAATGATCAACCCCTTTCAAAATTGAGATGTTGCTCCTATAAAAAATGTCAGAGAGTTGCTACAGCGCAATCTTAATGAGAATAACTGCTACTGGAAACATGCAATGATATAAACAACTGATATATGCCTCAAAATATGTTATACATAAAGATCAAGGCTCTATATCACATTTCCAAGACAACCGAGAAAGGGTTTCCATAAATATACAAAATACAAGATGGTGAACTACAGCCCTAGGGCTAAATATTCACTGCAACTCAATAGCTAGGAAGAGATGGTTGAAAAAATGTAGAAAATAATGAAGCCTCCTCCCAATGGACTCTCCAGGTGAAAGGATGATCCCTTCATTGAAGATCTAACCTCCCAAATGATGCACCGAATCCACCCCTGCAACTGATCTCTGAAATAACGCAGTCACCTGAAAATGCATTGTAGGGGATGGTAGTAGCTTGGCTTTGTGCCAAAATATGTAATGATGTTCAAGGACCTTCCTTGTTGGCCTCTCAATGGAAGGAATTCTTCCTCCACTGAAAACAAGCTTAGAAATGGCCCTATCAAACTCTCCACTGCTGCACCCTGCAACACAACACAAATATAAACAGAAATTACAATGTAGAAGAAATTTGTAGCTTGGCCTAATTCCATAATGTGGAAATTTATCCCAATAACCTCTCCTAAGTGGGCACTCAAAGTCCCCCGAAAATGAGGGTGGGATTCCCGCTCGGGAACACCCTTGTGCTAAACAACACTGCAATCTCTGCTGAACAGCTAAAGAGAGCCAAAATTCATAACATGCCATAAACAAAATAATACTCAAACATGAAATATATGGCTACCATTCCCTTCCTTATAGGCTTGGTGAGCTTCCTCACCTCGGGCCCCAATCATTAAAGCCACTACTTCCATGCAAATAATCTCCCTCCAAAATTGCCTTGTCTCTCATTGAATGTCCACTCCCTCCATACCAGTGTTGTTGATTTGGTCAAATTTTACCCATTCAACATGATTCATCCCTTATTCATACACAAGGGTGATTTATATAGCTACTTTTATGACCTCCATTCACATTTGGAGTGATTTTATTCCTACTAAGGATATTTATGGGACTCCCTACCCTCTTATTCTTCTAACTAAGAAGCAAAAAAAAATAAAAAATATTCCAACGAGTTGAAAGCTAATTGGGAATATTACACCCACTATGGGGAAAACCCTTTGAAAATATTCTTCTATTATATTTTCATAAAATTTTCAGCAGAGAGGAAAATGATCCCAATACAATATGTATAATAATATAACCAAATAACTTTAGAAACCTGTGCACAGAGGTCAAATATATAAGAGACAACTTGATTCATCTTTCAAGTTACTTTAGAAATCTTTGAATGACATTCAAAAGTAATAAAACCCTTAGTCGCTACCATAAGTCAGCATGCCCATAGTTTTAATATCTTAGTTTCTTCCTTGCCTCTAGTAACCCTTCGTCTATATCCCAGATCCACTAGTTCTATGCACACGACTGAGACAAAAACCCTAATTTCAGTGCAATATTTTAGACCTTCATATGATATGTTTCTTCACCAATGTGTTGAACCCAATCAAATAGAAAATAAGAAGATGCTTGATGTTGATATGTCCAAATGAGATTCAAGATCACTTGTATTTATATGCTTCAAAGGGGGTGTCAATGATGTCAAGCTAACCTATCCAAATATGTGAAGCCGACCTTATCCAATATTCATGAGTGGGCGCAAAATAAAAAACAAACTTTTTCTTATCTGAATGAGGTGATATTTAGGTCGATCTTGATCCTCTCAGAAATATTAACTCAATTCCATCATCATCTCCATCAAGTGAGTAGTCTAAAGTGGAATATGTCTGTAGTTTCATAATTTTAACTCTCCCTCTTAACTAGGGAGAATTCCACCTGTAAAGCATGTTCGTCGATCAATGTGTCATCCTGTCATCATGTGTACCAATATTCTCAAATCTATCTGCTAAAATATTCTTGAATATAAAGAAGAATAATCACAAGGAAAAAAATCTACCACCCTCCAACCAATGGGCTACAACCCAGAACATCTGTCAGCGGGATACTACCCGAAATATCATCATGCTACTACCTGGAAATATCATCGAGCTACTACCCAGAAATGTCATCGGGCTACTACCCAGAAATTTCACATGGAGCAGTTAAAAATCAACCCATATCAAGAAATAGGTGATGTACGGGAGATACTTCTCAACCCATCCTATCGCTTGTTGATCTTCCCAAAAATGACCCATAAGAGTCATGTTTTAGAACACCTGCATCATAATCTAGCTTGGGTGAGATACCTAACTTACCAAGAGTTAAGGATCACATGCCCTCAAGCCTCCTCAATCATTGGAAAAATGGAGATGAATAATCCCAACAAGCCCAATTTTATGGGTATGATTCCAGCTGGGGTATACTCTACAAAGACCATGGTAGGATGAGCTACAACTCCAACCCTGTAGGTAATATATGGGGGAGACTCCCTTATTTTCTAGAATTCCCTCAACACCAAGAGCCCTCTATCTCAATTCCTCACCCTAGGAGCTCAAACAGGGGGGTAATAGTATGCCTCAGTGTCCTCAATCGATGGTGCCCCTTATCAGGATGGATCACATCCATCAGTCCAAGTTGATCTCTAAATACCAACAACTTCCCTTTCGGAAAATCCTAGGTGAGAATATCTACAATATACTCATTCATCGATATGTGATGGAGAATATTGACTCCTCTCTGAACCATATCACGAATGAAGTGATGTTGTATCTCTATGTGCTTGGACTTGTCGTGAAATATGACATTCTCCGCCAGACGAATCCCACTCTTTTTGTCGCAATATATCACAGTAGTGTCTAGAACCTACTCAAATATCTCTCCAAAGAGCTTCCTCAACTAAAATACTTCACATCTATCCATGCAAGTGGAAATATACTCTGCCTCAGTGGTACTCAATGATACGTACTTCTACTTCTGTCTCATCCAATATATCATGGAAGATCTAATACTAAAACAACATCCATAGGTACTCTTCCTATCAATAACATTTCCCACCCAGCCAACATCGATGTATCCATGAAGTCAGACATCTTCGATAGAGTATCTCATACCAAGTGTAATATTCCCTTGCAAATATTTCAATATGTGTTTAGCAATGGTCCAATGTGAATGGAGAGGCTCGGTCATGAATTGACTCAACTTGTTCAATGTGTATCATATTTATAGACAGGCATTCACAAGGAACATCAGATCCCCAATCAACTGTCTATACTCAGATGAATTCACCAAATAGGGTCCTACAACTTCTCCACATAATTTCTTGAATTTTATTGCCATCAATGTGGGTAGATACTTACATTCAGCCATCCCGAATATTTCCAGAAGCTTCACAACATATTTTCCTTGTGAAAGGAAAATTTCATCGGGCCTTTTCCATACCTCAAGGCCTAGAAAGTAGTGCATGAGTCCAAGGTGCTTCATTTCGAATTCAGAGGCTATGTCCCTTTTACATTCCATCATCAGAGGCTGCACTACCTATTAGGAATATATCGTCAACATATAAAACCAATATTAGCGGCATACCTTGGACTACCATGAAGTAGAGGTTCGGATTGGAATTACTTCTCATGAATCTCGTATTCACCAAATAATTGTCTATGTGGATGTACCATGCTCTTGGGGCTTGATTCAAGCCACGCAATGCCTTCTTAAATATTCAAACATGTGTCCTACTATCCTCTACTTCAAATCCATGCGGTTATTCAACATATACTTCTTCTTGTAGCATGCCATGAAGAAATGCAATTTTTACATCCATTTGATGAAGGGTCCATCCTTGACTTGCAGAAAGGGAAACTATCGAAAAAATGGTTTTATATCGAGCCACAGGTGCAAATATATCTTCATATTCCTCTCCCTTTTTCTAGAAGAATCCTTGAGCCACGAATCTCACCTTTTATTTTTCAATGTTTCCATCAATTCCATGCTTAATCTTCTATATCCCCTTCAAATTTACCACGATTTCCCCTTCTAATCTATACGTGAAATTGCTTGAGGATAACGTAAATTTTTCAATTGATTACTTAAGGGTTTTAAGCCTCTTATGTCAAATTATTAAGCACATAAACATGAATTAAAAGTTCAGTTTTTTCATAAAACAAGAGACAACATCTCCATAACAATAAACACAACACAACAAATGATGAAGGAGTTCACCCCTCTTAAGCTACATCTCCTGTTCCAACTTCCAATGGATGGTCCTATTTTATTATGCTCACAAAATCATGTTTACACCAAGTTACATTGCTCAAATGGCTTTAAAAGTAGCTCCAATATCTTCAGAACTGTCAAAAACAGCTATTTAGCCTCTTCTTGCTCCCAAAAAGGCCAAAAAATGAAAAATTTATGATCTCCTCAAGTTTCTCTGCTATTTGTTCTACAAATTGCACTTTGTGGGCCATGTGGGGTGAAAATTTTGCCTCACACCGGCAAGATTCCCACTACGTTGGGTGCAAAATGTTGCCTAATTAAATGCACTATGTCAGCCTCACACTGCATAAAAATGTGCCAAGTGGCTGATTCGGCACTGTTGGATCCGAGATTGAAACAACATTTCTCATCAGGGGAGTAATCGTGGTTGCAAGTGACGACCTGTGATTATCGTGGGGTTGGGTTAGTGGAACCCTGCTCCTGGAAGGTTCCACTACCCACCTGGTTAAACTCTATCGGTGGCATAAAATGTTTGGATCACCAAGTTAAACTCCATCGGTGACAAACCGTTAGCATAACGGTTATCAAACCCCGCTCCAAACCTCGCATGTGAAAATAATTCCAAAATGGCCTTCAAAACCATTAACATTACTGTTGCATAGGACTTTGGTTTATGGTTTGTAATGTGGTTTAGTGTGTAATATATCACCGTCGATATATATATATACTGCGAAAAATTTGGTTTAAGTGGTTTTGATGGATTATGTATATTATTAAATCCCCTAGAGTTAATATGTTAACAAACTTTGGATATAAAACTTACATGGCTTGTAACATAAACATAATTTGGGGCTAGGGTTTGCCCCTAATCCTAGTCTGCAGACCAAGGTCAAGGGTTAACCCCTGTCCTAGGGCCCCGCTCCACATTTCAATAAAATTTATATTGAGACCCTATAGGGGTAATAAACAACGGAAAGCGGAGACGATATGAGGCTTTGTTGTGTTGTCAAAGTTCATGATTTTTACTCCCTGAGAATTTTGTTGCCGTACCAAAATTTTACATGGCCACCAAGAGGCCATGTGGTAGCCTCTGGTTGGCCCACGTGGTGCCTCCTGGTTGGTATACCCAATCAACCAATGAAAATAAACCCATAGGTCGAAGAAGAAAATTCAACTGCCATGTCAGAGTCCAATCAGCAGTATGGATTGCTCACCATGCATCTTTGTACATCCCAAAACAATATTTTTTTGGTGTTTCCAAAAATGAACAGAATGCGATTACAGGAGCATATGACGTCGATTTTTTACAAAACAAGTTGTGTCGGATTTAGAACGACGAGATCTATGTGGTCATTTAGGTTTCGAACCATTCCAACAAACTTCAATTTTGATCATAAATTTGATCCACCGGATCACCTTTGGTCTCGACACAATGTCCCATACATCCTTCTTCATAATAGATTCATATTATTCGGCCATAGCATCTTTCTAGACTTTTTATTTTACGGATACTTTGAATGTGGAAGGGTCGGCTTGAATCATGGTGCTCATGGCTGCAATATATCCCTGGTACCTGCATGGCTTCTTCCTTTCTCTAAACGAACTTCAAGGAGGCACATGTATGTCAGCGTCCTGAAGTGTGTCTCATAGCCAAAGTAGTATCTTCCTAGTGGGAGGATTACTAGGAGGATATCTAATGGATGCATGGGATCCATGGTATCATCAACAACATCGGGCACAGATGGGCCATCCAAGATATCCATTTCATCGTTCTTCTTTGGAGGAGGAAGCAGGGGAAGTTCTCGAGCTTTTCCAAGTGTGACATCTTCATCGAATGTGACATCCCTACTAATTTTGAACTTCATTTGACTAGGAATATATATTCTAAATGCTTTATAATTTTCACAATACCGAACAAACATACATTTTCTTCTAGTAGCTTCCAACTTGTTCCTCTTCTCTTTTGGCACATGAAAGTATACAGGGCAGCAAAAGATACGGAGATGACCCACATCGAGCTTGACACCTGTGAATGCTTATTTGGGTGTTTTGTTGTATAAATTTTGATGACACACCATGTTTTGAACATATACAACAACATTTTTCGCTTCTCCCCAAAGAAACTTTGGTACCTTTTGATCATGAAGCATGGCACCGGTGGCTTCTACAATGGACATGTTCTTCCTTTCGGCTACTCCATTTTGTTCAGGAGTATAAGGTGTAGTTGTCACTTTCTTTATTCCTTCATTCTTGCAAAAATTAATGAGTTCATTTGAAGTGTAATCTTCACCATTTTCAGACCTGAATATTTTCATTTTCTTCCCTATTTGATTTTCGATCAAGGCTTTGAACTCCTTGAACTTTTCAAATGCTTCATCCTTATACTTCAAATAATATATCCATGTCTTTCTAGAAAATTCATCAATGAAGGTGCTATAATAGAGATGGTTACCAAGAGAGTGTACAGACATCGAACCACTCAAGTAGAAGTGAATGACATGGAGGATTTCATTTGTCTTGTTTTCGCTAGAGAGGAATGGTCCCCTTGTCATCTTTCCGCTTACACATCCTGGACATACTCCATCATGTTGAGCTTGAACCTTTAGAATCCTGGAGACCAAGTCCTCCAATTTCGGAAGCGCATCATAATGAAGATGAGATAACCTTTGGTGCCATGATTCACTTATATTATTTGTGTTATGAACCAATGTCAATAGTGGCCTTCGAGTGACCCTATAGAGTCCTTCATATCTTTTTCCCAAAGTGAATTCATATTTCATGCATGATCTAATGGGCCAAGTAAGAACTTTTCCATTGATAAAGGCAACCTTCATCCCTTTGTCTTCCAGAGCAGAAATTGATACCAAATTTTTCTTCAACCCAGGCACATACATTACATCATGCAATACAATAGATTCTCCAGAATTCAAATGGAATTTGATGGATCCAAAAACTTTGATGGGATGTGTGGAGTTGTCTCCAAGAATAATTTTCAAATTTGAATCCCTCTCTACTAAGTTAGAGAGAACTTCCTTGTAACCAGAGAAGTGATGATTGGCCCCACTATCAACCAACCAACTATCCTAGGAATCCAGAGGAGATGAACTAGTAAGAGCATTAATAAGGATATATATTGGAGGTTTTAGTGGTGTAGATTTTGAGATGCAAACCTCAGACTATCCATAGTCTTCATTTTTAGTCTACGTTTCGACTCTAAATCAAGACTCATCTTCAGGACAAACCTGCTAAGAAGATAATAGATTAGGGAAAATAAATAGAGGAAAGAAAGATGAGAGGTGAAAGAGCCGACCAACTCCTAATATTTAAAAAAATATTTTAATTAATTAATTAGTTATTTATTTATTTATTTAACCAAATTTAATTCTAATTAGAATTGTGACATAATTAAATTATTATGATATTATTTATTAATTTTTTAAATTTCTTTGGTTATAATGACATATGTTTTCATAATTAAAAATAATTTTTATTTAATCAAATTTAATCATTTTTCAATAATAATAATTAATATTAGTAATATTTATAATTATTGAAAAAATGTTTGATGTTATTAATGCTTATAATTTAAGAAATGATGAAAAAATATTTTTGGTTATTTTTAATAGATTTATTAAGTTAGCTAATAAAAGGAATATATAACCTAGATTTTAATAAGATATGATTTATAAGATTAATTCATTCTAAATTTATAATGCATTTCAAGACTTTTTAACTTTTCTAATTTTTACATATTATTAATATTAACTAAGACATTATTAGCAAGGATTTAGTGCTTGTAATAATCTAGAATTAATAGTATTAATATTAGAGGGGAATAATGAAATTTATTAAGAAGGGGTCATGAGATTTAAGGGTAAGATTTTTATTTTGTTAGTTTTTATTAAAAATTTAGATAGGTGATTTAAGATGTGATTTAAGTGTGTTTAATATTTTAAAAATTTTAGAAGGGTAGCAAGGTAATGGGATGGAGAGGGGAAAGAAAAATATTTGGAAAGAAAGAAAATAGGAGGATAGAGGGAAGGGGGATAGTGTATAGGGAGGAGAATTATAGTGAACGAGATATGACAGGAAAGGTGCTTAAATGGTAAGGACAATGCAATGCAGGAGGATGGAAAGGGTGGAGACAATGGAGACAAACTGCTCAGGGGAGCAAGCTTATTTGTGGGAAAGAACGTGGATCCAATTCTTGCTAACTTCTAAACCTTCATCTCTATTGAGGTTGTGATGGCGCTTGATGATTTTTAGGGCTTCACGCACTTTACACTTAAAATGATACTTTTCATTGGAAATGACCATTGCATATTCAAGGAATATGTGGTGACACATTTTATTGGAGTGTTCTGCCAAAGTCGAGGTTTTGGTTCTTCCAAGCTTGATATCAACACCATGTTCTTTAAGCCTTATTTTGAAGGTCCTACATGTTTCCCCAATATAGCATTCTCCACACGAACAATTAATTTTGTAAACACCTTTTTTTTGGAGGTAGTTGGGGTCGCCTTTGATAGATTTCATCCTTTGTCTGATCGTCATTAGAGGTTTGAAGGATGATCTAACGTCCTTCTTAGCCATAAATTTGGTCATATTGTCATTGACTTTTTGAATATAGGGTAGATATGCTTTTGCTGCTAAGGAATTATCAGTTGTAATTCTTTTGTTTCCGAACCTGGCTCTTTGAATAGCTTTGTTGATGTATTTATTACTATATCCCAAGTTTATGAAAGCTTTTCTTAGATATTCAATTTCTTCTTCAACATGAGTATCGTCTGATATTTTGAAAGCTAGTGTAAAAAGAGTCAGCAAATCTTTTAAAAATATTAGGAGTTGGTTGGCTCTTTCACCTCTCATATTTCTTTCCTCTATTTATTTACCCTAATCTATCCTCTTCTTAGCAGGTTTGTCCTGAAGATGAGTCTTGATTTAGACTTGAAACGTAAACAAAAAATGAAGACTATGGATATTCTGAGTTTTTCATCTCAATAAGGATATATTCAGATTGATTTGCAACATCACTTTCATACCTAGAGAATTTGACTTCTTTTATGGAAGACGATCTTCTTCATGATCAATTGGATCATCTCTTCTTCTTCTATCATTTCTTCCATCACGATCATTCCTTCAATCATCTCTCCTCCTTTGATCATTGAATATGTTGTTGTTTCTTCTAGTGCTATAATGCGGTCTATTATTCTTCTCAGAGAAATCTTGAGCATAATGACCCTTATTGTGAAAATTGTAGCATTCAATATGTGATTATAATTTCCTTTTATTTTGATTTCAAGGAGGAGGCTTTCTTAAATTTTATGGGCCTCCTTTCCCTTTATTCTTCTTCTTGTCATGAGGATTAAATGCACCGGATTCTCCTTATTCATGCTTTTGAATCCTTCCTCTTCCTATCATCCTAGACTCTTCTTGAGTGATCTTTCCAACAATCTCATCAAATGAAGGAAGGACATTTTTGTTGCTAATAGTAGTGATGAATGTTTCCCAAATAGGAGGGAGACCTCTTAAAGTCACGACCAATAGTTCGCTGTCAGGTACAACTTCTCCAACTCTTAGCAATTGATCTCTAACACGAGATAACCTCATTATGTAGAATTTTATGGACTCTCCTTTATTCATCTTGGTGTATTTGAGTTGATCTTTCAAAGTGATGATTTCATTCAAATTTTTGACCTCATACATACCTGTTATCTTATCATACATGTCCTTGGACCTTTTCAAGTTTCCAACATATGCAAGAAAATTGTCTTGTAAAAAATCATCTATAATTAGCTTTGCTTTATTCTCACCTTTCTTATGCTTATTTTTTATGGCAGCAGATGCATTTTATGGAGGCTCAGGTACCTTTCCTTGAATGAATTCCAAAACATCATTGTTTCCAACTATGATTTCCAACCTAGATTTCCATGCAGAAAATTGGATGAGTCACCTAAATTCTCATTCTCCTTGAAGGTGGTAACTGTCATATTTATTTGAATATATTTTCTTTTTAAAATTTTCCAAATATGATTGCTTCAATCCTTGTCTCCTCTTTGGCTTGTCCTTCACCTAATCTCTGATACCATGTTAATTTTTAGGTTGTTCTATGTTTCATCAATTACGTTAGCCCAATTCAAAACTTCAATTAGAAATATTTCCAATTACAATTATTCTTTCCAATAATTAATAGTAATTGAATATAGAACAATAAAAGAAATGACAAAGCCTTAAAATCAACACATCAACAAGAGACATCAGATTTGGTCAAAGACCAAGGAAAAACCCACTATGGGGAAAACCCTTTAAGAATATTCTTCTATTATATTGTCATAAAATGTTTAGTAAAGAGTAAAATGATACCAATACAATATGTACATTAATATAACCCAACAACTTCTGAAACTTGTGCACAAAGGTCAAAAATATCATAAACAACTCGATTCAGTTTTCATGCAACTTCAGAAATCTTTGGAAAATAGTCAACAGTAATCAAACCCTTAGTGGCTACCATAATACAACATTCTCGCGGCTTTCGGATATTATAAAATACCTTACCTATAGAAAGCTCATGGCTATAGCCTAGATCCACTAGTTCTATTCCCACGGATGAGACAACAACCCTAATTTCAGTGTGACCTTTGGACCTGAGATTTCGAACCTCCGTACAATATTTTTCTTCGCCAATGTTTCGAACCAATCAAAAGGAGAGAAGAATATTCTTGATGTTGTGATGTCCAAATGAGATTTTAAATAACTTGTACTTATATGCTTCAAATGGGATGTCAATGATGTCCAGCTAACCTGTCAAAATATGTGAACTCGACCTAATCCAATATCCATGAGTGGGCGCAAAATCAAAAAACAACTTCTACTTATCCGAATGAGGTGATATTTAGTTCGATATTGGTCCTCTCGGAAAGAGGAACTCAATTCCATCATCATATCCATCAAGTAAGTAGTTTAAAGTGGAATTTGACTGCATTTGAATAATTTAACAAAATCAAGAAAGTGAGGTGTGTGCTCAAGAATGGTTGTTTCACCCTTGCCATTAAAATTTAAACTGGACAAGTTATGAATTATCCACGCAGGAAATTTCAGGTTTTCAGTCTTAGAAAAACAACTCAGGGTTATGATTTTGGAGGAAGTTATTCAAGATCAAAATTGAAACCAGACTTCACATGTTCATATTCTCATTTGGCCCTCCCTCTAGTGCCAAAATATTGTTGTAGGTGTTGTATGCCGACAACAAGGAAGGGGGTCTCCCCATTATGAACTTATAATTAGACCTCACATCATTTGGAGTAGGAGCCTCAACCATAAATACGGCTAATTTCCATAATGGTGATCTCAAATATGTTCCTTGGATGCAATAAACACATAAGAAGAGATACACATAATTTTGGTGACAACAAGTGAGTAAAATTTGTGGAATATCAATTGTAATGCATAAGAAGTTCCTTCATGGAAATGGAAAAGAGAGTGAGCCTCTAGAAGAAAATTAGTAGTACTATTCTAAAAGATAGGCACACGCATATGAAATAATCGCTAATAAACCTTCAAATTAGTTCACAAGATAATAATGATCATGAAAGAAAGTAAAACATACATTCAACAAGATATATATTAAAGCTAATGAAACAGTTTATTGACCTTCGCATAAAGAAAATAGCATATACCTTAAACATTTAAACAACAGTATTACAATATCCACGATAAATGCATGAAAGTGTGTTGGATCTAAGAGCTTCTGAAAATTAAGTGAAAGTTCCAAGTGTACAATACAATGATTTGACACTATCCCCAATAGTGGAACATGAAGCTACTACTTTCTTCCCCAAATAATGATACTCTCTCCTATACTAGAATAGAGAAGCCAAAGATGCCAATATCAAGTTCCAATCCCTTTGCTTGAGCTATGAGGGTTTATTAATAACAAATGGGGTGACCTTTAACCTCCTCTTGTGACCTTTGATTTCCCTCATGACTCTTTAGATTCTTTTTTCTTTATTCTATCTAATTACTCTTCATATTCCCTATGTGACTCTTGGAATTCCACTTACATTTACATTTATTATTATTCTCTAAATAAAAAATCACATAATACAAAATGTGGTTAGAGTCTAAGAAGGAAAACTTTGTACATTATGCTTGAGTTTGAGGAAACTCTAGCTCGACAAATTATACTTGTAGCTCTGATCTAATATAGTGGTACCAAGCCTTGTATTGTGATGCAATGTCCTAAAACATTGATGGAGGATCTAGCTTATGTCTGACTCTTGCCTTCATTGCATCTAGATAGATAGTTTTGGAACCAGTTTAAACATTATTCCATAATAAGAACAAGTTCATATTTAACTTGGTAGGTTTGGTTAGGAATTGTTGAATGTTTTTCCTTGTGATCTATAAATCTTCTTTGTTGGACACCTGCCTCAAGTTGTTCTAGAATTCTTTAATTTCTTGCTTGAAAAAAATTTTGTTCTTAGTTTCCGCAAATGCTCCAATAGAAGGAATCTTGTGTACTTTTACCAAGGAGTCCAAACTATGATATAGTCGTGAATAAGTGGTTAATATGTTGGCCACATAAGTGTTGAGCGGTTTGTTTCCATGTACAAGCAGTTTGACCTCAAACCTTTCCAATTCTACTTCCTACCATGTTTTCATGGGCAACGTTGATGATGCTTTTTTGTAATTAGTGCTCCATTCCTAAACCACATTGATGGTTCCATAAATTGTCTTTATAACTTTGAAATTTTCCCGTGATCACTTATGCATTGCACGCAATAACACTACTACCTTATGAAGAGTGATCATTTCCTCATATAGTTGTCTCATAGCGTCTCCCAAGGATTGTATTTCCTCAAATATTGTTGCCCATAGCCCCTTCATTTTACAATCAATGGAACACAACTTTTGACTCTCAACGAGGAGATGGTCGATTTGTTGCCTTACATAAGCTAAATCCTTTACTAATTGCTTATTTTCTTCCATTGAGAAATTACAGTTTACTTTTGTAGCATCTACAAATGTTGCATTTTTTTTTGCAACTGTCATCATATTCCCCTTGGTGTTGGGCACAATAATCCTCTCCATGTGGATAGAAACAGGATGAAATAGGTCCTTAGGAAAATACTTTCGCCTTTCCTACTTTATTTTGTTCTTTAACTGATCAAAGGTTAGGTCGGAAATATCCATGACCATACCATCATTCGAGGAGATATTCCAATTTCACTGAATAGGATGCAGCCACCAGTAAGGAGAGGTAAATTTTGATTGTTGATCTATTCTTCAATAGGCACAATGTCTACCTCTTAGTTATCCTCCACTCGTTCAACCTCCATGTCTTGGGCTTGTATTTTCTCCTCTATTTCTTGGACAAAATCCTCATCCTACTTCAGTCTTCTTGCTTCATCCTCTAATTTTTTTTTTGTTCTTCTTCCTCAAACTGCTTATGTCGTTCTTCCTTTTCACTTTTTTTTGTCATATTTTATCCTAATGTTTCCTTTTGGCTTCTTCTTCTTCTTCCTTCTTTCTAGTTTCTTCTTCTTCTTTCTTTCTCAGCTCTTCTTGTTTATACATATTTTCTCTTTCTTTTCTTTCATGTTCTTCTATTTAAATTTGTTCCTCTTCTTGTATTTGGTCCTACTTTTGTCTCTCTTCTTCCTCATGTTTCTTTCTCCTTGATTATTATAACTCCTTTATCCTCTTTTCTATTACAATTTCCACTCTAAGAATAATGGGATCTTCTTTGAACTTGCATCTCCTCCCCAGTCTAGGATTGTGCACAAATTTCCTCTTATATTTCGTAATGGTAACCAAAGTGTGAATTTTTTTTTCCTACTCCCTTCCTTGACAATATGTTGCTCATGAACTGCACTAGAAGGACTTGCATCATTTCCTTGTGCATGTGTTTGAGAGGCATTGTAACAATTCTTTATCTTTTCTCCTCCTTCTAGAAATAAGACTCATAAGGTCAGGAAAAGTGCAACTTGGCACAATTTATTTTAAATATCCTCTAGGATCATATCTGTGAAGTCTCATCTCACCGAACTTAAGGTTGATAAGTTCCTATGCTTGAGCTCATAGGATCCTACTTGTATAGGAAAGGAAGGCTAAGGTTATTTCTTATTCTACTACAACAGCCGAGATAGACTTGTGCTAAGATGATAAGAAACCTCCTGCATGACCACTTTATTAGTCACATAACTTATAAAATGATGTGGAGGTTTTTGAGAATTGGACACTCTAAGGTATGTGCCTTGAGTTGAGGAAAACCAATCCATTATCTCCATAACTATTATCCTACCCTCATAAGACATGCAATGGGCTTCTTCCTCAAAGACAATTAGATATAAAACCATGAAGAAGTGCTTAGAAATATTATCTTACACTTCTATGTAGTTGTAATCTGACAACAATATGCAATACACATTGATAGGGATCTCTCTTGGGGTCCACCTCTATTCTAGAACTGGGAATTCATGGTAAGCAAAAATACCATCGAGTATGTAGGAAGACATGTAAAATTATGGTCGCTTTCCTTGAGTTGGTTCTTTCACCTTGTTTAAATTAACTTGTAGATGTTGGGACAACAAATTTTCTTAACCGAATACTTTCCCTTTTGTGACGAGAGGATAAAGCATGAATATCCAACCTTATTCGAAGGATTCAATATTATTTCATCAATAAATATTACAACACATAGCCGTCAAGTACTATTAAACTATTCTAAGATACTTAACCTTGTAGGTACTATCAGGCTTCTAGCAAAACTTTGTAGGTTCCTTTCACCATGACTTTAACATTTCTCTAGTGTTCAAATAACTCCAAGCTGCATAAAATTTGGAATCCAAGTGCTACTCGGGCTTGGGAAATTTTTAATATGAGTGGAAGTCATGTAGATGGTATGAGGAAAGTTGCTACCCACTAACACCATTAAGCACCATGTTCTTAGAGCATAGACCCTACAGGATCCATTTGATGACATCAACACAAGGTAGCATAGGATACCTACAGGAAACTTTGTGGAACCTTGTTTGCTTGATGTTATCATAGACTTCCCTATCTTCTAGATCTTCTAAAAAATCCTTTGAATTGAATACATCCTTGATGGTGATCCATGTGAAAGTGGAATATTTTTTAATAAAGCATTGGGTATTTGACAAGATAGGCCCTCCTATCAAGCTACTATCCATATAATCATCAATATTTCTTTTTGTGACCTCCTTTGATGATCCTTTCTTCAGAGGCTTGGTGTTAGAGGATGATGAAATAATAATGCGTCTTTGATCTGCAATACCTGGTGAAACAAATGACCTCATGGTCATAACTAGTTAGTTCTGCAAGACAATAGCTAATCAAATAAGAAATCACAAGCAGAAGACAACCACTAAGAAGAGGTATTGCACAATGTTGGTAATAAAGGAGGTAGTTTGACCTCACTGGTCACTAGGAATGTGCATTATACAACATCTAAGGAAGGGTTGCACAGTTCTTGACAACAAGGAAGACTGACTAAGGACTGAGATTGTGCAGTGTGCAGTTAATGTTGGAGAGAGGGCTTGTACTGGCCAATGCACAGTTGCAGGGGACAGGAAGGCCTCACTGCTACTTGTGAATTTTTAATGCACATTGGGGGACCAAGGAATTTTTAATGCATAGTTACATAGGGAAAGGGGGAGGCAGTACTAGTTGATATTGCATAATACGTAGTTGAGGAGAAAATTAAGGCTTCGTCATCTGTGCAATTTTCTCCGATAGAGGGAAAGTCTCGAGATCTACTATTAAAGGGAGGAAGGATGTGGATCGGCCTAAGATTCATCCAAACAAGTCACTTATATCGAGCAAGAAGGAATAGGACATGCATGCATAAATACACCTAGAAACAATAATTACTATTAGGTGAAAAGACAAGGAATGTGAAGCGACACTAGAAAAGAAGCAGTGTAAAAGACTTAAGCAACAGTTGCATAATATTATAATAGTTAAAATTGCACTTATTACATGAAAATCATGACAAAACAACACTTGCAAAAGCAAAATCAACAAAAGAAAAATAAAAAAGTGATAAAAATCGATTGTTGAGAAACTTACACAGAAAAGCAGAGCAAATGAAATCCAAAGCTCCTTATGTTCATGAGAATATATAGAGCTCCAAATATCAGTGTGATAATGAGCTCTAGGATGGATTTCTTATATAGTTGATCACTCACAAGATTAGGGTTGTGGTTTCGGATGCACATGCCTAAAATCAAGGAGCCACTCTCATTTGATTGACACATGTCAGGTGATCAATTTAGAAATGTGTGCCACACTACTAATTAGAAGTGTGCATGGCTATCCTTGAGAAGTGTGCACTTCCTATTTTCAAGGAATACAAAATTGACTAATTTTGGAACTGCGGAATTCACTAGCTCAAGATACTACGTAGTTTTCTTTCTTAGTGGAATGTGCAGTTTAATGCCACAAGGAGTTGTATAGTTTTCTCTCACATATAATTGTGTAGTTTTCTACCTTAAGGGATTGTGCAGTTCACTATGATAACGATTTGTGCAGTTTACTGTGATAGAGGATGGTTCAATTCCTCAGAGCAAGGCATGCAATCAATGTCATCAAGGCAAGACTTAGGCTTGTTTCACAATTTTTTTTTGTCTATCTTCAAAAGTTCTACAGCTATTATCAACAAAGACTAATTGTCATCAAGGAATGCCTATTAGTTGATACAAAAGAAGCATACTTAATACATCACAAGCTTAACATGAGAGAATGAGTCATTGAGACACCTAGTAAAACAAAAAGAAAACTTGAAGAAAATTGAAATGACAATGCTTATGGTCAAAGGGAGGATCCAAAATCAAAGCATGGGGAAATTTTTGGAGGGTTCTTGTAGCAAGTAAAACAAGTCAATATTCTTAAACGCATATTTTGGTAATGTTCCCTTTCCAATTATATCTAGGCATGATTTGAGTCCTTTTGTGCCTAGTTTATACTATATTTCATCTAGTGGAAAAGATTCATGTTAGGTGTTAAAATTCCTTGGGCAGTAGAATTTTAGGGTTTGTGATAGGAATTAAAAGTTAAAATACTCTCATTTATTTAGAAGCAAAAGAATGATGTGTCATTTAATCACATGTATACTGCTAGAAGCTTCTCTTAGTTTGAAAACTCGGGTTAATGAGCATGAGCATGTCCGTGCAAATGCTCATACAAATCCAAAAGGTGGAGGTAGATGTGGTTCACCTCATGAAACTTCTTGATTCTATGGAGGGGTCTGATGTATCATGAGTAAGGAGCCACATGGAGCCAATACAACAGATTTAACCAAATCTTTGAGGACAACCTAGACATTGGATTGAAAAAACTATTTAAGACAAAGGATGGAGAGGAGGCATTACTATACCCATTAATTAATTTAATGTTAATGATAAATACCCTATGCTAAAAATTTCCATTTGAAAGGGAGACAGTCCTCCTAAGCTCAACATTATTGGTCAAAATTCACTCATTATTGATCTAAACTTAGAATTTAATTGTTGGAGTATAACTCCTAATGACCACAATAATCGACCACCCAATGTTGGGCATTTCCTTACAATAGCTTGATATTTTCCAACTATGTATATTCTTGGTGCTCAAGTTATGTATATATGTTTTTTTTTGGACAATTTATATATTGTTATGCCATGTGTATTTTGAAGGGGCCAATATTATGATAATGGTCATTTTTTATGTATAATTTGTTGGCTTGGGAAATGAATGTGGTGAATACATTTGTAACCGATTTTCTTGTATAAATTGTATGTGTACATTCATTTTTTTTTTTTACTTTTACCCTCAAAATATAAATCATCCCACTTCCTGCAAGCTCGAAATAAAAAATGAGATTTGTTACCTTGCCCCAATCAACAATCAACTCATGATGAGTGAACATGTTACAAGAATGAATTCGACCTGGGTGAAGAGGATAACATTCCTCCTCTCAACCACTCATGTTATATCTAATAAACAAGAATGATTGTTTATTTGTAATGAGTAATTTTAGACTCTAGGCCCTAAAAAAATTTCTACTATATTTTGAAGTTATGTAATATTGTCTTATGTTATTTTTTCTTCGGTTTGGATAAGCAAATATAGATATGAGGGTTTCTATGGCTCTTTGATATGTAACATTTTTTCTTCTAAAATGAAATTTAGATTTTTCCGAAGAAGAAAAAAAATTATTGTTTTTATTTGTAATTTCCTTATCATTTTTCATAAGGAATCTCAATTAATAACAAGTACAAAAATTACATGTGGGGAATTTTATATCATTTTCTATGGTATTTTCATTAAAAAAAATTGTATCTATTTTTTTAATCATTTTCATAAAATACTTCTAGAAATTTTGAAAGGGTTTTGTATATAGTTTAGCAATTATCATATTAGGGATTTACATAAACAATTTTGGTTGGGATTTTGTAAGAATAAAAAAAAAAAAGGTTCCTATAAAAATACATTTTATTTTCATGGGATAAAAAAAAAACAAAACAAGAAATATTAATTTTATTCTAAAAGTACAAAACTCCATATGATAGAAGCCTCTCAACATTGTGGGGGTGGTAGGAGTGGGAGGGTTATTCTTAACCCCAATGGGGAAATTGAATTTGAGTACAATTAAAGGTTAGAAAATTTGCGGAAATAATGTGGCCGAGGAATATGGATTATTGCAAGAGATCCTTCTAGCCAAAGAGATAAACATCGAAGATTTGGTGGTGTTGGGAGATTCACAATTGGTTATACGTTCTTGGGTATGTGTTATATTCTTTCCACGATTAGTCGCACGCACGACGGGGTCACAGGGGGGGCAACAGGCCCCTCTATTCGTTGCACTCAGAATAGTGGGGGGGTCACAGGGGGGTGGAAACCCCCCCGTGTCTAGGGGTTCACAGGGGGCGGATGCCCCCTGCGCGGGGTATGGGGCAGCACGCCAGGAAAAAAAATCCTTATTTTTCGGTGGGCGGACCCGCCTATGGTTTTGTACATGGGTTTGCACATGGTTTTGGGGCATGATGGTTTTTGACCCCTGGTATTTTGTAGATCCGGTCAAGGGAACTACGGTTATGTTCTAATCTTGGGTTAACGGATTGGGGTTTATGAATGCTTCGGCATGTATATATATGTGCTGTAACACAAAAAGGAATATAATGTAAAATCAAGCTGGTAGTCTTGATTTGGGATCTACGGGAAAAAATCTCTGTGTATATATGTTTTATGTTTTATGCTCCCACTATTGTTTCTTTTTTGTTTTTAAGAATTTGTTTGCAAATAATTTTTGTATAGGGTTAAAACCTACATCCATCACCTTTTTCATGGATCTTTTCCTAAGGATTGCAAGTAGTGAAGCATTATTTATTGAATCAAGAATCTAAAACTAGTCTTATATACTATTAGTGTAATGTGTCAAGAATGAACAATAAACGAATGCAAATGATATCACCAATAAAGATGTAGAAATTATATGCACTAAGCATGCATATGTCCTAGATCCACCTGATCTCACACTATTTAACTTTATGTAAGATACTGAATCTATTCCACTTGTTAATCTTTTGCGGAAAAATTAATTGCACACACATGTGAAGCATAAACAAAAATAATCAATCGCACATAACATAGTTTTTAATCGGGAAAGCTTGAAGCTGAAAACCCCAACTATATATTATGTAACATGGATATCATATGAAAATCTCATACAAGCATACAAATCTTATCACAAGCTCCGAGTACAGTACAATTTTCATACACTAATCAGGACCAATCTTGCAAATCCATGCACTGATCTTTGCCTCCTGCTAGCCTGCCTCCACTGCGCAATCCCTAGAATAGCTCTGAATGAATTCGAATTACTCTTGGATTGACTGTGAAATCCTCATGGGCATCTCCAATGTGTGTGTGATGAAATCAATGCATCGCTATAGTCACAACAGATAGTCTATCTTGCCCTTTCACCTACCTCTCCACTGGGTCTCCACTGAAACTGCCATGCACTGTAGTTAACTTCTGTATTGTTCAGTTGATTAATGAGTTATTATTTGTGAATTAATTAACTAATTAATTCAATCCACTCTCACTATTGTATCAATCAGTTAGACTAGATACAACTAGCTCAACTAATTTTAACTGAGTTAAACTGAATACAACTCCATAGCTACTTCTTCAAACTGTGTCATAACTCTGCCACTTGAGTTCTAACTGAGTCCTCCATGCATTAGCTCCAGTAAACCCTTAGGAATTTTGTAATTCCTTCTGTCAGCTGATGTGCCACATCTGTGCATTGAACTGAAGTGCTCCAAGAGATTAAGTTGTTGTTTAGAGTATGATTATTATTAAGAGCTAATAATAATCGACATGCATCTATTTTTAGATTGACGTTCTATAAATAGACTTCGCCCAATATTCTAAAAATAGAATTTCAACTATTTTTCCAACTTGACCAACCATCCACAAATAGCATCCTGCAACTTCTAAAATATGATCATCATGTCTAAAAATATACATAGTCTAAAAATAGACTTGCACCAAAAATAGCCTGCAGTCCCACTTAGTGAAGGCGACTCTTTTCATTAAGCTCATCATCTTGTTGAATCTCAACAAGATAGGGATTATCCTTCACCCCGATCTTCCCTCTATGTTATTCAAATTTTCTCCTGGTGAGCGCCTTCGTTAGAATATCTGCATCCTGATCCTCCGTAGGAATGTACTGAAGAAACATGATCTTCTGCTGCACACAATATTTGATATGATGATACCGGATATCAATATGTTTAGATCTATCATGAAACACAAGATTAACCTAGAGTTTAATGCAACTCTAATTATCACAATGTATCACCATGGGATCTAAATGTGAACCGAACAAACCAACGAGAATCTTCCTCATCTAGATAGCCTCACATGTAGCTAAACTTGCTGCCATGTATTCTGCTTCCGCTGAACTGAGTGCCACTGATCTTTGTTTCCTGTTGTACCAAGAAACTGCCGTAGATCCGATACTGAAAATCCCTCCTGATGTGCTCTTTCTTTCTGTTGGGATTCCTGCCCAATCTACATCTGTGAAGCCATGCAACTTCACCTCATCTGTTTGTCTATACCATAAACCATACTCAGATGTGCCCCTGAGATATCTCAAAACATGCTTGCCTGCCTTCCAAAAGATCTTGGTAGGCTTAACCATCACTTGTGAAATTTGTTTCACCGCATAGCATATGTTCGGTGTTGTATTGACTAAATACATGAGTGAACCCACCAACTATCGATAAACAGTGGCATCCACTACCTCTGCCAATGTAGCATCCTCTTTCTTCCAATTTCCTGGAAGAGGAGTGTCGATAGGCTTGCAGCCTTGAATGTGAAACTTCTCCAGTATCTCCTGGGCATACTTGCCTTGAGACACAAATAGTTCACCTTCCCGCTGCCATATTTCCAATCCAAGGAAATAATGAAGGAGGCCCAAATCATTCATCTCAAAATCCTTTGCAAGATTTTCCTTGCATGAGTGTATCAACTGCTCATCACCTGTTAGTATTAAATCATCAACATAAAGTACAATGATTATAAACTTACCCTCAACCACAATCTGGTACAGTTTTGCATCTGCCTCACTCTTGGTGAAGCCAAGTCGAATGAAATAGTTGTCGATCCAAGTGTACCAAGCACGTGGTTCTTGTTTCAGCCCATACAACGCTCTTTTGAGCCTGCACACATACGACTCGCTGTTGAAGATCTCAAATCCTCCAGGTTGCTCAATGTACACCTCTTCCTCAATGATCCCATTAAGGAACGCAATCTTCACATCCATCTGATGAATGTGCCAACCCATCTGCACTGAGAGAGCAAGGATGGTCTGTATGGAAGATTATTGTGCAACAGGTGCAAATTTTTCTTCATAGTCATTCCCCTCAATCTGTGAGAAGCCCCGGGCAACAAATCTTGCCTTATACTTATCGACACTCCCATCAGCAGCTTGCTTTACCTTGTAGATCCATCTTGATCCTACAACTGATTTTCCCACCGGTCTTGGAACAATCTCCCAAGCATTATTTCTGACAATGGAGTCATACTCCTCCACCATGGCAACTACCCAGGTGGGCTCCTGCACTACTTCTTCGAAAGAATATGGCTCTGTCACGATACACTTTCTCATAAGATCCATGTATCCAGTATATCGGTCAGGTGACTGTCTCTGTCTGCACTGTGATGTAGGGACTCCTACATTTTGTGCCGCATCAAGCTTCAGTCTCTTAGCATCTGTGGTACGCTTTCTTCCTTGTCTAATGTTTGGTTTTGCATGAGTAGACTCCTCCACTCCATGAATCTCCTCCTTTGGATAATCCACATACAAAGGCTCATCTTTGGGAACAAGAAGTTCCTCCTCTGCATGAAAGTGTAGCTCCCTCTCAAGCGACAACTTCATGGCTTTCACCTCATTGAATTTTATACCCCGTCGCACAAGAGTCATTCGACTGTCTGGAAAATAAACACTATAATTATGGGGTGTTTCTATGTACCCCACAAATATCCCAACTTCTGCAGTTGGTTCCAGCTTCTTCCTGCCGTCCTTCATCACATGAATGTAAACAGGTGAGCCAAAAATCTTCAAATGAGAAATATCAGGCTTCTTACCAGTAAAAGCTTCTTCGGGTGTACTCATGCCAAGTACTCTATGAAGAAAACAGTTTTTCACATAAATCGTAGTGTTGCATGCTTCCGCCCACAAGTGCATTGGTACGCCCTAGTCATGTAGCATCGCTCGTGCAGCACCCACGATCATTCTATTCTTTCTCTCTGTAACCCCATTCTGCTGTGGGTTATGAGGCGCTATGAGTTCTCTTCGAATTCCTTCTTTGCTACAGAAGTCTTTGAATTTTCCCGAGATGTATTCACCACCATTATCGCTCTGTAGAGCTTTCACTTGCTTCCTCGACTCCTTCTTCACCAATGCCTTGAACTCACAGAACTTTGAGAACGTTTCAATCTTCTTCTGCATGAATAAGATCCAACATCTATGAGAATAGTCATCAACAAATATCACATAATACCTGTGTTTTTTTGTTGAAGCAACCGAGAATGGTCCACACACGTCTCTGTGAATTCTCTCCAGGATCACCGATGCACGGTTCTCCTTCTCATGAAAGGTGATCTTCACAAACTTACCCATTGTACATCCTTTTCACTGATCTGACTACGCAAGAGTACCCTTGGGAAGTCCAGTATAAATTTGCTGCAAAATCTTCAAAGTGCCATGGTGAAGATGGCCCAATCTCCTGTGCCATAATTCTCCCTCATCCTGGCTCACCACTTCTTCTGCTTTTCCCACCATTGCAGCGCAACCATCTACCTCTAGCTTGTAGAGATTCTTAATTTGAACGCCCATATTCTTGGTTTGACCTGTTGTTTTATGTCGAAGGAAGGCTTTTCCCTCACTGAAAACAACATCATAACCCTTGTCTTCCAACATTGCGACCGAGACCAACTTCTTCTTCAGACCTGGAACATGAATAAAATTCTTCAACAAGAATGGATTACCAGACTCCCTCTCAAAGGTAATGGTCCCAATTCTAGTCGCACAATACCGACCATCGTCGCCCATCTCTATAGGCATCTGGAGGTCCTTCTCCTCCAAGTCACTAAACAACTCTTTGTCTCCCATCATATGGAAAGACACACCACTATCACGATACCACACCGATCCCATGCAGCTTGAAACCAAGCATGTGATCAAGGAAAAATCCAACTCAAATTAAGAGGCTAAGGCCTCTCTAGCTATAGATCCAGCAGACCGCTTATTCTTCTTCTTCTGTGGATAGTTAGTGGCGAAATTTCCATGTTCGTGACAGTAAAAACACTTCACTTTGGACAAATCTTGCTTCTTGCCTTTAGCACTGGATTTTGAAGGATTTTTCTTCCCCTTACCTTTCCTTGCTTTGGTAGCCAAATAAAAATTCTCTTCATCTTCATTCTTCAATGAAGATCCATCCCTGGTACCCTGCCTTATCTCCTCCTGCATAAGATCAAACCAAAGTCGCTCCCATCCCGGCAGTTTCTCCCATCCATTGATAGAGTCTTCGTAGCTATGCCAACTCTTCAGAAGCCCAAGGAGAGCCAAGCTCACCAAGTCTTCATCATCAACAGTAACCCCCACACTTCCCAGTTCATCCTTGCATTAGACAAACTTCGTGAGGTATTTTGGAATACTGTCGCCTTTCTCCATTTTTATTTTTCTGAGCTTGTCTTTAAGCGCCAACTTCATCTGGTCACTTCTGCTTTGGAACAAGTCTGTCAACTCCTTCCACATTAAGAATGGAGTGGCTTTCCTATGAAGGCTGGACACAATATGGTCCTTCACACCTTCCAACAAAATCCTCCTCGTCTTTGTAGTCTTCTTTTTCCATGCATCAAGTAATGCAACATCGCTAGATCCCGGCTTAGGAACATCGCTATCGATGAACTCCTTCAGTCCATTATCCTCCAGCACTGCCTCCATCCTGTCCTTCCAGGCTATGTAATTTGAGCTCCCATCAAGGGCATACTCCAATATCAACTCGTTGAAAGACATTTCAATGTATACTCGATTTCTGCACCAAGAATATTCTGTAGCAAATTCGAATTGTCCACCAGCACAAACTCACTTCACAATTGCAATCTTCAATAAACAATGGCTCCAATACCATGTAGAAATTATATGCACTAAGAATGCATATTTCCTAGATCCACCTGATCTCACACTATTTAACTTTATGCAAGATACTGAATCTATTCCACTTTTTAATCTTTTGCAGAAAAATTAATTGCACACACATGTGAAGCATAAAAAAAAAAAATCAATCGCACATAACACAGTTTTTAACCGAGAAATCTTGAAGCTGAAAACCCCAACTATATATTATGTAACATGGAGATCATATGAAAATCTCATACAAGCATACAAATCTTATCACAAGCTCTGAGTATAGTACAATCGTCATACACTAATCAGGACCAATCTTGCAAATCCATGCACTGATCTTTGCCTCCTGCTAGCCTGCCTCCACTGTGCAATCCCTGTTGAAGAATAGCTCTGAATGAATTCGAATTACTCTTGGATTGACTGTGCAATCCTCATTGGCATCTCCAATGTGTGTGTGATGCAATCCTCAAAGACTTGGTAGTATCTTTAGATCAAATCCCAACCAAGAATGTTTTGATGGATGTAGTTATTGTCGATGTTCCACCATGGTTTGAAATGCTTCTATCTAGGTCTTGGGGTGAAAAACTTAAAGGAACCATGTAGATTGACTTCTCTTATGCCACCATTCCCATGTTTGGTCAGTTGAGAAAACTATATAGGGAAAAGAAAATGAAATACATGATCACTAGCAAAGAGAAGCCAGTTAATCATCCCATTAATTTAGTCCACACAGATTTAGAGTCATTTGTATTATATTTAGATGGCGATTTGAATGATGAAAATTTTCAGTTGGTACAAGTAGATGAGATACCTGAAACTTCAAAAAAATTTAGGGAAGTCCTTAAAAAGGAAAAAGATAAAGCAACGAGCGCTCCTGAGAGTCCTACCTGCCAACAGCTAAAAGACAATGAACAGCAGAAATATGTAGAAATTAGTCAAGATAAAGTAGAGAAAGAAGAAAAATTTCAGCATCTACAAGAAGAAGAATAAGGCCTTTGGAGCATGGACTTTGATGGGGATGTTGGTAAGGACGATGCTGGTATTGGAATCTGGATTCGAAGCCCTGTTTTCCAGCCTGAAAAGGTTTCTAGTAATGTTAGAGTATGTGCTTACAAGTTGGCTTTTGACTGCTCTAACAATGAAGCAGAGTATGAAGCTTTGATTGCAGGTCTGAAAATTTTGAAGAAGCTAAATGCAAAGAGGATTTCTGTCTATGGAGACTCTGAGTTGATAATCAAACAGGTAAAAGGAGAGTACCAAGCAAAGCATCCGTGATTGAGGGCCTATAGAAATGCAGTCCTTGACATCTTGAGGAAATTTTCTGAGTACACTTTGACAGCAGTACCCCAAATTCAGAATCTTATTGCTGATTGTCTTGCCACTACTGCAAGCAACTTGAAGATTCCAATGAACTCCAGCAACAAGTTTGAAATTTATGTCAAACATAGGCCTGCTATCCCAAACAATCTAAGGTATTGGCAAGTGTTTTGGGATGGCAATGAAATCAATGCTTTTCTGCAAAGTCAAGGAAAATTCAAAGATACTCCTATAGAAGGTGACTATGAGGTTGATGATCAATAAATTGAAGTAAATCAGATGGACATATTGCAGCTGAAGGAAAATGTAATTCCTATAGGTCTCATACCTTTAGAGGAGCTTTTTGATCAGGATGATGTTGCAAAGAAGCCAAGCTTGGTGCCTACTGATAAAGGAGTGGAAGATGTGAATCTTGGAACAGCTAGCAAGCCCAAGCTTGTGAAGTTATCAAAAGCATTGTCCTCTGAGGTAAAGGAACAGTATGTTAAATTACTTTCTGAATTTTCTGATGTGTTCGCATGAGATTATTCATATTTAAAGGTGTATGACAAAAACATAAATCAACATACTATTCCCATCAAGCCGGATCAGAAGCCATTTAGACAGAAGCTGAGAAGAATCAACCCAAAGCTGCTGCCATCCATTGAAAAAGAGGTAAATATACTGTACAAAGCTGGTATCATAGTTCCAATTGGATTTTCTGATTGGATTTCAAATTTGGTCCCGGTACGTAAGAAGATATGAGAGATAAGGTTGTGCATAGATTTTCGGAATCTGAATAAAGCATCCTTAAAGGATAATTATCCACTTCCAAAGATGGACAATATTCTACAAAGAGTAGTTGAAGCATCAAGGATTTCACTACTCGATGGATACTCAGGCTACAACTAGATCTTGGTGCATGAGAAAGACCAAGACAAAACTGCCTTCACAACACCCTGGGGAACTTTCCAGTATGCTAAAATGCCATTTGGACTGAAGAACGTTGGAGCTACTTTCCAGCGAGCAATGGACATTGCTTTTTCCAATAAAAAGGATGTTTTTCTTGCTGTTTATTTGGATGATCTGACAGTATTTTCTAGTTCTGATGATGAGCATTTGCACCATTTGAGAGTTGTTTTTCAACGATGTAGAAAGTTTGGATTTCTCTTAATCCAAAGAAAATTCTCTTTACTATGGATGAAGGCAAGCTACTGGGGCATATCATCTCTAAATATGGTATCCACATTGATCCTTCAAGAGTGGAGGAAATTTAACACATATATCTTCCACGGAACAAAAAAGAGATTCAAGCATTCAATGGTAAGATGAACTTCTTGCACAGATTTATACCCAATTTGGCTGAACACTTAAGAGAAATGACTAACATGTTGAAGAAGGATAGAACTATCAAATGGAGTGAGGAAGCTATCAAGTCATTTAATCTGGAAAATTTTGCTTTGTCCAATGCCCCAGTCTTGATTAGTCCTGATTATACTCAAGATTTCATTATATTTTCATTTGCATTGGAACATACTATGGCTGCAGTTTTGATGCAAAAGAGAGATCAGATTGAAAAGCCAATTGCCTTTTTTAGTAGGACTATTAGAGATGCTGCCTTACGGTATAATATCATTGAAAAACAAGCATTGGCTCTTATAAAGGCATTGAAGGATTTTAGAGTCTATATTCTACATTCACATACTATAGCATATGTTCCTAATGCAAGAGTAAAGGATGTCCTGATTCAAACTGATCCAGAAGGTCGAAGAGGTAAGTGGATAGCAACTATGTTGGAATATGATTTGGAGATTAAACCCACAAAGTTGATCAAAGGACAAGGCTTGTCAAAGCTAATGGCCCAATCAAACCTGCATGCTTTGGATATAAATCTCATAATAGAAATGTCAGAAGATGAGGATGAAGGTCTGCTTGTCCCAGTTTCAGAAATTTTTGTACAATCCCCATGGTATTCAGATATTGTTTATGTTCTTCAGCATCTTTCACCACCTCCAGGGATGTCTAAAAGAAAAGGTAGATCACTGAAACTTAAATCTGCCAAATACTATATTTTAAACAGTGCTCTTTATTGGAAAGACCTAGTGGGTATTCTGCTTAATTCTTTGGTTGAAGATGAGGCTCAGCAAGTGATGCACAATTTTCACAAAGGTGATTTTGGTGGTCATTTTTTTTGGAAAAATACAGCTAATAAAGTGTTGAGAGCAGGATATTATTGGCCAACTTTATTTTCAAATTTGTATAAAATAGTTATGAGCTGCCATGAGTGTCAAATTTTCCAGGGGAAAAAGAAATTTCTTCCTCTTCCCTTGAAACCAGTTGTTGTAAATGCTCCCTTTCAGTAGTGGGGACTTGATTTCATAAGAGAAATCCATCCTGCATCATCAACACAACATCGATGGATCTTGACAGGTACAGATTACTTCACCAAATGGATCGAGTTCGTTCCAGCAAGGCAGGCTACTGACACGGTAATCATTCAATTTTTAGATTTAAATATCTTTTCTCATTTTGGTTGTCCTCAAAAAATTATTACAGATAACGCAGCAGCGTTCAAATCTAAGAAGCTAGTGGATTTCTATGACAAATACAACATTGTGTTGGGCCATTCAACATCATACTACCCACAAGGCAATGGCCTGGCAGAATCGTCGAATAAGTCTCTGATAAACATAATCAAGAAGATGTTGGAGGAAAACAAAAGGAACTGGCATCGAAATCTCATCAACGCATTATGGGCTGACAGAGTTAGCAGTAAGAAATCCATAAGTATGTCACCGTCTGAATTGGTTTATGGTACTGATGTTGTCTTTCCTACATCGCTTACAGTTCCTGTCATGAGGTTATTACAAGAGGTTGGCAGTGAAGAAGATGATAATCAGTGAAGGATCAATCAGATGATCTACCTCCAACAAACAAGAGAGGAAGTGTCTCAGAAAGCTATTCAGCTGTAGGAGAAGTTAAAGAAGATCTATGACCGAAAGACCAAAGAAGAAAGGTTTCAGTTGGACGATGTAGTGTTGAGATGGGACACACGAAATGAGGAAAAAGGGAAGCATGGTAAGTTCGACAGCCTATGGAAAGGACCATACAAGATTTCAGCATACAGGGGACAGAATACTTTCTTTCTTTCAGAGATGGATGGCCAAGATTGCCCTGGTGGACCAGTGAATGGTAGGCTTTTGAAGCACTACCACTGTTGAAGATAATGGATTAGAAACTATGTCACAATCATTGTATATACCATGTTATTTCTGGTCAAATTTCAATTACACAGTCATTGAAATTTGGGGCCCGAGGTGAAGGCTATAAAACTTAAATGATATGCATAAAGTTTGGGTTTTATTTAGTTTTCAGTCTTAGTTTTGAGTCAGAGTCAGTTTGCATTGTGTCATTTTTCAGTATTGTGACTCCATGCCCAATGGATAAGGCTACTTGGTCTACGGTGTTCTTAGCACCTCCAAGGAGCTACCATCCCCATTGGAGCCAATGTTAGTGTCAGTCTTGTCATACTGCCATCGATGATCAAAATTGCTCTTTTGCATTTGCATATTAGGAGTCCCATACCATAAATTTTCATCATTCCATTAGGTCATGGATTCATTGATGGTAGTAGTCTTTCATCAGTTTTCCCTCATGTAATATTTGTTGATTCTCCTCTCTATGGTCTTTGGTCATGATTCACTTTCATTCCCAATCCATATTATTAGGTCATAGGGTTGGTATCATTAGGTTCTAGGGTCTCATTTTGGTCAAATTTATGAGGTAAGTGCCAATAAATATCAGCAAATTCATGAGGGGGTCAAATAAACTCTAAGTCACATCATCCGGGAAAATCAAAGAAATGTTCTATTGAGCTTGATGTAATTTTCACCTCAAAACCATGTTTTGAGGTGAAAACATGGTACTTTTCCTTTATTATCATTTATTATGCAATTTTATGTCTTCATATGTAATAAGTTGCACTTCAGAAGCTTCTATCATCACAAATGCACCACCCTTCCATTCAAAGGTTTTTTCCATAGAAGTTTCATTATAAAATCATGTTCTGAGTATTTCCATTAGAAAGAGCCCGGAAAGAGCTTTCCAACGGTATATTATACTCTCAAAACTGACTCCTGGATTGAAATTTATGCCTAAGTGAAAGAAGGTCCTCTATAGCCTAACCCTTCCCCTTTTCCCATTTTCTTCTTACACTTTATTTCATAAAAGTTTGAAGTTTTTCTTTATAAACCCCTTTTCCCCTATCTGATTGCATAAATCGCATCATTAAAGTCCTTTAAACCCATAAAATCCGATGCGATTAAATAAACCCTTTTCCCTTATTTTCCCTTAAACTTTATAATAAATTTTTAAAGTTTTTGTATTATAATTCCCCTCTTCCGATCGCACTACCCCTCCTCCGATTTAATGGAAATTGCACGATACAAAGTGTACATCCCAATTGACCCTTATGATTACAAAAAACTCCGATGTGATTGACTCTCGATGCACCTCCCCCGATTGCATTTGCACCGTCGATCTGCCCTTCCGATCGGACGGTCCACAGCCAATCGCACCATCACAATCGGCCATTTCCGCTGTTCCAAACTCCCGCTCTGTTCCCCTCCGATCTTCTGATTCCAATTGGCCAGGTCCCACCATATAATATTCCGCCCAATCCAAGCAAAGGGGTTGTTCCCTTTATAAAAGGTGAAAGATTAATTTCAAATTGTTTCATAAGTTTTCCATCGCAATCGAAACTTTCTCATAATTCTTTAAAAATCCGACCCTCTCACACCCCGATTTCTGATTACGATTGTTCTCCCAATCCTACCTTTAAACCTTCCACCCTTTTCAAAATAAAATGGGTTCTTTCCTATGTAAATTCCAATATTTCATTTATCTCAGCTTTATAAAAGACTTCCCCCCATCGCTTATCCCCAATCGAAATTGGCGAAGTCCCATTGTATAATACATTCACTTCAATTTCTGATTACGATTGAGCTACACCCCCTGTCCCACCTTGATCCTTCCTCCTTTTTTCAAATTAAATTTGGTCTTTTCCTTTGTAAAAAGCGGAAAAACCATTTGTATTTGTTTTAAACGGATTTCTCCAATCGGACGCTACTTTTCCTTGTTCATCCCTGCTCTTTTATTGTATCACCCCATCGTATCTTTCCAATCACATTGCAAGTTATGTTGCCTTGTTCCAAAGAACCCTCCAGTTCCGATCGCCGATTGTGATTGCGATTTCCCTCTTTCCCTTATACACTAATCGCAATCGCTCATTTCCATTGCCTCTCTCTGTTATATGATATTTCCCGATTTGCGATTTGCGATCGCATATGGGTCCCACCATCCTTTCCTTTGTATTTTTCCATAAAAAAGCGGACTTTACTTCATTTAAGGCATAATTCAATTTTTTTTAAATGCATTCTCTTCAAAAGTGGATTTTCTTCAAGAAAATCAAAACAGAGAAAACAGTCAAGGTCGAGAAACTAATTATGAAACAGTCACATCTTCAGCAACGATTAATAAGGGATTGGTTCTACAGTTTCTTCTTCTCACTTGTTGGATGTAACTGCAAAATCTTCAGATGGTTAAAAATGTATTGTTTCTCCTCTTTTTCAGGGGCAACTATTGGTCTCTTTCCTATGATCAGATTTTAGTTCCTGAGCTGGTGAAACAACTCCTCTTTCTGTGGACCTACTTCTCTCATATTTCTGCCTATTTAATGTAATTTTCAGTCATTTGCAAGGATTCAACAAGTAAGGGGAATAGTGTGGAAGTCACGGAGGACGCTCTGCGCTCCATTGTAACAGTTTGACATGGAATTAATAAGATATGCAGCTCTGATTTGTGGGATCCATGTGGTATGAATTTTAGCATTTGTTCTCTCCTTTGTGTTCATTTGTAAATTGTTATGTTTACCATACATTCATAAAAATCTCTAGTTGAATGCTTTCAAGATAGATAGGTAGAATCCATTTTTAATGCTCTGCCTGGGGAAATCATTCAATATTCTGTGTTTTCTTCTGTTTGAAAAGGATCCATCTCTTATGCCCTTTTCAGCTCATCACCAGTCTTACCATCCCATCATTATTTAAAATTAATTTCTAAAATTTCTTGCCTACCTTGCCCCATGAAATACCCTATATCCCTGATTTAATTCCCCAGATTCAAACTGTCCCATGTTTTCCATACAACCCTGAAAATTTTATAAAAAACATTTCCCATTATTATACCTAGCCTAATATCAGTTTGGTAATTACACTTCATTGAATATATTTTTACAGAGAGAGCCCTCTCGTGACCTTGTAGGGCTAGCTAAAAGGATGAGTGTGGTTTGAGGTTACCCTAATTTTCCTTTTTCAGCCTGAGGTTCAAATTGGGTGCTAACATTTCTGGCAACCATACTAGGGACTATTTAGCATGAAAGACTGATCACCCCAGTAATATCTTCAATATAAATCCCTAGAATCTGGATGATGATATTCAGAGTTTGATAGGATGAAATAAAATTTTGTAAAGTAGAAATTCGACCACACTAGCTTCAATAAGATACACAAGGGCCAATCCTAATCCAAATCCTCCCCCTGTGTTTGAAAATCCTAATCTCATTCCCAGAATATTTAGAAGACAAGAGGGATCACTAAGTCCTAGACCTGTCTTCAGATCCCATACTTGACCTAGTGAGTGGTTGTTTGTAGAAGATCTTTCTTTTGATGAATGTTTTGAGCTTTCTTTGTTTAGAAGTAATTCTGAAACTGCATTTGATGACACAGTTTTAGATCCAGAATTTCTTGTAGATATAGAAGTTCAAAGGGAAAATACATCAATTGATGATTATATTCTGAATTCCCCCCAGTCATCTATCACTGTAACTAATATCCTTGAGCCTTCATAGTTATCAAGAACAACATTTCCTCCCCCTAATTCATCAGCATTCCCATCATTCAATTCTCAGCCTTGAACTCCTCCATCAACACCTCCCTTAAATCCCAGTAGCACAAACACTGTTGTAAATCCACCACGAGTCATGGCTGCCCGGTATGCTCCCCTGGTTTTACCTCAGGTTCTGAATGACATGCCTACTGATTATCAAAGTAAAATACCTATCTTTTATGCCACTCGAAGCATCACGGCACAACAACATGTTAATAAAATGAATGAATTTTTTTATCTCCATGAGGTAGAGGCAGAGAATGTAACCACAAGGTTGTTTGTCCAAAGCTTTGGAGGTGAAGTTAGAAAGTGGTTCAGAGCCTTATCAGCAAGCTCTATTCACACTTTTCAAGAGTTACATACACATTTCTTAGACCAGTGGGAAGTAAAGAAAAACCCACCCCAAATTTTGACTGAATATGAAAATATTAAAAGAAATGTGGGTGAAACTGTACAGGATTATTATGTAAGATTTAATGTTGTATATAATGCTATTCTGGCTAATCTTAAACCCCCTATGGGATTAGCCTTGCTCAAGTTTCCAGATGGTTTCGATGCTGATATGGAATATCAACTACGATAAATAGATCCTACCACACTTGAAGACATGCAGAAGATAGTTGTGAGCATAGAAGCAAATCTGCTGGACAAAAGAGCGCAGACTAGAGCTGAAAAGAGAGTCACTGTGAAAGAAGAACCTTCTCCTTTAGACAGTAAGATGGATACTTTGATCCGGAAAGTGGAGAAGATGGTTGATCGGCTGAATATTTCAGATAGGCTTGAAGTTCAAATCAGGAATCCGAATTTCTGAGGGCATCAACAGCCACAATTCTGAATTAAACAAAGAGAGCAAAGAACGTAGGACCAAGCTACGCCACAACAATAGATCAGGACCCCTTTACAGAAAATTTATGTACAAGGAATGGAGACAGACAATGATGATGATCCTGTAGTCAAAGCCAACCACTTTTTCACAGCTGATGGTGCGCCCATCTATCTCACAAAAGATGAAGAATATACAGCGATTACAGACATTCAAAAAGATGACGACTTCATACTGGCTAATGATACAGTGATAGAAGAAGAGTTTGATGACTATCAAAGAGGATACATGAACGCTTTATCAGCACAACAAAGGTGGTATTCTTTGAGGATCAGAGATGTGCCTATCAGTCCCATTCAGAACAGAAAGGAGCCGCAATCAAAAAATGATTCTTCAAATATTAAGAGGAAAGGGAAAGAGCCTATCGATCCTTCTCCCAGAAAGGCACCTTCAGCAATTAACACTGCAAATGAAAAGAATTAGCATAGCGTAGCAAAGGATCAAGTAGAGAAGAAAGATCCTCCAGTTAAAGAGGTAGAAAAAGTTCCTTCTTTTAGTCTAGAAAATGAAATTTCTAAGCTGAAAGTGTCAATGCCCTTGACTGAGTTGGTGAAAAATAATGCTTATAAACATGAGGTGTCTAGAATTTTGCAAATAGACTCTATATCAAATATGGTGAATGTTGAAGATTATTATCCTGAACTCATTTTTGGTCTAGCCACAAAAGATCAATCAGAAGAAAGTGAAGTCCCTCCCTTCTACCTGAGTCTTAGATTGCATGATTCCATCCTACATAATGCTATGTTGGACTCTGGAGCCTTGCATAATTTGATGCCCAAGGCCATTATGGAGAATTTAGGACTTGATATTACCCGCAAATACCATGATTTGTATTATTTTGACTCAAGTAGGGTCCATTTTATTGGTCTTATCAAATACTTGGTAGTATCTTTAGATCAAATCCCAGCCAAGAATTTTTTGATGGATGTAGTTGTTGCCGATGTTCCACCACGGTTTGGAATGCTTCTATCCAATTCTTGGGGTGCAAAAATTAAAGGAACCATGTATCTTGACTTCTCTTATGCCACCATTCCCGTGTTTGGTCAGTTGAGAAAACTATATAGGGAAAATAAAATGAAATACATGATCACTAGCAAAGAGAAGCCAGTTAATCATCCCATTAATGCAGTCCACACAGAGTTAGAGTCATTTGTATTATATTCATATGGTGGTTTGAATGATGAAAATGTTCAATTGGTACAAGTAGATGAGATGCCTGAAATTTCAGAAAATTTTAGGGAAGTCCTTAAACAGGAAAAAGATAAAGCAGCGAGTGCTCCTGAGAGTCCTGCCTGCCAGCAGCTAAAAGACAGTGAACAGCAGAAAGATGCAGAAATCAGTCAAGATAAAGTAGAGAAAGAAGCAAAATTTCAGCATCTACAAGAAGAAGAAGAAGGCCTATGGAGCATGGACTTTGATGGGGTTGTTGGTTAGGACAATGCTGGTATTGGAATCTGGATTCGTAGCCTTGTTTTCCACCCTGAAAAATTTCCTATTAATGTTAGAGTATGTGCTTACAAGTTGGCTTTTGACTGCTCTAACAATGAAGCAGAGTCTGAAGCTTTGATTGCAGGTTTGAAAATTTTGAAGAAGCTAAATGAAAAGAGGATTTCTGTCTATGGAGACTCGAAGTTGATAATCAAACAGATAAAAGGAGAGTACCAAGAAAAGCATCCACGATTGAGGGCCTATAGAAATGCAGTCCTTAACATCTTGAGGACATTTTTTGAGTACACTTTGACAGAAGTACCCTGAATGCAGAATATTATTGCTGATTCTCTTGCCACTACTGCAAGCAACTTGAAGATTCCAATGAACTCCAGCAACAAGTTTGAAATTTATGTCAAACATAGGCCTGTTGTCTCGGACAATCTAAGGTATTGACAAGTGTTTTGGGATGATGATGGCGGCGATGGTGCAGGCGTTAAGGAGAGCCTTTCAAATTTATCAACTATGATTTCTAACTCCAAAGGAGTTGGATTCAATTCTTCACTTTCATTTTCATTCATCAAATTTGAAAATTTTGATTAATGAAATCTACCAAAAATTCCACAATATGATCTTTGGCTTTAAATAAAGTGCTTCTAAATCATTTTAAAAGCTCTTTAAATTAATATCTTATAACCCAATTTTCATTTCAAACAATACTGGCTCATACCTGAAGTTTCCAATGCGTTAAATTTCAAACGCTGTCTCATACCTGTCACAACACTGAACTGATAGAACTGCAATTTCTGAAATGCTAAACTTTAATATGGTAGAGCTCTGCGTTGTTGGCTGTAAAACTGCTTCTTCAAGGCTTAACTTTCTGATTGCTTTGAAGTCGACTTACACAGACTTTAATTTGATTCACCCAGAAATTCATCACTCTGCATCAAAGCTTGAAATCGGCTTCTATACATCAACTTATCAAAACTATACATAAACAGAAATTGATTCCAGCAATCAAAACGAATTGCTTCCTTTCAAACCTCCTTCTCTCTGTGCTGAATATTGTGTTTCAGCAACATTAATAAACAAAACGACTTGCTTCCTTTCAAACATACTTCTCTCTATGCTGAAGATTGTGTTTCAGCAACATCATAAATTCTTCATTGGTAGCTTTCATAGCTAGAATCACATTAATTCTTGCCAATCGAACCAGAACGCTTATACAATTTCTTATTGATATCAGAATTGATCTCTGATATTAAAGAATTACTTCACACTAAAAAAATTGTGTTTTATCTTAACAGAGAGGACACAGGAATATAAGCATCTGCAAACATAAAGAAGTATTCATAGGGTCTGCGTTGCACTCAAATTGATATCGAACTGTATAATTCAAGAATTTAAAAAGAATCAAGTCTTCTTTTAACAGAGACCACAGAAGTTCGATCGCTCTTAACTCATACAAAAATATCACACCAATAAAATTTTGAAGATAAAAGATCTCCGGGGATTTCCAGTATGATCCAATAATTCAGAATTTTGCAATCTTTATTAACTCCAATCCTTACAATAATTCCTCACGGCCAACTTCAAATTTATCCATTACAAAGATTCTAATTTATAGTTTTATTACAAAACAGAGACCTCCTCAATTTAGGATCAGATTTCCTAAATTGAGACAAAATCCTACTTGCCCAATATCCTCCTAAAATCTATCAACTGCAGCTAGATATGCTCAATAGGCTCACACCTATTCAAACCATTTATCTCTAAATACTCTCCTAATTTATTACAAAAAACAATAATATTAAATTTTTTGAGGAATTGAATCCTCTCATTAAACATTTGACTTTCACCCATTAGTGAATGAATTTTAACTCAACTAGCCACAACATGTGAACAAGATTTCACATTGCTGGCTAGAATCTAATGCCCCTGCATCAGACTCCCAAGGACAAAAAATTTCATGGGCTCCTGTCCATGAGCTCCTTCACAGAACTGCCCATCTTCTACAACATATCTTCTGTCATCCATGTAGCATCTTCAATTGGCTAATTCTTCCATTTAATCAAGTACTGGAAATACTCTTGTCCTCTGGTTCTCTTAAACACCTTCTTGTCTAAGATCATCTCTGTTTGTAATGGCTGCGCTGTAGGTAATTGTTTTACCCAATCAATCTGCTCTTTGTCTTCTGGTATTTCATCTGTGCCACCATCTTCATACCTGTACAAATCTGCAACATTAAATATTGGAGATATTCCAATATCAGATGGTAATTCAATTTCATAGGCATTAGCAGAAAATTTTCTCAGGATTCTGCATGGTCCTATCTTTTTAAACTTCAGCTTGTTATACTCTCTTTTTGGAAATATGTCTTTCCTCAAATGAGCCAAAACTAAATCACCAACTTGAAATTGAACTTCTCTTCTGCTCAAATCTGCTCTACTTTTGTACTTGATACTGCTGTCTTGTAGATTTTACTTTACCTTCTCGTGAATTGCTTGAATCTCTGAAGCAAATTCTTCACCTTCAGCGCTTCTCAATTTTGCTTTTCCCAAATTTCTCAATTCAGAAACCCCTATTGGGTGCATCCCATAAACAATATGGAATGGACGTTGTCCTGTACTTCTGTTTGGTGAATCATTGTATGCATATTCTGCCTGTGGTAAGATATGATCCCACTGCTTAGGATGTTCTCCGGCAAGACTTCTCAAAAGATTACCTAAACTTCTGTTTACTACCTCAGTCTGCCCATCAGTCTGAGGATGATAAGCTGAGCTGAAACTCAGATTAGTACCGAGCTTCTTCCACAATGTCCTCCAAAAATGACCAAAAAATCTGGTATCTCTATCAGAAACAATGCTTTTAGGCAACCCATGTAATCTAACAATTTCTTTGAAAAACAAATTAGCAACATGAGTAGCATCACTGGTTTTATAACATGGAATAAAATGTGCCATCTTTGAAAATATGTCACCAACAACAAAAATTATATCATTCCCTCTCTGTGTCTTAGGCAGTCCTAAAACAAAATCCATACTTACCATATCCCCAGGTCTGTCTGGAATAGGCAATGGAATGTACAAACCTGCATTTTGGCTTCTACCTTTGGCATACTGACAAATTTTATAATTCTTCACATACTTTTCCACTTCAGATCTCATTTTTGGCCAATAATAAAAATGACTCAGCTGCTCATAAGTTTTATCAGTACCAAAATGTCCAGCAAGTCCACCACTATGCTTCTCTCTAATGAGATTTTTTCTCATGGAACAATTCGGTGTACATAATTGATTTCTTTTGAAAAACAAACCTTCTTGCAAGAAATAATCCAACCACTGACTTTTATCAATCAAAACATACTTCAAACATGCTTCAAATGCTTCCTTGAAATCCAAATCTGTTTTATACAATTCCTTAAGAAAATAAAAACCTACCACTTCAATTTGACTTTCTTGGACAAGAATGTTCTTCCTACTCAAGGCATCAGCTACCTTGTTTTCCTGGCCACTTATGTGTTTTAAAACAAAGTTGAAACTTTGAAGATATTCAACCCATTTAGCATGTTTTTTATTTAACTTAGGCTGCTGCATAATGTATTGCAAAGCATGATTATCTGAATATAGTACAAATTCTTTAGACATTAAATAATGTCTCCACTTTTTCAATGATTGTACTATTGCATAAAACTCTTTGTCATAAGAAGAGTATTTTCTCCTTGTGTCATTCAGCTTCTCACTGAAATATGCTACAGGCCTATCTTCTTGACTTAAGATAGCTCCAATAGCTTCTCCACTGGCATCACACTTTACTTGAAATGTTTTAGTAAAATCAGGCAACACTAATATAGGTTTCTCTGTTATTTTCTGTTTTAAAAACTGAAAATTCTTTTCAGCTTCAGCAGTCCACTTGAATGGTTGTTTGTCCTTCTTTATGGTTTCAATGATTGGTGCATTAATCTTGCTAAAATTCTTTATGAATTTTCTGTAAAAACTAGCAAGTCCATGGAAACTTCTTACCTCAAAGACACTTTTTGCTGAAGGCCACTCCACAATTGCTCTGACCTTTTCTGGATCCATCTTTAATCCTTCAGCAGAAACAACAAAACCCAGATACACCAGCTCTTCCTTCATGAATGAACACTTCTTTAGATTTATCAACAACTTCTCTTGATGTAATTTCTTCAAGACATAGTTAAGATGCCTTAAATGTTCTTCTTTTGTTTTATTGTAAATTAGTATGTCATCCAGATATACTATTGCAAATTTACCAATAAATTCTCTTAACACTTCATTCATGAGACTCATAAAAGTACTGGGTGCATTTGATAAGCCAAAAGGCATTACCATCCACTCATACAATCCTTCATTTGTCTTAAAGGTTGTTTTCCATTCATCACCTTCCCTTATCCTAATCTGATGATACCCACTTTTCAAATCAATTTTTGAAAAATATCTCGCTCCACTCAAATAGTCCATTAAATCTTCAATTCTCGGCAAAGGAAATCTATACCTGATTGTTATTTTGTTGATTTCTCTTGAATCTATGCACATTCTCCAGCCTCCATCTTTCTTTGAGCTCAACACTGTAGGAACTGCACAAGGACTCAAAATTTCTCGAACCAAACCTTTGTCAACCAATTCCTGCACTTTCTTTCTGATTTCTTCATTTTCTACTAGAGTCATTCTGTAAGTTGCTTTGTTTGACAGATTTGATCCTGGAATCAAATCTATCTGATGGCTTATTTTTCTTACAGGTGATAACTCATTAGGTAAATCATCCACAATTATATCACAATAATTGTCCAACATTTCTTGAATTTCAATTGGTAAATCAGAAATTTTTGTAGAGGTAAGTACTACTTTAGGCTTGCAAACTAAAGCAAAATTTACCTCTTCTTCTTCAATCTGCTGCAAGTATTCCTTCCCACTCAACAATAAAGCCTTTGGAACAGACTTTTTGCTTGATGCTTCTCCTTCTTCCATTGGCAACAATTTTTGATACATACCATCCTTGAAGAACTTGTAAGTATTTCGCTTACCATCATGCACTGCTCCTCTGTCATACTGCCAAGGTCTACCCAGCAGTATGTGACACACATCCATAGGCATCACATCACACATTACCTTATCTTTGTAGCTGCCCATCTGCAACTCTATCTCACACTGTTCTTTCACAATCAGCTGATGGCCCTTCTGAAGCCATGACAACTTGTAGGGTGTTGGATGTTCCCTTGTCTTCAACTTCAATTTCTCTATCACCTCTGTAGAGACCAGATTTTCTGTGCTGCCACTATCAATGACTAGTTGACAGCATTTCCCTTGAACTTTGCATACACTTCTGAACAAATTTTTCCTCTGTGCTAGTTCAGCAACTTCCTTTGCTTGCTTCAGCAAAACTTTGTTAACAACCAAAGATTCTCCCTTCTCTGGCACAATTTCTCTCTCAGCTTCAGGAATCTTTGCGGCTTCTTCAGTCTGAGCAACAATTTCATTTCTTTGGCTTGTACCCACATTCTCTTTCTCTGGGCATTCAAAGGCTCTATGTCCCAATTTGTTACATCGGTAACATCTTACCTCTCTTCCTCTGCTTCTGCCTCCTCTTCCTCTGTGGGAATTTCTTCTTCCACTTGCATCACCATCTGTCTGTGCATGCTGAGGTGAGCTGCTGCCAGCTCCATCCTTTGGTGTTGTAGATCTCCCTCTACCACCTTGACTTCCCTTTCCTCGGAAAGTACCTCTTCCTTTGGCAGACTGCTTTCTCAGCAGTTTCTCTTCAGCTTTCAAGGCCATTTGATAAGCCTCTTCAACTGACTTAGGAGACAAAATGTTTATTTCATCTTGGATCTCCAATCTGAGACCATTTACATACCTGGAAATCTTCTCTACTGTGTCCTAGATTTGTCCAGATCTTATGCTCACTTTGTAGAATTCTTTTGTGTACTCTTTCACAGTCATTAGTCTTTGTCTAAGATTCTGCATTTGTCTAAACAATGCAAGCTGATAATCATTAGGCAAGAATTTACCTTTCAGTTTGGCCACCATTCTGCTCCAACTTTTGATTGGTTGTTTGCCAGCTCTCCTTCTCTCTGCTTGCACTCCATCCCACCAAAGTGTTGCATGTCCCTTTAATCTTGTGAATGCAAATTTGACTCTCTTGTATTCAGCCATATCTTCATAATCAAATCATTTATTCATCTCATTGATCCAGTCTATCAACTCTTATGGATTCAATCCTCCTACAAAAGCTGATACTTCAAGTCTAGGCTTGGATGTAGATCCTAAAACTGTCTTAAAGAATCTCATCTCAGGAGTAAGCTGAATATCTCCTCCTTCTTCTTCAGCTTCAGGTTCACTGACATCTTCAGGATCCCTTGGTTGTCCTACTTCAATTGCTTCCAATCTGGCTTGGATATGCTGCATAGTCTCCAGTACTTCTGCATTAGCAACTGGCCTACCTCTTCTTCTACCAGCAGCACCTCTACCAATTCGGACAGCCATGCTGGATTCCTTCTTCTGACTCTGGAAAGTCTGCTCAATCTCTGGAAAATGCTTTGAACTTGGCTCTGATACCACTAATGATGGCGGTGATGGTGCAGGCGTTAAGGAGAGCCTTTCAAATTTATCAACTATGATTTCTAACTCCGGAGGAGTTGGATTCAATTCTTCACTTTCATTTTCATTCATCAAATTTGAAAATTTTGATTAATGAAATCTACCAAAAATTCCACAATATGATATTTGGCTTTAAATAAAGTGCTTCTAAATCATTTTAAAAGCTCTTTAAATTAATCTCTTATAACCCAATTTTTATTTCAAACAATACTGGCTCATACCTGAAGTTTCCAATACGTTAAATTTCAAACACTGTCTCATACCTGTCACAACACTGAACTGATAGAACTGCAATTTCTGAAACGCTGAACTTTAATATGCCAGAGATTTGCATTGTTGGCTGTAAAACTGCTTCTTCAAGGCTTAACTTTCTGATTGCTTTGAAGTCGAATTACACAGACTTTAATTTGATTCACCCAGAAATTCATCGCTCTGCATCAAAGCTTGAAATCGGCTTCTATACATCGACTTATCAAAAATATACATAAACAGAAATTGATTCTAGCAATCAAAACGAATTGATTCCTTTCAAACATCCTTCTCTTTGTGCTGAAGATTGTGTTTCAGCAACATTAATAAACAAAACAAATTGCTTCCTTTCAAACATACTTCTCTCTATGCTGAAAATTGTGTTTCAGCAACATCATAAATTCTTCATTGGTAGCTTTCATAGCCAGAATCACATTAATTATTTCCAATCGAACCAAAACGCTTATACAATTTCTTATTGATATCAGAATTGATCTCTGATATTAAAGAATTACTTCACACTAAAAAAATGTGTTTTATCTTAACAGAGAGGACGCATGAATATAAGCATCTGCAAACATAAAGAAGTATTCATAGGGTCTGTGTTGCACTCAAATTGATATCGAACTATATAATTCAAGAATTTAAAAAGAATCAATTCTTCTTTTAACAGAGACCACAGAAGTTTGATCGCCCTCAACTCGTACAGAAATATCACACCAATAAAATTTCGAAGATAAAAGATCTCCGGGGATTTCCAGTATGATCCAATAATTCAGAATTTTGCAATATTTATTAACTCCAATCCTTACAATAATTCCTCACGACCAACTCTGAATTTCTCCATTACAAATATTCTAATTTATAGTTTTATTACAAAACAGAGACCTCCTCAATTTAGGATCAGATTTCCTAAATTGAGACAAAATCCTACTTGCCTAATATCCTCCTAAAATCTATCAACTGCAGCTAGGTATGCACAATAGGCTCACACCTATTCAAACCACTTATCTCTAAATACTCTCCTAATTTATTACAAAAAATAATAATATTAAATTGTTTGAGGAATTGAATCCTCTCATTAAATATTTGACTTTCACCCATTAGTGAATGAATTTTAACTCAGCTAGCCACAACATGTGAACAAGCTTTCACATTACTGGCTAGAATCTAATGCCCCTGCATCAGATGACAATGAAATCAATGCTTTTCTACAGAGTCAAGGAAAATTCAAAGATACACCTATAGAAGGTGACTATGAGGTTGATGATCAAGAAATCGAAGTAAATCAGAAGGACATATTGCAGCTGAAGGACAATGTAATTCCTAGAGGTCTCATACCTTTAGAGGATCTTTTTGATCAGGATGATGTTGCAAAGAAGCCAAGCTTGGTGCCTACTGATAAATGATTTGAAGATGTGAATCTTGGAACAGCTGACAAGCCCAAGCTTGTGAAGTTATCAAAATCATTGTCCCCTGAGGTAAAGGAACAGTATGTTAAATTAATTTCTGAATTTTCCGATGTGTTCGCATGGGAATATTCAGATTTGAAGGTGTATGACAAAAACATAATTCAGCATATTATTCCCATCAATCCGGATCAGAAACCATTTAGACAGAAGCTAAGAAGAATCAACCCAAAGTTGCTGCCATCCATTGAAAAATAGGTAAATAGATTGTACAAAGCTGGTATCATAGTTCCAATTAGATTTTCTGACTGGATTTCAAATTTGGTCCCAGTACGTAAGAAGATAGGAGAGATAAGGTTGTGCATAGATTTTCGGAATCTGAGTAAAGCATCCTTAAAGGATAATTATCCACTTCTAAAGATGGATCATATTCTGCAAAGAGTAGTTGGAGCATCAAGGATGTCACTACTCGATGGCTACTCAGGCTACAACCAGATCTTGGTGCATGAGAAAGACCAAGACAAAACTGCCTTCACAACACTCTGGGGAACTTTCCAGTATGATAAAATGCCATTTGGACTGAAGAACGCTGGAGCTACTTTCTAGCGAGCAATGGACATTGCTTTTGCCATTGAAAATGATGTTTTTCTTGTTGTTTATTTGGATGATCTGACAGTATTTTATGGTTCTGATGATGACCATTTGCACCATTTGAGAGTTTTTTTTCAGCAATGCAGAAAGTTTGGGATTTCTCTCAATCCAAAGAAAAGTCTCTTTGCTATGGATGAAGGCAAGCTACTGGGGCATATCTTCTCTAAAGACAGTATCCGCATTGATCCTTCAAGAGTGGAGGCAATTCAACACATAGATCTTCCACGGAACAAAAAGGATATTAAAGCATTCAATGGTAAGATGAACTTCTTGTGCAGATTTATACCCAATTTGGCTGAACACTTAAGATAAATGACTAACATGTTGAAGAAGGATAGCACTGTCAAATGGAGTGAGGAAGCTATCAAGTCATTTAATCTGGTAAAGTTTGCTTTGTCCAATGCCTCAGTCTTGATTATTCCTGATTATACTCAATATTTCATTATATTTTCATTTGCATCGGAACATACTATGGCTGCAGTTTTGATGCAGAAGAGAGATCAGATTCAAAAGCCAATTTCCTTTTTCAGTAGGACTATTAGATATGTTGCCTTGCAGTATAATATCATTGAAAAACAAGCATTGGCTCTTATAAAGTCATTTAAGGATTTTAGAGTATATATTCTACATTCAAATACTATAACATATGTTCCTAATGCAGCAATAAAGGATGTCCTAATGAAAAATGATCCAGAAGGTCAAATAGGTAAGTGAATAGCAGCTATGTTGGAATATGATTTGGAGATTAAACCCACAAATTTGATCAAAGGAAAAGGCTTGTCAAAGATAATGGCCCAATCAAACCTGTGTGCTTTGGATAGAAATATCATAAGAGCAATGTTAGAAGATGAGGATGAAGGTCTGCTTGTCCCAGTTTCAGAAATTTTTCTACAATCCCTATGGTATTCAGATATTGTTTATGTTCTTCAGCATCTTTCACCACCTCCAGGGATGTCTAAAAGAAAAGGTAGATCACTGAAACTTAAATCTACCAAATATTGTATTTTAAATAGTGCTCTTTATTGGAAAGAACCAGGAGGTATTCTGCTTAATTGTTTTGTTGAAGATGAGGCTCGGCAAGTGATGCATGAATTTCACAAAGGTGATTGTGGTGGTCATTTGTTTTGGAAAACTACAGCTAATAAAGTATTGAGAATAGGATATTATTGGCCAAATTTATTTTCAGATTTGTATAAAACAGTTATGAGCTGCCATGAGTGTCAAATTTTCCAGGGGAAAATGAAATTGCTTCCTCTTCCCTTGAAACCAGTTGCTGTAAATGCTCCCTTTCAGTAGTGGGGACTTGATTTCATAGGAGAAATCCATCCCACATCATCAGCACAACATCGATGGATCTTGAAAGGTACAGATTACTTCACCAAATGGATCAAGGTCGTTCCAGCAAGGCAGGCTATTGACACGGTAATCATTCAATTTTTAGAGTCAAATATCTTGTCTCATTTTGGTTTTCCTCACAAAATTATAACAAATAACGCAGCAGCGTTCAAATCTAAGAAGCTGGTGGATTTTTGTGACAAATACAACATTGTGTTGGGCCATTCAACAGCGTACTACCCACAAGGCAATGGCCTGGCAGAATCATCGAATAAGTCTCTGATAAACATAATCAAGAAGATGCTGGAGGCAAAAAAAGGAACTGGCATCGAAAGCTCATCAACGCGTTATGTGCTGACAGAGTTAGCAGTAAGAAATACATAGGTATTTCATCGTTTGAATTGGTTTATGGTACTGATGTTGTCTTTCCTACATCACTTACAGTTCCTGTCATGAGGTTGTTACAAGAGGTTGGCAGTGAAGAAGATGATAATCAGCGAAGGATCAATCAGATGATCCACCTCCAGCAAACAAGAGAGGAAGTGTCTCAGAACGCTATTCATTTGGAGGAGAAGATAAAGAAGATCTATGACCGAAATACCAAAGCAGTAAGGTTTCAGTTGGACGATGTGGTGTTGAGATGGGACGCATGAAATGAGGAAAAAGGGAAGCATGGTAAGTTCGACAACCTATGGAAAGGACCATACAAGATTTCAGCATACAGGGGACGGAATGCTTTCTTGCTTTCAGAGATGGATGGCCAAGATTTCCCTAGTGGACCAGTGAATGGTAGGCTTTTGAATCACTACCACTGTTGAAGATAATGGATCAGAAACTATGTCACAATCATTGTATATACCATGTTATTTTTTGTCAGATTTCAATTACACAGTCATTGAAGTTTGGACCCCGAGGTGAAGGCTATAAAAATTAAATGATATGTGTAAAGTTTGGTTTTTATTTAGTTTTCAGTCTTAGTTTTGAGTCAGAGTCAGTTTGCATTGTGTCAGTTTTCAGTATTGTGACTCCAAGCCCAATGGATAAGGCTAATTGGTCTACGGTGTTCTTGGCACCTCCAAGGAGCTACCATCCCCATTGGAGCCAATGTTAGTGCCAGTCTTGTCATACTGCCATCGATGATCAAAATTTCTCTTTTGCATTTGCATATTAGGAGTCCCATACCATAAATTTTCATCATTACATTAGGTCATGGATTCATTGATGGTAGTGGTATTTCATCAGTTTTCCCTCTTGTAATACTTGATTATTATCCTCTTTATGGTCTTTGATCATGATTCAGTTTCATTCCCAATCCATATTATCAGGTCATAGGGTTGGTCTCATTAGGTTCTAGGGTCTCATTTTGGTCAAATTTATGAGTTAAGTGCCAATAAATATCAGCAAAGTCATGAGGGGGTCAAATAAACCCTAAGTCACAGAATCTGGGAAAATAAAAGAAATGTTCTATTGAGCTTGATGTAATTTTCACCTCAAAACCATGTTTTGAGGTGAAAACATGGTACTTTGTCTTTATAATCATTTATTATGTAATTTTATGTCTTCATATGTAATAAGTTGCACTTCAGAAGTTGTTATCATCACAAAGTCACCACCCTACCCTTAAAAGGTGTTTTCCATAGTAGTTTCAGTATAAAGTCATGTTCTGAGTATGTCCATGAGAAAGAGCCCAGAAAGAGCTTTCCAACGGTATATTATACTCTCAAAACTGACTCCTGGATTGAAATTTATGCCTAAGTGAAAGAAGGTCCCCTATAGCCTAACCCCTCCCCTTTTCCCATTTTCTTCTTACACTTTATTTCATAAGAAGTTTGAAGTTTTTCTTTATAAACCCCTTTTCCCCTATCTGATTGCATAAATCACATCATTAAAGTCCTTTAAACCCATAAACTCTGACGCGATTAAATAAACCCTTTTCCCTCATTTTCCCTTAAACTTTATAATAAAATTTTAATTTTTTGTATTATAAATCCCCTCTTTCGATCGCACTACCCCTCCTCCGATCTGATCACAATCGCACGATACAAAGTGTACATCCCGATCGACCCTTCTGATTACAAAAAACTCCGATGCGATTGACTCCCGATGCACCTCCCCCAATTGCATTTGCACCGTCGATCTGACCTTCCAATCAGACGGTCCATAGCCAATCGCACCATCGCAATCAGCCATTTCCTTTGTTCCAAACTCTCGCTCTGTTCCCCTCCGATCTTCCAATTTCGATTGGTCGGGTCCCACCATATAATCTTCCGCCCGCTCCAAGAAAAAGGGTTGTTCCCTTTATAAAAGGTGAAATATTAATTTCAAATTGTTTCATAAGTTTTCCATCGCAATCGGCACTTTCTCATAATTCTTTAAAACTCTGCCCCTCTCACCCCCCGATTTCCGATTGTGATTGTTCTCCCAGTCCTACCTTTAAACCTTTCACCCTTTTCAAAATAAAATGGGTTCTTTCCTATGTAAAGTCCAATATTTCATTTATATCGGCTTTATAAAGTCCCATTGTATAATACACCCGCTTCAATTTCTGATTGCGATTGCGCTACACCCCCAGTCCCACCTTGATCCTTTCCTCCTTTTTTCAAATGAAATTTATTCTTTTCCTTTGTAAAAAGCGGAAAAACCATTTTTATTTGTTTTAAAGGGATTTCTCCAATCGAAAACTACTTTTCCTTGTTCATCCCCGATCTTTTATTGTATTAGCCCATCATATCTTTCCAATCGCATCACAAGTTTTGTTGCCTTGTTCCAAAGCACCCTCTAGTTCTGATTGTCGATTGTGATTGCAATTTCCCTCTTTCCCTTATACACTAATCAAAATTTCTCATTTCCATTGCCTCTCTCCGTTATATGATATTTCCCGATTTGCGATTTGCGATCGCATATGGGTCCCACCATCCTTTCCTTTGTCTTTTTCCATTAAAAAGCGGACCTGAACTCATTTAAGGCATAATTTCATTTTTTTTAAAAGGCATTCTCTTCAAAAGTGGATTTTCTTCAAGAAAAGAAAAACAGAGAAAATAGTCAAGGCCGAAAAACTAATTATGAAACAGTCACATCTTCAGCAACGATTAATAAGGGATTGGTTCTACAGTTTCTTCTTCTCACTTGTTGGATGTAACTGCAAAATATTCAAATGGTTAAAAATGTATTGTTTCTCCTCTTTTTCAGGGGCAACTGTTGGTCTCTTTCCTATGATCATATTTTAGTTCCTAAGCTGGTGAAACAACTCCTCTTTCTGTGGACCTACTTCCCCATATTTCTCCCTATTTAATGTAATTTTCAGTCATTTTCAAGGAGTCAACAAGTAAGGGGAATAGCGTGGAAGTCACGGAGGACGCTCTGTGCTCCATTGTAATAGTTTGACAGGGAATTAATCAGATATGCAGCTCTGATTTGTGGGATCCATGTGGTATGAATTTTAGCATTTTTCTCTCCTTTGTGTTCATTTGTAAATTTTTATGTTTACAATACATTCATAAACATCTCTGGTTGAATGCTTTCAATATAGATAGGTAGAATCCATTTTTAATGCTCTGCCTTGGGAAATTGTTCAATATTCTGTGTTTTCTTCTATTTGAAAAGGATCCATCTCTTATGCCCTTTTCAAATCCTCGCCAGTCTTACCATCCCATCATTATTTGAACTTAATTGCTAAAATTTCCTACCTAACTTGCCCCATGAAATACCCTGTATCCCTGATTTAATTCCCCAGATTCAAATTGCCCCATCTTTTCCATACAACCCTGAAAAATTTATAAAAAACATTTCCCATTATTATAACTAGCCTAATATCAGTTTGGTAATTACACTTCATTGAATATATTTTTACGGAGAGAGCCCTCTCCTGACCTTGTAGGGCTAGCTACAAGGCTAAGCGTGGTTTGAGGTTACCCTGATTTTCCTTTTTCAGCCTGAGGTTCAAATTAGGTGCTAATATTTCTGGCAACCATACTAGGGACTATTTAGCATGAAAGACTGATCACCACAGTAATATCTTCAATATAAATCCTTGTACTCTATATGATGATATTCAGAGTTTGATAGGCTGAAATAAAAAAATTTAAAGTATAAATTCGACCACACTGGCTTCAAGAAGATACACAACGGCCAATCCTAATCCAAATCCTCCCCCTATGTTTGAAAATCCTAATCTCATTCCTAGAATAGTCAGAAGACAAGAGGGATCACTAAGTCCTAGACCTATCTTCAGATCCCATACTTGGCCCAGTGAGTGGTTGCTTATAGAAGATCTTTCTTTTTATGAATGTTTTGAGCTTTCTTTGTTTAGAAGTAATTCCGAAACTGCACTTGATGACACAGTTTTAGATCCAGAATTTCTTGTAGATATTGAAGTTCAAAGAGAAAATACATCAATTGATGATTATATTCTGAATTCCCCCCAGTCATCTATCACTGTAACTAATATCCCTGAGCCTTCAGAGTTATCAGGAATAACATTTCCTCCCCCTAATTCATCAGCATTCCCATCAGTCAATTCTCAGCCTTCAACTCCTCCATCAACACCTCCCTTAAATCCCAGTAGCACAAATACTGTTGTAAATCCACCACGAGTCATGGCTGCCTGGTATCCACCCCTGGTTTTACCTCAGGTTCTGAATGATATGCCTGCTGATTATCAAAGTAAAATACCTATCTTTGATGCCACTCAAAGAATCACAGCCCAACAACATGTTGATAAAATGAATGACTTTTTTGATCTTCATGAGGTAGAGGCAGAGAATGTAACCACAAGGTTGTTTGTCCAAAGCTTTGGAGGTGAAGTTAGAAAGTGGTTCAGAGCCTTACCAGCAGGCTCTATCTGCACTTTGCAAGAGTTACATACATAGTTCTTAGACTAGTGGGAGGTAAAGAAAAACCCACTCCAAATTTTGTCTGAATATGAAAATATTAAAAGAAATGTGGGTGAAACTGTACAGGATTATTGTGTAAGATTTAATGTTGTATATAATTCTATTCTGGCTAATCTTAAACCCCTTGTGGGATTATCCTTGCTCAAGTTTCCAGATGGTTTCGATGCTGATATGGCATATCAGCTACGAGAAAGAGATCCTACCACACTTGAAGACATGCAGAAGATAGCTGTGAACGTAGAAGCAAATCTGCTAGCCAAAAGAGTGCGGACCAGAGCTGAAAAGAGAGTCACTGCGAAAGAAGAACCTTCTCCTTTAGACAGTAAGATGGATACTTTGATCCGGACAGTGCAGAATATGGTTGATCGGCTGACTATTTCGGATAGGCCTAAAGCTAAAATCAGGAATCTGAATTTCAGAGGACATCAACAGCCACAATTCTGAATTAAACAAAGAGAGAAAAGAACGCAGGACCAAGCTAAGCCACAACAATAGATCAGGACCCCTTTACAGCAAAATTATGTACAAGGAACGGAGACAGAAGATGATTATGATCCCGTAGTCAAAGCCAACCACTTTTTCACAGCTGATGGTGTGCCCATTTATCTCACAAAAGATGAAGAATATATAGCGATTACAAACATTCAAAAATATGATGAATTCATACTGGCTAATGATACAGTGATAGAAGAAGAGTTTGATGACTATCAAAGAGTATACATGAACGCTTTATCAGCGCAACAAAGGCAGTATTCTTTGAAGAGCAGAGATGTGCCGATCAGTCCCATTCAGAAAAGAAAGGAGCTGCAATCGAAAAATGATTCTTCAAATATTCAGAGGAAATGGAAAGAGCCTGTTGATCCTTCTCCCAGCAAGGAACCTTTAGCAATTAACACTGCAAATGAAAAAAATCAGCATAGCGCAGCAAAGGAGCAAGTAGAGAAGAAAGATCCTCCAGTTAAAGAGGTAGAAAATTTTCCTTCTTTTAGTCTAGAAAATGAAATTTCTAAGCTGAAAGTGTCAATGCCCTTGACTGAGTTGGTGAAAAATAGTGCTTATAAACATGAGGTGTCTATAATATTGCAAATAGACTCTGTATCAGATATGGTGAATGTTGAAGTTGATTATCCTGAACTCATTTTTGGTCCAGCCACAAAATATCAATCAGAAGAAAGTGAAATCCCTCCCTTCTACCGGAGTCTTAGATTGCATGAATTCATCCTACATAATGCTATGTTGGACTCTGAAGCCTCACATAATTTGATGCCCAAGGCCATTATGGAGAAGTTAGGACTTGATAGTACCCGCAAATACCATGATTTGTATTCTTTTGACTCAGGTAGGGTCCATTGTATTGGTATTATCAAAGACTTGGTAGTATCTTTAGATCAAATCCCAGCCAAGAATGTTTTGATGGATGTAGTTTTTGCTGATGTTCCACCATAGTTTAGAATGCTTCTATCCAGTTCTTGGGGTGCAAAACTTAAAGGAACCATGTAGCTTAACTTCTCTTATGCCACCATTCCTGTGTTTGGTCAGTTGAGAAAACTATATAGGGAAAAGAAAATTAAATACATGATCACTAGCAAAGAGAAGCCAGTTAATCATCCCATTAATGCAGTCCACACATAGTTAGAGTCATTTGTATTATATTTAGATGGTGGTTTGAATGATGAAAATGTTCAATTGGTACAAGTAGATGAGATACCTGAAATTTCAGAAAATTTTAGGGAAGTCCTTAAACAGGAAAAAGATAAGCAGCGAGCGTTCCTAAGAGTCCTGCCTGCCAGCAGCTAAAAGACAATGAATAGCAGAAAGATGCAAAAATCAGTCAAGATAAAGTAGAGAAAGAAGCAAAATTTCATCATCTACAAGAAGAAGAAGAAGGCCTTTGGAGCATGGAATTTGATGGGGCTGTTGGTAAGGACGGTGCTGGTATTGGAATCTGGATTCGAAGCCCTGTTTTCCAGCCTAAAAACGTTCCTAGTAATGTTAGAGTATGTGCTTACAAGTTGGCTTTTGACTGCTCTAACAATGAAGTAGAGTATGAAGCTTTGATTGTAGGTCTGAAAATTTTGAAGAAGCTAAATTCAAAGAGGATTTCTGTCTATGGAGACTCGAAGTTGATAATCAAACAGGTAAAAGGAGAGTACCAAGAAAAGCATCTACGATTGAGGGCCTGTAGAAATGCAGTCCTTGACATCTTGAGGAAATTTTCTGAGTACACTTTGATAGCAGTACCCCGAATGAAGAATCTTATTGCTGATTCTCTTGCCACCACTGTAAGAAACTTGAAGATTCCAATGAACTCCAGCAACAAGTTTGAAATTTATGTCAAACATAGGCCTGCTGTCCCAGACAATCTAAGGTATTGGCAAGTGTTTTTGGATGACAATGAAATCAATGCTTTTCTGCAGAGTCAACGGAAATTCAAAGATGCTCCTATAGAAAGTGACTATGAGGTTGATGATCAAGAAATCGAAGTAAATTAGATGGACATATTGCAGCTGAAGGACAATGTAATTCCTAGAGGTATCATACCTTTAGAGGAGCTTTTTGATCGGGATGATGTTACAAAGAAGCCAAGCTTGGTACCTACTGATAAAGGAGTTGAAGATGTGAATTTTGGAACAGCTGACAAACCCAAGCTTGTGAAGTTATCAAAAGCATTGTCCCTTGAGGTAAAGGAACAATATGTTAAATTACTTTCTAAATTTTTCGATGTGTTCACATGGGATTATTCATATTTGAAGGTGTATGACAAAAATATAATTCAGCATACTATTCCCATCAAGCCGAATCAGAATCCATTTAGACAGAATCTGAGAAGAATCAACCCAAAGATGCTGCCATCCATTGAAAAATAGGTAAACAGATTGTACAAAGCTGGTATCATAGTTCCAATTAGATTTCTGACTAGATTTCAAATTTGGTCCTGGTACGTAAGAAGATAGGAGAGATAAGGTTGTGCATAGATTTTTGGAATCTAAATAAAGCATCCTTAAAGGATAATTATCCACTTCCGAAGATGGACCATATTTTGCAAAGAGTAGTTGGAGCATCAAGGATGTCGCTACTCGATGGCTACTTAGGCTACAACCAGATCTTGGTGGATGAGAAATACCAAGAAAAAACTGCCTTCACAACACCCTGGGGAACTTTCCAGTATGCTAAAATGCCATTTGGACTGAAGAATGTTGGAGCTAATTTCTAGCGAGAAATGGACATTGCTTTTTCCAATGAAAAGCATGTTTTTTTTGTTGTTTATTTGGATGATCTGACAGTATTTTTTGGTTCTGATGATGAGAATTTGCACCATTTGAAAGTTGTTTTTCAGCGATGCACAAAGTTTGGGATTTCTCTTAATCTAAAGAAAAGTCTCTTTGCTATGGATGAAGGAAAGGTACTGGGGCATATCTTCTCTAAAGACGGTATCCGCATTGATCCTTCAAGAATGGAGGAAATTCAGCACATATATCTTCCACAAAACAAAAAGGAGATTCAAGCATTCAATGGTAAGATGAACTTCTTGCGCAGATTTATACCCAATTTGGCTGAACACTTAAGAGAAATTAATAACAAGTTGAAGAAGGATAGCACTGCCAAATGGAGTGAGGAAGCTATCAAGTCATTTAATCTGGTAAAGTTTTCCTTTTCCAATGCCCCAGTCTTGATTAGTCCTGATTATACTCAAGATTTCATTATATTTTCATTTGCATCGGAACATACTATGGTTGCGGTTTTGATGTAGAATAAAGATCAGGTTGAAAAGCCAATTTCCTTTTTCAGTAGGACTATTAGAGATGCTGCCTTGCAATATAATATCATTGAAAAACAAGAATTGGCTCTTATAAAGGCATTGAAGCATTTTAGAGTATATATTCTACATTCACATACTATAGCATATGTTCCTAAAGCAGCAGTAAAGGATGTCCTGATGCAAACTGATCCAGAAGGTCAAAGAGGTAAGTGGATAGCAGCTATGTTGGAATATGATTTGGAGATTAAACCCACAAATTTGATCAAAGGACAAGGCTTGGAAAAGCTAATGGCCCAATCAAAGCTGTGTGCTTTGGATATAAATCTCATAACAGTAATGTCAGAAGATGAGGATGAAGGTCTTCTTGTCCCAGTTTCAGAAATTTTTCTACAATCCCCATGGTATTCAGATATTGTTTATGTTCTTCAGCATCTTTCACCACCTCCAGGGATGTCTAAAAGCAAAGGTAGATCACTGAAACTTAAATCTGCCAAATATTGTATTTTAAACAGTGCTCTTTTTTGGAAAGACCCAGGAGGTATTCTGCTTAATTGTTTGGTTGAAGATGAGGCTCAGCAAGTGATGCACGATTTTCACAAAGGTGATTGTGGTGGTCATTTGTTTTGGAAAACTACAGCTAATAAATTTTTGAGAGCAGGATATTATTGGCCAACTTTATTTTTAGATTTGTATAAAACAGTTATGAGCTGCTATGAGTGTCAAATTTTCCAGGGGAAAAGGAAATTGCTTCCTCTTCCCTTGAAACCAATTGCTGTAAATGCTCCCTTTCATAGGAGAAATCCATCCCCCATCATCATCACAACATTGATGGATCTTGACAGGTACAGATTACTTCACCAAATGGATCGAGGCCGTTCCAGCAAGGTAGGCTACTGACACAGTAATCATTCAATTTTTAGAGTTAAATATCTTGTCTCGTTTTGGTTGTCCTCACAAAATTATAACAGATAACACAGCAGCGTTCAAATCTAAGAAATTGGTGGATTTCTATGAAAAATACAACATTGTTTTGGGCCATTCAACAGCGTACTACCCACAAGGCAACGGCCTAGCAGAATCGTCGAATAAGCATCTGATAAACATTATCAAGAAGATGTTGGAGGCAAACAAAAGGAATTGTCATCGAAAGCTCATCAACGAGTTATGGGTTGACAGAGTTAGTAGTAAGAAATCCATAGGTATGTCACCGTTTGAATTGGTTTATGGTATTGATTTTGTCTTTCCTACATCGCTTACAGTTCCTGTCATGAGGTTATTACAAGAGGTTGGCAGTGAAGAAGATTATAATCAGTGAAGGATCAATCAGATGATCCACCTCCAGCAAACAAGAGAGGAAGTGTCTCAGAATGCTATTTTGTTGCAGGAGAAGATAAAGAAGATCTATGACTGAAAGACCAAAGCATAAAGGTTTCAGTTGGACGATGTGGTGTTGAGATGGGACGCACGAAATAAGGAAAAAGGGAAGCATGGTAATTTCGACAACCTATGGAAGGGACCATACAATATTTCAGCATACAGGGGACAGAATGCTTTCTTGCTTTCAGAGATGGATGGCCAAGATTTCCCTGGTGGACCAGTGAATGGTAGGCTTTTGAAGCACGACCACTGTTGAAGATAATGGATCAGAAACTATGTCACAATCATTGTATATACCATGTTATTTTTGGTCAGATTTAAATTACACAGTCATTGAAGTTTGGGGCCCGAGGTGAAGGCTATAAAACTTAAATGATATGTGTAAAGTTTGGTTTTTATTTAGTTTTCAGTCTTAGTTTTGAGTCAGAGTCAGTCTGCATTGTGTCAGTTTTCAGTATTGTGACTCCATGCCCAATGGATAAGGCTACTTGGTCTACAGTGTTCTTGGCACCTCCAAGGAGCTACCATCCCCATTGGAGCTAATGTTAGTGTCAGTCTTTTCATACTACCATCGGTGATTAAAATTTCTCTTTTGCATTTGCATATTAGGAGTCCCATACCATAAATTTTCATCATTCCATTAGGTCATGAATTCATTGATGGTAGTGGTCTTTCATCAGTTTTCCCTCATGTAATACTTGTTGATTCTCCTCTCTATGGTCTTTGGTCATGATTCACTTTCATTCCCAATCCATATTATCAGGTCATAGGGTTGGTCTCATTAGGTTCTAGGGTCTCATTTTGGTCAAATTTATGAGTTAAGTGCCAATAAATATCAGCAAAGTCATGAGGGGTCAAATAAACTCTAAGCCACAGCATCCGGAAAAATAAAAGAAATGTTCTATTGAGCTTTATGTAATTTTCACCTCAAAACCATGTTTTGAGGTGAAAACATGGTACTTTGCCTTTATTATCATTTATTATGTAATTTTATGTCTTAATATGTAATAAGTTGCACTTCAGAAGCTGTTATCATCACAAAGTCACCACCATGCCCTTCAAAGGTGTTTTCCACAGCAGTTTCAGTATAAAATCATGTTCTAAGTATGTCCATCAGAAAGAGCCCAGAAAGAGCTTTCCAACAGTATATTATACTCTCAAAACTGACTCCTGGATTGAAATTTATGCCTAAGTGAAAGAAGGTCCCCTATAGCCTAACCCTTCCCCTTTTCCCATTTTCTTCTTACACTTTATTTCATAAAAAGTTTGAATTTTTTCTTTGTAAACTCCTTTTCCCCTATCTAATTGCATAAATCGCATCATTAAAGTCCTTTAAACCCATAAACTCCGATGCAATTAAATAAACCCTTTTCCCTCATTTTCCCTTAAACTTTATAATAAAATTTTAAAGTTTTTGCATTATAAATCCCCTCTTCCAATCACACTACCCCTCCTCCGATCCGATCGTGATCGCACAATACAAAGTGTACATCCCAATCGACCCTTCTCATTGCAAAAAACTCTGATGTGATTGACTCCCGATGCACCTCCCCCGATTGTGTTTGCACCGTCGATCTGCCCTTCCGATCGGACGGTCCACAACCAATCGCAATCGACCATTTCCACTGTTCCAAACTCCTACTCCGTTCCCCTCCAATATTTCGATTTCAATTGGCCGGGTCCCACCATATAATCTTCTTCCCGCTCCAAGAAAAAGGGTTGTTCCCTTTATAAAAGGCGAACGATTAATTTTAAATTTTTTCATAAGTTTTCCATCACAATCGGCACTTTCTCATAATTCTTTAAAACTCCACCCCTCTCACCCCCCGATTTTCGATTGCGATTATTCTCCCGGTCCTACCTTTAAACCTTCCGCCCTTTTCAAAAGAAAATGGGTTCTTTCCTATGTAAATTCCAATATTTCATTTATCTTGGCTTTATAAAGGACTTCCCCCCATCGCTTATCCCCAATCACAATCGATGAAGTCCCATTGTATAATACACCCACTTCAATTTCTGATTACGATTACGCTACACCCCCAGTTCCACCTTGATCCTTTCCTCCTTTTTTCAAATGAAATTTGGTCTTTTCCTTTGTAAAAAGCGGAAAAACCATTTTTATTTGTTTTAAAGGGATTTCTCCAATCGGATGCTGCTTTTCCTTGTTCATCCCCGCTCTTTTATTGCATTACCACATCGTATCTTTCCAATCGCATCGCAAGTTCTATTTCCTTGTTCCAAAGCACCCTCCAATTCCGATCGCCAATTGCGATTGTGATTTCCCTCTTTCCCTTATACACTAATCGCAATCGCTCATTTCCATTGCCTCTCTCTGTTATATGATATTTCCCGATTTGCGATTTTCGATCGCATATGGGTCCCACCATCCTTTCCTTTGTCTTTTTCCATAAAAAATAAGACTTTACTTCATTTAAGGCACAATTTCATTTTTTTTAAAAGGCATTCTCTTCAAAAGTGGATTTTCTTCAAGAAAAGAAAAATAGAGAAAACAGTCAAGGCTGAGAAACTAATTATGAAACAGTCACATCTTCAGCAACGATTAATAAGGGATTGGTTCTACAGTTTCTTCTTCTCACTTGTTGGATGTAACTGCAAAATCTTCAAATGGTTAAAAATGTATTGTTTCTCCTCTTTTTCAGGGGCAACTGTTGGTCTCTTTCCTATGATCAGATTTTAGTTCCTGAGCTGGTGAAACAACTCCTCTTTTTGTGGACCTACTTCCCTCAGATTTTTGCCTATTTAATGTAATTTTCAGTCATTTGAAAGGAGTCAACAAGTAAGGGGAATAGTGTGGAAGTCACGAAGAATGCTCCGCGCTCCATTGTAATAGTTTGACAGGGAATTAATAAGATATGCGGCTCTGATTTGTGGGATCCATGTGGTATGAATTTTAGAATTTTTTCTCTCCTTTGTGTTCATTTGTAAATTTTTATGTTTACCATACATTCATAAACATCTCTGGTTGAATGCTTTCAATATAGATAGGTAGAATCCATTTTTAATGCTCAGCCTTGGGAAATCATTCAATATTTTGTGTTTTCTTCTGTTTGAAAAGGATCCATATCTTATGCCTTTTTCAGATCCTCACCAGTCTTACCATCCCATCATTATTTAAACGTAATTGCTAAAATTTCTTGCCTACCTTGCCCCATGAAATACCCTGTATCCCTGATTTAATTCCCCAAATTCAAAATGCCCCATATTTTCCATACAACCCTGAAAATTTTATAAAAAACATTTCCCATTATTATACCTAGCCTAATATCAGTTTGGTAATTACACTTCATTGAATATATTTTTACGGAGAGAACCCTCCCCTGACCTTGTAGGGCTAGCTACAAGGCTGAGTGTGGTTTGAGGTTACCTTGATTTGCCTTTTTCAGCCTGAGGTTCAAATTAGGTTCTAACACTATGTATCTCCTCCACCAAAGACTACAACATAAATTTTGGCACCTCACTTTCCCTATTTTTCCATTTAATTCAAGTCATTTAAATAATTGAAAATTGGATAGACCTTTTTTGGTATCTAATCTAAGAACTATTTTATGGCCATCTTTTATGCAATGTTATTTTTTCACTTCCGCAACCCCACTTTAAATTGAATACATGAGAATCCTTTAGAAATAATAAACTTCTTACTCTATGAAACTCATCATTCCCTTGTGAAGCTCCATCAAAGTATGCACAAGGTTTAGATATGTCAACTTACTCCACAATTATTTATCTAGTAGATTTTTCTTTCTTTAAATGATTAAAGTTTTTTAAAATGTTTATCCCTTTGGAATCACTCTCTAATGGAGATATGTCCTTGCCTTCAAAGAGGCTAGCATTTCCAACAATCAGTACTCCCAATGTTATGATCACAATGGGATTATTATATGCATTGACATCATATTTTGACTAGCCCTTGGAACTTTTCCAATAACCAGATCTCATATGGATTCCCAAATTCCATAAATAATGTTAATAAAAATTAAAAAAGATGGCACGAGTCTTATGGTTATTGCATGCAACAAGCATAGAGGCACTTGTAATAATCATGAGCTCAAAACACCATTATGTCAATGAGCTTTTGTTTGTGACATCGTGAAGTTGCATTAGATGATTATAATAGGCCCATATTAGGTATCAAGAAGTCCATAAAATCACTTCCCCATAGATCAATTATGGAATCAAATCTAAGGACTAATAAATTCACCCTTACCATTTGAGTTCATCATGGGGAAATTATGAATCGCAGTAGCACACAGGTGATATCGAGAGGGAAAAGGTGGCACTTAAATGGGTCTAACTGTGTGTGGTAAACAACATAAGCAACCAGGAGAGTAAAGGGATTAGAAGATATTATAATTATCTCAACATTGTGTCAAACACAGGGCAGTCACGGGACATCAAGAATTCAAGTGGACTCTTCGGCGAGACTAGTAGAACATACAAAGAAATTTGATGGGTAGCAAGAACATGTTCAACATGGAAAATGGAAAACAAAGGGAAGAAACAATGTGGAATAGGAGAGGTTCAAATACTTTAAGAACCAGTGGTATTGGTTATTTCCTTGACAAATATAAAGGTGAATGGGCTCACAGTCTAGACAAGAACATTAATAGACATTCTCTCATCACAATATAAGCAGCTACATGACCTCAAATTTGATCCTTAGTGCCTACACACTTAGGTACAAGCTATTATGGAAATAAAGAAAGAATGATTTTAAGTTGTAGGGAAGCAAGTTACATCCATCAATTCTATCCAGTTAGATCATCCTGAGTAGTTTGTTCTCAATTGGGTAGCCCCTAAATGCAATTTTATAATAATAGATTAATATGAGGTCTATGACACAACCACAACCTAAAATATCATTTTAGTATAAAAGGATTTAACTAAGCTTATTATATTCAATGGGAAGATAAAGAATTATTTACAAATTTAGGCCCATGTTTCTCACTAGGATTTTGAGTAAAAGGTTAATCCTTGAAGATCCCATATTTTACTCTGACATTACTCATATATATATATATATCTGTGTGTGTGTGTGTGTGTGTGTGTGTGTGTGAGGTGGCCTATGACACAACTACAACCTAAATATCATTTTACTATAAAAGGATTTAACTAAGCTTATATTATTCAATGAGAAGATAAATAATTTTGTACAAATTTAGGCCAATGTTTCTCACTAGGATTTTGAGTAAAAGGTTGATCCTTTAAGATCTCATATTTTACTCTTACCAAAAATCCCTCTCACTTTTCCTTTCAAAAGGGTTTATATATATATATATATATATATATATATATAGATAATGTTACATCCCCAAGTTGTATCATGGAACCAAGGTCCAAAGAAAATTTCAAAGGTCAACTCATTAATTTCCAAAGCACAAATCAACACCTTAAGCTACTTTCATTGATTATTTTCTTTATTATATAGATGAAAACCAATTTCAAATATAGTGTAATGATTGTTTTACTACACTACCCATATGGGATAAAGAGGATATTATATTTTACTACACTTCCCATTTGGGATAAAGAGGGTATCATTTTACATAAAAATATACCTCGATGTACCATTCCTTTCTAGCTAGCATGTTTACTTGGATTACTAAGCATGATTATTGTTGTTGAGGCAGACTCGTGGGGGAGGCATAATGATTAAGATGTTTTTGTAGGTATTATTGATGCCCAATCATGATGCTTTTGGATACTAATATGAATTGGATCTATGATAGAGTTTTTCATGGCATGTTGAAGCCATTTCAAATCTAGCTGATCTATAATGAAGATATGAAATGGATATTTGTTCAGAAAAACCTAAGAACAAGACTATTTGAAGGAGAATTTCACCCTGAAAATTTGGGTTTAATGTAAAACTATTGAATATCCTCTAACATAAAATATTTTTACAATTGAGTTGCCATCAAAGCTTATAGTAGAGCCACGACTTAACCTTATCAAAGGTCATTGGTTGATGAAACCTCATATAATGGGTCAAATACTAATGCATAACAACTGATATGGATTAACATAATCGATGGGGTTGATGTCCAAAGGAATTCCTCTAGCGGATTTTAAAATATTGTAACACACACCTTCATTCAGTCTTTTTTACCTAACTTCCTAGGGAAATGGGTACTTTCCTAAAATGATATATCAAGATGAAGGAACCTTCAAGGTTGTTCCATTTGTGTTAACATTAAATAGATCATATTTATCATGTATTAAATATTTCATTTTTTTTTCATTTAGTTTCTCACTAAAGTATGAAATTGATCTTCCTTCTTTACAAAGTACTTCTCTAATTTTTATTCCACTAACATAAGAATCTACTTGAACTACTTTCTCAAAATCAAGTTAAGCTAACATTGGGATTTTTAGTCACTTTCTTCTTAAAAAACTCAAATTCCTTTTGATTTGTTTCATTTCAATGGGAAATATCCTTTCATAATACAAGCAACTAATGATGAGAAAATACCACTAAATTTTCTACTAAACTTTCTATAAATATTAGTTAAACCATGAAATTTTGTTACTTTAAAGGTATTGTTTGGAATATTCCATTATTTGATTGAACTTACCTTTTTTGTTCTATCTTGAAACCTTATTAAGATGCTACTAACCTTCTTGAGTTGTTTCATTCCAATTGGAATTCTCCTTTTTCATACAAGAAACTAATTATATATAAATGGCACTAAAATTTCTTGTAACACACACCTCCCCTTACATCTACCCAAGTAACTGGCCAACTGGGGTAAACATGAGATGAGGGGTAGTTATGACTAGAATCAACCTCCTAGGTGACCCTAAGGAAATGGAGTCGACAAAAAAACCTTATTGGCTTCCCTTAGGTGCCACAAGACCCTACAGGAGTAACCCAAACCCTCCAAGTATCCACCCCCTAAGCCAACATGACTTTTCATAAATTTTACCCCCATTCGCTCCCTTTCTAAGGCCTTAGTGCGACTGGACCTCCCAGTTGCATGCATAATCTTGCATCAGTGCGACTGTGGACTAAATTTCTCAGTGTTGTACCGGCGACTGCAGATTTTAAGGCTAAATTCCAGGGTTTCTGGTCGCATGAATAAGCTTGCATCATTGCGACCATGGACTAAATTTCTAAGTGTTGTGCCAACAACTGCAGATTTTAAGGATAAATTTCAGGGTTGGGGCTAGAAATATACCAATAAATTATAAATTACACAAGGAAAATTCTTGTAAACCAAAAACTGACACCAAGACTAAACATGGCCATCCCCAACCGAGACTGAAATTATGTCAAGCACTTGGAAACAATAAAATATACAGGTCATGAATACAAGAATAAACATAAGGGACTGAAAATTCATATGAAACTTATCAATAAGGATCAACATCCTATCTTAGTAGTTGTATTATCATTAATTAGGTCTTGCATCCATCATTCTTCCAGTTACAAGTAGAAACATGAAATGAGCCATGACTAGAACCAGTCACATAAACATGCTTATAAGGAGCATATAACCACAGAAATAGCCATAATATAACAGCCACTAAAACCACATAAATACAAGTACAAAAGCAAGAGAACTTAGCTTTCATTAAACATATTCAAGAGCCAACCAAGCTCGAGACTTCCACATAGCACTCGACCATTGACATGGATGAACCAAATATTTCTTTTATCCAATAAAACCTGTGCCATATTCTAAGCATGCATGTGGGATCTCATGGATAAACCAAACCAAAAACAACCAAGGGAATCTAGAGGTTAAACCACCTCCACCCTCACCATACCATGATTTTACCTAAACCGATACCAAGATCAAAAAAACAAACCGAGCTTGGAATTCCTTCAGATCTCAGTGACCATCCTTAAGGAATTTCTTGTCTCCTTGTCTCTAGGCTTTACCACAATCCAAACTGGATCACTAGGCCCTTATCGAGACACCACCCTTAGGCTTAACTATGTATCCTGCCAAACTCGATCAATGGATTCCTAGGCCTTTAGGAATGAACCTGAGACCACCTCTGCCTCAGATTCAGAAACCATCTAGAAATTTCAAAGCTCAAAATTGAGAATAATCCTATCACACCATGGCTATCCAGAAAAAGTCAAGGCAAGGCTGAAAACCATTGTCAAAACCTGACAAAACCATGCCACCATCATCAAAAGAACTAAATACCAACATGCATATACCATGCATGTCAAAAACAGCTAGGAAATCAGACATGCAATTTGTTACCTACAAGTATTCCCGCTGAAGCTACTTGATCCTACTCTTCCTTGCTTGATCTTTGTTTTCATTTCCTTTCCTTATCCTTCCTTTACTTGCTTTTCCTTTTCTTGGTCCAATGTTGAAATTCTCCAAGAAAACTCTAAGTGTCCAAGAGTGTGAGAGAGAGAGCTCCAAAACTAAACTAAAAAAAGCTACCAAATGATCCTCATAAGCCTTTTTATCAATGAGGCCTCTATTTTATTCATTTTCCATTATTTTCCATCAATTTCCTCCCCACATGCAACCTATGACATTTCACCTTCCTTTTCTCCTAATTTCCTTTATTTTCATAAATAAATGTGCCAAAATGAATTTTTCCTTTTTAATGCCTTACTCATTGCCTTTTCCAATTTCCCCTTAGCCACAAACACATCCAGTGATGCCCATTAGGACACATTGCCCAAAATTCAACTCGGAATAAGTGTCCCTTAACCATGGTCTTATTTTCCCTTTATTAACTTTTATTACATAAACTTTTAACATGGGTTTGTTACAGAACCCTCCCACTTGGGGAAAATCGTCCTTGCTGTTAAACCATGCCTATACCTCAGAAAAACTGTTGAAAAGCAAACATATTTCCCATGGAGATTTATAACTTAGATTTATGCATTATTTACAATGAATAACCTTCTCAATATCAAAAACCATCATGACAGCATGAAAATATAACAACCATACTGCTTATTGGATCTTTATAACTTAGCTCATAGCAGTGTTTAGAATAGCAACCGTACATAAATATGTAAAAATACCAAAACTGCTTTGCCTCAATTGGAAAACAATGAAGGATACATAGCCTACATCTGATCAACCATCTCCCATGTAGATTATTCAAGACCAAAGTGCTTCCACTACACTTTAACTTGCTCTATGGCTTTATTCCTGAGCATGAGTTGTTTTCGCTACAATATGCACTCAGGTTCCAGCTAGAATTCTCCTTCTTTATCCACCTGCAATATATAACTATCAATAACATGATCAACATCTTTTATATACCTCTTAAGTAATGAAACATGAAAAACATCATGGACTATCACTATTGGAGGCGGTGCAAGTCAATAAGCCACTAGTCCAATCCTCTCAAGGATCTCAAAAGGACTGCAATATCGTGATGCCAACTTGGAACATTATCTAATCCTTAAGAATATATTCTTGGGCTTGATAAGAAAATACACGTTCTCCCCAGCCTTAAAATCCTTAAATTCCTTGTGTTCGTTTGTATAATTCTTATGCATGTCCTATGTTGCCTTTAGTTTCTTCTTTATAACCTACATTTCCTGTTCCATATCTGCCAATGTGTCCGGTCCAATAGGTACCCTATTCACTAATCACTCTATTTTATGGGAGTATTACAACTACACCCATATAGTGCTTTGAAAGGACTTGTACTCAATGACTCTTGATAGCTGATGAGCTCCATCATTAGACATATTTGGAGGGGTTAATGGTCACTTTTTTGCCTTCTTAGATCTATTTTTCTTACATTTTTATTATTATTTGGTTTTATGATGCTAGTATTGTTGGGCCATAATTGTAATCTACGGATAAACTACGCTTCCCTAGACCGGTGTCTAGTCTAGAACAACAGGTGAAAGACTGCACTACCCTTTTTCCTAACTCAGAACAGATATACAGAGAGGATTGGATGCGTACTTGTTTCAGTCGCTTCCACTACAGCCTCAACTTCAAGCAGTTTCAAATAGCTGAATGATTCATGCAAGAAAGAGCACTGAAATAGTAGAATATACAATAATCTAGATATCTATTCAAGCTAATTAGCCAAATCATTTAAGCATAAACTACATTCATCAACTAATATTCTACAACATAGAAAATCAAAGTAAACATGGATGCATGTAGGGAAAACAAGAAGTACTCTTTATTGATGATAAAAGGAGAGGTTACAACCTAGTGACTGATTCATCGTGACCTTCCACCAGATTTCCCTAGTCTCATCACAGCATAAGTCTCTCCACCCGCAACTCCACAAATAAAACTCTCTATTGAAAATTCTCCAACATTTCTCTACTCAAATTATTCCTCCTTGAACACTTAGCTTTGTGATCAATTTATAGATGAACTGTAGGTTGTTTCGCAATAAATTTCATTCCAAAAATAGGCAAGATATGTTTTCTAGTCATGTATATGTCAAATGGACACTTGGATCTGAAGCATGACACATGTGAACCCTTCTAGAAGACACTGGCCAAGTGGAGATTCCGGAACAATGAGAATTTCGCTCCCAATGTGACCAGCGCACCTTTGAATGTCGGGAAGTGCTTTGCAGAGCAGGCTTGAATGGGGCTACCTGCATATGCAACACACTTAAGCCCCTTATAGCCTACGTTGGTGAGCTCCCACATGTTTAATAATAAACTTCAAACCATGGAAAAGCCTTGCTTTGATGAAAATCTTGTTTGATTCATGAATGTTTCCTGTCTTAGGGCATAAAGAAACTAAGATGATAGGGAATGATAGACCCTTTGATCATCGGTCCTGGAGATGATGCCCAGTTAAATAGGTAATTGGGAATGGTGCCCAAATTGACCTATAACAATTTCCCCCTAAAGCATGAGATCCAAATAATAAGAACATTTGATTGAGATGCTTTACACTGTGATGAGACTAGAAAAAAAGCGGAATGGTCACCTGCATCAATATTAAAACACATTACATCATGATAAATCCTCTATTGATCATAATTGCTGAGGGTAGGCACTCCCATAGTCAACACATAAAACAATCTAATAACATGTACATAATTCAGAAAGTCTTCTACATTGGAATATTGCCCAGATGCAGACATCGCCTACACATATAGGTGCATGTTTGGATGAAAATCTATATGTAAGGTCACCATACAGATGATGTGTACAACAATCCTGAACTCGTAGCCTGGATGGCTAAAACTAGATCTGGGGTCTTCTTATCTCATTCACTCGATCATTCGGGTACAAGTCTAGCCATGTGAATATATGATTTGTCGTCGAACATGGAAAGACATCATTTGATTACCAACCAATAATGAAAGATGTTAACAAACGCGAGAGAACCACGATTAACGAAAATGGCCCTCAAGGTACTGCAGTACATTTCGTAAGGCATGAATAGATGATTTGATGTTGAAAGCCAAACAAAATATTTCGGTCAAAAGTCTGAAAGCGAGGATCTTGTTGATGCTGTAACAAGCCTCATGGTACTGGAATCTAATGTTTCTAAGTGAACTTCCTTGATATTGATTTGTAGTCGACAGGAAGTCACCTTATTTCAAAACTGGAGTTATTGATTTCGGAGACAAGGGTATGACTTGATATAGCAATTGTCAGAGATGACGGTCATGAAAATGAAGGTTTATGAGTATTGCATATGGATGATTTCTTAATCACTGGATGACTTCTCTTGAACATATCGGCGACACTGTGATGAGTTGGTAGCATTGACCCAAAATCGAAGTGAAGGTATGATGAGCCATAAGTGTGAATGAACTGTCAAGATGATTACCCAACCCAAACAGTCACGGATATGGAGTGAAAGAAGTCTCATGTTCAAGAGCGACTTGCTACCAAAAAGAAACTTTGCTTGCTTTTCTCAAATTTTGCCCAGTCATTTGTCGACCATTACGTCTTTATTTTTTAACAAGCTTGAGGAGGATAACATTTGCTTGATCTATAATTCAATCCTTCGGGTGAATAAAGAATGAAGTATCGCTATTTAATAATTTAACGAGTCTAGTGATGAATGAAACTCAATTCTTGCCATGATTGACAAGCCCGTCGCTATTTTATGTTTTAACAAGCTTAACGATAGTGATAGCTCGGTACTTTTTCATGTTTAGAGAGTCTGAAAAAGAGGACGAAAGAGGACTCCAAAAGTAATTTTTCGTAAATATTTCTCTCAGATCCGAAAAAGTGTAAAATAATATCTGAAAGAAACTCTTTGGTCATGTTTAACCAAGGTATTCCTTTTTTGTAAATAATCCATCTCAGTCTCGAAAAGGGTTAAACTTATACTAAGTAGATATCAATTTATTTACTTTAACGAGCTCGAAATGACAAGTGCTCGGCAATATTTTCACATTATCGGAGTCTGAAAAGAGCTGAAAGAAGACTCCAGGGGTTCCTTTTTTTCTGTTATAGAAGCTCAAAAAAAAGATAAAAGTGCGCTTCAAATCCTTTTTCGTTTTTATCAAAGCTCGAAAAATAAGGAGAAAAAGTATGCCTTGTGGTCAAATCATTCTTTGAATAAATCTGCACCACTAATCTGTTCATCTATTGTATTTCCTGTTCAGAACAACATCAAATGGATTAAAAATTCATGTTTCATGATAAAAACATAATAAAACTATAGTCATAAGAATAAATTTAACTTGCAAACAATTAAATGACTATAAAAAGTAGTTTCACTATTCATTTTTACCATTCCATAGTTACCATTTGCATTTTGGAGCTTTGAACCTGATTTTGCCCTTGAACTTCAGCGGTCGATTGCGTGAAATTGGTAAGAATGTTTTGAATTCCTCCTGCTAGAGCACATGTCGAATGCCCCCTGCAAGAGTATGTGCCCCCCAAGCTTCATTTCATTCATCTAAGTAGATTAGTGGTTACAAATAGCTGGATGGATTGAAGGTTCATTATAGGGGAGGAATTGTTTCATTTTTTAACAAGCTTGACACAAGAAAAGAACTATGCTCATGACCTATTTCATTTTTTAACGAGGTTGACACAATAAAAGAACTTTCCTCAAAGGTACTTGTTTCATTTTTTAACGAGGTTGACACAAGAAAAAACAATTATCCTCATAACTTTGTTTCATTTTTTAACGAGGTTGACACAGAAAAAAAACCATCCTCATAACTCTATTTCACTTTTTAATGAGGTTGACACAGAAAAAGAACCATCCTCATTGTGCAATTGGAGTAGTGAGTGTGTGCTGGAAAAGACATAGTCTAACATAATCATCATTTAAGGAGTTTGATGAGCACCATAAATGATAAGTTATAACATGCGTTGACGGGTCTTCTCCAAGGTTTTCATTGAATTTTGGAATTTCAGAGGGTATTTTATGTGGTATCACCAGCCACCAAGGAGAGGAACTAGATAGGATTCCAGATGATGACATGGGTGAAGTCAACGGACAAAAAATCGAAGATGAAGCAACAGTAGATGTTGTCGCAGCTGAAATAGATGTTTCAGTCTGGGATGTTATCTCAGCCATGGTCAAATGACCCATTGTATACCCTATAGAATCTACGGGAACTCGAAGTGAAACAATATCAACAAAAGAAGTGGAAGGTGACTGAGGAAAAGACTCGTACAGGTAAATATCCTACTGAAAATGAGTTGGAGTTAAAGGTGTCTTGTCTTGTGATATTTCTTCAATCAAAATTAAACCAGGTGGAAGAAATTCACCATCTGGCACGAATTATATTTCAGGTGGTTGAATGTGTGATATGGGAGACTCAATGGCTACAATATATTTTGGAGTGACCAATACAGGAACAACTTCCGGTTGTTCGACTTCGGGATCAAGATTTTCTCCACTTAGGGAATATAGCAACAGAAATATAAGGGGATGATAGACCCTATTTCATTGGTCCTGGGGATGATGTCTAGTTTGACCAATAACAGCTGCCCCCTAGAGCACAATGGGATCAGGATCAACTTCTAGTTGAATAACATCGGGTTCGGGAGGTATGGTCTCATATATTAGATGGATCGTGACCATGGGTAGCTGTGAGGACTCTGCCTTGACAACAATAGACAAACCAGTATTTGTAGAAACAACTTGTGCCAACTCTGGGAAGATGATGCTTCACCAGAGGTACTGATGGTACTGGTTTCGGTAGAGCGATGTCTATGTGAACGACGGGGGAAATGATTTTGTTCTTCCATGATGATTGATTTATTTTAACCAAAAACAAATAAACAAAAAGAGGGTAATGCTAGGCAAAAGGGTTTACCCAGAAACTGTGAACTGCATAATACCTCCTGGCGAACCAAGAAGTACAGGCAAGTAATCTCCCTGAATGTTGTGTTCAGTGTATCACAATTTCAAGGCAGCCGACTTGGTTCACTATGGATGGATAGCACCTAAAAGTTGTCCTCCAAAATATACCCGAAGGTATGTGGAGGCCCAAGTCCGTATTAGCACTGTCTGATGCGAAACCGCACAGTGAGAGCACCCCTTTATACTTATCGTACTGTAACACTGCCCGATATACCCGAGAGTACATGGACGAGCTACGATATACTTATGTACATGGACTGAGGTATCACACTCGGAATGTATCGCAGACAAGTTAACGAAAACTGCTATGTTTTAGGACACCGGAACACGTCTCTAGCCTAGACCTCTAAATGTTATCGTTAATGTTCCAAACAGTTGTTAAGTAAATTGAGACTTATTTTATGTTAATCTTGCTTAACAGTTTGCCTTTCAAGTTCACCATGATGATGTATATGAAATTCCTAAAATGAAAGCTAAGAATGATAAACAAACTTTCACTTTCAGTGTTTTCAATGAAATACCTAGCTACTAAGGGAAGAGAGAAAATAAATTGAGAGAAAACAAAACAATGAACAAAACAAATCAATGAATCTCAAACTAAATGCAGATTTCCTAATGTTCATTTTGCAAAAAAAACACAATCCTACATGCAAATGCAAGTTTTTAATTTCAGTTTCCTTAATGTTATGAATGCAGAAAGAAAACTAGGTGCACTAGATCAATAATCGAAATGCTTTTTACTTTTGAGAAACGAAGAATACAAACAACAATTTCTCTTTTGAAGGAAAAATGAGGACTTCAACAACAATTTATCCTATCAAGGAAATGAAGACTTTACGACAATTTCCTATTTCGAAAGCAAACGATTCTTAATGCGACCATAAAAAGTACTTTGAAATCAACTTGTCAATGATAATGAAAAACTTTTTTAAAACAACATTTAACAAATTTTCAGTCAAAGGAGAAGAAAAATATAGAGCTACTGGTCAAATAGAGCATTAAAATTTTCAGAACAAGTCAGCAAACAGAACTAAAGAAAAGTACAAAGTTAGATTCAAGGGGATTTGTTCCTTTCAGGAGCCAACTCAGTCTCCAAAGGGAGATAGTGCTCTGCAATGCAGGCTGACAAGGGAGACAGTGCTCTACAAAGCATTGTGCCCTGACCAAGGGTGAGTTGAGCGCAGTAAAAAAAGAAAAAGCTATTGTTTGGCTCACTAAATATGCAAATTAAGCTCTGAAAAATTCTAATATTTATGTGAAATAGCTACTTGGTGGATTTAGAAAGCAGATCAGAGACTAAAACACCAAGAATCAAGAGAAATTCTCCCCGGTGGAGTCGCCAGTTTGTTGGGCCAGAATTGTAATCTACAGATAAACTACACTTCCCTAGACCGGTGTCTAGTCTAGAACAATAGGTGAAAGACTGCACTACCCTTTTTCCTAACTCAAAATAGATATACAGAGAGGATTGGATGCTTACTTGTTTCAGTCACTTCCAAATGACTCCTTTCTGTCACTTCCACTACAACCTCAACTTCAAGTAGTTTCAAATAGCTGAATGCTTCTTGCAAGAAAGAGCACTGAAACAGTAGAAGATACAATAATCTAGATATCTATTCAAGTTAATTATCCAAATCAGTTAAGCATAAACTACATTCATCAACTAAGATTCTACAACATAGAAAATCAAAGTAAACATGGATGCATGTAGGGAAAAACAAGAAGTACTCTTTATTGATGATAGAAGGAGAGGTTACAACCTAGTGACTGATTCATCGTGACCTTCCAGCAGAGTTCCCTAGTCTCATCACAGCATAAGTCTTTCCACCAGCAGCTCCACAAATCAAACTCTCTATTGAAAATTCTCCAGCATTTCTCTACTCAAATTATTCCTCCTTGAACACTTAGCTTTGTGTTCAATTTATAGATGAACTGTAGGTTGTTTTGCAATAAATTTCATTCCAAAAATAGGCAAGACATGTTTTCCAGTCATGTAGATGTAAAATGGACACTTGGATCTGAAGCATGACACATGTGAACCCTTCTAGAAGACACTGGCCAAGTGGAGATTCCGGAACAATGAAAATTTCACTCCCAATGTGACCAACGCACCTTTGAATGTCGGGAAGTGCTTTGCAGAGTAGCCTTGAATGGGGCTACCTGCATATGCAGTGCACTTAGGCACCTTAGAGCCTACGTTGGTGAGCTCCCACATGTTTAATAATAAACTTCAAACCATGGAAAAGCCTTGCTTTGATGAAAATCTTGTTTGATTCATGAATGTTTCCTGTCTTAGGGAATAAAGCAACTGAGATGATAGGCAATGATAGACCCTTCAATCATCTGTCTTGGAGATGATGCCCAGTTAACCAGGTCATTGGGAATGGTGCCCAAATTGACCTATAACAAGTATAGGTGGTGATTAAGGTTAACATACACTGAGTGCCTAACATGAGGTTGAGTGCAGAAAATCATGAATTATTAAGAATTTTTATAAGGATTTTATCATAAAGACTTGGAGGAGACATCAAGGAGAAATTATAGGAGGATTTTCCACCCTCCCTAACTCTCAAAGGCAGCCAAAGGATCCCAAAGGTTCTCTCTAGTAATTCAAATTCCAAAGGCAACCAAAGGATCCCCAAGGATTCTCTCCAGCAATTCAAGTTTCATAGGTAGCCAAGTAACTCAAAGAGGAGTGAACTCAATATTTTTTTACTTGGAGTCAAGTGGAATCAATCACCATTTTCTAGGGAGATGTTGGTAGCTACCCTATAGAGTAAATTGGGAAAATCTAGAGCTAGGAAGGGTCAAAAAAAATTTAAAGCTATTGAGCTATTCTACTTAGTGATCAAACTTTCATAAATGTATGAGGCTATTATTTTATGAAATGAGCAGATTGATTTCATTTTCTTGATTTAAGTTTCAGAGAGCAAGGCTCGTGGTTTAGGGCCCAATCCATGTGCCTCAGCCTCTCTGTTGTATTTTTTCTTTGCTTTCTATCATTTCATTAGTTTGGTTTCTGATAATTTCTCTTATGTTTCAAGTTGTTGTTTAGTTTTGCTTTCAGTGCGTTGTTGTAGGTTTAATTTTCTTATGAGTAGTATAATAGAGGAGAAAAACCAAAAAATATGTGGATCAAGACCCCCTTCTCATCATTGTCAATAGAGCTCGAGGAGGGAAAACCTTCCCACAGACCCAAAACTGATCTCTCTGTTCTTTCTGAGATCAAAAGTAGAGTTGCATTACCATTTTCTGGTCTTCCTTTGCACTGTAGTTTTTACGCATTTGTCTATTTTTCATGCATATATCAGCAGAGTTGTTTGCCAGAATTAATGTTAAATCCCCAAAGTAGCTATGTGGTGCCTCCCTACTTCATTTCCCATCTCTCTTCCATCTATGTTGTTATGATTCTATTCCATCCTTTTCTCTTATCACAGCTACCGCGACCATTTTAACTTGAAAACCCTCCAAATAATTTAAATTGTGACCTCTTTCTTTCCTCCTCGAAATTCTGCTATCGCATGTCACACTTCGCACTCTCCTCCTGAATGCACTATCGCTTTTCCACCAACCTTACGATATTGTGATATTGCAAAATCAAAAATCAAAAATCGCAGTTTCTATTGGTTTCCTTTAAGACTTACCACTCCTTTTTTCGATTGCGATAATTCTCCATACCCCGTTGTTGTAGCCACTACAAAACCCTCCGAAATTTAACACCAATTTGAAATTTCAGAGCCCCTGACCGCTTTGATAAAGGTAAGACTATTTCACCCTTAGCCATGAACCTTGATAAAGTCCCCTTCAAGCAGATGTCTTTAGAGCTAATTCATGACTTCAATTTTTTCAAGCTAGTCACAAAATCGCGAAACCGCCCTTTTGCAAATTTCAGAAAGTTGCGACCATGCAACCGTCTAGACGTCAGGTCGCAAGGTCACAATCTTTACCAAAATACACATTCACGACTATGCGACCTTGCGGCCTCACGACCTTGCGACCTTGTGGCCTCACGACCTTGTGACCTCTGGGTCTCCAAGTCTCAAGGTCACAATCCTAATCGAAAAATACACATTTGCGACTATGCGACCTAGCAACCTCGTGAACTCCAGGTCACCAGGTCGCAAGGTCGCATCCTTTCCTCACTAGTCCCGATTTATGACTTTAAGAGCCCCATTAATGACCACACGTGCGACCTCTTTATAAATAAAAGGATCACGTAGATCGCGTTTGACCTGCATGACAGAGCAAACGAGACGTCTGACAAGCCAATTGGAGGGAAATTTTTCTCGAGTAAGTTGCCTAATCCTCCTATTGTTTCATTTTATTTTTTTATGTTGCCTTACCTACCCCATGCCCTGGGCAATTAATTTCCCTTGACCCCATTCATTTGCAACCTCAACCCTCACCATCTCTCCAACTAGGGTTTCATCTTACCTGTGCTAATTCCATTTCACCTGGCCCCTTCTGAGCCTTGCCTTTCCTTAGGCTATCACAGATACCCCTCCCTGGCTTTCTGGGGAGGACCCTCAACTCTGGTTTACCCATATCCCTTGGATTTTTTCCCTTATTTCATACTATTCCCCGCGGGTCGCAATCGCTTAGTTTCCCCCAGAAATCCCAAATGCGACCCTGCGACCTCGTGACCTTACGACTTCATGACCTCGCGACCTCGCGACTTAGTCATTGAGTCACAAAGTCACGAGGTCGCAAATCATCAACTGACCACGCAATCACGACTTTGCAATGTGGCAACCTTGCAACCTATTCGAAGGTCGCCAAGTCGCAGAGTCGCAAATTTTGGATCTTTCACACAGTTGCGACCTTATGACCATGTGACCTTGTTTCTAAGTCTCCAAGTCGCAAACCTCCCTAATCCTAGATATAGAGACCAGTAGGGGTCGCAGCGACCTAGCCTGAGTAGCCAAATAATTTATAGGTCTAGTCAATACCGTTATATTTTTCCATCATGTCGTTCGTCTTATCATGGGATTGTTTTCTGAACATGCCAGGGGATATTGAAGTCGAGCTCGAGTGTGTTTCCATCTCTTCAGCCTCAAGCGATATGGGGCCTCTAGAAGTTCAAAGGAGAGACAAAAGCCTAGAGATAGAGCTATCAGGAGAGGACACGCCTCCTCCGCCACCCCCTATCTATGGAGACATCGTTTGTGTCTTTGGAAAAGGAGATAAGATGACCTGGTATCAAGTTTACCAGGAATTCACAAAGCCAGAATTCTCGAAGGATCTCGTAGACCGGAAATTATATATTTAAGTAAAAAGTTCCAAGCTACACTACATAGGTGCTCATCCACCAATCTTCCAATACACAGAATTAGTCGAATGGATCCTCTAGAAGGTTGATTCCAAGTTCTGGGTCATCTGCGATCACTCAGGGAAGACTTTTTCCCACCTGACTAGGAAGGACGCAGAAGTATACTATGCAGTCCCCACTAGGGAGGAATCCTTTAACGTTGAATGGGTCACAACACAAGAAGTACTAGTGCCAGAAACCTTGAAGGCTTGGTGGGAGGACCCTGAAAATTTTAAAGGGAAGAAGGACCAGGAGTATAAAACTGATGGTCTTAGGAAGGTCTATAAGCTCATAGCAGCAATGATGTGAATATTATACAGCCCAAAGGATGTCACTACCTTAAGTGGGGCTTGGGTCCCACTCATGTATGTGATCACCTCCTACAGTGCCTGTTTCAACTGGGCTTACCTAGTAATAGCGTCCCTCAGAACAATCATATTGGTGGCACAAGTACTAGAAGAGGGATGCGCATCAAAATTCTACATGGCCTCCTACCTCTTAAATGTAGTGTGCACGAGATGCCATTTTGAGGGATGGTCACATAACTAGTATGAAAATCATGGTTGGCCCATTAACAAAGAGTTGAATGTGTTCTGGGCTACCATGTACAAGCAATATATGGAATCCATCTCAAAAAAATTCATCCCTGCACTCTACCGACATATTTTCAGTAAAGATCCCCCATGCATGTCCAATCAGGCTATGGATACAATAACCAAGGTAGCCAACTGGTTCCCCATTCTATAGAGTAATTTTTTCAGGGTCTTTGGGTCGTTCAAGGTAGCCAAAGGATCCCAAATATTCTCTCCAGTAACTCGAATTCCAAAGGTAGCCAAAGGATCCCTAAGGATTCTCTCCAGCAATTTGAGTGCCAGAGGTAGCCAAGTAACTCAAAGAGGAGTGCACTCAATATTTGTTTACTTGGAGTCAAGTGGAATCAATCACCATTTTCTAGGGAGATGTTGGTAGCTACCCTACAGAATAAATAGAGAAAAGCTAGAGCTAGGAAGTGTCAGAACTTTTTTGAAAGCTATTGAGATATTCTACTTAGTGATCAAACTTTCAGAAATGTATGAGGCTATTCTTTTATGAAATGAGCAGAATGATTTCATTTTCCTGATTTAAGTTTCAGAGAGCTAGGCTCGTGGTTCAGGGCCCAATCCATGTGCCTCAACCTCTCTGATGTATTTTTTCTCTGCTTTCTATCATTTCATTAGTTTCTCTTCTGATAATTTCTCTTATGTTTCAAGTTGCTGTTTAGTTTTGTTTTCAGTGCATTGTTCTAGGTTTCATTTTCTTATGAGTAGTAGAATAGACTAGAAAAAACAAAAAATATGTGGATCAAGACCCCCTTCTCATCTCTTTAAATAAAGCTCGAGGAGGGAAAACCTTCCCACAGACCCAAAAACTTATCTCTCCTTTGTTTCTGAGATTAAAAGTAGAGTTGCATTACCATTTTCCAGTCTTCCTTTGCACTGTAGTTTTTACGCATTTGTTTGTTTTTCATGCATAGATTAGCAGAGTTGTTTGCCAGAATTAATGTTAAAGCCCCAGAGTAGCTCTATGGTGCCTCCTTGCTTCATTTCCCATCTCTCTTCCATCTCTGTTTTTATGCTTCTATTCCTTCATTTTCTCTTATCACAGCTACCACAACCATTTTAACTTGAAAAACCTCCAAACAATTTAAATTTTGACCTTTGTCTTTCCTCCTCAAAATTCTGCTATCACATTTCACACTTCGTACTCTCCTCCCAAATCCACTGTCACTTTTCCACCAACCTTGCGATATTGTGATATTGCGAAATCAAAAATCTTAAATCGCAGTTTCTATTGGTTTCCTTTTAGACGTACCACTCCTTTTTTCCGATTGCGATAATTCTCCATACCCCACTATTGTAGCCGCTACAACACCCTTCGAAATTTAACGACAATTTGAAATTTTAGAGCCCCTAACCGCTTTGATAAATGCAAGTCTATTACACCTTCAGCCATGAACCTTGATAAATTCCCCTTCAAGCAGATGTCTTTAGAGCTAATTCATGACTTCAATTTTTTCAAGATGTTCGCAAAATCGCAAAATTTCAGAAAGTTGCGACCACGTGACCGTCTAGTTGCCAGGTCACAAGGTCACAATCTTTACCAAAACACACATTCGAGACTATGCGACTTCATGTCCTCACGACCTTGCGATCTCTGGGTCACCAGGTCGCAAGGTCGCAATCCTGATTGAAAAATACACATTTTGGACTATGCGACCTAGCAACCTCGCTACCTCTAGGTCGCAAGGTCACATCCTTTCTTGACTAGTCTCGATTTATGACTTTGCGACCCCCATCAATGACCACAAGTGCGACCCCTTTAAAAATGAAAGGGTCGTGTAGGTAGCGTTTGAACTGCGTAACAAAGCAAATGAGATGTCTTACAAGCCAATTGGAGTGCGATTTTTCCCTAGTAAGTTGCCTAATCCTCCTGCTATTTCCTTTTCCATTTTTATGTTTCCTTACCTACCCCATGCCCTAGGAAATTAATTTCCCTTGACCCCATTCATTTGCAACCTCAACCCTCAACATCTCTCCAGCTAGGGTTTCATCTCACCTGTGCTAAATCCATTTCACCCAGCCTCTTCTGAGCCTTTCCTTTCCTCAGGCTATCACAGATACCCCTCCCTATCTTTCTGGGGAGGGCCCTCAACTCTAGTTTACCCATATCCCATGGATTTTTTCCCTTATTTCATCCTATTCCCCGCAGGTTGCAATCGCTTAGTTTCCCTCAGAAATCCCTAATTCGACCTTGAGACCTCACGACCTTGCGACTTCACGACCTCATGACCTCGCAACTTGGTCATTGAGTCACAAAGTCGCGAGGTTGCAATTCATCGACTGACCACGCAATCGCAACATTTCGACGTGGAAACCTTGCGACATAGTCAAAGTTCGCCAAGTCGCAGAGTCGCAAAGTTGGGATCTTTCACACAGGTGCGACCTTGTGACCATGTGACCTTGTTTCTAAGTTTCCAAGTCGCAAACCTCCCTAATCCTAGATATAGATACCAGTAGGGGTCGCAGTGACCTATCCTGAGCAGCCAAATCATTTATAGGTCTAGTCAGTCCTGTTATATTTTTCCATCATTTCGTCTGTCTTATCGTGGGATTGTTTTCTGAACATGCCAGGGGATATTGAAGTCGAGCTTGAGTGTGTTTCCATCTCTTCGGCCTCAAGTGATATTGGGCCTCTAGAAGTTCAAAGGAGAGAAAAAGGCCTAGAGATAGAGCTATCAGGACAGGACACGCCTCCTCTGCCACCCCCTATCTATGGAGACATCATTTGTGTCTTTAGAAAAGGAGATTAGATGACCTAGTATCAAGTTTACCAGGAATTCACAGAGCTAGAATTCTTGGAAGATCTCGCAAATCGGCAAGTATATATTTAAGTAAAAAGGTCCAAGATTGACTACATAGGCGCTCATCCACCAATCTTCCCATGCACAGAAGTAGTCGAATGGATCCTCCAGAAGGTTGATTCCAAGTTCTGGGTCATCAGCGATCACTTAGGGAATACTTTTTCCAACCTGACTGGGAAGGACGCAGAAGTATACTATGCAGTCCCCACTAGGAAGGAATCCTTTAATGCCATATGGGTCACCACACATGAAGTACCAGTGCTAGAAACCTTGAAGGCTTGATGGGAGGACCCTAAAAAGTTTAAAGGGAAGAAGGACCAGGAGTATAAAACTAATGGCATTAGGAAGGTCTATTAGCTCGTAGCAGCAATGATGTAGAGATTGTAAGGCCGAAAGGATGCCACTACCTTAAGTGGGGCTTGGGTCCCACTCATTTATGTGATCACCTCCTATGGTACCCATTTCATCTGGGCTTACTTGGTAATATCGGCCCTCAGAGCAAACATATCAGCGGCACAGGTACCAGAAGAGGGATGTGCATCGAAATTGTACATGGCCTCCTACCTCTTAAATGTAGTGTGTGGGAGGTTCCATTTTGAGGGATGGTCACATAACTAGGATGAAAAGAGTGTTGGGACCATTCACAAAGAGTTGAATGTGTTCTATGCTACCATGTACAAGCAAGATATGGAATCCATCTCAGAAAATCTACCCTATAGAATAAATAGAGAAAATCTAGAGCTGGGAATGGTCAGAACTTTTTTGAAACCTATTGAGCTATTCTGCTTAGTGAATAAACTTTCAGAAATGTATGAGGCTATTCTTTTATGAAATGAGCAGATTGATTTCATTTTCCTGATTTAAGTTTCAGAGAGCAAGGCTCGTGGTTCAGGGCCCAATCCATGTCCCTCGGCCTCTCTACTGTATTTTTTCTTTGCTTTCTATCATTTCATTAGTTTCGCTTCTGATAATTTCTCTTATGTTTCAAGTTGTTGTTTAGTTTTTCTTTCAGTGTGCTGTTGTAGGTTTCATATTCTTATGAGTAGTATAATAGAGGAGAAAAACCAAAAATGATGTGGGTCAAGACCCCCTTCTCATCTCTATCAATAGAGCTCGAGGAGGGAAAACCTTCCCACAGACCCAAAAATTGATCTCTCCATTGTTTATGAGATCAAAAGTAGGGTTGCATTACCACTTTCTGGTCTTTCTTTGCACTGTATTTTTTACACATTTGTCTATTTTTCATGCATAGATCAGTAGATTTGTTTGCCAGAAATAATGTTAAAGCCCCAGAGTAGCTCTGTGGTGCCTCCTTGCTTCATTTCCCATCTCTCTTCCATCTCTATTGTTACGCTTCTATTCCTTCCTTTTCTCTTATCACAACTACCGCAACCATTTTAACTTGAAAACCCTCCAAACACTTTAAATTTTGACCTATGTCTTTCCTCCTCAAAATTATGCTATCGCATTTCGCACTTCACACTCTCCTCCTGAGTGCACTATCGCTTTTCTCCTGTGATATTGTGATATTGCAAAATCGCAAATCTCAAGTCACAGTTTCTATTGGTTTCTTTTAATACTTACCACTCCTTTTTTCCGATTGTGATAATTCTCCATACCCCGCTGTTGTAGCTGCTACAACACCCTCCGAAATTTAACACCAATTTGAAATTTCAGAGCCCCTAAACGCTTTGATAAAGGTAATTATATTGCACCCTCAACCATGAACCTTGATAAATTTCCCTTCAAATAGATGTATTTAGAGCTAATTCATGACTTCAATTTTTCAAGCTGGTTGAAAAATCGTGAAATCGCCCTTATGAAAATTTCATAAAGTTGCGACCACGCGACCGTCTGGTCGCCAAGTCACAAGATCAGAATCTTTACAAAAATACATATTCACGACTACGCGACCTCGCAGCCTCACGACCTTGTGACCTCTAGGTCACTAGGTTGCAAGGTCGCAATCCTGATTGAAAAATACACATTTGCGACTATGCGACCTAGAAACCTTGCGACCTCTAGGTTGCCAAGTTGCAAGGTCGCATCCTTTCTTGACTCGTCCCGATTTATGACTTTGCGACCCCCATTAATGACCACATGTGTGACCCCTTTAAAAATAAAAGGGTCATGTAGGTCACGTTTGAACTGCGTGATGGAGCAAACGAGACGTCTGACAAGCCAATTGGAGGGCGATTTTTCCCAAGTTTCCTAATCCTCCTGATGTTTCATTTTCTATTTTTATGTTGCTTTATATGTCCCATGCCCTGGTAAATTAATTTCCCTTGACCCCATTCATTTGAAACCTCAACCCTCACCATCTCTCCAGCTATGGTTTCATCTCACCTGTGCTAAATCCATTTCGCCCGACCCCTTCTGAGCCTTGTCTCTCCTCAATCTATCACAGATACCCTTCCCTGACTTTCTGGGGAGGACCCTCAACTCTGGTTTACCCATATCCCTTGGATTTTTTTCACTTATTTCATCCTATTCCCTGCGGGTCGCAATCGCTTAATTTCCCTCAGAAATCCCAAATGCGACCCTGCGACCTTGCGACCTTGCGACTTCACGACCTCGCGACTTGGTCATTGAGTCGCAAAGTCGCAAGGTCGCAAATCGTCAACTGACCTAGCTATCATGACTTTGCAATGTGGCAACCTATCGAACTAGTTGCAAGTCGCCAAGTTGCAGAGTCACAAATTTGGGATCTTTCATGCAGGTGCGACCTTGTGACAATGTGACCTTATTGCTAAGTCTCCAAGTCACAAACCTTCCTAATCCTAGATATAGGGACCAATAGGGGTCGCAAAGACCTAGCCTGAGCAACCAAATCATTTATAGGTATAGTCAGTCCCGTTATATTTTTCCATCATATCGTCCATCTTATCGTGGGATTGTTTTCTGAACATGTCAGGGGATATTGAAGTCGAGCTCGAGTGTGTTTCCATCTTATCGGCCTCAAGCGATATGGGGCCTCTAGAAGTTCGAAGGAGAGACAAAAGCCTAGAGATAGAGATATCAAGAGAGGACACGCCTCTTCCGCCACCCCCTATCTATGAAGACATCGTTTGTGTCTTTGGCAAAGGAGATAAGATGACCTGGTATCAAGTTTACTAGGAATTCACAGAGCCAAAATTCTCGGAGGATCTCGCAGACCGGCAAGTATATATTTAAGTAAAAATGTCCAAGCTTCACTACATAGGTGCTCATCCACCAATATTCCCATGCATAGAAGTAGTCGAATGGATCCTCCAGAAGGTTGATTCCAAGTTCTGGGTCATCCGCAATCACTCAGGGAAGACTTTTCCCAACATGACTGGGAAGGACGCAGAAGTATACTATGCAGTCCCCACTAGGGAGGAATCCTTTAACGCCAAATGGGTCACCACACATGAAGTACCAATGCCCGAAACCTTGAAGGCTTGATGGGAGGACCCTAAAAATTTTAAAGGGAAGAAGGACCAGGAGTATAAAATTGATGACTTTAGGAAGATCTATAAGCTCGTAGTAGCAATGATGTGAAGATTGTACGGCCAAAAGGATGCCACTACCTTAAGTGGGGCTTGGGTCCCACTCATGTATGTGATTACCTCCTATGGTGCCCATTTCAAATAAGCTTACCTGGTAATATCGGCCCTCAGAGAAAACATATTGGCAGCACAGGTACCAGAAGAGGGATGTGCATCGAAATTCTACATGGCCTCCTACCTCTTAATTATAGTGTGCGCGAGGTGCCATTTTGAGGGATGGCCACATAATTGGGATGAAAAGCATGGTTGGCCCATTCACAAAGAGTTGAATGTGTTATGGGCTACCATGTACAAGCAAGATATGGAATCCATCCCAGAAAAATTCATCCCTACACTCTACCGACATCTTTTCGGTAAATATCACCCGTGCATGTCCAATCAGGCTATGGAGATAATAACCAAGGTAGCCAACTATTTCCCCATTCCAGAGAGTACTTTTTTCAGGGTCTTTGGGTCATTCAAGGTATCCAAAGGATCCCAAAGATTCTCTCGAGTAATTCGAATTCCAAAGGCAGCTAAAGGATCCCCAAGGATTGTCTCCAGCAATTCGAGTTCTATAGGTAGCCAAGCAACTCAAAGAGGAGTGCACTCAATATTTGTTTGCTTGGATTCAAGTGGAATCAATCACCATTTTCTAGGGAGATGTTGGTAGCTACCCTATATAATAAATAGAGAAAAGCTAGAGCTAGGAAGGGTTGGAACTTTTTTGAAAGCTATTGAGATATTCTAGTTAGTGATCAAACTTTCATAAATGTATGAGGCTATTATTTTATGAAATGAGCAAACTGATTTCATTTTCCTGGTTTAAGTTTCAAAGAGCTAGGTTCATGGATCAGGGCCCAATCCATGTGCCTCAGCCTCTCTGCTATATTTTTTCTCTACTTTCTATCATTTCATTAGTATCGCTTCTGATTATTTCTCTTATGTTTCAAGTTGTTGTTTAGATTTTCTTTCAGTGTGTTGTTCTAGGTTTCATTTTCTTATGAGTAGTAGAATAGAGGATAAAAACCAAAAAATATGTGGATCAAGACCCCCTTCTCATATCTGTCAATAGAGCTCGAGGAGGTAAAACCTTCCCACAAACCCAAAAATTGATCTCTCTGTTGTTTCTGAGATCAAAAGTAGAGTTTCATTACCATTTTTCAGTCTTCCTTTGCACTGTAGTTTTTACACATTTGTCTATTTTTTATGCATAGATCAGTAGAGTTGTTTTCCAGAATTAATGTTAAAGCCCTAGAGTAGCTCTGTGGTACCTCCCTGCTTCATTTCCCATCTCTCTTCCATCTCTTTTTTTATGCTTATATTCCTTCCTTTTCTCTTATCACAACTACCGCAACCATTTTAACTTGAAAACCCTCCAAAAATTTTAAATTTTGACCTCTGTCTTTCCTCCTCGAAATTATGTTATCGCATTTTTCACTTCGTACTCTCCTCCCAAATGCACTATCGCTTTTCCACCAACCTTGTGATATTGTGATATTGCGAAATCGCAAATCTCAAATCACAGTTTCTATTGGTTTCCTTTAAGACTTACAACTCCTTTTTGCCAATTGTGACAATTCTCCATACCCCGTTGTTGTAGCCGCTACAACACCCTCTGAAATTTAACACCAATTTGAAATTTCAGAGCCCCTGACCACTTTGATAAAGGTAATTATATTGCACCCTCAGCCATGAACCTTGATAAAGTCCCCTTCAAGAAAATGTCTTTAGAGCTAATTCATGACTTCAATTTTTTCAAGCTGGTCGTAAAATCACAAAACCACCCTATGCAAATTTCATAAAGTTGCGACCACGGGACCATCTGGTCGCCAGGTCACAAGGTCAAAATATTTACCAAAATACACATTCGTGACTATGTGACATCGCGGCCTCATGACCTTTCGACCTCTAGGTCGCAAGGTTGCAATCTTGATCGAAAAATACACATTTGCGATTATGCGACCTAGCAACCTCGCGACCTCCAGGTCGCCAGGTTGCAAGGTCGCATCCTTTCTTGATTGGTCCCGATTTATGACTTTGAGACCCCCAGTAATGACCACACATGTGACCCCTTTATAAATAAAATGGTCGCGTAGGTTGCATTTGACCTGTGTGACGGAGCAAACGAGACATCTAACAAGCCAATTGGAGGGTGATTTTTCCCAAGTAAGTTTCCTAATCCTGCTGTTTCCTTTTCCATGTTTATGTTGCCTTACCTGGCCCATGCCCTGGGCTATTAATTTCCCTTGACCCCATTCATTTGCAACCTCAACCCTCACCATCTCTACAGCTATGGTTTCATCTCACCTATGGTAAATCCATTTCACCTGGCCCCTTCTGAGCCTTGCCTTTCCTCAGGCTATCACAAATACCCCTCCTTGGCTTTCTGGGGAGGGCCCTCCACTCTAGTTTACCCATATCCCTTGGAGTTTTGACCTTATTTCATCCTATTCCCCACAGGTTGCAATTACATAGTTTCCCTCAGAATTCCCTAATGCGACCTTGGGACCTCGTGACCTTGTGACTTCACGACCTCGCGACTTGGTCGTTGAGTCACAAAGTCACGAGGTCACAAATCATCGGCTGACCACACAATCGCGACTTTGTGACTTGGCAACCTTGTGACCTAGTCACAGAGTCGCAAAGTTGAGATCTTTCACACAGGTGTGACCTTGTGACCATGTGACCTTGTTGCTAAGTCTCCAAGTCGCAAACCTCCCTAATCCTAGATATAGAGACCAAAAATTGAGTCGCAGCGACCTAGCCTGAGCAGCCAAATAACTTATAGGTCTAGTCAGTCCCGTTATATTTTTCCATCATGTCGTCTGTCTTATCGTGGTATTTTTTTTCTGAACATGCCAGGGGATATTAAAGTCAAGCTCGAGTGTGTTTCCATCTCTTCGGCATCAAGCGATATGGGGCCTCCAGAAGTTCGAAGGAGAGAAAAAAACCTAGAGATAGACCTATCAAGAGAGGACACGCCTCCTCTGCCACCCCCTATCTATGGAGACATCGTCTGTGTCTTTGGAAAAGGAGATAATTTGACCTGGCATCAAGTTTACGAGGAATTCACAAAGCTAGAATTATCGGAGGATCTCGCAGACGGGAAAGTATATATTTAAGTAAAAAGGTCCAAGATTCACTACATAGGCACTCATCCACCAATCTTCCCATGCACAGAAGTAGTCGAATGGATCCTCTAGAAGTTTGATTCCAACTTCTGGGTCATCCACGATCACTCAGGGAAGACTTTTGCCAACTTGACTGGGAAGGACACATAAGTATACTATGCAGTCCCCACTAGGGAGGAATCCTTTAATGCCGAATGTGTCACCACACATGAAGTACCAGTGCCAGAAACCTTGAAGGGTTGGTGGGAGGACCCTTAAAATTTTAAAGGGAAGAAGGACCTGGAGTATAAAAATGATGGCCTTAGGAAGGTCTATAAGCTCGTAGCAGAAATGATGTGAAGATTGTATGGCCAAAAGGATGTCACTACCTTAAGTGGGGCTTGGGTCCCACTCATGTATGCGATCACCTCCTACAGTGCCCATTTCCACTGGGCTTACCTAGTAATATCAGCCCTTAGAGCAAACATATCGGTAGCATAGGTACCAAAAGAGGGATGCGCATCGAAATTATACATGGCCTCCTACCTCTTAAATGTAGTGTGCGCGAGGTGCCATTTTGAGGGATGGTCACATAACTGGGATGAAAATCATGGTGGGCCCATTCACAAAGAGCTGAACATGTTCTGGGCTACCATGTAAAAGCAAGATATGGAATCCATCTCTGAAAAATTCATCCCTGCACTCTACCGACATCTTTTCGGTAAAGATCCCCCGTGCATGTCCAATCAGGATATGGAGATAATAACCAAGGTAGCCAACTGGTTCCCCATTCTAGAGAGTACTTTTTTTAGGGTCTTTGGGTCGTTGAAGGCACCTCATGCACTACCCAAGTTCATCACTAAAAAACTGCTGCTGCAAGAGGTGTGTTATCAAATGACGACTGGGTCCTCCAAGACCCTTAGCAAATGAAAAAAGAAGCCATGGCCTATCCTCCCACTTACTATCAGTGCCTACACTGTCAAATATATCAAAGAAGTGGAAGAAAAGTAAGAAAACATCGAATCCTTTCACTTCACGTCCCTTGCTCATAGATCTTATGATCTGGAAAGGATCATCCCTACACACTGCAAGCGGGCTAAGTTTAACTGGAACTGTCAACACATGAAATTCCTTGTTGAGGAACAGACTAGAAATTGGTACAATGCAGATAGATAAGTCGCTCCTGAAGAATCAGTTGACCTAAGTGGGGATCAAGGGGGTCAGGATGACCAAACTCTAGAAGAAATATTTGAAGTGTTGAAAAGAAAGGATCATGTAGGAGGAGCGTCATCTACCAAATCTAAAAGGCCAAATAATACTACAAGCAGTAATCCTCCTAATGATCAACAGGAGAGAAGGGAAAAAGAGGCCAAGGCATAGCTAGAGGCCTAGAATAAACTGAGAGATGAAGATCTAAAAAATACCCAAGACACCTTGGCAGGGAAAAAGGAAGAAGAGAAGTGAAAGAAATAGGCTTAAGAACAACAAAAGAAGCAACAAAAAAAGGAGTGGAAGAAGAAGCGGGCAAAAGAGGCCCGCAAGAAGAAAGATGAAGAAGAACGACAGAAGAGAGAGTCTGAGCACAAGTTGAAGGAAGAACGGGATAAAGAAGAAGCTCAAAAATTACAGAAGGATGCATTTGGGGAGGCAGAGGTAAGCAGGTCATCACCCTCGAAAATTGGGGAACAAGCAAATCTGCCACATATTGAGGTACCCCCGAAAACTCCCATGACAGGTGGGCACCTCCCGCTCTCCGATCTTGGCATCCCAGAAGAGCATGAGGACGATGTACTAGACCTAACGAGGCTATCCTATGAACAATTTACTCATAAAGTCAGGCAAGAAAGGAGGAAATGTCTTGCACAGAATCCAGCCGAGCCCCTTGTCATGACCACAGAAAAGGACATAGTCTTGGACACTAGGACTAATCCCATAATGATAGCATCAGTCAGAACTACCTTCATAGTAGCTATGGAGGAAAATGTCAGTAGGATGAGCAGGGAGATCTTGTTTGTGCAAGTCAGACTCCAAGTGTCCGAGCAAAGTGCAGTTCAGGCTGAAATGGAAAAGAGGGCTCTGGAAGTAGAAAATCAAAGGCTTCAACTCATATCTACTCAGGCCAACTGTCTACCAACTTCCATTCAAGGAGAGTTGGATACCTTAGAGACCACCATGAAGTAGGTATACGAGGAGATGTTAACTATAAAACAAACGGTCTCTCCTCTACTAGGGGCTCAGGCAGAAACTAAGAAGAAGGTTGCGCAGCTAAAGAAAGCTTCCACAGCACTGGACAGTATGCTCGAATGGTCCAAGAGGTATCCACAGGCTTCCGATACCCTGCCAAAGAAGGATTGGATCTGCACACAAAATTACAAGGTACAAATATGGATGAAGTTGTAACCCAAGGACAAGCTTGTAAAGGATTTAGAAAATGTGATGTCATCCTATGAACACCTGATCAGCGGCATTGATTTGATGGCATAGGTACATCACATTCCTTCCGTGGAGACATTGGACACTCAGAAGACGAGGGAAGAGGTGGCCCAGGACATCCAAACATTTATGGGACCTATCAGACAACTAGTTGTCTCCCAGGATCTTCCAACCTCCAAGGAGAACATCGATCAATTCATCGTCACTCCAGTCTCGATCTTTACTAAGTTGGTCTCCCTATCCAATCAGATTTCCATAAAGAGGCGCACTTTAGTTCCAGATGCTCTCGACTATTTTCATAGGCTGGGAGAAGACACGCCTCAGGTCACCCTAGTAGCGGCTAACTACCGAGCCTGGTAGACTTATCTCAGAGAACAGCAACATATTTAAGTCTCGGACCTATCTATCACACAACTTCTCCCTTGAAAATAATTAACCTTACAAGTACTAGACACCTGTAAGTCACAGGTTGCAATCAACGCCTAGTTGTAGATCATAACCACATACAAGTCGCAAGTCGCAAAACCACCCAAGTCACAGGCCATGCCAACCGTCGGGAAGTTGAAGGGACAGGGCAACCCAAAGGTCACTTTTGGTTCTATAAGTAGTCCCTCCGAGGACAATGTAATGGACATTTTTCTAGACTCTACAGGGAGGAGATACAATTTTATAGCATTGAATGCATGATTCCGAGAATGAATACAAACCAATGTTTTGACTCCACTACTGGATCTAATGGAAACTCATGTGTGTTAGCATTATGAATATTGTGTCTTTATATATTTGTTGTCTTTTATAACTAATTAGTCTGTGTTTCTATTCATGTATCATTTATATGTTTGAGCTCGTTGGATGTGTTAATGATATATGGATGTTTAACAAAGGGATGTTTCAATAATTTAGTTGTTGATATTGTCTTAGTCTTTCAGAAACGCGCTTAAGGAATTGAAGGGTGTTTCGACCACAGTGAATTGTTTCTCTTGTGGTAAAACAAGCTTCTTTATGAGCATGACCCTAACGATGTGTTTCTAACAATACTTCCTTTTGGTTGCATGATTCGAATATTTTTTTTCTATTTATAATGTTTCATTTTCAGGATATCCCATCGACCTTTTGTTTCGTATCATTCGAGTAGTCATGCATCCTTTTGTTATCAAGATACACCTCCATCCAAGAAAGGCATATTCAATGGTAGACGGACCTACACCCCGGAAGGGATCCCTATCACGAACAGTCTAGAGTCTACTTGGGACTTTATACCAGGGAGATCCCCTTACTGTTGGTAAGGAATTTTTCCTCGTCAACACCCGCCACATCGCAAATCGCATTTCGCACTTCGCAACCTTTTCCTTTTTCCTTTAATACTTACCGCTCCTTTTTTCCGATTGCGATATTGTCATCACACTCCACCATCGGTCCTACCGCCACATCACCGGTCGCATTTCAAACTTCGCAACTTTTTCCCCATCGCGTTTCACACTTCGCGACTTTTACCTCACCGTATTTCGCACTTCGCAACCTTTGGCCTTTTCACAATTTCATTTCACAACCTTTTCTTTTTTTTCTTTAAGAATTACCATTCCAACAACCAATTGCGATATCCTCCATACTCCGTCACATCGCACATCGCAAATTTCATCTTTCATTGGTTTCCGTTAACACTTACCGCTCCCCACCGCCGATTGCGACATCACTGTAGCACTCTTCCACCTCATCGTATCGTAAATGCATTCCGCATATTTTATCCCCATCGCAAATCACAAATCGTATTGTTTATTTTGTTCCTGTTAACACTTACCGCTCCTGTCTACCAATTGCGATATCGCTCCATACTCCGCCACTGATCCCACCGCCACGTCATCCGCCACATTGCACATCACAAATCGTACTTTTTTATTTTCTTCCTGTTAACCTTTACCACTCCAAACGCCGATTGCGATCACCCTCCATCGCAACTCCACCATCACACTTTTTTAATCATTCTACTCCAAAGCATTTTTTCTCCATAATAAAGCTTTAATAAGGTTTAAACCTGCTCTTTCCACCTCTAGGCCTTGTTTCATGTGTTGAGCCCTCCATTAGCACCTTTAGCCTTTTTTCCTCCAAACTGCAAGCCACACTTTGTCAAGTTTAGTTTATCATGAATAGTTGCATGGTTAGAAGCATGATAGCATGGTAAATAGATCAGAGGATAAGTAGGGTGTGGTTACCCGATTGGCCTAGCTATGTGCAACTTATTTTAGTTTCTTTTCAGTCATTTCCTTTTCTGCAAATTCAATTATTTTCATTCCTGTCATTTATTTTCAGAAATATAGTTTAGTTTCTTCTCAGTCACTTCCTTTTGAATATTAAATTAGTTTCGTTTCTGTCATCTCCTCTCTTCAACTTAAATTAGTTTCATTTCCATCATTTCATTTCTGCAAATTAAGTTAGTTTATTTTCTGTCATTTGCTTCCAGAAATTCACTTTTCAGCTTTTATCATAGTTTAAGAAATAGCACCCCTTCATAAAGAAAAAGAGGATGACATGAACAGACTGCATCTAATGTGTATATATCACTGTCACCTCCAATTTTTTACGAACCCCAAGTTGATAAAATAAATTAGGGTAGCCCCTGGGAGATACAACACTCTTGGTGCAATACCAGGGCTCAACACTTTTTGGCATCGTTGTCAAGGAGGTGTCTAGTATATGTTTTGATTTTGTTTTAGCATTCTTTTATGCTTTCCTTTACTTTCATTTCATTTCAAAAATATTAAAAAAATACAAAAAGATCTTATTTTGATGCTTCGTATGAGTAGGAATACTCAAAGGAAAATCTTACCTAAAACCCCCACATCACCTCCTAGCCACCCTTCACTCTTCTTCAGTGGCAATGAGATTGAACCCCCTATAGGAGAGCCTTTTGAATATTTTGAAGATCCTATTGGGGAAGAAAAATAAGACCTTGTTTCAACTGAGGGACTTGCTTCACCTATCTTAACCATGGCTGGGATCCAGAGAGCCTTTCCCATAAGAGAGGCAGATGGGGAAACTAAGATGAAAAACATTAGCCCCTCAGCTATTCCACACTTTCATGGACTTACCTTTGAGGACCCTAACACATTTATGTTTTAATTTGTTGTTGTTTGTAGGACTTATGACTTCACCTCTGATGATCAGAAGTTGAAGCTACTCCCATCCACCCTTAAGGATGTAGCCCTACACTGGTTCATGGGTCTGCGTGGTGATAACATCATTACCTGGGCACAGATGGAAGAAACCTTCAACAACAAATACAAAGACTAATGTAGGTCCAAGGAAACTAAGGATGAAATATTTAGGATGACTCTAGGACCTGATGAATCCCTAGAGGAATATGAAGATAGGTTTCAATTAAACTATAAGAGAGCCAACTATACTCTTGATCCTGCATCACTTAAACTTGTACTTCTTCGAGGGATCAGTGAAGAGATGATATAAACCTTGAATATGCTATCAAGAGGAGATATCTACCAACAACCCTATGAAATAATCAAAACTAACTTCCAGAACCATTCTAAGGAATTTAGGAAGAAGGGTAGAGCTAGCCAAAGTAGATCCAATACCCCTTCCTCTTCCACCTTCATAAAACATGAGATTGGAAACATGCTAGAGTACTTCAAGATTGACATGTTGCACACCTTTTCTTTTCAAATGGACACAATGCAGGTCAAAAGGAGGCAAGAGGAAGTAGAGAGAGCCCTGGTCATATTTTGTCCTAGATGTACCAGGAAGCACCCAAGAAATGAATTTCCATTTAATTTCATAGATGTTTTCTTAGTTTGTGAGGAGAATCATGCCACAGAAAAGTGTCCCTCCTTACCTAGACTTAAGGTTGTATATCAAGGTGGGGAAGTAATGCCAGAGCAACTCTGTTTCATCAACCAGAGAAGGCCTCAAGGCCCTAGGCCATATCAACAAGGTATGCCAGGTGCACCTTACTCTTATTATTACAACAATCAGAGCGGACCCATGGAACCTTGGTACACCCCCACTCCTCCATCCTATTCTACACCTCATACTTTGCCTTACAACCCTTCATATCATCCTTAGCCAGTAAACCAACCATTTTAGTAGTATGTTCCACAAAAACCTCAGTGGAACAATCCATCCCAAGGGTGGAGGCCTCAACAAAATCAACCACCTGCTCTAATGCCTCCACCCCAAACTCAACCTCAGCATACTCATACTACTCCACCTAGGCTACCTATACCTACACAACCCAATCCAAACCTAAACAACAGATAAGCACAAGAGGCTCCCAGTGGAGAAACATCCCATCTAACTTATGTTGTGGAGATACAGAAGGTTAATCTCAGGTCCATCTCCACATGTAGAGGTTGAGGAGGAAAATGAAGAAGGTAACACACATATCCAACAACCTCATTTTCCTGAGTGCTTGTTCCACCCTAGTCAACACACCCCAGATGAGACTGAACTCGTGGGAGAATTGGAAAATTTGTGTGTAAAGATACCACTTCTCCAGGCCATTAAGCATGTCCCTATCTACAATAGGCTCATCAAAGAAAATTTCTTCAAGAAACCTAGGAGAAGGAAGAGAGACACCCCCACCATAAATGTGGTAGGACAATTGTATGACCTAATGCTGGGGAAGGTGATTTTTCCAAAGTACCTGGACCCTGATAGTCTAGTTGTTGATGTGCATATAGATGATGTCATAGTCCCCAACACTCTGATTGGTCTAGGGGCTTCCATCAATATCATGACCAAGGAAACTATGTTGAAACTTAATCTCTAAGGGACTTTGAGGAAAACCTCAAAAATTATGCAACTTTCAGATCGGTCCATAGTAACTCCATAAGGAATTTTTTATGATGTTATGGTTACCATTGACTCTTGGGAGTATCCTACAGATTTCTTGGTCCTGCAACCAAAAACCAAGTTTATTGGTTAGACCCTCATCTTAGGGAGACCTTGGTTAGCCACTTCAGATGCTTATATTAGTTGTCGAGCCGGAAACATGACTATAAAAAATGGGTCTTTGTCTAAACAGCTAGTGTTATATCCTCCAGCCCAGCCTTCCATTGATCATGATCTTCCTATATGGTTGGAGGATGAAGAAGATGAGTTATATAACACCACCCCTATGTGTACCATAGATGCTATTATTAGAGGGGGGCAGCTTGATGAAGATGAACTCATCGACCATGCCATTAAAAACCAGTCCTCCACTAACATTCCTCTCGAAACCTTAGTCAAATAGTCTTAAAGCCAACCTTGGATGGAAGTGCACTTAGTTGAGTCAACCTCTGAAACCACCAAGGCTATTGAGTTTGGCCCATCCAGATCTCTGAAAATCAACCCAAGCCTCTCGAATGAAGAAGAGAAGCAGTTATGCCAGCTTTTGAAAGAAAATCTTGAAGCATTTTCTTGGGATTACAAGGACATGAAAGGGGTGCATCCTTTAGTATGCAGACATCAAATTTACATCAAAGAAGGATGCAAGCCTATGAGACAACCCCAAATAAGGATGAACCCAGCTCTGAAGGACATAGTTAAAGAAGAGCTACAAAAACTATTGGATGTGGGGTTCATATATCCTATATCTAACATTGAATGGGTATCCCCTCTCGTCCTAGTCCTAAAGAAGAATGGGAAGTAGAGAATTTGTGTTGACTATCAAGAAATTAACAAAGCCACTAAGAAATACCATTTCCCTTTTCCCTTTATAGGCCAAGTCCTGGATGGCCTTGCGGGGAAGAAGTTATTTTCCTTCTTAGATGGGTTCATTGGGTATAATTAGATTCAAATCAACCCTGAAGTGGATGATTTCACACCATATGGGGATGAATTCCAAGAATCTCTCTCCAATTTGGGTAGAGTACTAAAAAGGTGCATTGAGATGCATCTCTCCTTGAGCCCAGAAAAGTGTGAATTCCTAAAGAAAGCAGTGGTTGTATTAGGACACTCCATATCCCAAGCACGAATACATGTAGCCAAAAAAAATCACTATCATCAAAAAGGTACTTGCTCCTCAAAAGAAGAAAAATGTCAAAAGTTTCTTAGGCTTAGTTGGTTACTATAGAAGGTTCATCAAAGATTTCGGCAAGATGGCTTCCCCATTATTTGGGTTATTGGCCAAGGATTCTGAGTTTATTTGATTTGGTCCTTGTCAAGAGGCTTTCGAGCTCATTAAGGGAAAGTTGACTACTGCCCCCATCCTTTAAGGTCCAAATTGGACTCTTCTTTTCCACATCCACACTGATTCATCCAATAAAGTTGTAGGGGCAGCATTAGGACAATTAGAGGAAAAAATCCATTATGAAATTCATTTCATCATCAATAACTTGTCCAAGGTCGAGCTGAGTTATACTATTATTGAGAAGGAGATGTTAGCCATTTTCCATGCCTTGAAAAAATTCAGGCATAATGTACCTAGATATCAAATCTTTATTCACACTGACCATGTAGCCATCAAGTATTAATTAGATGGTGTTACTTTTGCAGCAATTTGATATGACTATTGTTGATAAACCTAGAAAGGAGAATGTTGTTGCAAATTTTTTGTCTAGGTTAGCTCTCCCTACAGGTGAAGAAGGAATTGTGGATGAACAGCTACCAGACGATCATCTCTTTTCTATATCAGCACTCTCACCATGGTTTTTTGATATAGCCAACTACTTGGTTGTTGGGAGACTCCCTCCTAATCTTTCATTCAGGGAGAGGAGCATAATCATCAGAAAAAGCACCCCTTTCACATGGATTGGGGGGAACCTTTTCAAGCTAGGCCCTGATTAAATCCTAAGGAGATGTGTGAGGGAGGAATAATTTTTTGATATCCTCTCTACATGTCATGACATCCCATGTGCAGGCCACTTTACTGCAAATATAATTGCTTACAAAGTTTTGTAGGCAGGGTACTATTGGCCTACCCTTCACCAAGATTCCAAAAGATACACCAGCAGGTGTGACCAGTGCCAAAGGATGGAAAAACCCATGAAAAGGGATGAGATTCCTTTGCACCCTTAGGTGGATCTTGATCCATTTTACAAGTGGGGCATGGAATTTGTTGGACCTATCGATCCACCATCTGGACAAAAGAAGTATAGCATAGTCTGCACTGATTACCTGACAAAGTGGGCTGAAAAAAAAGCAGTGAAGGTAGCAACTGAGGAGAAAGTAGCAGAATTTCTGAGTGAGAATGTGTTTTACAATTTTGGGTACCCCAGAGAAATAGTCACTGATCAGGGATCACAATTCACCTCTTACCTCATTAAGAATATTTTGAGGAAGCACAAGATTAAGCATAGAACTTTTACTACCTATCACCCTCAAGCGAATGGCTAAGTAGAATTAACTAACAGAGCTTTAGAGAGAATCCTACCCAAGGTTATGAGCAGCAGTAGAAAATATTGGGTAGATAGATTGGTAGAAGCTACTTGGTCCTAAAACACTACTTGGAAGACAACAACAGGATTCACTCCTTATGAACTAGTCTATGGTAAGAAGGCTATACTTTCAGCTGAGTTTGAATTCAATACTTTAAGAATGGCAGCTGAATTAAATCTAGATCTATCAAATGCCCAAAAAGAGAGGTTACTACAACTAAATGGATTGTATGAGTTCATAATGCAAGCACTTCTTCACATGTAGGTAGTTCAGTTGCAAAGGAAGGTTTGGCATGACAATAACATCAAAGAAAAGACTTTCCAAGAAGGAAATTGAGCGTTATTGTATGATCCAAGGTTTAAATATTTCAAAGGAAAGCTGATGACAATATGGTTGGAACCTTACACAGTGGAATTTTTTTTTGATAATGGCGCAATTCAAATCAGAACCATAGATGACAAAGGAATCCCCTTGTTTGTCAATGGTCACATACTTAAAATCTACAAGAAGCCTTTATCAAGGGCAGAGTTCATAAATTCAATAAGAAGAGAGGTTTATGTGATGGGAAAGTCCATATTTTCCCACACCTCCTAAAGAAAAAGAAAAAAAAAAAGAAAAAATAATAAAGATCCATGGGTGAAAACCTCTCTGAGGCACCCAAGGCAAGCCTGTGGGTTGAAAACCTTGATGGAGGCAGCTCACTTCCTCAAAAAAAAAAGAGAGAAAAAAGAATAAAAGGGAATAAATATCCATGGATCAAAACCTATCTGAGGCACCCAAGGCAAGCTTATGGGTTGAAAACCTCCATGGAGGCAACCCACTTTCTTTTAAAAAAAAACAAAAACAAAAAATTACATCTACATCTCTGTGTGTTATGTGTTTTTTGTATTGCAGGTTATTAATGGCTTATGGAAACACAAGGAAGCATTCATATTCTTTTCCCTTCTCCTATTTTACCATCCATCCCATCATTCAACCCCATTCATTTACATAACTCCTTCCATTACCTCCATACACCATATTCCTCCATTCCTAAGCCCAATGTAGCAAAATAAAGCAAGCCACAAACTGCTACAAACATCAGGAATTTCCTTCAAAAACAAATTTGCTCATGGACTGCAAAGAAAAACAAGAAGGAAAGTTGCATAACAGACTCCAAGAGAGAAAGAATGCCACCCATGGCATCTTGAGAACCCCACGCAACATCTACAGTGGAAATAAACAACAAGAAAATACTAGTAGCTCACTCAGGAGGCTGCTCATTCAGTAAGCTGCTCACTCAAAGAACAAGAATATAGTGAAGAACACAGCATCTAAAAAGCTTGTCTCCAAATTCCAACTCCTGCAAACGCCTTGAAAACAATAGGTAAACTCATGTATAGCTTCTCACCCCTCGCTATGCATCCATAATAGCCAGAAATAAATAAATTTGCAGACTTATAGTTTAAGTGGCAGAAAGGTGGCCTACTAGCTTGGCCATCATCATGAAGTATGACTAGGGAGAACTGCAAAGTCACGCCACCTGGGCATGCAAAATAAAAAAATTAAATCAAGTGGAGTATAGGAGAATGAGGGGAGGAGAGACGCAGTATCAACCAGTTAACAAGAAGAGGATCCAACTATCTACAATAGAAATTGGAGCTGAGCCGAGTTACATAAGCGCTCCAAAATTATTTGCGCAATCTAATAAAAAGAGATCATGTCTCATCTAAACCATTGAATTGAGGATTTTTAAGGGAAAGATACTGAAGGGAGCCCACAACACAGCAATATCAAGAGTGGGTTGTGTATTTGAAACGTGCAGTAGCAGCAGTAGCAACAGCAAAAAAACATCCCTAGCAATCAAGATAGCTTCCGAAGTATACCGAATATCAGACACAGTAGCAAGGGACTAAGGGAAGATTTTCTTATAGCCTTAGAGAAGAAGGAGAAGAAGAACCAGCAGAGGAAGAAGAACCAAAAGAAGAAGAGGAAGAGACAAAGGACCAAGGAAAAATGGAAGAGATGGAAATAGAAGTCATAGAGGTAGCAGAAAGTGAGCAAGAAGAAGACTCACAACATAGCACCACATCCCCTCAAGACAAAGAGGTAGTTTCCACCTTATGTCCTCTGAGCGAAAAGAGAAAAAGGCAGACCTCTATGTATATCAAAGTTACAAGAGTTAGAGGATAATTTAGAGAGAGCCATAAACTCTTCCCACAAGCCCAAGTATCATTAAAAAATCACTAAGGGAAGACGAAAGAATCGAAGAAACAGTTATGGAGGAGCAGTTGTAGAAGGCACGGGAAGAGAATTTAGCACTGAAGGAGAAATTGCATAAAAAAGGGTAGCAAGTATCCACCATGGCAGACTTATGCATAGAAGCCCTTCAGCACAAATTCCCTTCTGACTCATATGTTGTGTACCTCAAGGAGAAATGGCTCATATTTCAAATCAAAACTCTAGCCTCCCATGGATCACTACCTTTCCAAGATCATAGGCGATTCATGGGTTTCTACAAGAAAACTAACATGGTTGATCAGGCAAAGATGGAAAAGTTTTATGTGAATAACCTTGTGCTGACAATTTTGGATACTTGGTACCCTAATCCTACAATGGGGGATATGCATTTGATGGCTTTAGTATCGTGGATGATGAATGAGGACACTAGAGAAAAATAGATATGGATGATCATGAGAAGAAGAAATAGAGAACCCTTACATATCAGACCAGAATTGTTCAGCCCAAGAGGAGTCATCCTTAACCATCGAGAGATTGAAATGGACCTTGCACCAGTTGAAAGCTACCTTCAAACTCAAACATAGGTAATAGGCCACTTTGATGATGTTTCTAGGAAGATAGAATATGAGTGCATTATGTCCAGCCAGAGGAGATGGAACAACCTCCCTCATAGCCTCAAGAACAGGGAGTACCATACTCCAGAAAGACTGAGGGGTGCATTGGAAAGGGCACTATTATACAAGAGGGCCATGCAAGCCAGAAAGATCCAATGGTTGGGACTAAAGCTCAGCCCACCTTTGCTGCTGGGGCTGAATGATGAAAAGGACACAGATGCACAAGATAGAAAATGGGAGAATCCAGAAAATAATAATGGTTTGTACCCCCTTGGGGAAACTCCCACATTTCTTCCTCAGGATATCATGGGGGCTGTCAAAGCCTTGAAGGAAATGTAGGAGGAGGATTATTTGCTCAGAGGATGAGCAACCATTCAGTAGGGGGGTGATGATGAGATCCATCATTAGACATATTTGGAGGGGTTAATGGTCACCTGTTTTCCTTCTTAGATCTCTTTTTCTTGAATTCTTATTATTATTTGGTTTTATGATGCTAGTATAGGTGGTGATTAAGGCTAACATACTATGAGTGCCTAACATGAGGTTGAGTGCAGAAAATCATCAATTATTAAGCATTTTTATATGGATTTTATCATAAAGACTTGGAGGATACATCAAGGAGAAATTATAGGAGGATTTTCCACCTTCCTTAACTCTCAAAGGCAGCTAGGGGATCCCAAATATTATCTCCAGTCATTTGAATTCCAAAGGAAGCCAAAGGATCCCCAAGGATCCTCTCCAGCAATTCGAGTTCCAGAGGCAGCCAAGCAACTCAAAGAGGAGTGCACTCAATATTTTTTTACTTGGAGTCAAGTTGACTCAATCACCATTTTATAGGGAGTTCTTAAAAGCTGCCCTGTAGAATAAATAGAGCAAAGCTAGAGCCAGGAAGGGTTGGAACTTTGTTACAAGCTATTGAGCTTTTTATTATTCTACTCAGTGCTCAAACTTTCAGAAATGTATGATGCTATTCTTTTATAAAATGAGCAGAATGATTTTAGAGAGCTAGGCTTGTGGGTCAGGGCCCAATCCATGTGCCTCAGCATCTCTGTTGTATTTGTTCTCTGCTTTCTCTCATTTCATCAGTTCCGCTTCTGATAATTTCGCTTATGTTTCAATTTGATGTTTAGTTTTGCTTTCAGTGTGTTGTTGTAGGTTTCATTTTCTTATGAGTATTATAATAGAGGAGAAAAACCAAAAAAATTGTGGATCAAGACCCCCTTCTCATCTTTGTCAATAGAGCTCGAGGAGGGCGAACCTTCCCATAGACCCAAAACCTGATCTCTATTCATTGTTTCTAAGATCAAAAGTAGAGTTGCATTACCATTTCCCAGTCTTCCTTTTCACTATAGTTTTTACACATTGTCTATTTTCGTCCATAGATCAACAAATTTGTTTGCAGGAATTCATGTTAAAGCCCCAGAGTAGCTTTGTGGTGCCTCCCCACTTCATTTCCCATCTCCCTTCCATCTCTATGCTTACACTTCTATTCCTTCTTTTTCTCTTATCGCAGCTACCGCAACCATTTTAACTTGAAAACCCTCCAAACACTTTAAAGTTTGACCTCTGCCTTTCCTCCTCAAAATTCCCGCTATCCCATTTCGCACTTCGCACTCTCCTCTCAACTGCACTATCGCTTTTCCGCCAACCTTTTGATATTGCGATATTGTGAAATCGCAAATCATAGTTTGTATTGGTTTCCTTTAAAACTTACTGCTCCTTTTTTCCCATTGCAATAATTCTCCATACCCTGCCACATCCCAAATCACATTTCACACTTCACAATTTCGTTTTTCCTTTAAGACTTACCACTCCTTTTTTCCGATTGCGATATTGTCATCGCACTCCGCCACCAGTCCTACCGCCACGTCACCCATCGCATTTCGCACTTCGCAACTTTTTCCCCACCGCATTTTTCACTTCGCAACTTTTTCCCTTTCGCATTTCACACTTTGAAAATTTTATCCTGCCGCATTTCGCACTTCGCAACCTTTGGCCTTTTCGCAATCGCATTTCGCAACCTTTTATTTTTTTTCTTAAATACTTACCGTTCCAACCACCAATTGCAATATCCTCTGTACTCCACCGCATTGCACATCACAAGTCGCATCTTTCATTGGTTTCCATTAACAACATTGTTACCGATGAAATAGATAACCTGACCTCAAAACGGGAACTCTAGCCCAAAAAGACTCAAAAAACATGAAAAAACACCCCAAAAACAAAAAAAGTGTATTCCAAAACGCACTTGGTTTTTTTTTAAGGTAAAATTTCAACATTTTATAAAATTATGCTAAAAACAAAATTGTTTCTTGAAAAAAGGATTGAAAAAACACCCTCAAAACAAAACCAGTTGATGCTGGAATAACCAAAAAAAAAAAATTGTCATATTTTTGACATTTTTAAAAATAGAAATAACATTTGTTAATTTTTAAAATTCAAACATTAAAAAAAAACCTAAAATTTAGGAAAAAAATAAAGTTAAAAAATAAAAACATTTTAAAGCTTAAAATTTAAAAATATATAGGAATAAAAAAACAAAAATAAAAAGAAAATAAAAATTTTAATTCAAACATTAAAAAAAACCTAAAATTTAAGAAAAAAAAAATTAAAGATTAAAATTTCAAAATATACAGAAATAAAAAAATAAAAATTAAAAATTAAATTTAAAGAAATATATTAAATTTTAATAAATTTAAAACTTTAAAATAAAAATTTAAAAAAAAAAATACATTATTTAAATTAAAAGTAAAAAAATTAAAAATTAATTAAAAATAAAAAATGAAAAATAAAATACAATAAAAATATTAAATTTAAAAATATATATATTAAAAAAACAAATAAATTTTAAAAATTAAATTATATATATATATATATATATATATATATATATATATATATATATATATATATATATATATATATATATATATATATGAACTTAAATTAAAAAAAATATATATATTAGATTTTATGAAATTAAAAAAAAAATGTTAATATTAAAATAACAAATTAAATTTAAAAAAAAAAATATTAAATTTTAATAAATGAATGAATAAACAAATAAATTTTAAATATAAAAAAAATAAAAAATAAATAAATTAAAAAAATAAATAAATAAAAAACAAACATTGTTAAAATAAAAAGTTAAAAAACTTTAAAAATCAATTAAAAATGAAAAATTGGAAAAATCAAATTTAAAAAAATATATTTATTAAATAAAAAATAAAATAAAAAACAAATTAACTTGAAAATATTAAGTTTAATTTAAAAAAAAAAAAAACTAAATTTAAATACACAGCTTTAATTGAAATTAAAAAATATATAAAAAATTTATGTAATTAAAAAAAAAATAACAAAAAAAATAAAAATTAAGAAAAATATATATTAAATCCAAATAAATTATAAAAAAATACAAAATTTATTAAATTTTAAAAAATTAAATGAAAAAACTTAACATAAAATTTAATAATTAAAAAAAAATATGAATTTTTTTTTTTTTTAATCAATTAAATAAAAAAAAAAATACAAAATTTAATTAAAATTATTAACAAAATTTAGAAAAAATAAAAACAAAAAATAATAAAATTTTAAAACAAAAATTAAAAAAAAAAAAAAAAAAAAAACAAAACAAATTAAATTTCAAATATAAAACTTAAATTTAAAAAAAAAAAAATATATATATATATATATATATATATTTATTTTTTTATTTTAAAAAAAAAAAAAAAATCAAATGAAAAGAAAAATATAAAAAGTTTAAAAAAATAGAAATAAAAAGAATATTTTGATTGTGGTGGCATCGCCAATCGGCCTCCCGCCCAGGTGGCGACGGAGGCCGACCGCTGGGCGGGCGGGGAGGCCGCCGCCACCTGGGCGGGAGGCCGATTCCCCCTCCCCGCCTGCCCAGTGCGGGAGGGAAATTCCCCCTCCCCGCCTGCCCAGTGGCCGGCCTCCGCCACCACTTGGGTGGGAGGCCGATTCAGCGGGAAGCCGATTCCCGGCAGGAGGGCGATTCCCGAAATCGGCCTCCCGCAGCGGGAGGCCGATTCAGCGGGAAGCCGATTCCCGGCAGGAGGGCGATTCCCGAAATCGGCTTCCCGCGGCGGGAGGGCGATTCCCGGAATCAGCCTCCCGTCCAGGTGGCGGCGGAGACCAGCCGTTGGGCTGGTAGGGGGAGGCCAGCCGTTGGGCGGGCGAGGGGCTACATGCAGCCTCCCCGCCCGCCAAGAGGCCGGCCTCCGCCGCCACCTGAGCACGAGGCCGATTGGCAGCGCCACCACGATCAAAAAATTCATTTTTTTTAATTTTTTTTTAATTTTTAATATATATATATATTTTAATTTGATTTTTTTTAAATTCAAAAAATTTAAAATTAATTTTTTTTTAATTCAAATTTTTTATTTTAAATTTAATTTGTTTTAATTTTTTTGTTTTTTTTTATTTTGTTTTTAAATTTAATATTTTAGATTAATTATTTTTTAAAATTTAAAATTTATTTTATTAAATTTATTAAATTTTAATTTTATTTATTTATTTTTTTAATCCTTTAGTTTATTTAGTTTTTCATTTTTAAAATTTATAAATTGTTTCATTTACAAAAAAAAACAGTAAATTTATGGATATTTGTTTTTTAATTATTTGCACGTGGTTTTTTTCAATTTTTTTGTTTTTTAATGATAGTTTTTTTTATTTTAATTCTTTTATTTTAATTTTCTTTTTCAATTTTAAATTTTGTTTTTATTTTTATTTTTATTTTTTTGTTAATTTTAAAATTTGTAGTTTTTTTTCTTATTATTATTATTTTTTTAATTTAAATTTTTAAATTTAATTTTTTCTTTTTGTATTTTTTTTTTTAATCTAAATTTTAATTTTGTAATTTAAATTATTTTTAAATTTTCTATTTTAAATTTTTTTTTTAATTATATGTTTTTTTTCATAACTTAGAAAAAAATGTTTTTGATGTTTTTTTTTTCTAATTTTTTTGGTTACTTTCTGTTTTTTTTTCTTTAAATTATGTGTTTTTTTTCAAATTTTGTCATTTCATTTGATATAATTTTTTAATATTTTTTTTTTATTTTTTTATTTTTTTTATTTTTGTTTAAATTTTTTTATTTTTACGAGTTAATTTTGTTTTTTTTTTATTGTTTTTATATATTTTTTTTTTATCTAAGTTTTTTGTTTTATTACCAACATGAAAATCACCACTCTAAATAAAAAAGGTTGATGCTGCATCAATACGTTTCAAAATTAGCATGAAAATCACCACTCTAAAAAAAAAAAGTTGATGTTGCATCAATACGTTTCAAAATTAGCATGAAAATCACTAACATTTTAAAACAAATATTCATACTTCATAAAAAAATATATTAGAGTGGAAAAAATGTGCACAAAAAAAAATGGGTGATTCTACATCACCACTTTTCAAAATCGGGTGCTTTTTATGCTACCAAAAAAAAGTAGGTAACAGTGCGGTTACCTAATAGTGTTTAACACTTACCGCCCCCCACAACCGATTGTGACATCACTATAGCACTCGGCTACATCATCCCTATCGCAAATCGCATTCTGCAGCTTTTATCCCCATCACAAATCGCAAATCGCATTGTTTATTTTGTTCCCATTAACACTTAATGCTCCTATCTGTCGATTGCGATATCACTCCGTACTCCGCCGTCGGTCCCACCGCCGCACTTTTTATTTTGTTCATGTTCACCTTTATTGCTCCAAACGTTGATTGCGATCACCCTCCATCGCAACTCTGCCATCACACTTTTTAAATCATTCTGCTCCAAAGCATTTTTTTTCACCATTTAAATCCACTCTTTCCACCTCTAGGCATTGTTTCATGTGTTGATCCCTTTATTAGCACCTTTAGTCCGTTTTCCTCCAAACTGCAAGCCACACTTTGTCAAGATTAGTTTATCATGAATAGTTGCATGGTTTGAAGCATGATAGCATGGTAAATAGATCAGAGGATAAGTAGGGTGTGGTTATCCGATTGGCCTAGCTAGGTGCAATTTAGTTTAGTTTCTTTTCAGTCATTTCCTTTTCTGAAAATTAAATTAGTTTCGTTCCTTTCATTTCTTTTTAGTAATATAGTTTAGTTTCTTCTCAGTCACTTCCTTTTGCAGATTAAATTTGTTTCCTTTCTGTCATCTTCTTTCTGCACCTTAAATTAGTTTCATTTTCGTCATTTCCATTTTGCAAATTAAGCTAGTTTCATTTCTGCCATTTCCTTCAAGCAATTCACTTTTCAGCTTTTATCATAGTTTAAGAAAATAGCACCCTTTCGTAAAGAAGAAGAGGATGACATGAACATAATGCATCCGCTGTGTCTATATCACTGTCACCTCCAATTTTGTACGAACCCTGGGTTGATAAAGTAAAGTAGGGCAGCCCTTGGGAGTTGCAGCACTCTTGGTGCAATACCAGGGCTCACCAATAACCATTATTTTATGCAAACTCAACCAATGGAATGCAATCCTCCCATTTCCTTTGAAAATGCATTACATACATCCTCAGCATGTCCTCCAAGATATTTTTGACCCTCAATGGTTGTCCATATGTCTGTGGATGATAATTTGTACTCAAATCAAACTTTGTCGCCAATCCTACAAACATCGCCTTCCAAAACTTGGAAGTGAACTTGGCATCCCTGTTCAACACAATATTCTTTGGAACACCTTGCAATATCAAAATATCCTTAATGAAGACTTATGTAACCTCACTATTTTAATATGTAGTCTTCACTAGAATGAAGTGAGCCACCTTGCTCAACTTGCCAACCACAACCATGATAAATTCATGTTGCCTCACTGTCCTCAGAATACCTGTATTAAAATCCATGGAAATTACCTCCCATTTTTATTCTGGAATCGAAATAGGTTGTAGTAAACCACCTATATTCTTACATTCTACCTTCACCTGCTAACAATCCAAACATCTAGCCACGAACTCTGCCACATCCCTCTTCAAATTCGGCCAATAGTAGAACATCTTCACCATCATCAATGTCTTCAAATTTCCTAGGTGTTGTCGAGATAAATCCCCTCTATGGAAAGAGGCAGTCTCTCTAGCCCTAGAGTGGGTCTAGCAACTTGAGATACTTTCTAATGTAAATCTTTCTTAGCTAATATTCAAAATTCAATAAGAAAAGAGATAAATACATTTTTCCTGATGTTATGTTTGAACCTGTTTGTGATGAAATTGTTCCACGATCCTTTTAGGCTCGCTCCTTGCTAGTGTTGGCACACGAATACCTGCGGATGATGAAGAGGAAACAACAAACGTAATCCAATACATAATAATCATTAAACATTAGCTATTTGGAAGATCAAGAAGTACTATAATATTTTCATAAAAGATTATAAAAATATAGAAATCAAACATCAGATGTTTTATTGATAAATATGAAAGGAAGAGCTTAAAACCTAGACCTTGATGTTGGGGGACTCCATTTGGTGAAAATTTGAGTCCTTCACCGAAACTCTAAGGCATTCCTTCTCCTGAACAACTTAAGCATTATCATAGTGCAATCATGTAAATGGAACGAGAGTCCAGACTATCCCAACCATGAACAACCAGTAGTGGAAGGATGGGGAACAATTTATAGGAAGGGAGAAGAGGTTGGGAGCCCATGAAAGGAAGAGGAAGGTCCAATTTCTAAGGGATAAACTCCCATGGATGATATCAAAGCTCTAAATTCAGAGAGCTCGAATCTATCACCACCGTTTAACAACCAACTCGTCGCCCTAGAACTTCTAGATGTCAAAGCTTCTCCTCTATTTAAGGAAACACTACCAGAAATGGATCAGCATGATTTTCCAAGAAATAAGGGCACTGGCAGCACTAAGCTAGAACTGTCAATCTGACATCAGCGCAAGCATGAGACTAGGAAACGCATTGACCAGAAAAATAGGGTTTTAACCAAGTTCCTTCAGTAATCTTCCAAGGCGTTTTTCTTTGGGTCTTCAGGGATATCTTTACATATTTCTTCATGGTGGAAACATTTCACAGGGTCTGTCATGGGGCACTTCAGTATCAAGGATGGGAAGTGAGCATGGTGGAAAATTACTATGTAACAGATGCCCCCTAAAGCATGAAGGTGGAATGGGGAGTGATGGTTGAAATGTTTTATGAACCAAGGAAAAGAACTCATATCACCTCCAGGAAACCTACCAAATCAAACATATTACAATTTATGACATCTCTGGTATGAATATGCCTAACCACATAACTCTTCACTAGGCATCAAATAACACATGAACCCATGGCATTGTCGCATCCATCCATCTAAAGAGATCATAGAAATGGATCTAAGGTATGAATGCAACCATCCGTATAGATAGGATCGTGTATACAATCATGAATACTCAATAACTCCTCGCAACCTGGATCAAAAATCAGATGTGACCCAGGGTCTTCACTGCGATCTCAATCAACCCAATGTATGAATCTAGCCATGTGAATAGATTTACTGGTGTCAAACATGGTAGAAACCACCAAATTACCGGTCAATGATGAAAATTGTTAACATGCATGAGAGAAACTACCAATAATGACGATGGACCTCAAGGTACAATAGCACAATATACAAGTGTGAATTAATGTGTTGAAGTCGAACACTTGCAGAATCATTCGATTGAAGGAAAATTGTGTGAACCTATCGTCAAAAATGAAGAACATTCCATTGAGGCAGGAAAGCTTCAAGGTAATGAAAAGAAGTTTCTAAACCACCTTCCTGGATAATGAGTTGAAGTCGAAAAGAAGTGATTCATTAAAGGAGGGCCATAATGATTCCCACATCATTGACACGAAGCAACAGATATCTCAATATGATAGGACTAATTTTGGATTGTAACAGAGAAGATCAGATAAGAAAAATATGTTTGACAAAAAGGACTTCTCTTGAACATATTGGCAACACGACTCCGGAGTGTGGAAGCATTTGACTCAAATGGGATCAAAGGTCATGATGACAAAAATGGTGATCGAATAGAAGGAAAGTGGGTTTCCAAAACTTGCGGAGGAAAAATGATGAATAAAGGATAGCCCAAAACCGACACGAACTGCAAATGAGTGTCATTTTCAAGAGCGACAAGCTGCCCAAAATACACATAGGATGTTCACTTTCAATTTTCCCTCGTTATTGCTAATGAGTGCCTCTTTATTTTTGATAGCGAGCATGAAGACGATAACATATGCTGAGTGTGTAAGTTCATTCTTCGAATGAATCCATCCTAGTAATTTTAACGAGCCCTAGGAAGGAGAAACTCGATCTCATCATGGTGACAAGTCTTTCATCGTTTAATATTTTAACGAGTCCAACGAAAGGGAAACTCGATAACTTTTCATGTTTAAGGAGTTTTAAAAGAAACAAAAAGAAAACTCCATCATGTCTCTTTTCATAAATCGTCTCTCGAACCTGAAAAGGTAGAAAACAATATCCGAGAGAACCTCTTGACCATGTTTGATCATGGTATTCCTTTTTCGTAAATAGTAAATCTCAACCTAAAAAATGGGTGAACGTATATTAAGATTATGTCAATTCATTTAATTTAACAATTTTGAAATGACAAGTACTTGGAAATATTTTCATGTTTTGAGAGTCATAAAAGAGCTTAAAGTTGACTCCTCCTAGAGGAACGAGTGGTATAAAGGGTAGTAACTAGTTCCAATGATGGTGGAACTGCTCAAAACATGTAATGGTCAAGAGGTTTGCTAAAAATACCACTCATCACAGTGGTTCTCCAGTAAAGGGTAAAACAATCAAGTGAGAGTGTACGGTCGGCCAAGCAAATGGCGACAATGGAATGAAAAAACCAAGGCTCATCTGGAAAAAGAGGCAGATAAAAGGGAAATCACAAGAGGTGTAATGAGAAATGGTTTCATTTTTTCACAAGCTTGAAACATAGGAAACTATGCTTGAAATTGGTTTCAGTTTTACACAAGCTTGAAACATGTGGAAAAACTATGCTTGGATTTGGTTTAATTTTTTCACAAACTTGAAATGGAGACAAACTATGCTTGGAATAAGTTTTCATGCCCCCAGCATGGTGACTCAATTCGAGGTACATGCCCCATAAGCTTCATCTCATTCACTGAAGTATACTATTGGCTACTAACAGGTGGATGGAATGAAGGTTCAATTACGAAATTTGATCAATGGTCACAATTTTTCCTTCATGTGGAAAGAAAATCACACGAAAGAGACAAGATACAAGACCATGACATAAGTATAGTCACGCCCAAGGAGTAAGTTAAATTCAAATGGGCCTTGGACCACCATCATGTATATATAGACAATATTTCCTCCCAAAGTAATAGGCAACCTAGGAAGGATCCCTAACGGTTGACTGGTTCCTTTTTTAAACGTCAATAGATTTTAGGTAACAGGCACAAGTTGTGAAGAACCGAAAGCTTTCCAAGTAGTTGAAGATAGAATACTAACAGATGTGCCTTCATCCATTATTGTTCTAGGTATGTCAAAATTATAGGCCTATACTATGATCTCAATGTTATCTCCCTATAATACTAGTGTATCCCCTTATTGTTATTGTTTTTCCCATGTAGTCCCCATATTGTTATTATTGTTCCCCATAGAAGCCCACTAGTGTTATTGTTGTGCCCTTACATTGTTATTGTTATGTCGACTAGGATTATATTGTGACCCATTGGACTCCTATGTTTTTTCATTTGAATCATCCAATAATTGTTCATTTATGTAATGTAAAGGAGGTTTCCCCCTCGAAGTGGATGATTTATAAGGTTTTGATCTCTATTTTCTTCTATTTTTGGAGTTGGTTTCATAACATTTCGTATCATAGCTTTTGATTCTTAGTAGGGTTTCACTGCTTCAAACAAGTCATCATGGAATTTTCGCTCTAAATTTTTTTCTATGAAGGTTCAGATGCTAAAAAAAACACCATTTGAGAATAAATCCTGAGGAACGTCGTGTAAAAATTTCAGTTCTTGGTTCACAATATTTTCGAATATATGATATGTGGAAGTTGGGGTTTTTTCAGGCTCACGAATTTAATCTCAAAGAGGTGACCTTGGGAAAATCATCATAACTTTCTCTCTGAGCATCGGATTGGAATTCTGTAAAAAGTGGCCAAAATTACACGAATGATAGTTTCATGTGTATTAATTTCAAAGCTGAAGGACGAAAAAGAGACACGTGAAATGCCGTACAAGTTTGCTCTACTGAAATAGTCCATAATTAGGTCATTATGGGAGATTGGGAATAACTTTGTCTTGAAGAATCCAAATCAGGTCTAAGTTATGTCATTTGAAAGAGGACTCAAAGGGCTAATACAGGATAGAAATTCAGATCTTGAAGATCTGAAATAACATAGATAAATCGGGTTCAATATAGACCTCCTAAAAAGCAAGAAAATGTGTGTATGTTTTAAACAAGTTTGCATAACTTTTGTTTGAAAAATCAGTTTGAAGTGATTCCAAGGGCATATTGAAGCATAGATATCAATATTGAGTCATATAATTCCTCCCAAAAATAATTACACACCATTAAGCCCTCAGAAAGCTCTACTATGACGCATAAAGAGGAAGAATTGCAGTATGATATATCAAAATTACGGTACCAAGTGCAACAAATTCTGATCTTACAAAGAGCAACCAAAGATGACATAGATGGTTTAAAAGTAGACATGGAGGCTAAGTTGGATGGTTTGAAGGATCAAATGAAAGCTAATATGGATGATAAAATAGTGGAATATCACATCAAGCACAACAACAAGTTCTCCAACTCTCAAAGGATAACATAACGTTGGTGCAGATATGAATGAAACAACAGGAAGATCAGCATCGCAGCGAAAGAAGTTATGAACCAACAATGGAAGCAAGAAATCGAAAACTACAAAATAGATCAATTTCAAAGTATCTCAGCAAGTAGAAGAACTTACGTGGTGAATATTCCACATGGGAGGATAATAATTGTATACAAAAGCATCGAGAAATAATCAAGCGTTGAGGACAACACTTGTTTGAAGGAGAGGGGCATGTTAGGTCCATATAATACTAGTATATCCCCTTATTTTTATTGTTAGTATATCCCCCTTATTGTTATTTTTTTCCCCATGTAGTCCCCATACTGTTATTATTGAGCCCCATAGAAGCCCAGTATTGTTATTGATGTGCCCTTACATTGTTATTGTTATGTCGGCTAGGATTATATTGTGACCCATTGGACTCCTATATATAGAAAGGAGGTTTTGTCATTTGAATCATCCAAGAATTGTTCATTTGTGTAATTTAAAGGAGGTTTCTCCATCGAAGTGGTTGATTTATAAGGTGTTGATCTCTCTTTTCTTCTATTTTTGAAGTTGGTTTCATAACATTTCGTATCAGACCTTTGGATTCTAGGGTTTCGCTACTTCAAACAGGTCATCGTGGAATTTTCTCTATAACTTTTTTTTTTACATAGGTTCAAATGCTAAAAAAAACACATTTGCGAATAAATCCTAAGGAAATTTGTGTTAAAATTTTAGATCTTGGTTTGCAATATTTTTGGAGATATGATATGTGGAAGTTAGGGTTTTTCAGGCTCCCGAATTTAATCTCAAAGAGTTGACCTTTGTAAAATCATCATAACTCTCTCTCTGAGGATCAGATTGGAATTCTGTAAAAATTGGTTGAAATTACATGGACAATAGTTTTAAATGTATTAATTTCATAGCTGAAGGACTAAATAGTGACACATGGAACATCGTACAATTTCGCTCTACTAAACTAGTCCATAATTAGGTCATTGTGGGAGATTAGGCGTAACTTTGTCTTGAAGAATCAAAATCAGGTCTAACCTATGGCATTGGAAAGAGGACTCGTAGGGCTAATACATGATAGAAATTCAGATCTTGAAGATCTGAAATAACAGAGATAAATCAGGTTCAATATAGACCTCCTAAAAAGAAAGAAAAAGGTGTGTATGTTTTAAACAAGTTTTCATAACTTTTGTTTGAAAAATTAGTTTTAAGTGATTCCAAGGGAATATAGAAGCATAGATATCAGTATTGAGTTATATAATGCCTCCCAAAAATAATTCCACAACCATTAACCCCTCAGAAAGCTCTACTATGATGCATAAAGTGGAAGAATTGCAGTATGATATATCAAAATTATGGTACCAAGTGCAACAAATTTCGATCTTACAAATAGCAACCAAAGATGACATAGATGGTTTAAAATAAGACATGGAGGCTAATTTTGATGGTTTTAAGGATCAAATGAAAGATAGTATGGATGATAAAATAATGGAAGATCATATCAAGCATCAACAACAATTTCTCCAACTCTCAAAAGATAACCTAACTTTGGTTCAGAATTGAATGAAACAACAGGAATTTCAACATCGCAATGAAAGAAGTTATGAAGTAGTCACGAAAACAAGAACTTGAAAACTACAAAATCGATCAATTTTAGAGTATCTTAGCAAGTGGAAGAACTTACGTGCTGAAGATTTCACGTGGGAGGATAAGAATTTTATACAAAATCATCGATAAATAATCAAGCATTGAGGACAACACTAGTTTGAAGGAGAGAGGCATGTTAGGTCCCTATGTTAGTATATCCCACTTATTGTTATTTTTTTGCCCATTTAATCCCCATATTGTTATTATTGTGCCCCATAGAAGCCCACTATTATTATTTTTGTGCCCTTAAATTGTTATTGTTATGTGAGCTAGGATTATATTATGACCCATTGGACTCCTATATATAGAAAGGAGGTTTTTTCATTTGAATCATCCAAGACTTGTTCATTTATGTAATGTAAAGGAGGTTTCCCCCTCGAAGTGGCTGATTTCTAAGGTTTTGATCTCTCTTTTCTTCTATTTTTGGAGTTGGTTTCATAACACTCAAAGGGCACGTAAGAAGGAAGACGATATCATGTCATTCGACTCTAATCAGAGGAAGAAACCAGACTACTTGGAGGGGGTGCCATGGGAATGAGATAATTTCCCCCTTATGTCATGGAAATGGAAGGATCACGCTCATGTACCAGGAGAACGAGAGGATTACCCTCCAATTCATGGGAATCTGAAGAAACAAAAAGAACTTCAGTGGTATGAGGTTCACTCTCTACAGGAAAATTACGATCCATTGAGTGTGGAATCAGGTCAACCATTTTCTCAACCAATGGTTGGTCAGGAAAGAACTCATGGGATTCACTTTCAAAGAGAGTGGGATTGACCAGAGATGAATTCTTATCAATAACTTGATCAACTAGTGGAGGATCATAGGAAAGCTTCTGCTATCTAGTAGGAAGATGGGGCTGAGAAGTTGTAAGTTTATCCAACACTTTGGAGGCTTCATCCATACAAGGACAAAGGTAAATGGGATGATTCCCTTCACATAACCTACAGGGAAATTTGAATTTACCCTATTTTATAGGGACCTTACTATCACTAGTTGAGATCTTATCACCAGCATGATATCCAAAGGCCAATGACAAAGGTCGATTTGAGTCGGTAGACCACATTTATAACATCCTGGGAATACCATGATAATCTCTAAGAAGGTTAGCACCCTTACATAACTTGCAAGGGAACTTGACTTTGTGGGACTAAATGGAAGAATTTTCAACATTAGTTGCATTGGAAGTAATGGTTGCTTGCTTTACCCCTTGTTTATTTTTCTTCTTCTTCTTCGTCTTCTTCTTCTTCTTCTTAGCTTCTTGGTTACTAGAATTCGGAATTTCACCAGGTGAAGAGGAAGAAAGGGGTGAAGAAATGGGCAAAGAATTCAAGGGGTCAACTTTAGGATCAAGATGAGGTCGACATTGTTCAGATGGAGGCGAACTTGGTTGAGAAGCAGCTTGGACATTTGGAACCATGGGGGATGAAAATAACCAAACTGGAAAACAAATGGTTAATCCTGGGAGGGACAATATTTCCATATAGGGAGTACCAACATTTCCAAAATAAGGAAAAGGACCAGCATCCCCATCTTAGAGGATTCCTTGATCGGTAAACTCAGGGACATTTTCCATTAGTCTCAACCTAAGATCTGCTAAGGAGTTGTGCATGGGTAAGATTTTATTTTGTGGGCAGTAAATTTTATAAATTAAACACAAAATAAATGAATAAGCATGAACTGGGCATAAATGATTACCAGGTATTCGTGAACTACAATATACACCTTGGAAAATAAATTTACCAAGGACTTAACATACAACAGCCAATCTCCCCAAATTTTGTGTTCGGTGTATCATTTCTATAAGGCGGTTGAATCGGTTACCTATGGAAATCTTGCAACCTAATGGTGTCTCCAAAAATATACGCAGCGGTGTGTGGGAGTCTAGTCTGTAGTATTTTTGTCTAGTGTGTAACCATTCAATGAGAGTGCCCCAAATATACTTATCATACATCAATGTACTTCCATACATGGGATGGGATATCACCCTCAAATTGTAATGCATTCTATTAGCAACAACTCTTACGTTTAACGACGTCGGAACATGTATCTAGCTTAGACCTCTAAATGTTTTTGTTTATATTTCAAATTCTCCTTAGGTTAATTGGAGTTAATTTTAAGTTGATATTGATTAAAGTTTCAATTTCAAGGCTGAAAACGATGTCACTTGAATACCTATAATGCAACTAGCATGAGAAAAGGATTATTTCAGTTCAATGAATGTTATCTAGTTTAAGGAAGAGTTTCAAACAGTGATGCAACAAAAAATAATGCAGCAAACAAGGCTTTTCCTAATCCAGATCACTTTGACTATCCCAATTCAAGTCAAAGCATTCAAAGATGAAAATTATGCAATGTAGTCTATGCAAAAATTCTTTTGTTTTGAAAATTATGCAATCGTAATCTATGCACAATTTCCTTTTTTATTTTTGTTGAATGAGAATGCATTCAATGCACTTTTCAAAGAAATGAGAATCTACTTAATGCACCTTCCAATGAATGAGAATGCACTCAATGGACCTTTTAGCTTTCAATCATTAAAAAATTTAATCTAAGTTCAATGAAAGATCTCAGAAATTACTTTTCAATGCAATATGATCTAATGCACTTTAACGAAAAGTAAACTTTGAGACGAAAACTAAATGAATGCAAAATAAATTTCTTTAGTGGTCTCAAAAGAACTAATAATACTTAATCAACAACAAATTAGTGTTCCTTCCAAACACATGAGTAGCAAACGATAATTCTAATTGACTCAAAGAATCAAAGACTTAACCAAAATTCACTTTTACCACTCCAAGTATAGGATGGATTTTTGCACACCACAAAGAAACTAACACCAAAAAGACAAAATTTGAGGAACATAGAGCAAGAGGATGACTTCAGAGATTAGGACACACTAGGACTTTTAGGAAAAACCCCAAAAATTCTCAAATTTAAGGATCAGTGCTACTTTAAATAGAAAAAACCATGTTGATAGCATCTTCAGTGCTACTTTGGACCCCCAAACCTGAGATGGTAGCACTACTCTGCATAGCAAAAATAGTGTTGGTCACATGAGAATAAAGTGAAAGAAAAGGTTTTCAGTGCGACTATAATTATAAATATCCATGTTAGCAGTGCAAGTGTGTCTAAAAAAGGGCACTTTGGTTGAGGAATTCTTAGGAAAAGAAATCCAAGCCGAAGTAGGAACCTAGACCTGACACTCTAAACCAAAAAGAAAACCCTATGAAAATAGAGACCTAAACAGACTTAAATCTCAATGATCGGTCAAACTGATCAGAGATTAGCTTGGGAAATGAAGGCTAAGAGGCTAAAGATTCCCAGTGGAGTCACCAATTCTATTGTCAAGATAAATCCCCTATGTAGATAGAGGAAGTCTCTCTAGCCCTATAGTGGGTCTAGAAACTTGAGATACTTTCTAATGCAAGGCTTTCTTAGCTAATATTAAAAATGCGAAAAGAAGAGAGATAAAGCTACCTTTCTCCTGATGCTATGTTTGAACCCATTGGTGATGACATTGGTCCAAAATCCTTTTAGGCTCACTCCTTGCTACTCGTGGCACACGAATACCTGTGGATTATCAATAGGAAATAGCAAACGTAATCCAATACATAATAATCATTAAACATTAGCTATCTAGCATATCAATGAGTACCAGAATATTTTCATAAAATATTAGACAAATATATCAAGAAAACATCATATGTTTTATTTATAAATATGAAAGGAAGAGCTTACAACCTAGGCCTTGATGTTGGAGGCCTCCCTTTGGTGAAAATATGAGTCCTTCACCAAAGCTCTAAAGCATTCCTTCTCCCGAACAACTTAGGTGTTATCACAGTGCAAGAATGTAAAGGGAACAAGATTTTAGACTAGCCTAACCATGACAAACTAGTATTGGAAGGATGGGGACCAATTTATTGGAAGGGAAAAGAGGTTGGGAGCCCATGAAAGGAGGAGGAAGGTCCACTTTCTAAGGGATAAACCCCCATGGATGAGATCAAAGCTCTAAAATCAGAGAGCTTGACTCTATCACCACTATTTAATAACCAAATCATTGCCCTAGAACTTCTAGAGGTTGAAGCTTCTCCTCCATTTGAGGAAACACTGCCAGAAAGGGATCAGCGCAGTTTTCCAACAAATAAGGTTTCTAGCAGTGCTAATCCAGAACTTTCAATATGACATCAGTGCGAGCATGAGACTAGGAAATGCGTTGACCCAGAAAACTAGGGTTTTTACCAAGTTCCTTCAGTAATATTCCAAGCTAGTTTTCTTTGAGTCTTCATGGGGTGTCTTTACATATTTCTTCATGGTGGAAACATTGCATAGGGTCTGTCATGGAGCACTTCAGGATCAGGGATGGGAAGTGAGCATGGTGAAAAATTAATGTGTAACACTAGGTGACCCGAGCATGGCTTTGAATGAAATTCTCTCAAGATAAGCTTCTTGAGCTCACTGTCATCTGGCACATATATCTTGTCCCTAAATCTCACCAAACCATATGTAGTGAGACGATAGTCTGCGTCCTGATCACCTGTGCCTATACATATTCCTACACATGTTCCAGTTCCTGCACCTGCAGTTGTTCCTACACCTGTACCTGCACTTTGATATAACATGTGCCTAAGATCCACATACTTGTTATATTTTTGTCCTTCCTGTAAGATCTGATCATGTAAATCTATCCCATAGGAACTCATAGTTGTTATATGATTCACATGTACTTTCATGCTAAGAGCATATGCAACCCTATTCTCCTTTTCCTTTATATATCTGATCTCGAATTCAAACTTGCTAAGGGTGGCCAACCATCTAGCCTTCTTAGCATTCAGATCTGGTTGGTCAAATAAATAACTCAACCCACTATGATCACTCAGCAATACAAATCTCCTGCCGAGAAGATAATGCCTCCACATTTTCAATGCATGAATAATAGTTTCCAACTCAATATCATGAGTCATGTAGTTATTTTCACACCAATTCAATTTCTTGGACTCATAGCATACCACTTGTCCCTCCTGCATAAGGACTCCACCAAGCCCTCTTTTACAAGCATTTGTACACACCATGAATTCTTTATCTGGATCTACAATCTTAAGAATTGGAGCATTAGTCAACAACTACTTCAACTACTCCAAATGATATGCACGTTCTTCTTTCCATTCAAACTTCTTACAAATGCGTGACAAGTTACTGATGAACCTCCTGTAGTAACCTGCTAATCCCATAAATGATCTTACTTCCTCCACATTCTTAGGAGCTTCCCACTCCATGATGGCTCTTATCTTTTATGTATCTATTTTTATGCCTTCCTTGGAAACAACATGTCCCAAGTAGTCTACCTATGTCTGAGAGAAACTACACTTGCTAATCTTAACATATAACCGATGCTCTCTTAGAAATCTCAACATTGCTGCTAAATTCTCGGCATGCTCTTCCTCATTCTTATAATATACCAAGATGTCATCAATGAATATAATAACAAACTTATCCAGATAAGGAAAAAACACACTATTCATCAAACACATAAATGTAGTTGGGGCATTATTCAAACCGAATGGAACTACAAAAAACTCACAATGCCCATGCCTGGTCCATAATATGGTCTTGAATATGTCCTCTTTTTTGATGCATACCTGATGATATCTCGGTATCAAGTCGATCTTAGAGAACACTTCCACTCCCTTAAACTATTCAAACAAGTCATCAATATGCGGAAATGGAGACTTGTTCTTGATCGTCACTTTTTTTAGCTACATGTAATCAATGCACAACCTAAGAGTACCATCCTTCTTCTTTACGAACAACATTAGTGCACCCCAAGGTGATACAATCATCCTAATGTATCCCTTGTCAGGCATTTCCTTCAGTTTCAACTTCAACTCAACTAAATCTAGTGTACTCATCATGTAAGGTTCCTTTGATGTTGGTGTTGCCCCTGGTATCAAATCAATAGAAAAATCCACTTCCCCGTGAGGAGGTAGCTTTGGAATCTTTGCTAGAAACACATCCTAAAACTGCTACAAAAGAGGATACTTTTGGAATATTTCTACATCCTCAACATCCTTACTCTTATCACTAGAAACATGCACTGCAACCATCACACAACCTTTCCTACAACTATGCTTAGCCTGCATAGCGGTGACCATCCTCACTGATGTAGGATTATTATTTCCCTACAAAATTTTCTATTCTTCATTATCATCTAGGCACTCAATGGCCTTATCATAATAATCTAATTTGGTCCTATGAAGGTGCAACCAATCCATACCCAAGATCATGTTATATGATCCAAATGGTATTACATTCAAATTTTTTTTTGTAGGCATACCTTTTGACTCAAATGCAGAATCTCTTACCTAGTGGTGAACTCTCATCTTCATACATATAGCCAACTGCACCAACCAAGATTCTGCATGCACTTATTTTCTCAAGCCAAACTTATCCGCCAGGTCAAGAATAACATAAATATAATTAGATTTAGGATCAATCAAAATATAAATAGCTTTATCACAAAGCTTACTATCCATCTCAATGATACATGCCTAGTGATCTTCCTGCCTGTTATCCACAAATGCATGTTTCTGAGGAATGCTACGACAAAAATATTCAACTGTATGTGCCTCCTATGCACTACAGATTTTAGATATACTACCCTGATATTGTGGAAAATACCTCTTACGATGATCTTTTTCACATATTCAACACTGCAACGTTGCTCTACCATCACCTGTAGTCTGCTACTCTCCTGGTTGCGATCCATGTCCCTTCTCAACTATATTGAACTTCTAGTAAGGAATCACATTTTCTTTCTAACCTACATCTTGAGGTATTCCATGCTTTGGTGTCCATCTTCCTTTATTTTTCTTATTTCCTTTCAAATCACGCTTAGGCTCAAATTTGTGCTTTGAATGTTCATAACAATGCTTCATCTTTCAAATGGTCTCTTCTAGCAATCTAGGTTCATCGAACTCAATTTGGTCTTTGTATGCTACTAGCAGTCTACTGATGAATCTTTGAACCTTGGCCTTCTCCTTCTTTAGGTAAGTAACATATCTCAAAAACTCCAATAAACTTCTAGTATACTCATCATATGTCATGGAACCCATCTCCAACTCCTAAAAATATTTAGCTTTGGCATCATAGTACATTTTTGATAGATACTTCTTCTGGAATAGCCCCTCGAACTCACTCCAAGTCAGTTCCTCCTCATAAATACCCCTAACATTCTTCACAAATTCCCACCAAATATATGATTTACCTTTAAGGTTGAATGAAGTTATTTTGGCTTTCATGTTTTCTGAGTAATCATGCTACCTGAAGAACTTCCTCATAGAAAGAAAACATGCCTCTGCTTCCTATGATTCATTCATCTCTCCATCAAATGTAGGTGGTTTTTCTTCCTTAAAATTATCAGGAAACCCCTTTCAATCCTCCTATAAGGATGATAATGATGACGATCATAGTGCTTGTCAAAGCAAGAACTAGAATAGTACATGTGTTTGTCACCTCTGCTATCTGGAGTTTCCAATAACCTGTCATATCTAATTGTTTCATCTCTATCTGACTTGTGACCACCATGAGACCTACTGTCAATTTCCTTGTTAGTCCCATCCTCCTGCCCATAGTTGATCGAAGTGGTCCTTGTTTCTACAATTCTGACAAACTTTGAAGAGTTACCACATTGACCTTTGTTTGTTTCTCTTGTTCCCATATCATTCTGTGATCATCTACCTTACAACTCCTTATTTATTCCTTCAAACTTCTCTATGTGTCTGTTAAGTTAGAAGAGTGCCCAACACCATACTTCTCATTTGATTCATAGGGAGAATCTTTATAGTCTACCATCTTGCTAGTCATCTTTTATTTCTTCCTGCAAGGCACCTCATGTTTGTATAAACAAAATCACAATAAACCAATGCACCTTAGCATAATTCAAGGAGGATATATCATCTTTAAGATCAACCAATCAGCGTAATACATGTATAGACATAATCATAACAACATCTAGACTTATAATAAATAGGTATATCAACACATAAACATGATTCTAACTAGAGCTCATTCATTAATGCATGACCATATCAACTACACACCATGACCTCATGTATGACAAAATCAACCATACCAATGTACACTTGACAAGATGTAAGCACCTAACATGTTTAACTAGTCATACGCTCATGACCACACATTTCACAAAAACACCATCAGCTCTCCCATGGTGACATAACTACCACCATGACCAACCCCATGCGGATGCAACAAGTACATAGACCACAAGTATCAGAAACACATATGCAACCAACAAAAATGCATGACGACAATAATTTTGACAACATCAAACTTTTCCCAAAGAGAGTGCAACCACTCTCTGATGCCACTATGTAACACACACCTCCCCTCACATATACCCAAGTAACCAACCAACCAGGGTAAAAATGAGATGAGGGGCAATCATGACCAAACTCAACCTCCTAAGTGACCTTAAGGAAATGGAGTCAACAAAAATCCCTTACTGACTTCCCTCAGGTGCCACAAGACCCTCAAGGAGTAACCCAACCCCTCCAAGTGTCCATCTCCTGAGCCAACATGACTTACCACTGAATTTTACCCCCAATCACTCCATTTCTAGGGCCTTAGTGTGACTATACCTCCCAGTCACATTCATAGGCCTGCATCAGTGCGAATGTGGACTAAATTTCTCAGTGTTGTCCTAGAAATTGCGGATTTTAAGGATAAATTACAGGGTTGGTGCTAGACATCTACCTAGAAACCCTTGTAACTTTAAGAATCATAAATTACACAACAAAAGTGCTTGTAAACCAAAAACTGACACCAGGACTAGGCCTGACCATCTCCAACTAGGACTGAAATTTTATCAAACACTTGACAACAATACAATATACAGGTCATGAATACAAGAATGAACATAAGGGACTAAAAATTTATATGAAACTTATCAAGAAGGATCACCATCCTCTCTTATTAGTTGTATTATCATTAATTAGGTCTTGCATCCATTATTCTTCTAATTATAAGTAGAAACATGAAATGAACCATGACTAGAACCAGTCACATAACCAGGCTTATAACCATCATATAACCACAGAAATAACCATAAGATAATAGCCATTAAATCCACATAAATACAAGTACAAAAGCAAGAGAACTTATCTTTCATTAAACATAAGCAAGAGCCAATGAGGTTCGGGACTTCCACGTACCACTCGACCATAGACATGGTTGAACCAAATATTTCTTTCAGCCAATCACCCCCATGCCATATTCCAAGCATGAATGTGGGATATCATGGATAAACCAATCCAAAAACAACCAAGGGAATCCAGAGGTTAAGCCACCTCCACCCTCATCATACTGTGATCTCACCTAAACCAACACCAAGTTCACAAAACTGAACCGAGCTTGGAATTCCTTTGGATCCCATCGCCATCCTTGAGGAATTTTTTGTCTCCTTCTCTCCAGGCTTTACCGCAATCCAAACTGTATCACTGAGCCCTTATTGAGACACCACCCTCAGGATTTACCATGTACCCCGCCAAAACTGGTCAAGGGATTCCTAGGCCTTTGGGAATAAACCTAAGACCACCTCCACCCTGGATTCTGAAACCATCTAACAATTCCAAAGCTCAAAACTAAGAATAATCCCATCACACCATGGCTATCCGAAAAAAGAAAGGTAAGTCTGAAAACCACTTTCAAAAACCAAAAACGTTATGCCACTGATTGAAAACAAACCAAATACCAACATGAACATACCATGCATATCAAAACTAGCTAGGCAATCACACATGCAATCTATCCCATGCAAGTATTCCCATTGAAGTTGCTTGATCCTACTATTCCTTCCTTGATCTTTTATTTCATTTCCTTTCATATCCTTCCTTTGATTTCTTTTCATTTTCTTGTTCCAATGCTGAAATTCTCCAAGAAAACTCTAAGTGTCCAAGAGTGTGAGAGAGAGAGAATAGAGAGATAGCTCCAAAAAAAAATGAAGAAAAGCTACCAACTAATCCTCATAAGCATTTTTATCAATGAGGCCTCTATTTTCTTCATTTTCCATTACTTTACTTCAATTTCCTCCTCACATGCAACCTGTTACCTTTTACCTTCCTTTTCTCCTAATTTACTTTATTTTCATAAATACATGTGCCAAAATATTTTTTTCCTTTTTAATGCCTTAGCCATTTCCTTTTCCAATTTCCCCTTAGCCATAAACACATCCAATGATTCCCACTAGGATATCTTGCCCAACGTTCAGCTTGGAATAAGTGTCCCTTAATTGTGATCTTATTTTTCCTTTATTAAATTTTATTACATGAAATTTTAGCCCGGGTCTATTACATTTCTCATGAAATTTCTATAAAAATGAGCCAAAACTTGAAAGTTTCTTACTTCAAAGGTATTGTATGGAAAACCTAAGAACAAGGCTATTTGAAGGTGAAGTGCACATTGAAAATTGGTGTTAATGTGGAACTACTTTATATCCTCTAACATAAATTATTTTTGCAACCGAGTTTCCATCAAAGCTTATAGTAGAGCCAGCACTTAACCTTGTCAAAGGTCATTGGTTTATGCAACCTCATATCATGGGTCAATTACTAACACATAACAACTAATATGTATTAACATAATTGTTGGGGATGATGTCCAAAGGGATCCTCTAGCAAGATTTTAAAATAATGAAACACACGCCTTCAATCAATCCTTTTTTCCTAGCTTCCTAGGGAAATGGGTGTTGAGTTTTGTAGCTATGGTCAGTCTTCATAATTAATATTTTAGCACTTTATGTATATGAAATAAAAAACATAAGATATATTCTTCATGTCAATTTCAAAAGAAAAATTTTGAACTTTCAAATTTGAATTTTTGGATCCAAATAAGGTTAAGTTGTCCCCAGTCAAAGAGACACCCATTCAGCTAGCTAGATCTCTATCTATAATCCACTTGACCTCCTCATTCAAGAACAAATTAGGATCACACAAGATAAAATACATTTTCTGGGCATCCAAATGAACAAGAAGAAGACAAGAAGGATGAATATATATCAATCATTCTCTTTCTCTTGTTTTACCTCGCACGTATGAATTTCTAATATATCTTTTTGGCATAAGGTCCATGATTTTCTGGGAAGTAGGTATAAACTCTTCGTGGCAATAGGGCCAAGTTTCTGGGTGAGAAAAAAGGGCGGAATTTTGATCTAGGTAGATCAGACAAGGCCAAATTGGATGGGAAACATTGTGAATTGAAAAAAGGGAACCTTTACCAGGTTTGACTATAATTCTATTACTGGCCAGCTTGACTATATTCTTGACTAGAAGAATTAGATGTATCTCTATTGAAATGAATAATTTCTCTAAGGAAGATATTTTTGGGTTTTTCTCCCTTGTGGTTTTTCCCAAGGTAATTTCTTGTGTCCCTTGTTTGGCTATCTATTTATGATCGTACTGGAATTTTGTTTCTATTGTTAAGATATTTTGTGTAATTGCTTAATGACGAATGAAAAATAGGAAAAAGATTAAAATCATTAAAATTAATTATTAGTTTAGAAGACCTATTAAAAATCAACATGGTATCAAAGGTTGTGTGAAAGAGAAACATTAAAAGTATCCAATCTACTTCAAGTTATCCTCTAGGGATTATTTTGTCATTAGCAAGCCCTAGTTCTATTTTGATTATAAAAAGGATGAAAATCAATCAGTTTTGTATCTGAACTAAAGTAATAAAGGGTCAAAGCCCTAGTTTAATCTTAGAAAGTTCAAGTTACCTCAAGAAGGATGAAGTTTCATTTTTTGTTGAAAATAATACCCCTTCTTATGAATTCAAGATTCATATGGCTAGAAGAAAACTTTCTTAAGGTTTTCATAATATTTAGAGAAGGTAGAAGCACACTTGGAGAGTGTCAAATTCTTAGTCTATGTTGAAGATAGGTTGAAAGGCCTCAGTATGTTTCAGTAGGTCTTGAAAGCTCATGAAGACTAAGGAGTCTCAGAAAGTGATTTGAACGAATCTGGAATATCTTTGACTAAAGAAAAACTAGAAAATTTGTCTTTTGTGCATGACATATACTAAAGTTTGTTTTAATACTTGGTTTTTGGAAGACACTATATCTATTAGAAGGGTTGATGCTTTAATATCAATGTCAAGTTTGAAGTGTTTCATGTAACTCGTGATTAATTCTCTTTGAAGATTTGTTCGAGGACTGACATCAAGGCATATTATTTAATCCATAGTTTTAAATATTATGTTACATAAGCACATGACACTAATGGGATGTTCAATGAAGCCTATAGATCTATAAAAAGGACCAAAAAAGCTATAAGAAGTTTGTTTGATTCTTGGAATGAAAATTAGATCATAAATTTGTGGCAAAGGTCTAATTTGTTGCCTTACAATAGATATGAAGTAATCCTTGAAGAAAGACAATTATAATATCTAGGAATGTTGAAGAAGTTATTTCTCCTATAAATTCAGTGATGAGATTCATAAATGATATTTTCAATCATGCTCATATTATTTGATACACCTCTAATCTGAAGAATGAAAATTACCTTGATATTTCAAGAAGTAATGGCAGCATCACAATTCATTTTGTGGCTCAAATAAAGACAAGACGAGTAAAGGAAATATGTGATTTATATACATATTTCGAATGTTTGAAGTATTACATAACAAACATGTGTTTTTCTTTGAAGATGTTGTGTTGTATGTTCAGAAGTAAGACATTGTTTTATAGCTACACACTCTTAAAGTATTGATACAGTTGTTTGTTATCATAAAGGCCCTAGAATCTGCATTGCATTTTTTGCCAATATTGGCTACTGATACTAAGGTATTTGCATAATAAAGGATGGGACATATTTTACTCAATCCTAGAGTCTATTCCTTGCATTCCAAGGCAATCAAAATTTAGAATAAGGATCATTGGATTGGAGCAAGTTCGTGGGTATTACCTTCAGTTTTGACTTGATAAGCTTACAATGAAGAATAGATCAGTTCCTCTTAGAGATTAGAGACTTAATTAATCGTGAGAAAAATGAGTCGCTTGTGGAAGTAGAAGTGTTCTTATTATGATTAAGTAAATTCCACTTGGATTACAAGGATAAAAATAAAATTTTAGCTAAGATTAAATAGTTTCCATAATATCGTTGCTATTAATAAAGCAATAACCAAGTCTGTTGTGGGTTTGTCATATTTTTCTTGATGAAGGAAACTCATTGGAAGATCCCTGATCTTGACACATTTGACTAACTTCGATATGGAACATGTTTTGATTGATGGAATGATGAATTTAATCATATATGTTGAACATTTGTCTATGGAAAAAAAAAAAAAAAAAAAATTAGATGAAAAATTTTGGTCAACCTTCAAAATATGTAAATGAAAATTATATGGTTTGTAAACCCTAATAGACTAGAAGGACCTAGGGTTATGGATAAAAACCTATATCTAGACCTATATTAATGTTTCCACTTAAATAAGAAACCCTAGCCCATGCAAGGAAGGAATGACATCATGTTGACGATGAGGCGACACTGATAAATTTACCATATGCATGAAAGAAGGCTAAGATGAAGAGGGAGCTGACATTTCCATATAATCCTCAAAAGTTAAGTAAACTATATCTCTCTTCCTTGATTATTATTTTTATTATTTTTACCATTAGTTAGCCTTTTATTTTTGTATCTTTTGTTTGGTTATAATGATTCTTCCATTGCATCTTAGTGAGGACTGCATGTGCATAGTGAAGGATGAGAAGGATCTAGAAACGGATGGAAGTAATGGAAGAAAGAAGCAAAGCTTGTGACAATAGGACTCTCCCAACATCGGTGATATTTATTGAGATATATTTTACTAGATGAGATATGAGCTCAAAGTGAACAGGAATATTAGCAAGATTTAAGTATACCATGATTGTGTCGAAGGGAAGTCAATGATGACTTCCAAATGGATCTACAATATCTATTGTGTAACAAATGGCAACATATACAAGTACAAACTTAGACTTAATACTAGAAGGACTTGTCCCAGAAAGAGGGAGAGGATCATTAAAATACATTTTCTCCAATCATCAGGTACACTTCTATTATAATTATTGTTGCTTATGTTATGGAATTACATTAGATAGATGCAGAGGTAATATTTCTCCATGAAGAAATTAATGAAGAAGTGTACATATGACCACCTCAAGGCTTTGAGGGTCATGAAGAAGTCTCTTGATTTAAAATAAACTAGGATTGATGGTTCAAATTTGATCCTATATGATTTGTTTCTAACGGAAGCAGAAGGACTCATGTGTGAGAGGGAGCAACATTAACAGAAATATTTTCCTCCATAATAGAGGAAGCAATCATGACTTCCTTGAGAAGCCTTATTTTAGCTTCAAAGGGAGTTGAAATTTGTGTTTTGAGAAGAAGGACCTATATTTTATGTATTACCTCCTTGGTCAAAAAAGCATACTATTAAGATCCCTTAGATATTTTTGGGATGATGAACTGTCATTAAGATTTCTAGGCTAGATAACTCATATGTTATAGTAACTAGAAAGAAACAGTGGATGAGGGAGCATTCAAGAATGCCACAATAGGATATGTTTTAGAAAGTTTTGTTTCTCAAAATATTCCAGTAATAAATAACAACCTAAAAACACATTCACTGAGGATTCTAAGAACGCTTCATGTCACAAGGGTTGACCTCCCTCCACCTCAAGGATTATTCCCTGTTCTAATGTTAATAAAATAAATACTCTTTAAAATCAAAATAATAAGGCCATATTTATGATAAAATAGTGTTTTAAATAAAATAAGGTTTTAGGGAAATAAATGTGTTAGGAAGATAACATATGAAACTTATTAAAATATAATATAATTTATGACAAAATGAGGATAAATAATATATCATAATTCACACATGACAAGAAGCTTAGTAAAGATCACAAATAAAAGTAAAAATGAAATTAGAACAAACTCGCTTAAATGTATCTAATTTAAATGTGTAGTTAAAATAATAAGACATCAAGTGTCATTAAGCACAAACAATTAGAAAATTTAATTTAATAATTTTTAAATAATAAATATTTTAGAAAAATTAAATCGATTGTATGTGTGAAAGATTAAATAACATGAGCAAGTCAAATTATTCTCAATCAATCACATGTGCGAGTGAAATAAATAAAATGAAGAACAACTTTCTGGTTTTTAAGCTCCTGTGGTGAACATTTTAAAAAAACCTCCTATCAGCATGAAAACTTCACACATGGTGACAAAGAGTATACCACCATCAAGGAAGAAAATGGATCTCACAACATAAATCACCATCCATGATAAATACATACCACATCAATACATATAAATATTATGCATCTTACATTAGCAAGAATCAACAAAAGAAAATAAACATAAAGATTTTGCATCATACATCAAGCAGGAATTGACATGACATAAAGCATCCTACAACAATAATCAATGAAGTACATGGAAAAAAAACTTCATATACCTCAAATCTAATGATGGTTGAAGAATATGCTACCCAATCACTGGATCTAAATGCACCATCGCAAACGTGGCGTCGAATGGCGAGAAATCGACTGTCCATGTGTTGAAATCAGACATAATCATCCCCATCTAGAATCTGGCCGACAAATCAAGACCTTTGTTGCAGAAACTGATACCACCATTAGACTCGTGTCACTAAGAGGTGTAAAATCCATATAAAATTTGTCCAATTTGGACATTGGGAAAATTTGGCCCCTCTGAAAATGAGGCCCAATCAGGGTTCCACTGCATTTGCACACTGGCTCATGGTTCCGCACCTGCCTGCAATTAAAATAATTATAAGTCTCAAAATTCGTGCTCCTCCTTTGCCTGGGTGCATCTGATGAAATGGTTTTAAATATTAAGTTTCGGGCAGAGTTTCCAAAACTCCTCTGTTGGCGTAATGGAAAAAATCCGAACTGGTGGAGGAGGGGTTGGGGGATCAAATCTCGCCCCTCCATTTTTAGGTGATAGTTTTATTAAATTAAGGTTGGGCAGTGGGAGGGTCTGCTCCATGTAGCCTAACCCGACTCGCACCTCGCCGTGATACACGGTGGCTCCATCATTTATATGGAGTATGGAGGAGGGGCAGCGGGGGTGACAGCTCACGCCCTCACCCAAATATATGTATGTTTTGTTGGTTGATTGGGGTGGTGGGGTCATGGTTGTTGGCCCCACCATTTTTAACATTTAATATATGTGTGTGTGTGTGTGTGTGTGTGTGTGTGTGTGTGTGGTGGGGTGGCAGGGTTGGTGACCCGCCATCCCCTTTTTTATATTTTTTTTGTTTTTTTTAAACAAACAATGCATTTTTAATTCTAACGATTTTTTACTGAAGGAGTCTTTTTATCGGTCCCACAAATTCGCCTGGAATCCGGCCAGAGGTGGCTGGATTTTTGCGAAATTGTGTCCTCCTTAACCTGTCAAGTCATCCAGTCAACCTTAGAACTTTGACCAGCTCTATCTTTCACATTCGAACTCAATTTGACGAATCGTTCACATAGTTGCGATTAGGACGACTAGATATATGATTTGGTCCTAGTTTGAAAGAATTATAACCACTTTGATTTTGAGCTTTAATAAGCCCTCTTTATCTTGTGTGTGTCTCTAGAGCCACCTAGATAATTCCTCCCCACTGAGGATATTTTGGTCCTCCAAAAGCATCAATAATAATCTACAACTATTGTGTACAACGTCTACACCACAAGTGTCCTGAAAAAGGTCACCCTTCTTTCTCCTTCACCTTTGTCCTTCGAAGCCATAAGCGATGAACCGACACTTGCATCCTCTGCAAACCTGTATTACAATCTCTTACAAATTACATGCTCAAATATGAACAACTATGACCCAAGCACACCATAATTTCCACGAGTTTATAACACATACTCGGTGGTCAAGCTTACATTAAAATGGAATCAATAATACCCCAGCTATTAATACAAGGCCAAAGACATCATTGTCGCATTTAGAAGTGATGGAAAACACATCATCACTTTTACAAAATAAATTCAACACATGATTTACAAGACACGGCCATGACACACTAGAAAATCCATTTCTTACTCAAAAAATTGAACCACGATGAATGTTGTGGATTTGCTTCTTGAACATCTTCACTGACTGGTTTTTGCACATACACTTTGTCCTTCATACGCTGCTCTGGATGGATTCTCCAACATGTGGCTCTTTGATGGCCACTTATGTCGTAATAACTGCAATGAGTCTTCTTCCTCCATACCTGCTTAACCAATATCTTTCCCTACTGTGGAGAATGCTTTCCACGCCTCATCCTCCTCTGTATTGCCATTATTTTCCAACAGTCAGCAATGACATGGTTATGTAAACCACAAAAATGACAAGTTTTCTTGTGCCATGATTTACGTTCATGATTAGCAACATGCTTATAATCAAAATGAACTTTCAAATATCGATACTTGTTATACCTTTTCTGGTGATATCTGGAACGATCATGGTGATGAGAGCTTGTCTCAGCTCTTCTACTGCGACATGCACTTCCATGGGATGATGGTGAAGTGTTCCCATCAATCCTCTTCCTTGGTGAGTTCAACAATGTTTGTTTACCTTTAATGTCCTTATGGTGATTAGAGCTTGCTTCAACTTCCTCTTTGCAATATGCGCTTCCATAAGATGATGGTAAAGTGTTCCCATCATCCTTTTTCCTTGACGATTTCATCAATGTCGTGGAAGCTTCAGACTCTTTTGAGCATTCTCCTTCAGTGTATCCTAAACCTGAGTAGCGAGGTCTCTGCACAACATACAATGGTTGATTTATTCCTTGGCCATGAATGCCAAGTCCTCCTCCTTTGTACCCCATCCTGGTAAGGAGTCTCATGTCAGTTTCTATAATGGGGATCTCCACATTTCCAATAGAAATAATAGCATGTGAAGATGAAACTGACGATTGATCTCAACTATCTACCTTAGATGTCAATTTCGAAAAAGGTGAAGAGGGCTTCTATGAGCTTCATTGCGCTTCACTTCCTCCAAGGCCTTTGTCGCGGCTTGTAGCTGAAGCTGTAATCACTGCTTCTCCTCCTTCTCTTCTCATAGAAGTGTCTTTAATGCATCATGATTTGTTTGAAGACTTCTGTCGTTACGCTTCAATTATTCCAATGACTCTGTCATGGCTTACAACTGAAGCTGAAATCGTTGCTTCTCCTCCTTATCTTCATATAGGAGTGTCTTTAATGCATTATGATCTATTTAAATACTTATGTCATTGTGCTTCAATTCTTCCAATTCCTCTGTCATGGCTTTTAGTTGAAGTTGCAATCGATGTTTGTCCTCCTTCTCCTCTTGTAGAAGCGTTTTCAACTCAGCATTATCTATTTCTTGTTTCTCATAAGCTTCATACAATATGTCCACTTTCTCAGACACCCTAAGCATGGTCTCGTACATGTATTTGACATCCTCCATTTCTGCACGTCCAATGGCTCACGCCAACAATTCACATCAGCAGGAAGACCACTCTGATACCACTTGATTTGCGTAAATTTATAATACCATTTTAACCAAGACCTTTTACTTCGGCTGATGTGTTATAATTAAATTTTATCAAAAGCATTAATGAACACATGCAGATATAATCAAGAAGAACACATGTCAAAAATCATACGACAAAAAATGCTAGAGGTTTAATAACGTAGTTTGTCCAGGATGGACTACGTCTCTGGGCCTTGGTGTCTCGATGGTGTTGGACACTTCATTCAGTGTTGTAACTATGATGATGTACATAGATTTTGTTGACTTTTCATATAAGGAAAATCCCTTAACATTAGTGGCAAAGTACCTCCACAAGACATTTCGTTACAAGGAAATTTCACCCATCAACAAAACCTCCTATCATCATGAAAACTTCATACATGGTGACAAAGAGTATCCCACCATCATGGCAGCAAAGGGATCTCACAACATAAATCACCATCCATGATAAATACATACCACATCAATACACACAAATATTATGCATCTTATATCAGCAGGAATCAATAACAGCAAATAAACATAAATATTCTGCATCATACATCAAGCAGGAATCGACATTATATAAAGCATCCTACAACAATAATAAATAAATTACATGGCCACAAAACTTCATATATCTCAACTCTAATGCTGATTGAATAATAGGCTGCTCAATCGTTGGATCTGAATGCACCATCACAAATGTGGCATATGAAAATGAGGCTCAATCCGGGTTCCACTGCATCTGCACACTAGCTCATGGTTCTGCACCTGCCTACAATTAAAAATAATAATAAGTCTCAAAATTCATGCTCCTCCTCTGCCTAGGCGCATCTGATGAACTGGGTTTAAATATTAAGTTTCGAGTGGAATTTCCAAAACTCCTCTGCTAGCACAATAGAAAAAATCCAAACTGGTGGAGGAGGGGTCGGGGGATCAAATCCCGCCCCTCCATTTTTGGGTGATAGTTTTATTAAATTAAGTTTTGGCAGTGGGCGGGTTCGCTCCATGCGGCCCAGCACGACCCACACCTCATTGTGATACGCGATGGCTCTGTCATTATATGGAGTATGGAAGAGGGGCGGTGGGGGTGACAACCCTCGCCCCGACCCAAATATAGGTATGTTTTGTTGGTTGGTTGGGGTGGCGAGGTCATAGTCATTGGCCCCAAAAAATTTAACATTTAATTGTTTTATATATATTTGTGTGCGTGTGTGTGGGTGTGTGGTGGTGGGGTGGCGGGGTTGGTGGCCCGCCACCCCCTTTTTTCATAATTTTTTTGTTTTTTTTTTTTTTAAACAATGAATTTTTAATTCTAATGATTTTTGACCAAAGGAGTCTTTTTATCGGTCCCGCAAATTTTCCTGGAATCTGGTGGCCATATTTCTATGAAATTGCATTCTCCTTAACCTGTCAAGTCATCTAGTCAACCTTAGAACTTTGACCAGCTCTAAATTTCGCATACGAACTCGGTTTGACGAACTGTTCACACCATTGCGATCAAGACGATGACATATATGCTCTAGTCCTGGTTAGAAATCATTATGACCACTTTGATTTTCGAGATTTCATAAGCCCTCTTTGTCATGTGTGTGTCTCTAGAGCCACCTGGATCATTCCTCCTCACTGAGGAGCTTTTGGTCCTCCAAAAGCATCAATAATAATCTGCAATTATTGTGTACAACATGTACACCACAAGTGTGCATGGCTATCCTTGGGAAGTGTGCACTTTCTATTTTCAAGGAATGCACAATTGGCTAATTCCAGGAACTGCGCAGTTCACTAGCTCAATAGACTACGTAGTTTGCTTTCTTAGGGGAATGTGCAGTTTGATGCCACAAAGAGTTGTTCAGTTTTCTCTTACAGCTAGTTGCGCAGCTGCCTACCTTAAGGGATTGTGTAGTTCACTATGATAAGGAGTTATGCAATTTATTGTGATATAGGATTGTTCAATTCCTCAGAGCAAGGCATGCAATCAATTTCATTAAGGCTAAGGCTTGTTTCACAAAAGTGCTTTTTCTATCTTCAGAAGTTTTGCAACGACTATCGAAAAAGACTAATTGTCATAAGGAATTCCTATTAGTTGATACAAAAGAAGCATAGTTAAGACATCACAAGCTTAACATGAGAGAGTAAGTCATTGCAACACCTAGTAAAACAAAAAGAAAACTTGAAGAAAGTTGAAATGGCAGTTCTTATGGTCAAAGGGAGGCTCCAAAATCAAAGCATGGGAAAAATTTTGGAGGAGTATTGTAGCAAATAAAATAAGTCAATATGCTTAAACACCTATTTTGATAACGTTCCCTTTCCAACTGTACCTAGGCATGATTTGATTCCTTTTGCGCTTAGTTTTTAGTAGCTTTCATCTAGTGGAAAAGAGTCATGTTAGGTGTTAAAATCCCTTGGGCAGTAGAATTTTAGGGTTTTTTATAGGAATTGGAAGTTAAAATACTCTTTTTTATTTAGAAGGAAAAGAATTATGTGCCATTTAATCACATGTATCATACTAGAAGCTTCTATTAGTTTGAAAACGCAGGCTAATGAACATGAGCATGTCCATGCAAGTACTCATACAAATCCAAAAGGTGGAGGTAAATGTGGTTCACCTCAGGAAACTTCTTGATTCTAGGGAGGGGTCCAATGTATCATGAGTAAGGAGCCACATGAAACCAATACAATAGATTTAACCAAATATTTGAGGCAAATCTAGACATTGGATTGAAAAATATATAAGAAAAATGATGGAGAGGGGGAATTAATGTACCCATTAACTAATTTAATGTTAATGATAAATACCCTATGCTCAAAATTTCCATTTGAAAGGGAGAGAGTCCTCCTAAGCTCAACACTATTGGTCAGAAGTCAGTCATTATTGATCTAAACTTAGAAGTTACTTGTTGGAGGCTAACCCCTAATGACCACAATAATCCACCACCCAATGTTGGGCATTTTCTTACAATAGCTTGATTTTTTGCAACTATGTATCTTCTTGGTGCTAAATTTATTTGTATATGTTGTTTTTTGGACAATTTATGGATTTTTATGCTAAATGTATTTTGAAGGGGCCAATGTTATGATAATGGTCGTTTTTTGTGTATAATTTGTTAGCTTGGGCAATGAATGTGGTGTGTTAGTTCCCAAATCCACCTCAGGCTGAAATAAGGCAGAAGAAGGACAACACCAAACCACGCTCAGCCTCGTAGCTAGCCCTACGAGGACAGGAGAGGGCTCTCTCCGGGTCTACTCAGTACACGATGTTCAATAGGGCCTGAGATGACCTATAATGGATACTGATTTTAGGCTATTAAATAAATAGGAAAGACGTATTTTGATTTTTAGGCTGGGTTTTCTGGGCTATATGGGACCAAGGAACAGCATGAGCAGAGAAGTTAAATCAAAGACACAGATTATTTCGTGAGGCAAGACAGGCAGAAATTCTAGCAATTAGATTTGAAATAATATGAAGTGGAAAGATTGTTAAGAGGGTGAAAAGGGCATAAATACATGAATCCTTTTCAACAGAAGAAAACATAAAACATGAACACTTTCCCAAGGCAGAGCAGTAAACTGGATTCTACCTTTCTTACTCAAAAGCATTCATCTAGAAATGATTATGAATGACTAGTAAAACATAATGAAATACATATGAGAGAAAAAGAAAAAGAATTTGTTAAACTCACACCACAGGAATCTCATGAACTAGAGCTGCAACCTTTCATCAATTCTCTGTCAAAAACTGTACAGTGAAGTTTTCCTCCACACTTCTCCCAGAATTCTCCCCCTTTTACAAATGTTTTTACAATACAATAAATAGACTCTTCTATGAGAAAAATGATTGACCAAAAACAAGGGTTTGTTTCAACTGGACTGATAAAGATAGAAAAGAGAACAACTTTCTCCTTGAAATTCTCTGATGACCAACTAAAAGACCAAATCTAGAGCGTAGACCCTTTGAAATGCAACTGAAGTCATAAATAGGAAATCGAATCCTATTTCTCTGCCCTGGTGGATGTCTTTGTTTTAAATTTAGGTGTGCTTTCCTATTTTACATTTTCCATTTGAATAAAAATGGCTTCCATCATTGGATAATGTTCGACCTGTTCAACAACTTTTCTAATTTTGACACACTACCATACTCTCGGATTCCTTGGCCTTGGCCCTTCTGCAAAGCATACCCAAGAAGGAAACTTCCTCATTCTTGAGAGTGAATCAAAAAACGATCCTGAGATTGACCTACTATGTGTAGTAGTTGAAAGTGCCCAAGATAACCGCCTTCGCTTCAAACTATGATGATTAGATTGCCCAGCATCAGAAGTCGCTCCAAAATCAGAGTCCATCTCACTCACATGGGTGAGTTGTGCTATATTGTTATCATCCTATTAACCTTGCAGTTCTACTTGCAAATCCACCCAGTAACGTTGCACAGATGTGAGGTCTCTCAAAACTTTTATCAAAGTATCATTTTTATCAATAAGACCTGTCACATTACCCAAGTTTTGCAATCTCCCTCAACACGAAGTAGCCAATTAAATTTGGAAATTGGAAAGAAATGACAAAAAAATTTAATGTTTTGGGCCTGTGCGCCGCGCTCCAGCCCAACGCGCTGCGCAGGCTGGATGCGCCGCGCCAGTGCAATTTTGCACTGTGCAAAAGTGCTCTACGCGCCGTGCTGCATGGGTGCGCCGCGCTCTATGCCAATGCACCGCCACACTGATTTTTCTCCATAGTCCAAACTTTCAACCATTGTTTTGATTCCTTTGCAATTTGACCTTTTAACACAGTTTTTCGCTCTTCCAACATTCACCTCTGGTATGGTGACAAGTTGAACTCAAATTTGTCATTGCTTTCAACTTTCCATCTACTTAATAGTGCAACACTTCATCATTTTGGCTAGTCCTCCTAAACCAACTACAAGATTAACATTATTATTGGAAAGTGGACACTGTTATGAACATTAAATATAGTCAAGTGGTTTCCCATTCTTGAAAATAAACTGGCGCCTACTTACTCTCAGGTTATCTGAAACTAGCTTCAGTTGTGCCATGGACATTTCAACCCACCTTTTAGATGATAACTGAACTCTACTCATATGCATATCTGTCTTTTTCCCTTCATTTTCTGAAGAACACGGCTTGCTCCCTTCCCAAGTGGTTGTTTCTGATATTTTGACAACCTCCCAGTTCATCCTGGGCATATGAATATCATTATTTTCCCTATTTTTAGTGCTGCCTGTCTAGTGACAGCCTTCACAAGCACCCTACTTCTCTTCAAGACTTCATCTAAGTTATGCCCTTCCCTCTGTAGCTTTTCTTGAATAATCCTTCGATATGTCCTCCGTAATTTGACTGGGTCCCTGTTGGTAAAGACTGTAAACATCCTTTTTTTTTTAAATTCACCCACTGCACGAATATTAATATTTCTATCTTTTGAAGGTTCAAACATAAGCTCTGGAGATATGTGATCATATAAGTGCAGTTGATCATAAGGGAAAGATTCTTCTGGATGTGCCTGAATGTCCCAAGACTTAAATGGATGTCTATGAAGGAGACCCCCTTGGGCATTGAACCTTGGCAAATAATGACCAACGTTTGCATGGTGAAAAGATACATTTTATATTTAAAACAAATTTAATGATTTCTTCTTCAAAATAGAGTTTGAAGAAGAATCACTCTTGAGCATTATTTGATGATGAAATCTTGTAATGGAAATTTATTTGGAACCTCTCATGCAGACTTAAATCGACAAAACCCTAGACCTAAAACTCTAAAAGACTCTTTGGTGACCAAAGACCATCCATGACTATGAATGACTGAAACATTGAGTTTGATGAATTCTGATGAACCTTAATGATCAATCACAAGCCAGCAGATACATGACATGAGGAAAATAAACAACAAGGCCCTTCCGTCAAATTATGTCATGCTCCCTAGCGAAATGCAATTGAGTGAATCAAGCGAGACATCTAAAAATGAAATGTGAAAATATTTTTGATCTCTGACATAGGACTGACAAGACCAACTCTAACATTGGCTCCAATGGGGATGGTAGCTCCCTAGAGGTGCCAAGAACGACAGATCTTTGGGAGAGCAGACCAGTACCTTATCCATTGGGCTATGGAGTCCATTATTTTGACAAATCGTCAAAAGACTGATGACTCAATTTATTGACTAGAAATTCTGACTCAAACTGACTGACTTTCGAAACTGAAATGATTGAAAAAACTTGACTCTAACAAACCAAACACAAATGACTCATGAGTGACTTAAGACAAGAATTTACAAAGCTTTTTGAAAAAGGCAGCAATCCATCAAGATTTGAAATCATGATTACAACCACCTGCATACTGATGAAATATGTACAATTATGTATAGTGGGCCTTCCAATGTAACCAATCCAGCAGATGACTACATACCAAATTTATGCTCTCACTTTTCTCGAGCAGGCGGAACGATGAACCTGTAGGCAACTCAAAATAACCACTGAAACCAAAGATTATGAATAATTAACCAGGCGATATTGATATTTTCTAATGCTTGCAGAAGAATGCTGAAGGGATCTTGAAAATCTTGAAGCACTAGCTTATCTGGAGATCCAGCTGCAAAAATACAAGTGCTCCCTCCATTCTGATCTGAAAGAAAAATTGATTTCTAAGGGATAGGAATGCACAGAGAGGTATGTGCCTCTACCATCTGAGTGTGAGCTGTAGGTTCCTTGACCATGAGAAATTCTGGCATATTGTCTCTCTCAAGCTCATATTCCTCAACTTCATGATCTAGGTCATTCTTAAACAAAAAACAATCTTCAAGATTATCAAACATGACAACCTTATCATCTTCATGGAAGGAAATATTATCTGTTTTCTGATCTATAAAGTTAATTACAAGACCGTCATCATTTTCAAAAGAGGAAGAAGTTTCACCAACACTTTCTTGACCAAGTGTGCACTGCAAATCTGCTTTAGCTTGGGCTGTAACATGACCTTTCAAGAGTTGATCTATCTCATCTTCAGACAAAGGAGATAATGCTTTTTGTTTTCTTTTGCTCACACAGTAATTGTCTTCATATGACATGGCAATCAAATTATCATTTATCACTGAGTTATTGAAAGAAGATTTATCACTTACTTGAACAAAGATCTTATCTTGTTTTTCATGAGCTGACTGGATTACCTCCTCATGCAGGTTGTGTTCTAAGGAACTAAGAAAATTTGGACCAATAACTCTGTCTTCTTCATTCCAGATGATCTCAACAGCAGAGTTCTCCTTTATGGGATTCAGCACAAGGTATTCTTGGTTGCCACAATCTGGATCTAAATCTGAAAAGACTGACTTAACATTATCACATTCTGAAACTGAAACTTGACTTCCCTGCATGTTGTCTTCTTCTATGGATAGATCTGAAACAAAACTCTCTCTTTCATCATCTTCAACCATATGGCAATCTTCAACCTGCTGATCTAGATAAGTATCCTTCAAGATTTCTGTATGTTGTTGTAACGGATTTTCATACAATGCTTCCATGATTTCTTCGTCCATCCATTCATTATCCCCATAAAAATTCTCAAGATCTTCAATGAAACTATGAACATGGCTACAACAGTTATGAACTAAAATTAAGGACGGATAAGATTCTTTATACTTTTCAAAGAACATGGTATGAAAATCCTTTAAACATTAAATAGAAGCAGATGGAAAACTTTCATACCAAGATCGGGCTTCATCCTCCAGAGTAGCCATAAACATTTTCATCAAACAGTCTTCAGGAACATCGATTTTTAATTTATTCACATGGATGTGAAATTTCACCAGATGAAGAGCAGCGTCATTACCTTCCACATTTCTGAACATAGGCAAATTCTGAAGCCAATCCACCTTGGGAATTTTATTTGGAAAACCTGGGATGTGATCTTGGCTCATGGGAGCGTATCTTCTTGCAATCCGGTCCATCTTGACAATCTTAAAGCTATTGATCTCCCTGCAGTGAAGTCACCATGAAGCATTGATTTTTGGATTTTTCAGTGAATGAAGTCGCCAGGTGAATGATTTCAGCCTTTCTGATGTCTGATCATTGTCCACCATCAACCATCAGATCTAAACTTGATTACATGTACTGGGGCAATTATAAGTTAAGTGTTACGACTATAAGCTAACCCGGAGATGGACTGAAGCAGCGTTTATCTACTATGCACTCGCAGAGAAAGAGCATTTTGAAAGCTACCTGGCATGACTTTAGGCTCCGTCTGTAGCTATAAATCAAACAAAACTAACCAACAAACCAGCTCATTCCCCAGTATGGTCGCCACTATGTTAGTTCCCAAATCCACCTCAGGCTGAAATAAGGCAGAAGAAGGACAACACCAAACCACGCTCAGCCTCGTAGCTAGCCCTACGAGGATAAGAGAGGGCTCTCTCCGGGTCTACTCAGTAAACGATGTTCAATAGGGTCTGAGACGACCTATAATGGATACTGAGTTTAGGCTAGTAAATAAATAGGAAAGACGTATTTTGATTTTTAGGCTGGGTTTTCTGGGCTATATGGGACCAAGGAACAGCATGAGCAGAGAAGTTAAATCAAAGACACAGATTATTCCGTGAGGCAAGATAGGCAGAAAGTCTAGCAATTAGATTTGAAATAATATGAAGTGGAAATATTGTTAAGAGGGTGAAAAGGGCATAAATACATGAATCCTTTTCAACAGAAGAAAACATAGAACATGAACACTTTCCCAAGGCAGAGCAGTAAACTGGATTCTACCTTTCTTACTCAAAAGCATTCAATAGAAATAGTCCAATTATGACTAGTAAAACTACATAAAATCTACATATGGTGAAAGAAAAAACATTTGTTAAACTCACACCACAAGAATCTCATGAACCAGAGCTGCAACCTTTCATTAATTCTCTGTCAAAAACTGTACAGCGAAGTTTTCCTCCACACTTCTCCCAGAATTCTCTCCTTTTACAAATGTTTTTACAATACAATAAATAGACTCTACTATGAGAAAACTGATCGACCAAAAACAAGGGTTTGTTTCAACTGGACTGGTAAAGATAGAAAAGAGAACAGCGTTCTCCTTGAAATTCTCTGATGACCAACTAAAAGACCAAATCTGGAGCGTAGACCCTTTGAAATGCAACTGAAGTCATAAATAGGAAATCGAATCCTATTTCTCTGCCCTGGTGGATGTATTTGTTTTAAATTTAGGCGTGCTTTCCTATTTTACATTTGCCATTTGAATAAAAACTAATTTTTAAATAAAAATGGCTTCCATCATTGGATAATGTTCGACCTGTTCAACAACTTTTCTAATTTTGACACACTACCATACTCTTGGATTCCTTGGCCTTGGCCCTCCTGCAAAGCATACCCAAGAAGGAAACTTCCTCATTCTTGAGAGTGAATCAAACAACGATCCTGAGATTGATCTACTATGTGTAGTAGTTGAAAGTGCCCAAGATAACCGCCTTCGCTTCAGACTATGATGATTAGATTTCCCAGCACCAGAAGACGCTCCAAAATCAAATTCCATCTCACTCACATGGGTGAGTTCTACTTGCAAATCCACCCAGTCACGTTGCAGATGTGAGGTCTCTCAAAACTTTTATCAAAGTATCATTTTTATCAATAAGACCTGTCACATTACCCAAGTTTTGAAATCTCCCTCAACACGAAGTAACCAATTAAATTTGGAAATTGGAAAGCAATGACAGAAAAATTTAATGTTTTGGGCCTGTGCGCCGCGCTCCAGCCCAACGCGCCGCGCAGGCTGGATGTGCCGCGCCAGTGCAATTTTTCATTGTGCAAAAGTGCTCTACGCGCCGCGCTGCGTGGGTGTGCTACGCTCTATGCCAATGCGCCGCGACACTTATTTTTCTCCACAGTCCAGCCTTTCAACCATTGTTTTGATTCCTCTGCAATTTGACCCTTTAACACAGTTTTTTTCTCTTCCAACATTCACCTCTGGTAGGGTGACAAGTTGAACTCAAATTTTTCATTGCTTTCAACTTTCCATCCACTTAATAATGCAACACTTCATCATTTTGGCCAGTCCTCCTAAACCAACTACAAGATTAACACTATTATTGGAAAGTGGACACGGTTATGAACATTAAATACAGTCAAGTGGTTTCTCGTTCTTGAAAATAAACTGGCGCCTGCTTACTCTCAGGTTATCTGAAACTAGCTTCAGTTGTGCCATGGACATTTCAACCCACCTTTTAGATGATAACTGAACTCTACTCATATGCATATCTGTCTTTATCCCTTCATTTTCTGAAGAACACGGCTTGCTCCCTTCCCAAGTGGTTGTTTCTGATATTTTGACAACCTCCCAGTTCATCCTGGGCATATGAATATCCTTATTTTCCCTATTTTTAATGCTACCTGTCTAGTGACAGCCTTCACAAGCACCCTACTTCTCTTCAAGACTTCATATAAGTTATGCCCTTCCCTCTGTAGCTTTGCTTGAATACTCCTTCGATATGTCCTCCGTAATTTGACTGGGTCCCTGTTGGTAAAGACTATAAACATCCTTTTTTTTTCAAATTCACCCACTGCACGAATATTAATATTTCTATATTTTGAAGGTTCAAACATAAGCTCTGGAGATATGTGATCATAGAAGTGTAGTTCATCATAAGGGAAATATTCTTCTAGATGTGCCTGAATGTCCCAAGACTTAAATGGATGTCTATGAAGGAGACCCCCTTGGGCATTGAACCTTGGCAAAGAATGACCAATGTTTGCATGGTGAAGTACAACATGGTGAAAAGATACATTTTATATTTAAAACAAATTTAATGATTTCTTCTTCAAAACAGAGTTTTGAAGAAGAATCACTCTTGAGCATTATTTGATGATGAAATCTTGTAATGGAAACTGATTTGGAACCTCTCATGCAGACTTAAATCGACAAAACCCTAGACCTAAAACTCTTAAAGACTCTTTGCTGACCAAAGAACATCCATGACTATGAATGACTGAAACATTGAGTTTGATGAATTTTGATGAACCTTAATGATCAATCACAAGCCATCAGATACATGACATGAGGAAAATAAACAACAAGGCCCTTCTGTCAGATTATGGCATGCTCCCTAGCGAAATGCAATTGAGTGAATCAAGCGAGACATCTAAAAATGAAATGTGAAAAGAGTTTTGATCTCTGACGGAGGACTGACAAGACCAAATCTAACATGGTGAATAAATTAGTAACCCATTTTCTTGTCTAAAGTGCATGTGTACATTCATTTTTTCTTTTACTTTTATCCTCAAATTATAAATCGTCCCACTCCCAAGCTCGTAAGAAAAAATGAGATTGTGCTACCTTTCCCCAATCAACAATCAACTCATGATAAGTGAACATGTTACAAGCAAGAATTCAACCTGGGTGAAGAGGATATCATTCCTCCTCTCAACCACTTAAGTTGTATCTAATTAACAAGAATGATTATTAAGTTGTAATGAGCAATTTTGGACTCTAGGCCCTAAAATATTTTCTACTATATTTTGAAGTTATGTAATATTGTCTTATGTTATTTTTTCTTCAATTTGGATATGAAAATATAGATATGAGTGTTTTTATGCCTCTCTCATATGTAACATTTTTTCTTCTAAAATGAAAGTTAGATTTTTCCTAAGAAGAAAAATTATTATTAATATTATTTGTAATTTCCTTATCATTTTTCATAAGGATCTAAATTAATAACAAGTACAAAAATTACATGTTAGGCATTTTATATCATTTTCTATGGTATTTTCATTAAAAAAAAATTGCATGTATTTTGTTCATTATTTTCATAAAATAATTCTATAAATTTTGAGATATTTTTGTATATGGTTTAGTAATTATCATATTAGGGATTTACATAGCCAATTTTGGTTGGATTTTTGTAAGAATCAACAAAAAAGGTTCCTATAAAAATACGTTTTATTTTCATGGGATAAAAAAAAAACAATATATATTAGTTTTATTATAAAAGTACAAAAATGCATATGATAGAAGCCTCACAACATTGTGGGGGTGGTAGGAGTGGGAGGGTTATTCTTAACCCCAACGGAAAAAATGAAATTCAGTACAATTGGGGGTTAGAAAATGGCGGAAATAATGTGGCAGAGGAATGTGGATTACTAGAAGAGATCCTTCTAGCCAAAGAAGCAAACACCAAAGATTTTGTGGTGTTGGGAGATTCACAATTGGTTATCCATCACCTTGTTCATGGATCTTTTCCTGAGGATTGCAAGTAGTGAAGCATTATTTATTGAATCAAGAATTTAAAACTAGTCTTATCTACTATTAGTTTAATGTGTCGAGAATGAATAATTAACTCACCAATAAAGGTGTAAACTTTGATGCAAGAGTCCTAATGAGAAATACCATTCCTTCCCTCGCAATTATTCTTGGTAATGGATCTATTATGTAGTGTAAATTTTGTCCACATCTACAGGTATTTTGGAGAATATACACCTCCAAAGACCCAGTGTCCTTTAGGATAATTAAACGACTAATAGATATTGAGAAAAAAGACCATTGTGAGGTTACGTACATAGCTGGCCTCGAAGGATTTTCATTGTGTTTGCCTATTATATAGGCCATGATTCAGGCATAGATTTTGATTCAATAAAATATTATTGTTATGGTTAAAAAAAGAATAGAGCCTCTTTACATTCATAAATCTAGTGACATGCAAAATATGTTTCTTGACATCATAAAACTTTCCATTATGGCTACATCAAAACATTCCTCATACAAACCCATATATGCCTCTCATATTTCTTTTTCAAAATTAATAGATTTCAAGTTTAAACACATAAACCGCATCTATAAAAACAAACCACTTATACATGTATCAATAAAGAGATTTATGGGCGAAATTTGGATTTTATTTCCATCAACTATACACTAATATCAAAGTCATTATATGTATGTATGTATGTATTTAACAAAAATATGGCTCTAAAAATTATGTTTAAAGACCACCATTTTCCTCTAGAATTAACCATGCTCCACAATCCATCCACACCCCTTCCTTTGATAAACATCAATTAGATGTTTCCTATCCCTAATTTATGTGTTGAAAGGTGGTGGAATTGAAATACAAATCAATGCTATGTATCTCCTCCACCAAGGACTAAAACATAAATTTCCGCACGTCACTTTCCATGTTTTTCCATTTAATTACAAGTCATTAAATATTTGCAAATTGGATAGACCTTTTTTAGTATCTAACGTAAGAACTAGTTTATTGGCCATATATTATGCAATTTTATTTGTTAACTTCCCCAACCCCACTTTAAATTGAATACATGAGAATCCTTTAGAAATAATAAAATTCTTACTCTATGAAACTCATCATTCCCTTGTGAATCTCCATCAAAGTATGCGCAAGGCTTAGATATGCCAACTTACTCCAAAATTGTTTATATAGTAGGTTTATCTTTCTTTAAATGATTAAAGTTTTTTAAAATGTTGATCCCTTAGGAATCACTCTCTAATGGAGATATGTCCTTGCCTTGAAAGAGGCTATCATTCCCAACAATCAATACTCCCAATGTTATGATCACAAATGGATTATTATATGCATTATCATATTTTGACTAGCCCTTGGAACTTTGTAAATAACCAGATCTCATAGGGATGCCCCAATTCCATAAAAAATGTTAATACAAATTAAAAAATATGGCACAAGTCTTATGGTTGTTTCATGCAACAATCATAGAGGCACTTGTATTAATCATGAGATCAAAACACCAATATGTCAATGAAATTATGTTTGTGAAAATGTGGCGTTGCATTATATGATTATAATAGGCCCATTTCAGGTATCAAGCAGTCCATAAAATCACTTCCTCATAGATCAATTATGGAATTGAATCTAAGGACTAATAAATTCACCCTTACCATTTGAGTTCATCATGGGGAAATTATGAATTGTAGTAGCACACAGGTGATATTGAGATGGAGAAGGTGGCACATTAAATGGGTCTAACTGTGTGTGGTATATAGCATAATAAAACAGGAGAGCAAAGGGATTAGAAGATATTGGAATTCTGTCAGCATTGTGGAAAACACAAGGCAGTCACAGGACATCAAGAATTAAAGTGGACTTTTCAGCAAGACTAGTATTAAATACAAATAAATTTGATGCGTAGCAAGAACATGTTCAACAGGGGACATGGACAACAAAGGGAAGAAAAAATGTGGAATATTAGAGGTTCAAACACTTGAAAAACCAGTGGTATTGGTCATTTCCATGACAAATAGAAAGGTGAAAGGGCTCACATTCTAGATAGGCACATTAATAGACATTATCTCATCACAATATAAGTAGATACATGACCTCAAATTTGACCTTTAGTGCCTACACATTTAGCTACAAGCTATTATGGAAATAAATCAAGGAGAATTTTAAGTTGTAGGGAAGCAAGTTACATCCATCAATTCTGTCAATGTAGATCATCCTAGGCAGTCTAATCTCAATTGGGACATCCCTAAATGAAATTTTATAATCATAGATGAATAGGAGTCTTTTTCAAATGTTTTTTTTGTTAGTTTATTCCTTTGAAATTTTGTTATTTTCTAGATATTTTATTTTGGTCATATCCATATAGACATGGTTGTTGTAATGTTAATGGAAAAAGCAGACATTGGAAGGGTCATCTCATATTAACCCTAAAATTTTCTACCTCTTTATACTTCAAGAAAAAATTGAATATCTCTCAAGTGCTTAAGCACATTTTTCTAATACAAATATATTTTTATTGTTAAAAACAAACAAAAAAATGAAAAACAAAACAAAACATCATATTTTGACACCGTGCCTTTAAACCCTCCTCAATTGTTTGGCCACTCCAAGAATTTTAGATCCCAGTTATTTTTTTCACTTCCTTCCACGTCTACTTAGCATAAATAAAAGTCGTGATCATCTTATAATTGCTCCCATGAAAACACATGTGAATTTCCTACAAAAAAAACCTTACAATTTTTTTATTGATGCATATTTTCGATGAAAAATTGGTAAGTTGTTTTAAGTATTAAAGAAGGAATTTCACAGGCAATCAGTTGAAAATTTGGTAAAAACCTATTTGGATTAATATAAAAGTGTGTCAAGGGAATATGTGTAGTGATTAAGTGGTTGAGAATCTGTCTTCAAACTTTAAAACTTTCCCTCATGAAATAACCTAACTTCTCCAAAGAGAGAAAATTAAACCAAACATGTGGCATGGCGACATGGATATACAAGGAGAATATTGTGAGGAAAAGAATGTTCAAGTAAATTCACCTTAAAGACAATTAATTTTCTTTTCAAAGTAATGAGGAAATCCATGATATTTTGTAGTGTGGTTTCCTAGACCCATGTAGGAGGTCTAAGTTTGTTCAAGCTAAGAATATGAATCAAAATGGTCGGGATTGTTGTAATTGTGGAAATGGGATTCATTATTTCTTACTTCAAAAAATGACTAAGGACTTGGACAAGGATGTATAAAGGCTATAGTTTTTTCTCCACTAGTTTTTCCAAAAAAATCAAATAGGTTGGTCAAGTTAAAGGTGAAATGAGGCCATTGATGGGAGGTAGATAAAATGCATTATAGTGGTTGTAAGGTTGTGATGATGATGGTACATGTTTTATATTTATTGTAATAACCATTCCAATTATATCATATACTAGTTGGGTTGGTGAAGGTACCTATTTTATGGTTTCATGAGGATTTTGTGTATATTTATAGATGGTAGAGAAATAGCTTTCTTGGATTTTTCAATATTGTTTTATTTCTTATTTGTCTTAGTCAAATTCTCTTACTGTTAAAGTTGGACTTCCTTAACTAGTAACATATAGTGTTTTGAGTATGGTTAGGTGCCTAACTTAAATGATAATAATTATTAATAATCAAGACCCTTGTGCATGATTACTTATGTCTTTGGATGTTGAGTGAAAACCTTAAAGGATGGATTTGGTTGAATATCAATTATAAAAATTTCCTTGAGTTTTGTGTCATGGAAATAATGAGAAACATAATTAATTGCATTATGCAACTAGTAGATAATAAAATATTTTACTCTTTTATTTCTTAATCCATATTCATGATAGTTTTATGTCTAGTATCAATTCACCTAAACATATAAAAATGTTTCATAAAGAGATTCAAAAGTTTTTGAAAGGTTGGAATGGATCCTTTGAGCAACCTATTGAGGAACCTCAATAAAAAAATCCTATCATGATGTTTCGGAATTAACTACCTTCCAAGAGGTTGATGCTACCATATATTATATTTTGGGAGTGTACATCCCATCCTAACTGAATTACCATGATGGTTTTTCTAATTAATGACACACTTATGGAAGCACACCAACCAATTCTTTGAGGAAGCAAACAATAATGGGAGCTACAACACTATCCTACTTAAACCAAACTAGTCATCTTCTTGTGGCATTTTGGCAACGTACTAAACCATTTAAATGCTCCTCCAAGCAAGGTTTTTGGAAATAAATTGAGTACAGAAGGATTTCAATGTATTAAATTAAACACATTAATTTAATTGAGATAATATGTGATGGTTGTAGGCTTTTATTTAGGTTATACACTAAATTTGAGCAACGTAGAAAGTGGGTAAGGAGTGGGAATCATCCTCACATGAGTAAGAGGGATCATAATGTGGTTAGTGTATGAGGTATACAAAAAAAAATTAGAATGAAATATAAAAGTGTCGATATTTAGAGGTGAAGTACCTCCATGAGATGGGTGATGGGATAGAGGATGAAATATACCATTCATAAGAGGAGGAATAATAGGAAACAATAGTCCATTTCCAAAATTAGAAAGAATATAACTAACGAGATGAGAAAAATAGTATTGAAAAGTAAATGGAGTTTGTTGGATTTGAGCCCCTTTAAAACCCTAAAGGATTGATTTGTAATAGAAGAAATAATTAAGTGAGAATGAAGAATAAATTCTAGTCACATTTTTGGCATGCCATCTTAGAGCTCTCTATGTGACCAACTCAATGATACTATTGGAATTTAGCATTATAATGTTGAATTGAAAGAGGTGAAGTGGAATCTCCTTACATAAATCATGCATTTTTGAAAAGATGGTCTGGGACAATCAAGAATATGAAATGAAACTCCATTGTCATGTATGAGTCCTATTATGTGTTAGTTGTAGTGGATTTCTTACCAAGGTCTAATTATAGGCTTGGAAAGACGACTTTGTATCTATGCAAGTTGATTTACAACAAGCTACTACACCATTGAAATGATTTCTTCAATGAACTCTTTAAATCCATGTTCATGTATAATTTTATCATTGTTTGAATCGTCATCTGCAATTGCATTACTATGTTCATTATGTGCTACCTACTCGTTAGAATATAGATTTTGAAATTGATGGACATCAAAATAAAATAAATCATTTTTTGAAGAAATACTAGTTTAGATACTAGAATGTTGTATAAGTTGTTTATTCTTGAATTGGATTTCATCATGTTGGAGCTATGACTTAGTCTAAAAAAGATTAGCATTGGCTTAAGAAACTCACAAAAAAGTTATAATACATTGAATATTTCATTTGTTGACTACGATTGTATTGTATTCAACGATGAGTATTATAGTGTTTAGTAACTCTAATAACTCTTTAATTTGATCCATTTAAAAGATTAAATAAAACCTCCTTGTGCAAGTAGGTTTTGGTACAATATTCTTAAATAAAAATGTGGCATTGACTCATGAAAAATGGCCTTTTTGTAGATCCACCCTTTAACAATAAGACCCAACAATTTTAATTTAGGCTCACAAATTGGATAATGTCAAGGTCAAACAAGAATGCACCCAATAATTACAATGCAATTCAACTTACTTTTGATTTGACACTTACAAAAAAGTTATTACAAGTACCAAATGTTAAATTAATATTGGTGTATATTTATCATTGAATGTTGATGCGATTGACAAATTACAATGCCTGAATATGCAAATTGAATGTAACAATATTGTGATGGAGGAAATGGAGGCACCCATTTATAAGTCACTATCACACATGCACATGATCACAAAGAACTATTTATACCCCCTTATTCCATTTCAAGGTAGTATATGACACAAATACAACCTCAAATATCCTTTTAGTATAAAAGGATTTAACTAATCTTATTTTCTTCAATGAGAAAATAAGTAATTCTTTACAAATTTAGGCCCATGTTTCTCACAAGGATTTTGAGCAAAAGGCTAATCCTTGAAGATCTCGTTTTTGTACTCTTACCAAAAAAAACCCTCTCTTTTCTCCTTTCAAAAAAATAATAATAATATATATATATATATATATATATATATATATATATATATATATATATATATATATATTTATAGGGGTATTTCTGTTTCATTATTATAAAATATCCTTTTATTTGAGATTTGATGCAGTCGTAGCTGCAAATTAACCTATCTTCATGGACTGGTGGGTTAGGACCCACATATATCCATTTTATTTTGCACATCAGAATACAAAACATCAGAGTTAATTAACATACATACTCGAAAAGCGATAGACATTGTTCTTTATCCATATAGTGTTCATATAACCCAAAACACATACATACAAGCGGTATTCCTTACCGAAGGGTCCCACAGTACTCTTTATTGGTCATAAATATAGCGCAACCACTCGCCCGCAACTTTTGAATCTTAACAAGTACGTTAACACATAAACCTTCTGAAATGTGTTGTAGTGCAATGTTGGCACGTGGTTTCTCCTCATTTGCGTCACGGTTCACACATCTTACCCCATCGCATCCTCCCGCTCTTGCTCTGTCACATCACAAGTTATCTTGCTTAACTTGTGAAATATCTTAACTCCTAAATTCTTCGATCGTCGATGCGAAACTGCGTCCTGCTGACACATGTCCACACTTCCTCAACTCACCTTAACCATCCATCTATTATCTTCAAATATTTGATGTAATCGCATATGTCTGTTCACCTTCTCACGGCTCTTCTCACCTCTTCTGCCCACATTGATCTCCGTCGTCGAACCTTAAACTTTTGAATATGTGATTCAATATGCATCGTTGGTCCCTCACTTAGAATTATTCTAAGTGTTCTTCTCTTTATTCGATCTTTCCTCTTCATTTGCACTCTGCAACACTTTTCCTTCACACCACTCCTGTCACTCAGCCTTGTTGCGCCTACAATCCAATTAGATTTATTTCGTCTTTCATCCCTTGGCCTCTGCCCTAACTCTGTCTATATGAAGTTCTTAGAAACTTTGTCTTATTGCTTGGCATGTTTGTTCATTAACAAAAAACAACACGCATATATAATAACACATGAATGCAATCTTTAATTTCGACAAGGAAATAAAATCCACGGGTTGAAACAGAGAGCCTGATCACAATCCAAAACACTTGGAATTTATTTATAAAGAAAAATACATAGAACCAAGCCCTGGGATGGTTGGTTTTTACATGTGTTCCTACTCTCTGTTAAACCCTCTCTCACACCTATTTCCCTATCGTTCTCTCTTTCTCTCCTTGGAAGGCATAACCCCAAAATGGTGTATTTGGTTTTGTTTTATGCCTTTCCCCAAAATCCCCATATGGTTGGGAAACTTTTATTCAGTTTTAGAATAGTTTATTCAACTAAATGTCTAACTAATCCTAATCTAACTATAATTTTAACCTACAGATTACAATGGCTATGTTTTCCCAAACTAACTTTTAAACAAAATACTTTAAAATAAAGTCTTCAATTTATTAGGACTGCTAGTCCTCTTCCCAAGCCACAACATGTGACTAGCTTGTCACATTGTTGACTCTGCCTTAATGCTTTTGCATTAGACTCCCGAGGTAAAAGAATTAATGACCTCCTGGTCATGTGTCTTCAATTCTTGAATCTTCCAGGATTCCAAACTTTGTTTTTTTGATGTCCATAAGCTGCATTGTCTTCACCATTCTTTAGCTGCAATCTTCCAGGCTTCCATACTTTTCACTGTAGTGCTCCACTGCTTCTACTTTCATTTTTCTTCACTTTCCAAAAAAATTCACAGTGGATTGCTTTCTTCATTTTGTTGTAACTTTTCTTAGGTAGGTGCATTAACTCCCATAGTTCATCTATGGTTTCTTGCAATTCAATATTATGTTGTAATCTAATATTTTTTCCAATCCTCTACCAACACATTATACTACACTCTGTCCCAAAAATTGCCACAAATATTACTCCAGAAATTTTTGCCACCCAAACTTCCTGAATATCCTTAAAGATATCTCCTCTAAAATATCCAATTTTTTCCCCTTATCTTCAAATTTTCTTTCAAAAAGTAAATTTTTTTCTAATTTTCTGACTATAGTAACATATTCATTCACACTTCTTTGTATACTAGCAAACATAACATAGTTTAGTAAACTAGTATCTACTTCTGTCTTAACCAAAAATTAGGACATTCTTCTATCAATGACTCCAATCCCTTCCTCATACTCAAATTCTTCCAGCAACCTCTTCAAAAATTCACTTTCTAATTGATCCCTCTCAAGCACATCATCATTATGTTGTTCATCAATTCCATCATATCCTTTTTCCTCTTCCTTGACAACATTCAATAGAATAACTCTGGTAGTCAATTCTACTTCATTCAGTTCTAGGATTGTTTTTCTTCAACATGTGACATATATGTCTCACCTGCATCCTCATTATTATCTTCCTCTTTGTCACAATTCCAATTTATCTTTGACACTGCCTCTTCATTCCTTATCAGAATAGAATTCTGATTTTCCATCTCTATGACAGCTTCAAGTGACTATCCTAGAGTCTCCTTCTGGTTATTTACGAAAACCAACTTCTCACTGTTCTCACCAAGAGTAGGTTCCTCAACATAAGACAAAAGTTTATTATCATTGCTATGGAAACATCCTCCATTCTAAGCTCTTCCTTCATTGAGTAAGGAATCTATGAACTCCTTCTTCTACAATAATTTATCCTTGTCTTCATCTGAAATCCATTCATCATCATACTTAACTTTGCAACTTTCAACCTCATTAAATACAGTTCCAAAAAATTGGTTGTCTCCTGCAAAACCTGAAATCACATATAAATTGTGTGTTTTAAAACCACAAGACCTGATGGTATCCCTTGATGCTTCAGTCATCAATTCCTCTTGTTTCTCTGAATCTTCTGTATGACTCAGAAAATCATCAATGGACCCCATCTCAGCTTCCTCAAGCATTGCATTTGAATGCTTGATATCTTCCTCCACTTCTTCTTGCTTTTGACTATCATCATGAGTCAAACTTTCTCTGATTTTATCCTTTGTAGCATGCTGAAAAAATAATACCTTCTCTCATTTGTGTATGATATTTCATATGAGACCTAGCTATCTCACCTTCCTTCAGCACAAAATTCAGATTTTGTCTCTTCTCTTTCTTCTTTTATGACAACATCAGAAAATTGTCTTTCTTCATTCTTTTCACCTGCAAACATACACAAGATATCAGTTTTTAAAACATTGAGACCTTTTGGCCTCACTTGAAGTTTGAGTCTTCAAGTCTTCTCCTTGATACTCACTTTCCTTGAGCACCTCATCCTCCCATTGAGCATTCATCAGTTGCTCCTTCACCATCTTATGTAGCTTATGCCACCTCACCTTTCTTCTCATCTTTCTTCTCATGAGGATACCACATATTTGGTCTTCATTCTCCTTCTGTAACAGCTCCATCATGACTCTTTTCTTCTGCAGAACCCAATCATACCTTTGGTGTTCCATCCCCCCTTGTATGAATTCTCTCAACACTTCTAGCTGTACTTTTATCTCAACTAATTCTCTATCAAGTTTATTCTTACTTTATATTTCACAATCTCCCTTGGAACCTTTACCATGAATATTAGTAGCCATAGTCTTCTTTCCTTTATGAACTCCTTTTTGTTCACCATGGACTACAAACAATCCATATCTACATGTTGACTCCATCAACCTGTCTATAGATACCACGCCAAGATTTTCCATGCTTAGTCTTCTATTGGCATCTCTGATGACTTCTCTCTCCTGGTTTTGACTCCTCCTTGAGCCTTTTAACCATCTGTGGTCATCTCTTCTTCTTCCCTTTGTGGAATCATCCTTATCCACTTTGTGAGCTGCAACAAACCTCTTTTATCTTCTTCATTCTCTTCAATGTCTATAACCACATGCTCAAAGAAATCCTCCATATCCTTTAAGAATTCAGACATATTCTCTGGGAACTCCATTTCTTCATCATATGTTATGATCACTGCATATTCATGCTACCCTCCATCTTTCATGACAATTCCTAATGGTTGTCCTTCATCCTTCATACCCACAATTTCTTTAATAGGCCTTCTATTTGTATTACGATCATTTTCTTCAAAAAATAATCTATGTTCCAGTTCATATGCAAGAATTTTCTTTTCATACTATGTTGCTCTAAGTAATGCTTCTTCTTCTTGAGCATTCAAGCTATGCTCCCTCTTCATCTGCAACCCATTCCATTTCAATTTCTTCCTCGTAAAACATCCACACCTTTGGTCTTCTTCACTCCTCTGTAACAACTTCATCAATAGATCAAGATGAGTTCTCATCTCGGCTATTTCTCTCTTATATTCTTCATCATTCATCTGCTTCCATATGCAATTTGTCTTGGCATATTCCTTATTCACTATGTGGTTTCCTCCTGAACCTATGCTATGACTTTCAATAGTCATCTTCTTGAGTTCTTTCACCCTCTATGAGTTGCACTAGCCTCTGCAGTAATAGTCCCTCATGCTACAACTTACCTCACCAAACTTCCTTTGTGCTTGGCCTTTTGGCAAAAACTGGTCCTCAATCTATAACCTTCCTTGATCACTCCTCTATGCTCCCTCTAGGCTTACCCTCAAAACTCATCTACACTTGAGAAAACTAATTTCCTCTTATATTTCAACCTAAGCTGAAATATTAGGTTCTGACCACACTTCTTATTCCTCCTAGAAAACCATTTCTAGCTTCCTTCATCACTGCCCTTAAAGGCTATAATCTTCTTGTTGAGATGTTTTCACTCCTGTTGCTACCTCTATTAAACTATTATGCTCTTCTTCTGAGTGTGAGCATTTACTTGTCAGTTCCATAATCCAAAACACAACTGAAACAAAACATTATTACCTTATTTTTTGTGCTATTTCTTCATCCATGATGTTGTAGCTCTTATGCTTTTTCATAAGCCTTCAGTCCACAGTCTAACCTCTTAAGGTTCACTCGATTAGAATCAATGAGCAATATTTCTCAAAATTTCTTAGTTCAAAGTCCTTCACACCACCTCTCAAATATTTTTGCTCCAATACCAATTGATGCAGTCGTAGCTGCAAATTAACCTATCTTCATGGACTGATGGGTTAGGACCCACATATATCCATTTTATTTTACACAGCAGAATAAAAAACATCGGAGTTAATTAACATACATATGCGAAAAGCGATCAACAACGTTCTTTATCCATATAGTGTTCATATAACCCAAAACACATACATACACGCGGGATTCCTTACCGAAGGGTCCCACAATACTCTACGATGGTCGCAAATACAATGCAACCACTCGCCTGCAAATTTTGACTCTTAACAAGTACGTTAACACATAAACCTTGTGAAATGTGTTGCAGTGCAGTATTGGCACGTGGTTGTTCCTCATTCGCATCGGGGTTCTCACATCTTACCCCATTGCGTCCTCCCATTCTTGCTCCGTCGCATCGCAATTTATCTTGCTTAAATTTCGAAATCTCTTAACTCCTAAATTCTTCGATCATCAATGCGAAACTTCGCCCTTCTGACACGCATCCAAACTTCCTCAACTCACCTTAACCGTATATCTATTATCTTCAAAACTGCAATCTAATCGCATCCGTCTGTTCACCTTCTCATGGCTCTTCTCGCCTCTTCTACCTACACTGATCTTCGTCATCGAACCTTGAACTTTTGAATCTGCGATTCAATCTGCACTGTTGGTCACTCACTTAGAATTCTTCTAAGTGTTCTTCTCTTTATTTGATCTTTCCTCTTCATTTGCGCTCTGCAACACTTTTCCTTCGTGCCACTCCTCTCGCTCAGCCTTGTTGTGCCTGCAATCCGATTAGATTTTTTTTTGTCTTTCATCCCTCAGCCTCTGCCCTAACTCTGTCTATACAAATTTCTCAAAAAAAAATTATTCTCGCTCAGCCTGTATGTTCATTAACAGAAAACAACACACATATATAATAACACATTAATTCAATATTTAATTTTGACAGGGAAATAAAATCCACGTGTTGAAACAGAGAGCCTAATCATAGTCCAAAACACTTGGAATTTATTTATAGAGAAAAATACATAGAACTGAGCCCTGGGATGGCTAGTTTTTACATTTTTTCCTACTCTCTGTTCAACCCTCTCTCACACCTATTTCCCTCTCGTTCTCTCTTTCTCTTTATGGAAGGTAGAACCCCAAAATGGTGTATTTGGTTTTGTTTTATGTCATTCCCCAAAATCCTCATATGGTTGAGAAACTTCTATTCAACTTTAGAATATTTTATTCAACTAAATGTCTAACTAATCCTAATCTAACTATTCTCTTAACCTACAAATTACAATGGCTATGTTAGCCCAAACTAACTTTTAAATAAAATACTTTAAAATAAAGTCTTCAATTTATTAGGACTGTTAGTCCTCTTCCCAAGCCACAACATGTGACCAGCTTGTCACATTGTTGACTCTGCCTTAAACCTCCTGCATCAGGATTAACTAAGCTTATTTTCTTCAATGAGAAGATAAATAATTCTTTATAAATTTAGGCCATGTTTCTCACTAGGATTTTAAGTAAAAGGTTAATCCTTGAAGATCCCATATTTTACTCTTATATATATATATATATATATATATATATAGATATATAGATATGATGTGGCCTATGACACAACTACAACCTCAAATATCATTTTACTATAAAAGTATTTAACTAAGCTTATTTTCTTCAATGAGAAGATAAAGAATTCTTTACAAATTTAGGCCTATGTTTCTCACTAGGATTTTGAGTATAAGGTTGATCCTTGAAGATCTCATATTTTACTCTTACCAAAAATCCCTCCCACTTTTCCTTTCAAAAGGGTTTATATATATATATATACTCTTACCAAAAATCCCCTCTCTTTATTATTATTATTATTATTATTATTATTATTATTATTATTATTATTATATATATATCCCTAGTTGTATCATGGCACCAAGGTATCAAAGGTCAACTCATTAATTTCCAAAGCACAACTCAACACCTTAGGCTACTTTCTTTAATTATTTTCTTTATTATATATATGAAAATCAGTATCAAATATAATGTAATGATTTTTTTACTACACTACCCAAATGTGATAAAGAGGATATTATATTTTACTACACTGCCCATGTGGGATAAAGAGGGTATCATTTTACATAAAAAATATACCTTGTTGCACCATTCCTTTCTAGCTATTGTGTTTACTTGGATTACTAAGCATGCTTCTTGTTGTTGCGGAAAACTCATGGGGGAGGCATAATGATTAAGATGTTTTTGTAGGTATTATTGAAGCCCAATCATGATGCTTTTGTATACCAATATGAATTGGATCTATGAAAGAGTTGTTTATGGCATGTTGAATCCATTTCAAATCTAGTCGATCTATATTGAAGATATGAAATGCATATTTGATCAGTAAAACCTAATAACAAGACTATTTGAAGGAGAAGTGCACCTTGAAAATTTTGTTTTAATTTGAAATTATTGAGTATCCTCTAACATAAAATAATCTTACAATAGATTTGCCATAAAATCTTATAGTAGAGCCACCATTAACCTTGTCAAAGGTCATTGGTCGATGAAACCTTATATAATGGATCAAATACTAAACCATAACAACTTATATGGATTAACATAATCTATGGGATTGATGTCAAAATCCATTCCTCTAGCAAGCTTTTAAAATAATGTAACACACATCTTCATTCAATATTTTTTACCTAGCTTCTAGGAAAATGGGTAGTTTGTAAAATGAGATATCAAGATGGAAGGAACCTTCAATCTTGTTCCATTTTTTGTTGTGAAACCAGCTCCAAAAATAGAATAAAAGAGAGATCAACACCTTATAAATCAGCCACTTCGAGGGGGCAACCTCCCATACATTACATAAATGAACAATTATTGGATGCTACAAATGACCAAAACCTCCTTCTATATATAGGAGTCCATGGGGCCACAATATAATCCTATCCGACCTAACAATAATAATTTAAGAGCACAATAATAACAATATTGGGGTTACAGGGGTACAACAATAACAATAATGGGGCTATACTAATAACAATAAGCGAATAAACTAGTAATATAGGGATCTAACATGCCCCTCTCCTTCAAAAAAGTGTTGTCCTCAATGCTTGATTAGCTCTGGGTGCTTCTGTATAAAAGTAGAATCTTCAGTGGGTAAGTTCTTCCACTTGATGAGATACTCTGAAATTGCTTGATTTCGTAGTTTTTGAGTTCTTGCTTCCATGACCGCTTCAAGTTCCAATATGATTTTTCCATCCTCGTCAATTTCTCGCAATATTGTTTGAACTGGAAAATTTTCACCTATAACCTTCTTTAAGCATGAAACATGGAAAACTAGATGCACTTGCGAAGAAGTAGGAAGCTCCAATTTGTATGTCATAGTACCAATATTTTGCAACACCTTGTAAGGACCATATTACTTTGGAGATAATTTATTATCCTTATTAGCTTGCTTGAGGGACATTTTTTTGTATGGATGTAGTTGTAAAAATACCCAGTCTCCTACATCAAAACTTCTCTCGCTGCGATGTTGATCTGCCTGTTGTTTCATTCGATTTTGTGCCAAATTTAGGTTATCCTTTAAGAGTTGGATAACTTCTTGTTGATGCTCGATGTGATCTTCCACTGCTTGAACCTTCAAATTTTCTCTTAAATATGATTTGATGGATGGTGGATGATATCTATAAAGTGCCATAAATGGGGTAATTTTTGCTGCAGTATGGAAGGAAGTGTTATACCACCATTTAGCGAAAGGTAACCACTTGACCCATTTTTTTTTATCAAGTACAAAAAAACGAAGATATCCTTCCAAAAAATTATTCACTATCTCAGTTTGACCATCGAATTGAGGATGATAAGATGAGCTATGAGCTAGTTGAGTACCCAATCAAGAAAATAACTCCGTCCAAAAATTTCCCGTAAAACTGGGATTTGTGTCACTCATAATAATCTTTGGGTTTCCATGTAGCTTTTGAATTGTGTCCATAAATGTAGTAGCAACTGTACTTGATTTAAATGGATGATATAATGCACAAAAGTGTGCATATTTGGTAAGTCTATCAACTACAACCATGATGACACTCTTTCCTTCGGACTTGGGTAAACCTGTGATAAAATCCATTGAAATCTCCTCCCAACATTGACTTAGAATGGATAAAGGTTGTAGAATACCCCGGGTCTTAATTGTCTCAACTTTATTTTGCTGGCAAACCAAAAATTCCGCTACAAACTTTTGAATATCAGATTTAAGGCCATCCCCAAAAAAATATTTCTTCACCATGTGGTAATTTTTAAACAAAATTGAGTGACCTCCTAAAGGAGAAGTGTGCAATTCCAAAAGAATATTTTGTTTTAGTTGGGAACTCTTACAAAGATATAAGCGATCTTTGTACCATAAGGAATCATTTTTCCAACTAAATGTATCATATGTGCTAGGATCTTGCTGCAACTTTTGAATGAGTGTCCACACGTCTTTTTCCTTCTTCCATTCATCCCTTTCTTTGGTTATCCCATCCGGTTGGATAATAGAGATGGCACAAAGTAATGCTTCCACCTCTTCATTATTTCTTGAGAGTGCATCTGCAACAAAATTTAGCTTCCCTTTTTTTGTAGATTATTTCAAAGTCATAACCCAACACCTTTGTGACCCATTTTTTCTACTCTTCTGAATATAGTCTTTGTTCCAAAAAGTGTTTAAGACTATCATGATCAGTTTTTACCTTGAAGTGTCTTCCCATTAGGTAAGGTCACCATTTCTTTAGTGCATGTAGTATTTCTAACATTTCTTTCTCATAAATAGCTTTCTGTAAATACTTTCCTTTGATTGTACGACTTTCAAAAGAAACGGGTCTTCCTTCTTGCATTAAAACAGCACCAACTCCATTTTCTAAGGCATCACATTCCACAATAAAGGTTTTTGTGAAATCTGGCGTAGCTAAGACCAGTACTAGGCACATTGCCTATTTAAGATGTTCAAAGGCCTTAGTTTCTTCAGGAGTCCATGAAAATGCATCTTTCTTAAATAATGTTGTTAGAGGTGCTGCTATTCTCCTATAATTCTTAAAAAAAATTGCGATAATACCCTGTTAACCTGAGAAATCCTCGCAATTTCTTTATGTTTGTGGGGACTTTCCATTCCTTAATGGCTTTAATTTTGTTAGGCTCTACCTTAACACCCTCATGAGATACAATATGACCCAGATATTCCACCTCTTGTACTCCAAAGAAACATTTGATTGTTTCTCCTACAATAGTTTGAGCACCCTGTCAACATGTTGAACATGATCCTTCCAAGACCTGTTGTAGATTAGTATATCATGAAAAATTACTAGCAAAAATTTTCTAAGGAAGGGTTTGAAAATGGAATTCATCAACTCTTGAAATGTAGAAGTTGTATTGATAAGGCCAAAAGGCATGACCAAAAATTCATAATGACCCTCATGAGTTCGAAATGTTGTTTTCGGAATATCTTTAGTCTTCATTCTAATTTGATGATATCTTGAATGAAGATCCAACTTGGTAAAATAAATTGCTCCATGTAATTCATCCAATAATTCATCAATCACAAGAATGGGAAATTTATCTTTAATAGTGAACTTATTGAGCTCCCTATAATCCAAACACATGTGCCATGATCCATCCTTCTTGTGCACCAATACTACTGGAGCAGAGAAAGAACTTTGGCTAGGTTGAATTATACCAGCCTCTAACATTTATGCAATCATACGTTCAATTTCGCTCTTTTGGACATAATGATATCTATAAGGCTTGATGTTTGGAGGAACACTTCCTGGAATCAAATGAATATCATGATCATGATCACGAATAGGTGGGAGTCCTTTGGGAGTTTCAAACACCTTTGAATGATTGTCCAATACTTTTTGGAGATCTGCAGAAATAGATGATTTTGATGTTGGAACTTCTAGTGAGCATAATTGTGAAATTACGCCTCGTTGTTCTTTCTTCAAAAGCTTTGGCACGACATTAGAGATTATTATCTTTCCCGGCTTCCCTACGATGCCCCTTAATTCAACTTCCTTTCCTTCTGAAAAAAAATTTAAGAAAATTTCTTGAAAATTAAAAGCTACCATCCCCAAAGATTGTAACCATTGTACTCCTAGTACAACATCAACACCTCCCATTGGAATGAAAAGCATTAGAATATTTAATACATATCTTCCCATGGTTAGCTCGATATTATGGCATTTTCTAGAGCAATTTATAGTTCCTCCATTTGCAACCATCACTTGAAATTCTGGTGTTGGGTATAGGAAACAATTCAATTCCTTGGCTACCTTACAATGAATAAAATTATGGGTACTACAGGAATCAATCAACACTATTACCTTTTTCTTCTCGATATGTCTTTCTATCTTGAGAGTTTGAGTGGTAATTCCTGCTAATGCATTACACGATATGGTCAAACTCATTTCTTCCTCTTCTAGGATCGGTTTCTAGTGTATATCCTCTTCTTTTGGAGATTCTTGTTTATTTTCTTCTTCCTCTTCACAATCTATGTAAAATAATTTCTTCTCAACACACTTATGACCTTTAGTGCATTTTCTATCACAATTGTAGCAAAGCCCTTTTGCTCTTTTTTCTACCAATTTTTTTGGTGTCAACCTTGTAGGTTGTGGAAGTCTAAGAGTAGTAACACTTCCATCTTTATAGATGTGAGTGGTAGGCTTCCTTGTCGCCATAATTTTACATTCAATTTTTCTTGGAAACCTAAATGCCTTCTCCAATGAATCAGGTTCTCAAACGCGAACTTCATGTTGGATGTTATCCTTTAAAGTCCCTATAAAGACATCAATCCTGTGTTCCTCTGGAATATCAGTTACCCTTATATTCAATTTTTGGAAGTCCTCAATGTGCTCCACCACTGAACCCTTTTTTTTGACATTTATCAATTGGCTAAAGAAGGTGTTGCTCTTTGTATCCTCATAATGTGCTATCATTTCCTCTGTAAAAACTAACTAAGTGACATTTTATTTACGGGATTAAATTCATTGATACCATAGAAATGTATTATGTTCTAAATGTAAAGTTGCAATGTGTACCTTTTGTGTGTTTTTCACATTATTGAGATCAAAATATTGCTCCATCTGTAGTATCCATGGTACGGGATCCTTACCATCAAACTTCCTCATATCCATATTTGGAATATGGTGGTTCTTCCATCCAGCATTAGAGTTTATGAAATCATGATTAACATCTATTTTTTTCTCATCATGAGTTTCTTCTACTATATTTTCGCAATTATGAGTCATTTCTTGTATCAACTTTGTCAAATCTTCCATGTCTACTTTTAGATCATTCTTCATGTTTTTCATGTTGTCTTTCATTTTTTCTTCCATGTCCTCCATCTTAGCTTCCATGCCTTTCTTCAAACCATCCATATTATTCTTCAAACCATCCATATTTTCTTCCATGCCTTTCTTCAAAACTTCCATTTCATTTTTTGTTTCTCTTTGCGAGAGCGAAATTTGGTGCAGTTGCTCTTGTAATTTTGATAGATCATGTTGCAATTCTTCATCTTCATGAGTCATAGTAGAGTATTCTAAGGACTTAATGGGTGTTGAATTATTTTTAGGAGGCATTTTAGAATCCAATACTGAAATATATGCTCAATAGGCCCTTGGAATCACTTCAAACTGATTTTTTACACAATACTTAAGCAATTTGGAAAAACAATACACACCTTTTTCTTGATTTTGAGGAGATCGATATTGAAACTAAATTATGTCTATGATTTTGGATCTTAAATATCTGAAATTTAGCCCTATGTTATCCCTCTAAATCCTCTTTCGAATGCCACATTTTTTACCTTATTTGGATTCTTCAAGGCAAAGTTGTGTCCAATCTCCTACAACGACCTAATTATGGACTGGTTCAGTAGAGAAAACTTGTATGACTTACCATGTGTCAATTTTTCGTCCTTTGGCTCTGAAATTGACAGAAAAGAAACTATAGTCTATGTATTTGTGGCCACTCTTTACATAATTCCAATATTTTGCTCGGAGAGAGAGTTATGAATATTTTCCCACGAACACCTCTTTGAGATGAAATTCGGGAGCCTGAACAAGCCCTAACTTCCATGGACCCTACCTCCCAAAATAATGTGAATCAATCTCTGAAATTTTTCCACAATGTTACTTAGGATTTTGGCTTCGGTCTGTGAAAATTTCAGCTTCAAAAACTTCGTAGAAAAAAATTTATAGCGACAATGTCGCGATGACCTGTTTAGGTTAAATTCAGGATCCTATCAAAAGCCCTAACTTCCATAGATCATATCTCTGAAAATATTGCGAACCAAGCTCTGAAATTTTGTGAAGATGTTTCTCAGGATTTCAGCTTCTCTCTTTAAATATTTCAACTTCTGAACCTTTGTAGAAAAAAATTTATAGTGAAAATTCCATAATGACCTGTTTGGAGCAGTGAAACCCTAGAATTCAAAGCTCTGATACCAAATGTTGTGAAACCATCTCCAAAAATAGAAGAAAAGAGAGATCAACACCTTAGAAATCAGCCACTTCGAGGGGAAAACCTCCCATACATTACATAAATGAACAATTCTTGGATGCTACAAATGACCAAAACCTCCTTCTATATATAGGAGTCCATGGGCCCACAATATAATCCTAGCCGACCTAACAATAATAATTTAATGGCACAATAATAACAATATTGGGGTTACAGGGGTACAAAAAAAACAATAAGGGGGCTATACTAATAAAAATAAGGGACTAAACTAGTAATATAAGGACCTAACATTTGTGTTAACATTAAATAAGAGTGATCCTTTGGTGGCTATGGAAACTAGAACATTGTTGTAAATCATATTTATCATGTATTAAATATTTAATTTTTGTTTCATTTAATTTCTCACTAAAGTATGAAATTGGTCTTCCTTCTCTACAAAGTACTTCACTAATTGTTTTTCCACTAACATAAGAATCTACTTGAACTACTTTCTCAAAATCTGGTTAAGCTAACATTGGGTTTTTTAGTCACTTTCTTCTTCAATAACTCAAATTCCTTTTGATTTGTTGCATTCAAATGGGAAATATCCTTTTATCATACAAGCAACTAATGATGTGCAAATACCACTAAAGTTTCTAATAAACTTTCTATAAATATTAGCTAAACCATGAAAGTTTCTTATTTGAAGGTATTGTTTGGAATATGCAATTAATTGATTGAACTTATTGTTTTTGGTCTATCTTGAAACCTTCTTGAGATGTTACTAACCTTCTTAAGTTGTTGCATTCCAATTGGAATTCTCCTTTTTCAAACAAGAAACTAATTATGTATAAATGGCACTAAAGTTTCCTGTAATTCACACCTCCCCTCACATCTACCCAAGTAACCATCCAACCAGGGTAAACATGATATGAGGGACAGTTATGACCAGACTCAACCTCCTAGGTGACCTTAAGGAAATGGAGTCGACAAAAAAACCTTACAGACTTCCCTCAGGTGCCACAAGGACCTCCAGCAGTAACCCAACCCCTCCAAGTGTCCATCCCCTGATCTAATATGACTTTTCACTAAATTTTACCCCCAGTCACTCCCTTGCCAAGGCCTCAATGCGACTTGACCTCCCAGTCACATGCATAAGCCTACATCGATGCCACTGTGGACTGAATTGCTTAGTGTTGTGCCAATGACTCTGTATTTTAAGGCTAAATTCCAGGGTTCAAGATAGACCTCTGCCCAGAAATCCCTGTAACTTTCATAAATCATAAATTACACAAGTACAATGTTTGTAAACCAAAAACTGACATCGGGATTAGGCCTAACCATCCCCAATCAAGACTGACATTATGTCAAACACTTGGAAACAATACAATCTATAGTTCATGAATACAAGACTAAAAAAAAGGGACTAAAAGCTCATATGAAACTTATCAATAAGGATCACCATCCTCTCTTATTATTTTTATTATCATTAATTAGGTATTGCATCCATTATTCTTCCAGTTACAAGTAGAAACATGAAATGAATCGTGACTAGAACCAGTCACCTAACCATGCTTATAACTAGCATATAACCATTGAAATATTCATAATATAATAGCCATGAAATCCACATAAATACAAGTAAAAAATAAAGATAGCTTAGCTTTCATTAAACATAGGCAAGAGCCAACCAGGCTTGGGACTTCCACATATCACCCAACCATAGACATGTTTGAATCAAATATTTATTTCATCCAATCACCCCTTGTTCCATATTCCAAGCATGAATGTGGGATCTCATGGATAAACCAATCCAAAAACAACCAATGGATTCCAGAGGTTAAACCACATCCGCCCTCACAATACCATGATTTCACCTAAATTGACACCTAGATCACAAAATTGAATCAAGCTTAGAATGCCTTTGGATCTCATTGACCATCCTTGAGGAATTTGTTGTCTCCTTGTATCTAGGCTTTAGCGCAATCCAAATCAAATCATTAGGCACCACCCTCAAGCTTTACCATGTATCCCACCAAAAACAGTCAAGGGATTCCTAGGCCTTTGGGAATTAACCTGAGACCACCTCCACCCCAAATTCAGAAACCCTTCAGAAATTCCAAAGCTCAAAAATGAGAATAATCCCATCACACCATGGCAATCTAGAAAAATGCAAGCCAAGGTTGAAAGCCACTGTCAAAGCCCAGCAAAACCATGCCACCGATAGCAAAAGAACCAAATACCAACATGCACATACCATGCATGTCAAAACCAGCTATGAAATCACACATGAAATTTGTTACCTACAAGTATTCCTGCTGAAGTTGCTTTATCTTACTCTTCCTTGCTTGTTCTTTGCTTTCCTTTCCTTTCCTTATCCTTCCTTTTCTTGTTTTTCCTTTTCTTGGTCCAATGCTAATATGCTCCAAGAAAAATCTATACTTCTAAGAGTGTGTGTGTGTGAGAGAGAGAGAGAGTAGAGAGAGAGATACAAAACTAAACTGAAAAAAGCTACCAAGTGATCCTTAGAAGCCTTTTTGTCAATGAGGCTTCTATTTTCTTCATTTTCCATTATTTCCTACCAATTTCGCCTCCTCACATGCACATATGACCTTTCACCTTCCTTTTCTCCTAATTTCCTTTATTTTCATAAATAAATGTGCCAAAATATTTTTTGCCTTTTTAATGCCTTAGCCATAAACATATCCAGTGATTCCAACAAGGATATCTTGCCCAACATTCAGCTTGGAGTAATTTTCCCTTAACCGTGGTCTTATTTTTCCTTTATTAACTTTTATTACATGAAATTTTAACCTGGGTATGTTACAGAACCCTCCCCCTCGGGGAAAATTGTCCTCGGTGTTAAACCACACCTATACCTCAGCAAAACCGCTGAAAATCAAACATACTGCCCATGGAGATTTATAAATTATCTTGATGCAGTATTTACAATGAATAACCTATTCAAAATAAAAAACCATCATGACAACATGACAATATAACAACATGCCGCTTATTGGAGCTTTATAACTTAGCTCATAGTGGTATTTACAATATAAACCATACATAAATATGGAAAAATACCAAAACTGCTTTTCCTCAACCAGAAAACAATGAAGGATACATAACCTTCATATGATCATCCATCTCCCATTTAGCTTCTTCGGGCCCAAAGTGCTTCCAATACACTTTAACTTTCTCTATGTATATATTCCTAAGCATGAGTTGTTTCCACTGTAATATGCACTCAGGTTCTGGCTGGAATTCTCCTATTTCTCCACCTGCAATACAGACTAATCAATAGCATGATCAACATCCTTTATATGCCTTTTAAGGAATGAAACATGAAATAAATCATGGACTTTCACTGTTGGAGGCAGCACAAGTCGATAGGCCACTGGTCCAATCCTCTCAAGGATCTGAAAAGGCTTGCAATATCATGGCACCAACTTGGCACATGAACCAATCCTCAAGGAGCTCTTCTTGGGCTTGATGCGAAAATACACATGCTCCCCAGCATGAAACTCCTTAAATTCCTTGTGATGGTCTGCATAACTCTTATGCATGTCATGTGCTGCCTTTATATTCTTCTTTGTAACCTGCATTTCCTATTCCATATCTGCCAACATGTTCGATCCAATAAGTACCATGCTCACTAGATCACTCCAGTTGCTGGGAGTATTACAACTCCACCAATACGGTGCTACGAAAGGACTCCTCCTCAATGACTCTTGATAGCCATTTTTTTATGAAAACTAAACCAATGGAAGGTACTCATCCCATTTCCTATGTTGATGCATGACATACATCCTCAACATATATTTCGGGATCCTGTTGACCCTCTATTTCTGTTCATCTATCTGTGGTTGATAAGTTGTACTGAAATCCGACTTTGTCCCCAATCCTGCAAACAACTCCTTCCAAAATTTGGAAGTGAACTTGGCATTCATGTTTGACACAATATTCTTTTGAACGCCATGCCATCTCACAATATTCTTGATCAAGACTTGTGCCACCTCACTATTTGAATATGTACTTTTCATTGGAATGAAGTGAACCACCTTGCTCAACCTATCGACCACAACCATGATAGAATCATGTTGCCTCATTGTGCTCAGAAGACCTGTAATAAAACCCATGGAAATGACCTCCCATTTCCATTCTGGAATTATAATAGGTTGTAGTAAACCACCTAGATTCTTGCATTATGCCTTCACTTATTGAAAATCCAAACATCTATCCATGAACTCTGCCACATCCCTCTTTAGAGTCGTCCAATAGTAGAACTTTTTCACCTTCAATGTCTTCTAATACCCTAGGTGATCCAAGTATGGCTTTGCATGAAATTGTCTCAAGATAATCTTCTTGGTCTCATTGTCATCCGGAATATATATCGTGTCCCTAAATATTACCAAACCATCTTTCGTGAGACAATAGTATGCATCCTCATCACATATACCTATACATGTTCCTACACATGTACCAGTTCCTACACCTGTACCTATTCCTGCATCTCTACCTGCACTCTACTGTAAAATGTTCCTGAGCTCCACATAGTTTTTATCATGTTTTCCTTCTTGTCAGATCTGATAATGTAAATTTTTCCCATAGGAACTCACAATTGATATATGATTCACCTTTACTTTAATTTTGAGAGCATATGTAACCTTGTTCTCCTTTCCCTTGATATATCTTATCTCGAATTCAAACTCACTAAGGGTGGCCAACCATATAGTTTTCCTAGCATTTAGATATGGATGGTCAAATAAATATCACAACCTTTTGTGATCACTTAGCAATACAAATCTCCTCCCAAGAAGATAATGCCTCCACATTTCCAATGCATGAATAATAGTTGTCAACTCAAGATAGTGAGCCATGTATTTCTATTCATGCTTATTCAATTTCCTAGACTCATAACATACCACCTTTCCCTCTTGCATAAGGACTCCACCAAGTCCTCTTTTAGAAGCATATGTACACACCATGAATTCTTTATCCATATCTGCAATATTAAGAATTGGAGCAATGGTCAACAACTTCTTCAACTTCTCAAAAATAGATGCACATTCTTCTATCCAATCAAACTTCTTACCTTTCCTCTGCAAAGATGTAATAGAATATGAAATGCGTGATAATTTCATGATGAAACTCTTGTAGTAACCTACTACTCCCATAGATTATCTGACATCCTCCACATTATTAGGAGCTTCCCACTCCATGATGGCTCTTATGTTTTATGGATCTATTGTTATGCCTTCCTTGGAAACAACATGTCCCAAGTAGTGTACCTTTGTCTAGAATAAACTGAACTTGCTAATATTAGCATTTAACCGATGCACTCTTATCAATCTCAATGCTCGGCATGCTCTTCCTCATTCTTAGAATATACCAAGATGTTTTCAATGAATATAATGACAAACTTGTCTAGATAAGGATGCAGCACACTATTCATCAAACACATAAATGAATTTGGGGCATTAGTCAAACTGAATGGAACTACAAAAAACTCATTATGCCCATACCTATTCCTGAAGACAGACTTGAAGATGTTATATTCTTTGATGCATACCTGATGATATCTTGATCTCAAGTCGATCTTAGATAACAATGTCGCTCCCTTCAATTGTTCAAACAAGTCATCAATCCACCGAAATGGATACCTATTCTTAATCAACACTTTGTTCAGTTGCTTATAATCAATGCACAACCTGAGAGTACCATCCTTCTTCTTTACGAAAAACATTGGTGCACCCCAAGGTGATACACTCGTCCTAATGTATCACTTGTCAAGAATTTCCTTCAGCTGCAACTTCAACTCAACTAACTCTAGCATACTCATCATGTAAGGCACCTTTGATGTTGGTTCTTCCCTTGGTACCAACTCAATATAAAATTCCACTTCCCTATGAGGAGGTATCTCTAGAATCTCTACTAGAAACACATCTTGAAACTATTGTAATACAGGATAACCTTGGAATATTTTTGCATCCTCAACAACCTTACCCTTATCACTAGAAACATGCCCTACAAACATCACACAACCTTTAACACAACTACATGTAGCCTGCATAGCGGTGACCATCCTCATTGATGTAGGCTTCTTCTTTCCCTGCAAAATTTTATTTTCTCCATTATCATCCAAGCACTCAATGGCCTTGTCATAAAAATATATTTTGGTCCTGTGAAGTTACAACCAATCCATACCCAAAATCATGCTATACGATCCCAATGGAAGGACATTCAAATGTGTTGTTGTAGGCATACATTTTAACTCAAATGGACAAGCTCTTACCCAATGGTGAACTCTCATCTTCGTTCCTATAGCCAACTACACCAACCAAGATTCTACATGCACTTCTCTTCTCACGCCACACTTATCCACCAAGTCAGGATTAACATAACTATAGTTAGATCTAGGATCAATAAAAATAAAAATATCTTGATCACAATGCTTGCTGTCCATCTCAATGATATATTCCTAGTGAGCTGCATGCATGTTGTCCACAATTACATAAATCCAAGGAATACTATGACCAATATCCCCAACTTTTTGTGCCTCCTGTGCACTATAGATATAGGGTCTACCACCCTGATACTGCGTACAATCCCTCTTATGATGATCTTTGCCACATATCCAACACGGCAATGGTGCTCTACCATCACCTCTAGTATGTTTCTCTCCCATTTGTGATCCTTGTCCCTTCTCAATTGTATTGAACTTCTTGTAAGGAACCACATTTTCTTTCTCACCTACATCTTGATCTCTTCCCCACTTTGGTGGCCATCTTCCTTTAGCTTTCTCATTTCCTTTAGGCTCAACTTTGCACTTTTACTGCTCATAACAATGCTTCAACTTTCGAATGGCCTCTTCTAGCGATTTAGGCTCACCAAACTCAATTTGATATTTGTATGCTACTGGCAGTCCATTGATGAATCTCTGAACCTTGGCCTTCTCCTCCTTGAGGTAAGGAACATATCTCAACAAATCCAACAAATTGCTAGTATACTCATCATTTGTCATGGAACCCATTTGCAACTCTTATAACTCCTTAACTTTGGCATCATAGTTCCTTTTTGATAGATATTCTTCTGGAATATCCTCTTGAACTCACTCCAAGTCAGTTCCTCCTCATAAATACCCCTGACATTCTTCACATATTTCCACCAAATATCTGGTTTACCTCTGAGGTTGAATGTAGTTATTTTGGCTTTCATATTTTCTGAGTAATAATGCAACCTAAAGAAATTCCTCATACTAAGCAAACATGTCTCTGCTTCATGTGATTTATTCATCTCTCCATAAAATTTAGGTGGTTTTTCTTTCTTAAAATCATCCAAAAAATATCCCCTTTCAATCCTCCTGTAAGGATGATAATGATGATAATAATAATGTCTATCAGTACCATAACTAAAATAGTAAATGTGTCTATCACCTCTCCTATATGGAGTTTCCAAGAACCTTCCATCTCTAATTGTGTCATCTCTATCTGACATATGACCACCATGATACCTACTACCATATGCCCCATTAGTCCCATCCTCCTTTCCATAGATGATATGAAGTGGTCCTTCTTTCTGCAATTCTGACAAACTCTGAAGAATTAGCACATTGACCTTTACTTGTTTCTCCTGTGCCTGTATAATTTTGTCATTATCTACCTTACAACTCCTTATTTATTCCTTAAAACTTCTCAGTGTGCCTGCTAAGTCAAAACACTAGTACATTTGGTGGAAATTCTGACACTTTTGTCGTATTGTCGGAAATTTCCCCAATTTCTTTCAATTTTTCAAATCCCGCCAAAAACTGTCACTATACCGACGTTTAGGGACATCGTCACTTTTGCGAATTTTATGTTTGTCATTGGAAATGCGACATTTTAAAATCTTCGTCGGTCTTACGACGTTTATGGGACGAAACGTCGGAATTGCGACGTCTCTTACACATTCGTCGGTATTACGACACTTTGGAGAAAACGTCGGAAAAGCGACGTTTCTCAAATAAATGTCGGTCTTGCGACGTGTTGAAGCAAAACATCACAAGACCAATGTTTATTTGAAAAACATCGCTTTTCCGACGTGTTTTCCAAAGCGTCGCAATACCGAAATAAAAAGTGTAATTTTATTTCAGCTCAACCGATCATTAACTTCAACTTAATGTGTTCGTGTTGATAGTATATCATAAGCTTCATAATTTTTTTGGTTATAACGAATGAAATATGAAAAGGATATTAAGAAAAATCTTAGTTTTGTAGATATTTCGTATGTTTATAAAATTGATCCAAATATATTATTATTGACGTTGTATTGTAACATTGATAAATTGATCGATTTATTAACCATATATTTATATGAAAGATACTTATTTCAGATATTAACATGATGAGAATCAAATTGAAATATCAGCCATATTTTTCTATCAAAGACACAAAAATTTCAAGTAAAAACATTTTGATAACCCGAATGAAACATGTATACTAAAAAAATGATATATACTTCACAAAGTTTCTGATATATATTCACAAATATATTCTCCATATATATACGAGTCTATGTCTTGTACTTGAATAGTTGAAGATCCAATCTTTAGGAATAATATTAACATCATATCAAACATCATGGATTCTATGTTGAATTCCTTATATACACTGAAATTCTCTTTTTTTAACGATTTAAACATTTTTCATATCATGTTCCATATCTATAGTATGCACATGTACTGAGAGGCAATTGCTACCTTTATCCCTTCTCCTATCTTGGAAAGAAGTGTCAAATATTCCGCCTATTAATGCTTAACTGAAGAATGGATCTACTCCCCACTTTATGATAACAACATAATGTTTTTCTTCTCTTGTTTTGTCTATTTGTGTTCTCTTTTATTTATCTCAATCAGAATTTTATTCTTCTCTGTGAGTGAGAGTCCTCTATGTGTGCATGCTCTTTATTATATCGTGTGTGTATTCTCCTCCATGAGGATGTTTGTATTTTCATTAGGTCATTGAAATTGTATTTGGTTGTGTGGGTTAGTCATTTTTTCGCCCCTCTTCCTTCTTCTCCATAATGGTTCTTTCACGTTTGACTGTGGAGAAAATGTTGCTTGTTAGCACTCCCTTCCTCCCCACTTCCTATTGGTTTACTTCTCTATCCCCCAACTAACAATACAACCCTTCCTCTATTTAATTTTTTCATTTCTACCTTATATATTTGTCCAAGGCAGGAATGGTTCTTATGTTCTTCTTTCCCACTCCATTAATTTGTAAAACCAATCCATTTATGGCACACTTTCCAACCTTCAATGGCTAATGGGAAACAAGTCAAGATTTTTTAAAATCCCAAGAAACCTCCTTCCTAAAAAGCTGGAATATGTGTCCTAAATTCTCAATTATTTTTAATTATAAATCAAAATATATGAAATAATTACAATGAAGGGGAATTTTCCCTGGGCTGTCAAGAAAACCTGATCTCTGAACGCAACTATTACAACCTAATTGCATCCTTGCTTGCATAAGTTCCTACTATGCATTCAACTTTCATAATTGATGGTTCCACAACCAACTGCCACTTACTCATCTATATTTTAGCTCCATTGAACAAATTGATTAAATATTAGTTAGTTGACACATTTTGTTTAGATATCCAATCGAATCATCATCTAAAAATATTTTTACAATTGTTTTATTGTCATCCTCAAGTCTTCAATTGTAGTAGATATGAACATCACTTGTACCACACAAATATTTTAATAATCTTTTCACAACAAAATAAGGTTCTTTACCAGTTTTTTTCATGTATATGCTTAATACTCCCACTGTATGAACAATATTCAGTCAAGTGCAGACCAATGCATAAATTAGAATAGCTGCAAAAAATGCATATGAAACATAAGCCATGTCCTCTCTTTCTTCTTGTGTCTTTGTAAATTGACCAACAATCAGTATTTCCCTGACATGAATTGGTACTTTCACTAGTTTAGTACAATATACATGTTGAAACACTTCAAGGTTGTCACAACTTACTTTCTCTGATTTACCAATAGTTTCTTCACTATGTAGTCTTTTTATGATATCCATTCCAAGAATGAAAATTACAATATTGAGATCCTTCATGTCAAATTTTGAGGATAGTTACATCTTCACTTTCCTGATCGCACCCATGTTGTTTCCAACTAGTAAGATGCTATCAAAATACAATACTACATATATGAAATACCTACCTTTCGACTTGAGATATACATAGTGATCAACTTGGCTTCTCAAAAATCCCAATCCCTGGATGTACATGTCAAAATTATGGTACCATATCTTAAGTGATCGCATCAAACCATAAATGAAAATTTTCAGCTTATATACTAACTTCGGCATTCCCTTTACTACAAAAATTTCAGGTCATTTCATGTATATTCTTACTCTAGGTCACCATGTAGAATTGTTATCTTTACATCCAATTTTCATATCTCGAGATAAAAAGCTGCAACCAAAGACATTAGTAATTTACTGAAATTTAATTTTGCAATAGGGGAAAATATCTTACTGAATTTGACTCCCTTGACTTGGGAATGGGAATATCCTTTTGCCCTAAGTCAAGCCTTGTATTTCCTAACCTGATCTATTGAATGCAACTTTTCTTTTAACACCCACTTGAAACCAACATTCTTCCTTCTAATAAGTAACTTGGCCAAATCCACCATGTCTTATTCTTATGCAAAGAATCCATTTCTTCATTCATAGCTCTTGACCAAAGTTAACCATGTATCAAGTTGATTCTCTCCTCAAATGTCCTAGGTTCATCCTCAATGGTAGATAACAAAAAGAAGACTGAAAAGCATGTTGGGTATACCTTTCAAGATCTTTCCTTAATCGACCAGACCTCCTCAGAATCAAAGTTTGATGTTCCAAATATTTCGTTGAATCTGTTGACTCATCTAAGTCACTTTACTCCAACTGTAAGTCCAATAATAAATTCTATTTTCCTTATTTTTTGAAGTATATTATGTTTTATAATTACACCTTACTTCCCTAAAGATCACTTTTGATTAAAAATTATCTTCCTTGTCACATAATTCCATATCTCCTATCATTTCATTCCATCCTTATAGTCTATGAAAATACACTTGATTTGCTTGTTATCCAATTTTTTCCTCTTTTCCATTGGAACATGGAAAAATTCATCAAATCCAAACAATCTAAGATGTGTGAGTGATGGTTTCTTACAAAACCATACTTCGTGTGGAGTATTGTCACCAATGTTGATGATGAAGACCTATTCACCAGGTAACACACAATGTTGATTGTTTTTGTGTATAATTCTTATGCTAGTTCTGCATTATTGGACACACTCCACTTTTCCATCAACATCTTATTCATTCTCTCAATGAATTTATTTTTCTAAAGAGTGTATGGAGTAGTTGTTTGGGGAAATTATATCCCATGTTGTTTGCATATTTTCTTAAATTATTTACCATATAATTCACTTTTGTTATCGATTATCATAACCTTTACCTTTCTTTCTATTTGGTTCTCCATAAGAGATTTGAACTCTTGAAATTTATTGAAAACCTTAGACCTCTTCCTTAGGAAATATATCCATGTCATATTGGAGAAATTATCAATGAAGAAAACATAATATATGGATAGACCTAGTCATTGCATTGGTACTATCCCAAATACATTACTATTAATTAACTCCATAATTCTCTTTGCCCTTTTAGTACCAAATGGGAATTTAACATGATTTTGTTTCCCATAAATACAATATTCACATAAAGCGACTTTTAGAGAGTTACTATACAAAACTTTAATCATACCTTTGCTTTGCATAACTCAAATTATTTTCTCTCCATTGTGTCACATATTTTGATGCTACAACATGGTGTTGTTGACTAAACAAGAGGGTTGACCCATAAGTTTTATGAACATTTGCACTATTGCAATCACTTTGGTCAAAATGCCCTTACAACTTGTATAATATGCCAATCTGAACACCTCTTATCAACACCATGACACCACGAATCATCTTACATGAATCCTTCTTAAATATGATATGCATGATTACATCACCCATTTGACTTATAAATATTAGATTCCTAGCTACCTCAAAAATATGTGGTACCCATGACAATTTTCTACTCCAACAATCCTTTAATACTAGTCAAATTTACCTTGACTAATTATCCTAGTGGTAAAGTCATCTTCTAAATAGTCACCCCCTATGTCATATTCTTCATATTTTCAATACCACTCCTTATAGGGTGTCATACATGATATGATGAGGCTTGAGTGTCGGTATTGTGGCGTTTGGAGATAAGTGTCGGTATTGCGCCACAGGAAACTCATTCAGGTCAAATATTTTGAGGGAGGTTGATCCGTATCATGCGACCCATTTGTCATTTTCTCCCTCGTGCCTTCGACGTTCAGGCGGGTTGGGTTGGGTTTGGTTGTGTGATGTCACCTAAGGAAATGCATTCGGGTTGGGTCTGGTTGGGTCATGTTATACCGTGAGGGCGCCAAAGGAAATATGTTCGAGAGGGTTGGGTCAGGTCGGGTCATGTGAGGGCGCCCAAGGAACATGTCCAACCGAGTCGGGTCGTGTCAAGCCGTGTCATGATGGAGCCCAGGGAAATGCGTTTGGGTGGGTCGGGTTGAGTTGTGTGATGCCACCTAAGGAAACACGTTCAAGTCGGGTCAGGTTGAGTCATGCCATATTGTGAGGGCACCCAAGGAAACACGTTCGAGCGAGTCGGGTCAGGTCAGGTTGGGTTGGGTCATGTGAGGGTGGTCATATCAAAAATTCTAATTTGTGACCACTAATGTTTCTTATGCACGTTTGTGTGATCCTTTTTCCGTTTTCTCCCTCGTGTGCCCTTCGTTCAGGCGGGTCAGTTCATGTCATGTGAGGGCGCCACAGGAAACGTGTTCAAGTTGGATCGTCTAAGGGAGGTTGTATAAAAAATGCTAAGTTGTCACTTCTTGTGTGCCTTATGCACGTTCGTGCAACCCATTTTTTATTTTATCCCTCGTGCCTTCGACGTTCGGGCAGGTTGGGTCAGGTCGAGTACTCGTGTGATGGAATCCAAGGAAACGCATTCGGGTCGGGTCGGGTTGGGTCGTGTCATATTGTGAGGGTGCCCAAGGAAATGTGTTTGGGCGGGTCGGGTCAAGTCGGGTCATGGCAGGCTACCCAAGGAATGTGTCCGGTCAGGTCAGGTAGTGTGAGGGCACCTAAGGAAACATGTTAGGGGTGGGTCGAGTCGGGTCGGGCTGGGTCGGGCAGGTCAGGTCGGGTCATGTCGTGTGATCAAGGCGCCCAAGGGAACTTGTTCGAGCAAGTCAGGGTGGGTTGGGTCGAGTCATGTGAGGGCGCCTAGGGAAACGCATTCGGGCGGGTCAGGTCGGGTCAGTTCTAGTCATCTGAGGGTTCCCATGGAAACGCGTTCAGGTGGGTCAAGGCGGGTTAGGTTGGGTCATGTGAGGGTGATCGTATAAAAAATTTTGAGTTGTGACCGCCTGTGTGCCTTGTACTGCACGTCCATGCAACCCATTTTATGTTTTCTCCCTCATTCCTTTGATGTTCGGGTGGGTCAGGTCGGGTCTGGTTGTGTGATGGTGCCCAAGGAAACGTGTTCGGTTCGGGTCGGCTCGGGTTGTGCCGTACTATGAGGGCGCCCAAGGAAAATTGTTCTGGTGAATTGGGTCAGGCTGGGTCATGTAAGGAGCCATGTTTAGGGTTACAATGACTATGCTCAACAGCTGTAAACCCATTATTTTCTTGACCCGACACCGATTCAGGGGACTTCATCTGATTTACCAACAAATAATGGTGATATAAATGTTTGTACTCATGACATATTCAACATCTAAAGGGTATATGTATGCTCATAGTTGAGTGATTTCTTCCACAAATCATCTTGAAATTAGATATCTATTGATTTCGGAAGGGGTCAAATATGTTCATGTATGCACATATGCAGACATGTTGTAATGTGCCACAACATAATGAACAGATTCATGTGCTTTACCTTTCCCTTTACCGGGTGTTTTACTATATTCAATGAAGGATTACACAATGTCACTACCATAGGAAGCACACCACTGAAATAAAATTATGATACCAAACAACACATAGTGATGAAACAATGCTTTTTGATGAACCAATGATCGTTCCAATAAACACAGATTATAGGGGTATCATTCCAATGAACCAAGGGAAAAAGTAGAGAGAACGTAGTGGGAATGGAGGGGATATCAGGAAAGAATATAGAGAGGAACATTGAAAAGCAAGAAGAAATCGAGGGAAAAAATCAAGCATTTTGATGGCAGAGCTTAGGCCCGGACAACAGTGGGATAGAGATGCAAGACTTGGAGCCCTTCACCTTTCATTAATCATGGATATTTCTTGATTATCTAGGGTTCCTAATTAAATAAAAGGGTGGAGGTGGTTCAAACCTGAACTATGCCTATTGGGTGAGGAAGATTCCATGAATCCCTAATACAGCCAGTCAACTGCATGGTGGAGGCATGGTGAAAAACTGGAACCCAGAAGCAGATGGAGATTAAGACAACAAATGTGAGATCCCTATTATCTCAAATATTTAGCCTTCGGCATGGTTGTGGTACGTTTATGTTCACTTAAACCACAAATTCCAGCTCCCTTGACCGCTAGGTTACCTTGATATTAACATGGCATTATTCATACTCCTTCTGGGGTCATTCAATAAAGGGTCAAGGAAAGTCTGAACCCAATATGTTGTTTGTTTTATCTGCATGTACCTTGTCACACATACACATATGCAATCTCTACACTTTATAAACATATGTTACATGTAAGAGAAGCTGCTTATTTTGTTCAACTTTTCTGAGGCCACCAAAATCGAACTTGGTGACACATTAACCATATAATTAATTTGCAATATCTGCCCACCATCACCTTTCAAGACAGTTTTCAAGTTTTGTCTTATCCACTTTAGCCACATACATGCATGTTTCACACTTCAAACTTCAATATGCAAGAGATGGGCTTCTTCCACTTTAATCTTCAGTTTCAAGGTCACCAAATTGAATTTGCATATTAATCAACACCAGTTGTAGCAACGACTCTGTATCAAATCCACATTAAACCATTTCTATGCTCATGCTTTCTTTTCAAGGTCCGATTTGGGTCTCAAGATGCCTACATTGCCTGGACTGACGTGGAGTTGTCTTCGGAAGGGCGTAATCCCCATGATTTTCACCCCACCCTCAGTACAATAGTTTGCCCTCACACAAGTTTTAATCTTTTTCCACACTTGTAGCAGAGATTTTAATTGTAATTGTTGAATTTTAAAGGGATACTACATCCTATAAGAATATCTGGTCGGGTCGGGTCGTTTTGTTTGAGGGCACCCACCCAAACGTGTTCGGGTCGGGTCGTTTTGTTTGAGGGTGGTTGTTTGAAATTTGCCAAGTTGTGACCGCATGGGTGCTTTGTGCATGTTCGTGCGGCCCGTTTTCCATTTGCTGATCCCTTGTGCCTTCGTTTGGTCGGGCACGTCGTGTGAGGGCGCCCGCCCAAACATGTTCGGGTCGGGTCGAGTCATTTCATTTGAGGGTGGTCGTATCAAATTTGTTAAGTTGTGACCACAAAGGGGCCTTTTGCACGTTTCTGTGGCCCATTTTCCGTTTTATCCCTTGTGCCTTCGTTCAGTCGTGCACGCCATGTCGCGCCGTGTGAAGGTGCCCGCCCAACTGTGCCCAGTTAAATGTTGTTTAGGCAGCGCGATCAAATTTGCTAAGTTGCACCACACATGTGCCTTTAGGGCACATTCGTGTTGTACCTCTTTTTTCTGTCAGCCCTTGCTCTTTCGTCACCGAGTGCGCTCGTACAGCTGCCAGGTGCTCACCAAACCCAGTCTGGCTTCGGTCGTTTTAAGCTGAAGGGCACCGCCCAAACGCATTCGCTCGAGTCGTTTTTGCTGAGGGTGTCTACCACAACGCGTTTGGGTCAGATCATTTTACCGAGGGTACGATTAAACGAAGGGTTAATGCATAGGTGCCATGTGCATGTTCGTGTGTTCGTTTTCTGCCCCATGCCGCCACCGCGCGCGGTGTAGCGTCGAGAGGGTGCCCGCCCCCAAACGCGGCTCTGCCTGTGCCTGTTTCATTCGAGGCGATCGACGGGGGCCCTAAGTCATGACCACATGAGTTCGTGCACATTGTGCGGCCCGTTTTCCATTTTCTCCCCAGCGTTCATTCAGTCACACTGTTAGTATGAACCTTGAACATACTAAAAATACCAGTTTAGCTACGCATAACTTATAGCCCTAACATCAAATATGGCTGCCAATATCTTCAAATATGTAGTTAGTTGATCAAGACAAGAGCTGCAAAAAACTAGATCTATGCATAGAAAGACATTAAGCAGTAAAAAGAAGGTTTTGCTCCATATATCCAATAGACAAGACAAGAACAATTTTTGAAAGAATTTTTTTTATTAAGGGCACCTGGGAGGAAAACAAGAAGATGTTTCCAATTCTCCTCAATGGGATGGGTTCTTGGAAGTCCTCAGCACTTCAGATCTAGAATCTCTCTCTTGTTGGTGTAGAAAACCCAGACAAAGATAGAACTCAAAGGGAGCTCACACAGCAAATAATGTAGAATGTGACCAAGTGTATAGATCCAGAGTGATCTAATAGGCAACAAAAGGTGAAGAATGATAAGAAAAACCCTCCTATTTATAACAAAATATTGGGTCATTCTAGATCTTGGTGCATGATTAAAATAACATTAACCAAATCTAGATCCACCTTTTATGGGATATTTTATTATATTTGTTGGAGGGAAAAAGTATTTGACTTGGGTCAAATCCATTTATTTGTGAATAATAAATAAATAAATGATTTATTTATCATTTTAAGGAAGTGGTTGAAAGATAATCAAATAAATAATTATTTATTTAATTATTTATGGATGATTTAGTCATATTTAACAAGGAATATTATTTAAATAAGATTTAAATAATTATTCCTAGAAAATAATAAGATAAATAAAGATTTATATAATTAATTTCTTTGTTTTGGGTTAAACATGACCAGGAATAATAATTAAATTATTGTTTAATTAATTATTCCTTGAGGAAAATCAAACAAATATAGGTTTGTTTAATATTTCCTTTTGGGGTTTCCTGTTTAGACCATAAACAACCTAATAAATGTGTTTTATTAATTTATTTTACATAGTGAAAGCAATTTTACTTAGGGTAAAATTGGTCTTACATGGTGTACTTGGGTCCATCTAATGATAATAGGTTAGATGACCAAAAAATGGTGTAACAAATTGCCCCCCAGCGTGCGAGTGTTAGGAGCAAATCGTATGACCGAAGTACGTTATAAGAACTCAATCACCAGACATCAAAAGGGAAGTCAGAGAGAGAAATGTAAGGTAGACTAACGTGCTGAAGGACTAGACCCTGAGGAGACGAGACTTACAGGTGCAACAAGTCTCTTTTTATGAGAGGGTACCTGTGCTAAAGGCGGCGGGGGAGGCATACCCATGCCCACCGAGACAAAGTACAAAATAATAGTGTGTCCAGTAAACAAGGGACCAAACCATAAAGTACAACCGGCATAAACATGAGCCAGATAGAAATACAATGAGGGATCCTACATACATGTTGTGCCTGGGATAACAGCCAGGACTTATACAATAATATTTGAGTACATGAGATACAAATACAACCCAAATTCCCCCTGGAAATGGGGAAGGGCTCGCAAAATTTGACTGATACATGCAAATCAAAGAGGCGCTGCGAGTGGCTAAGGCCGACATCATCAAATATATGGAGCTGCATCAAGGGCTGCAATGAAGAGGTCATCCGAGCATGTGGGGAGCTACCTGCAGGGCCACCCCCTCATGAGGGTTGAGACATCTCACACACACCCAGGAATCACCAAGAGTTGTTGCTGCATCACTGAACCATCAAGTATACGAATCTCGATCATGCTGAAAGGAGCTGGAGCTGAGAAATAATCAAGTCAAAGGGTAATGAGAAATCCCTTTGCCTGATCCGAGGCACCGAACAAGAGTGCAAGCTGGAACCAAGGTACACCGCCCTCTAGAACTGTCTTCTAGAATGAATGAGCTGATGTCGATAGAAGGAGGTCCGCCATAGGTGAGGCGATAAGGGATCCTCAACTAAGGCACAAGAGAAAATAGTAGAGCGACGGACAAACTAATACCAATGATGATGGTGGAATGGAGGGGACTGAGTAGCGAATGGACGACTTCCCTTGCTAGATCATAAAGGGCATGAATGACCTAGCAGCGACTGACACAATATCATCAGGGATAGGGGACAGTGGGACTAAAGGCCATAATGTGTGACACAAGAGAGAGACCAAGCAAGGAAGGATGGAGGACTATAGCGGGGTACAAAGGGACTCAGGATAGACTCCATGAATGCGATGATGACTCCACTTGGATGCTCTAAACAAGGGTGACTCGATGGTGCTGCCACACAGTAAAGGTCCAATGGGGGACCATGAAAACATGAGTACAAGATGGTAACTCACGACGAACATCAACACGATCATGGATAAGTATGGAGGCCAAATGGTGCCCCTAGTATGAGTGTTGCAAGTGAAGAAATTCGATTTTGAGGAGGGTTATGGTTGAGGGGCATAGGTGCCCCCAAGCATGGTGTGGTCATGCCAAAATGTATTTAGAAAAAAGGGGAATCTAAACACATTTTAATGATGTGGTGCGCCATTTGTTTTTGTTATGGTTATGCAGTTTGAGAAAGGAAATGGAGGATTAACAATCTCTTTTAGTACTGCATATATGACGCAAATGGACTTTAAGTTTTCGGGTTGGCATACCTGGTGTCACTATCCCAAAGAGAGGATTTGGAGATAATGAACTGATGCTCTCCTAGAAAACCCATAGGTTGGTCAACAACAATGTCTAAGAGATTGGGTTGCTGATGGAAGATGAGGGAACAATAAGGGGTATCATCCCTAGAGTGATCTGAAGTGATATGGGACTCTAGAGGTTCTTCTAAATGTGGAAGAATAATGGTACTAAAGTCAACACGACCAGATACACTAGGAGAGTTGTGGAGAACTGCTTCTCTTGGTCTCTCAAATGTGGGTGCCCCCTTACCCAAACATTGGGTTTCAATGTAATGGCCACAAGGTGTATATGGTGTGAACGCATGGGTTCGATGTAAGGGGGAATAGATAAAGTCAGGGGTGGGGATTTTTTCCATAATGTCGTCATCGTGATAGAAGATGGGGTGACTGGTGGAAGAAAGACCACCTGACATGGAGAAGCAACCTGAATCATCATCATGAAAAGAGAGGTTCACATGTGTATCGTCACAAGGGGTGACAGAATAGTAAGTAGATAAAGGATCTACCGATGTTGAGCCCAAGGTGATCGCTGAAGGAAGTTCAAGCGAAACAACAGGGGAGGATTCAGATGGAATGTTCTCCGAGGGTCTCATGGATGATGATAGGTAGAAAATGTTGGACGAAGGCTCCGTCATCTTGACATCAGGAGGGGGAATGTCAATGGCAGTAGTCATGTCTGGTAGTTATGCCAAAGCAAAATGCGCAAATATGGGAGAGGTGGACTCATTGCGCTTGGCCTCGAATTGGCGGACCGCGGCTAGAGAGGTGCGGAAGTCCTCGAGGTGGGGACAAAGGTGGGTGTGATGGCCATGGAGATCACACCAAGCACAGGGGTGGTTGGTGTGAATAGTCTTGGGGTTCTTGGTTGCGGTCGTGAAAGGAACAGAGGCTTATGGGACCGTGGACTCAGGGAACGCGACATTAACCATGGGCTTGAGATGAAGCAATTCAGGACAGGTATGGGTGGTGTGACCAACAATATCACACAAAGCACACTGGATGGTATGCTTTGGAGGCCGAGGAGGGGCAAGGTTTGTCGGGGCAGCCTTGTCCTTGGATGCCCCCTTGCGAGCTTTTCCTGTCTTACCTGAAGCAGTTGCAACAGGACGTGGTTCCTGTTGAGGTGACTAAGGTACTGTTGTAGCAAGAGAAGTCATGGGGACCGGTTGAACCGAGGTCAAAGCAATATATAAGGCTTGGGTTGACCAGGCAGGGTTGCGACTGGAGGATCATGGTACCAGACGGGAATCCCAAGGGTCAAGTTAGGAAGAGAGAGGGTGGCCATGACAGGTACCGTGTACACTCCTAGTGGGGAAGCTAGGAACGGTATCTGACTAGAGGGGTAATGGCCAGGTGGGATGGCTCCTAAAGGGCTAAGGCTTGGAGGAACCGTTCCAGGAGGGTAAAGAGGCTCATGAATACTAGCTGCAGGTGAAGGGCTAGGAGCAGGTTGCGGAGATCGCAGTTGCTGACTAGCCGAAGCAGGTTGCTTGAGAGCAGCCCGAGATGATTGCATCATGAAAACATTCGATGAGATGGGGTCGTAGACAGGAGGAGGAGGAAGACTAGGGAAGGTTCCAAGCAAAGAGGAGTCTTTGTAGACGCCGGGAGAGATGTTGGTCAAGGAATCGACGGTTTGCTTATTGGCTACAGAAGAGATGATCGTCTCAGGGGAGGTATGATATTTTGGCTCATGATACGTCAACTGGTCAATGGTGACTATCTTTCCATTATGAGGGAAAAACATCTTGCGGTGGACCGCGGATGGGACAGCAGACATAGCATAAGTGTAGCTACGCCCCAAAATAATGTTATAATCAAGAGGAGCGTTGATGACTTCAACGTCAACGCAAACAGTCTTGCCCGCAAGAGTGATAGGACAATTACGGAATAAGCCAATGGGTTGGGAGGCATGGCCATCCCACACACGAAGGGTGATCGTGGAAGGGGCCAATTCAGGAGATCCGAGTTGTTTCCAAACTGAATTGGACATCACACAGGTAGATGCCCCATCATCAATGATACACCTAGAAACGTTAGCGTTCCAGATTTTGACTGGGATTTGGAAGGCTACGGAAGCAGGAAGAGGAGGATGCTCTGATTGATGGGCGTCGAAAACAATCAATTGGTCATTAGCAGGATCTACAATGCCCATGGCAGATAGTAGAGCCTTCTTTTGGGAAGGGCATGACTGGAGGAGTTCCAATGTAGAAATGGCAGCAGGAGACTGCGCCAAATCATCTACTATGCTATACGAATGAGCAGCTCGACCAGAAGCAGCATTTTGGCGTAATGGTCCCTTAGGAATCTGGGTATGAACCTCAACTTTGGGCTGAAGGATATGCAATGGACCATTGGATGTCGAAAGAGGCTCTATAGAACCTGAAGAAGGTGACTCGGGGACAGACGGAGGAGGAGGCTTGGGGTATTGAGGGGCCCGAGTTTGAAGGTTAAGGTCGACAGTTGGAGGTGGAGCAGAGTTCATCATGAGGATCTGGTAATTGGAGGAACCAGAGGGGGAAGGTTGAGTGGCCACCTGTCCGTCAGGTGGTTGGGTAGCCACGAAATCCTGTTGTGCATCCACCTGCTCTTGAGGGGGCGGTGACTGCTGTTGCAGGGGTTGAGAAGGCCAGGGAGGCGGAGGTGCTGATGCTGGAGGAGCTGGAGCACTAAACTGCGGATATGAATAATAAGGGGCTTGGGTAACAGTATGGTGACCAGGAGGTTGGGCCAAAAGAGGAGGCATGTTGTATCCTGGATACGTGCTACCGGGAGGGGAACAAGTGCGGGAGGTGTTGTCCCCTCCCCCAGGAAAACCATAACCCATGGGAGGTTGGGCATATGGATGAGAGAAAGTTCCAATGCTACCGTCGGCGGCATGAGGTGCCCCCGATGCATTGACACCACCGGGTCTGGGGAGATCAGGTAGAACGGTATAAACATAACCTGTCTGGGCATAGATTAAGTCATATTTTAACGCCAGTTGGAGGGTGGCTTCTTCGGTTTGGGGGAAATGCGATTCGACATCTTTCTCGATAGGAGGCAAGAGAGATCTAAGGAACCAGTCCATGTAGACACGGTCTTCGAAGGTCGGGGATTGACATAGGCTCTTTCTTCTCCTCCATTCCTGGACATGATCGGATAGGCGGGTCGCAGATGATTGATAGAAAGAAGTCAAAAGTTCGATACCAGTGTCATAACGAAGGGGAAGCTGGAAGTAAGATAAAAAAGCCCGGGCAAGAGTTGCAAAGGTGGTATGAGAGGAAGGGGCCTAATCAACATACCACTTAGAAGCCACGCCAATAAGCATTCGTTGGAATAACCGAAGACGGACAGAGTCATCAGTAATAGAGGTAGATGAACACCACATGTGGAAAGATCGGACATGATTTGAAGGATCTTCTCCACCAAGGCCTTCAAACTTTGGGATGTCGAAAGGGAGCTTTGTCGGCATAGCAGGCCAACTAGCATCATGGTGTATAGGGTCATTAAGCAATCGGTCCAAATCAGGGAGGCTGAGGCCGGCCATGAAGGGGAGCAAGGGAGTAGTCGAGGTAGTTCCTGTGGCGGTTCTGCTAGTAGTAGTCCCGACATTAGGGCTGGGATTACCGCTAGCGTTAGGCCCTAGACTAGACATAGTGAAGGTGACAGGGGGAGAACCAGAAGTAAAAGGAGAACCCAATGAATCAGAAGAGGAGTCAGAGTGCGGACTCGGAGGAGGACTAACTCGACGACAGCGGGAAGGAGTAGGTCGACCGACCGAAAAATGATGGTGAAGGAAAAGAAGTCTCCGGGATGTGCGTCTTGGGGGCGCAATGGTGACAACACAAACACAGCACAAGGGGAAGAAGAACGACGAACAAAGGCAGGGAGGTGCAGAATCAAGTGAGTACAATGTCGAAACAAAGGCAGAAAAGGTGCAGTGTCAATTGATTTTACAATATTTTAAAGTCTTTTCCTGGCGGTGTGAACCAGGCTCTTCTTCGCTTAGGGTGAGTGTGTGGCGTGCGTTAATTTTAATTTTCAAACCCTGACGTTTTGAGAGAAAAAGAAAAATTGTGCTGCGTAACTGAAAATAAATCTGTAGAGAACAGTATATAATGCTGAAATAACATAAAAGTAACAGCTAAGAATGCATCGATCTAACCCAGAAAGGCGGGTCTCTCAAAACTAGTCTAAAAGAGGGGAAAAAATCTAGTCAAAACACACTAAAAGAGGCCAATAGATCTAGGGTCGAAAGGGACAGGGATCTAAAGGAGAAATCTGCTGAAAAGAGGGTCAGAACACAGCCAAGAGGCAGAGGCAAGGTGGCTGGAAAAAACGAGGAAATCAACAAAAAGCAGATGGGGCAAGGAGGAGGCCCTAAAGGTAGATCCAAAAAAATCTTCAGGAGGTGATTTGAAAGGGAGAAGAGCTGATTAAAAGAGATCTGAAAAGGAGGTATCATATCTGGAAAAGGGGGAGCTGAAACTCTGAAAAAACAGACACCTGAAATAGATAAAAACTCTTCCACCAAAAATGGAGAGTACTGAAGCCTAGGGGGCTATGTTCCCACTTAGATGATCAAAACAGATCAGAAACAGGTCGAAACGGGCTGAGACAGAGGCTGGAAAACCCTGACAGATGCTTCAGAAAAACCCAGAAAAATTGCAGAAAAATAGCAGAAAAATTGGCAGGTCACAGGTTCTGACTTGTTTTCTGTGTAGGTCGCACATAATGGGCTGGAAAGTGCGACCTGGAGGTCCAGGTCATAGTTTCTGGGCTGAAAAGTGGGAACCTGAAGCTCCAGGTGTCCTGGTGGCAGATTTCCGGAAAAGTTGCCGTCTCAGTTGCGGTTGATGTCTGTCACCTGCGCAATAGGGCCAGAAACACGCGAAAGTTAGAAGTTTTAATGTTTTAGGGTTTTATGTGAGAAAAACAACATAAAAATAGGAAAAACAAAAATCTGAAAAGAAACCCTAGGGTCTGAAGTAGCTGGATATGCAGGAATATGAAAAACGACAGCGGTCGTAATTGAAAACCCATGTGGAGTCGCCAATTGTTAGTATGAATCCTTTGTCGAAGTGTACGAAAAAAGACCACTTTAGCTACGCATAACTAATAGCCCTAACATCAAAAGTGGCTGCCAATATCTTCAGATTTGTAGTTAGTTGATCAAGACAAGAGCTGCAAAAAACCAGATCTATGCATAGAAAGACATTAAGCAGTAAAAAGAAGGGTTTGCTCCATATATCCAATAGACAAGACAAGAACAATTTTTGAAAGAATTTTTTGTATTTAGGGCACCTGGGAGGAAAACAAGAAGATGTTTCCAATTCTCCTCAATGGGATGGGTTCTTGGAAGTCCTCGGCACTTCAGATCTAGCATTTCTCTCTCCTGTTGGTGTAGAAAACCCAGACAAAGATAGAACTCAAAGGGAGCTCACACAGCAAATAATGGAAAATATGACAATGATAATGGCTCAAAGTCAGACCAAGAGTTTAGATCCAGAGTGATCTAATAGGCAACAAAAGGTAAAGAATGGTAGGAAAAACCCTCCTATTTATAACAAAATATTGGGTCATTCTAGATCTTGGTGCATGATTAAAATAACATTAACCAAATCTAGATCCACCTTTTATGGAATATTTTATTATATTTGTTGGAGGGAAGAAGTATTTGACTTGGGTCAAATCCCTTTATTTGTGAATAATAAATAAATAAATGATTTATTTATCATTTTAAGGAAGTGGTTGAAGGATAATCAAATAAATAATGATTTATTTAATTATTTATGGGTGATTTAGTCATATTTAAAAAGGAATATTATTTAAATAAGATTTAAATAATTATTCCTAGAAAATAATAAGATAAATAAAGATTTATCTAATTAATTTCTTTGTTTTGGGTTAAACATGACCAGGAATAATAATTAAATTATTGTTTAATTAATTATTCCATGAGGAAAATCAAACAAATATAGATTTGCTTAATATTTCCTTTTAGGGTTTCCTGTTTAGACCATAAACAACCTAATAAATGTGTTTTATTAAGTTATTTTACATAGTGAAAGCAATTTTACTTAGGGTAAAATTGGTCTTACATGGTGTACTTGGGTCCATCTAATGATAATAGGTTAGATGACCAAAAAATGGTGTAACAATGTCGTGTTGTTTTTTTAGGGCACCCGCCCAAACCCATTCGGGCCAGGTCGTTTCGGTTGAGGGCACCCGTATCAAATCACCTAAGTTCATGTTATAATTATATCTTACATACCCTTTCCCGGGCCAACATTATATAGCTCTACTTCACTAGGATGAACATTAACTAAGGCTTCACGTATTCATCCACCAAATCTGTCACATTAATGTAGTCCCTAATACATGTACCTTCAAGAGTATTGTAATATGTTCCTTTAACCCACATTGATATGTTCCTTTCACCCACTTTGGTAAAAGGAAGAAAGCAACACTACAAATTTTATAATAATCTATATGTTCACAATTGATTTGATCTATTAAAGTTAAGAATTTTAATCATCCTCCAACATTAATTCTAACGATTTTAATGTCTAATTTAATCCAAACTAAGGAAAAATTAACTTTGGGGGTAGATATTTTTATTCTTTAATAAATTTAATTTTAAATTTTTGACTACACAAGGGCGCCCGTCGGTCTTCCCTGCACTGATTATTACACTTCTCATACATTTCACAATTTAGTTTCTTTCCCGCGCACTCTATTCTCCTTCCCCGGTAGCCAAACCTGCATCTATCTCCTTCCCTGTAAGCAAACCCCGCTCTATTCTCCTTCCCCGCAGCCAGACCCCGCTCTATGTCTCTCTATTGATTTTCAAGGGTTGCATAAGTGTAGGGATTAATCTGATAGGGCCACGTCAAAGGAAACATTAATCTGCTAAGGCGGCATTGAAGAAACTCTTGACATAATTGCTACACGGAAAAATGGTAATGTGGTTTCTTCATTCTTCAATAGTAGTGTTTTTGTTGCATGCAAAATGTTTGAAGAAACTCTATGTCTATTATACTTTATAAATGAGCAAAATATGCCATTGTTATGATTACAATGCCCTATAACCTTCCTCCACAAGCTACTATTCACTGCGGTCTAGAAAAGAGGAATAATTACCATAAAAAAAAACACAGAAGTACCCTAAACCTATCCTCACACCTGCAGCTTAGTCCTGCAAGAAGTATGCACCCTAAAACAGAGAGAAACTTGTCCTTCTTGCTCCATGCTAGCCTCAGTTCTCTGCTGTAAATTTCAAAGGTATTTTCTTGATGAGATTAGTCTTGGATGATTCAAAATGGGACGATAATAGAATTAGAGCTTAATTGTTGAATAAATCAGTGATCATTATACCCAGAATTTGATGGAGGAAATGGCACCTTCTGAAATATGATCCGGCCTACGATTTGGTACACTTAAGTGATGCCCAGGACTGTGACTTCTTAGATACGAAACTCGGCTTCTAATGTAGAGACAGATAATATGAATGAAAAACCATACCTGATTTGAAGATGAGATCAAAAAATGTTGAGCTTGAGAAACCTTACCACGTCATAAATGATCAGAAATTTTCTCAATAACTTCAACCTGCCTGTGATAGATAAGAGGCTGAAGAAAGAGTCTCTTGATAGGTGATCTGGATCTTCCTTCAAGAAAAAAAATCCTTTGGTCTTCTCTAAATTACGGATCCATCTTTCATATATTATTTTTCTTAAAGTTTTCATACAACTTCTCAGGCAACCAGAGACATATGGAATCATTTTTAGAGTCATTAGATCAATATTCATGACTTTTCTTTCATCAAGTCTTTTGACATGATCTTCCTTATAATAATTATTGGATAGAATAGCTCCTTATGCAGACTTACTTTTAATATCGTAAAGTCAAATTTCCCAATGATCAATCAAAATTAGAGACTGTTCAGTCCACTTCATCAATGCTTCCTCGGTGGGGTACTTCTGTTCTTTTTTATTGTAAGAACTGTTGCAAGATTATGATCCAAAGGGTCATAAACCAGTCCTTTAAAAAGGAAGAAACTCTCAAAAATTGCAACCCATATATTCTTTCTGGACTTTTGTCTGCTTAAAAAAAAAAACTTCCTCCAGATTGCCTTAAATAATGATGGATCTAATCATCTATGCTAGATCCCTTTCAAAGGATGACAACTCTGCTAGCATGATTCAATAATATTGTTACAGGTCTCATGGATGAATTATGATATAAAAGGTTTCAAGGAGACTGCCCCTTCAAAACTGAAAGAGGACTAATGCCTTTCTATACATTTGATATAGAATATTAATACTCCCTCTGCTTGATGGTGTGATCAAGATGTCTATATCTTAGGAGTATAACAACGATGCCACCGAACATCAAAAATTTCCACTGAATTTTAGGCTGTGTATATGAATGTGTTGATGATGTCACTTAGAGGCTAGAGCATAAAAAGGAAAATGAGATAGCAGTCTCTATTTATTTCCTTCATTGAATCAGAGACTTGAATTAAGTTCTCTTGAAGGATAATGAACATCAAGCCCTACCACTCAAAGATTTCAGATTGATATTCGGACACTACCAATGCCTACATCATTAAAACAACTCAATCATTATGTCAATTATCACACATTATAATATGACCACTTTGTTCAACATAATGTCATGCAGACTTGCTAAAAACACCACAGTCTGATTCAGTCACAAGCATTATCCAGAATGTGCCTTTGAATGCACAAATCTACATGACTCAAATTACATTTCCAAACTCAATATTGTAATTCATATTAACTTTCCTACTATGGATCAAAGGGTCATGGGTGAAAATTTTCTAGATACTGCTTCAAATTCTTACTTGTCGATAGTTGGATTTGAACAGTGCATTCTTTTAGTACTTCTAAAACATTGTGGGGTGAGACGATTTCATATAGATCTTGTAATAAATTTGAGGTATCTATTTATGTCTTTGGAAAATCAAGGAATTTAGAAGATGACATTTCACATTATCCATTTCCCTTGATGGTTAGTAGTGATATAGTCTTGTCTCAATGTGATGTTTTACAATATTTCGACATGAGCTAGAGTTATCATGATATTATGCCCCAATCTTATCTAGTTTCTAGTATCCTATCATGATGAGTTTTCATGTTCTAATTTTGTGTCCTTCCTTTTAAGTATTGAACACAATTGAATTTATCATAAAGTATATTTTTCAAACCATGTTATTAGTAAAGGGTTATTTCAAGAGACAACAAATCTCAAAATAGGAACAAGTCACCAAGCTTCTTTCTGAAAATTAATGATATCGTTGACTGAATTGTCAATGGAAACCTCAATAGCTCTACTCAATAGATCTACTAGCAGAGATCTTTAGCAACACTTAGCACTCCCCTGATCCTAGCATATCTATTGCAGAAATACTTAACTGTTCTTACTCCATCTTACTCAGGGAGACCACAAGCCTAAGCTTGTCTTTCCAGAGTGCAAAGCATCCATATAGCAACATGCTCATCATTAAATCCATCCACTTTGAAGGTAATTTATTAATCAATCATGCACTTCCATAAGAAGGAATGTATTTTGCTATATATGCTAAGAGGGTTCAATAGAAAACTCCCTCTGAGACTCAATATGTGGTAGCATTGAATGTGAAAAAATGGCATTCCTCATGTTCCCATGAAACCATCTCCCCTTTGGTTGGCAAGACACTAGCCTATGATAAATTTTTCTCATCTTAGATACTCTACAAGTGATTTGGAAAGAGGAGGTAAAAATGGTAATTTTTGGCAGTTTTAATTTCAGGACATTTTAGTGGGGCATTGGCTGGTAGACAGTGAGATTACGTTGAAATGTGGCTTTGTTGCAACACTGCAGAATTATCTAGGAAATTTTTTGTACAAAAATTTCAACTAGAGGCAGTTCTCTCCCTCACATAACTAAAATAGGGAGACTTTGTATGTGGTTGTAACTGTTCTATATATATCACATTAATAGGGATATCAATCAACTAATGGATCACTAAGGTAATTACACCATTAGCCTAGACTAAAAGGGAGGCATATTTTTCAAAGGTGATTCTAGAACTATATATTGACTAGACCTTGACAAAGGTTTTATTTGATTACATAGACGTTGTTATAGTTTTAAGGTCAAGTAATTAAGCTAAGATTTGGCATAAATAGAACTGAAATAAACCAAGGTGTGAACATAAGTTTGAAATAGTCTCTAACTTGGTGTTGTGAAATGACTTTGTTTCATATAAAGATTAGGTGTTGTTCTTGTCATTAAAAAACCCTATATGAATTTACCTTGTCAACGGTTAGAGTGCTTTCCATTTGACAACATACCTCATGTATGCATTGAATTGACACAATGATACAAATTACAGTGAAAAAACATAGTGATCCTACAGTTGTCAACATGTGATAGTAATTCTCGCTAAAATCTCATTGTGCATAGGTACCTATTAGAAGAGCGACAGTTGTTTGGAAATGTCGGAAAAAGTGATTTGGAAAGAGGAGGTAAAAATGGTAATTTTTGGCAGTTTTAATTTCAGGAAATTTTAGTGGGGCATTGGCTGGTAGACAGTGAGATTATGTTGAAATGTGGCTTTGTTGCAACACTGCAGAATTATCTAGGAAATTTTTTGTACAAAAATTGCAACTAGAGGCAGTTCTGGCCCTCACATAATTGAAACAGGGAGACTCTGTATGTGGTTGTAAATGTTCTATATGTATCACATTAATAGGGATATCAATCAACTAATGGATCACTAAGGTAATTACACCATTAGCCTAGACTAAAAGGGAGGCATATTTTTCAAAGGTGATTCTAGAACTATATATTGACAAGACCTTGACAAAGGTTTTATTTGATTACATAGTTGTTATAGTTTTAAGTTCAAGTAATTAAGCTAAGATTTGGCATAAAAATAACTAAAATAAACCAAGAAAGGTGTGAACATAAGTTTGAAATAGTCTCTAACTTGGTGTTGTTAAATGACTTTGTTTCATATAAAGATTAGGTGTTGTTCTTGTCATAAAAAAAAACCTATATGAATTTACCTTGTCAACGGTTAGAGTGCTTTCCATTTGAAAACATACCTCATGTATGCATTGAATTGACACAATGATACAAATTGCAGTGAAAAAACATAGTGATCCTAAAGTTGTCAACATGTGATAGTAATTCTCGCTACAATCTCATTGTGCATAGGTACAACAACTCAGGCAATCTCAGTCAAGGAATTATTAGACTTATCATTTTTCATTTTTTGTTTTCAAGTTTTCAAATTTCTAATTTTATTACAATGTGGCAGACTGATCAGGGCAGTACAGGAACAACCCCGAGACAGGATGATCGCGGAAAGGGGCCAGCGGAAGAACATGTAAAGTGCCAGCATTGCTCTATCTTCAGGTATTTTATTTATTTACATAATTGAAATAATATTAATTTTGTTCAAATATCTGAGACACCTAGCCATGGTACGCCTGATTATTCCCTCTACGAGGAAGAGATTTCTTCATCTCCATGTCCATTGTTGTTGCTACGAAAAAAAGCGCGAAAAGCAATGTTGGAATTTGAGCGTTTGGTAGACGCTTCACCTAAAACACCTAAAATAGCAATGAAGATAACACAACTTATGACCCAGCTAGAAACATATAAGGTAATAATAAAAAATCAAAAGGATATTTTTTTTGTTCTGCATGAAATGAATTTTGATAGTTTGATTTTTAATTTTTACATTAACTAAAATAACAAAAAAATTCTTTTGTATGTAGCGTTATCTGACACCTGTTACACCTGGTGTTGGTGGTAGTGGGACACAAGGGCAAGAGATTGCCGAGCCACCATCTCATACACCTTCTACGCCTTTAGGTGGTAGCCGAGAAATGCACCCTGCCCAAGAAGACACCCAACCAACTGCTGAACGTGTTGGCAGTGATGAGGCTGATATGGCCAACTATATTATTGTGTTTCCTGGAGCTACACGTGTTATCTCCACGGGGACCATTAATGGCACGTTGTTGTTGAACAATGAAGGTGTCCCTATAAAGCATGTACAACTCCCAGGTATGTTTTAATATTTTAACTATTTCATGTACTCTATTTAAAACATATTTTATCATGATTTTTATTTTTAAATTAATGACAATATATTTTTTCTGTGTAGGAAACAATGAGTTCTACAGGTTTTTGGAGAGCCATGCATTGGTAATTTTTGGCCCAACCATACGCACAAGGTGGAATTCCTAGAATTCCAACCTGAAAAAAGAACTTCTAGATTATCTAGAAACCCTTTTTGGGGTGGGCACATTTGACAGAACAGCGGTGGCTCGGGTAGCTGGAAAATATTTGAAATATACCAGGGACACCTATAGGACGCAATTGCAATTTAACCCTAGATACGAGCGTCCTCTCATAGTTCTAGAGAGTGAGTGGAGATCACTCATCCATGACGGAAAAGAGAAAAGGGCAAAGAAAGAAGGAAAAATGCCAACTAGACCCGCAAGGTAAATTACAACTTTAATTCAATAGCTTTAATTTTATCTATGTCTAAAATAAAAGTGTGCTACGTCATATCTGACTTCAATATTTTGATGATAGGTTGCTTGAAACCTCAAAGGCAACCAAAGCTAGGATTGAAAAAAAGGTCCATCACAAGCTAGGCCAGGGCGGCTACTTGAAATTAGCCGCAAGAATTGTAAGTAGCTAAACATCTTATAATTAATTGTATCGCCTTCCAACGTTTTTGTAATCCCATCAAATAACATTAAAAATACACAATCATATGTAATGTAGGGCGATGACTTTGGAACGGAAACTACAGAGGAGGATAAAAATATCGCTTTATGTTCCGACTATGAACCCGTAGTTGAATATTGTAGAATCTTGGGACAAGTCCCAAGATTCAGAATGCCTAATAAGGTAAAACGTTAACCTTTCAATATGTTTGTTTTCGTCCATAAATTTAATGTCTAACAACTTTTTTTAAATCAATGGAGCAATAATTTCAACGAGCCAAATAACCCAATTGTAGAGCAATGCATTGAGAGCAAAATATTGCCAGAAGAACATGTTCCTAAAGTGCAACCTGATCATTGTAGTGGGGACCAGGTCGGCAATGCTACTATCAGCGAGGACCATGACGGTAATTAATTTCCACTTACAATTTTTTCTAATTATACCTTGATGGTTGTCCTTATAATGTTTTTTTTTAAATGACAGAGAATTTTGTACTTGAGGATCTTACCACCAGAGAGGAAGACAAGGCACGGTCCCAACGATGACAACTGGTGCACTAGGTAAATAATCTCATTGCAATTTTTTTTAATTAATATTACCGAACTAGTTCAATGATATTTAAAAACTGACAATTAAAATTTAATATTATCTGTTTTTGTAGGTTATGCCCCGTCAATGGATGAGACTAGACATCGTGACTACGTAACTAGGTTAGCAGTGCAGGAAAGGCACGAAACAGGAGTAGAGCACGTGATATTGATGATGTAATTAGGAGCTTTAGAAATAGGAAGAAGAAAAAGAAAATTTGATAATGTAAAATATTGTATTATTATAAGACAAACGTTACCATACTTGGAACATTTTTTGCGTTATATAAAAAACTCATTTATCATACTATTTTTATGTCAAGCACTAATTTCAATGTTTCCTTGCGTACTTTTTGTTGCATTGTTTTTTTATTAGTTATTGAATATTTTTTTTTATGCTCATGAAAGTAAAAAATGAAATATAGATTGGGTATTGGGGAATTGAGAGTGATGTGAGGGGGGGGGAGGGGCCATAAGAGCTTCCACCTTCACGTGGTTGGCCATGTTTAGTAGAGAATAATTTATTGGAGCAATTTAATCTTGGAGCAAACCTCCCTTGATCCAGCGTAGCAACAAAAAAGTCACTGTTGACTTAGTTGCTACTCTTTCAGATCGTGGGAGGCTTGTTCCAAGTTCATGCGACTCCAATAAATTGTTCTTGAAACGAAGAGGAGCTTATTCAGGTATGTTTTGACATTTTCAACATATGTTCTAACGTTATCATAAGAATGCATCTTAGAGTAAAAAATACTACATCCATTACTTTTATTTATTGTATAGATAATTATGGATTTTGAATGACTTGGAAGCGCAGGTACAAATCCTCTTGCATCATGAGAAATACAACTTGTCAACCAGGGTCATGTCCAGGATATTTTTTCTTGTGCGCTTGACCAGGTTCATAGTGTCACATTTTGTAAGTTCGTTTACGGTTCATAATTCAATATTAAGCTTGTTCATGATTATTATCTGGTTTTTTGTATGTGTTTTTTCATCTATTTGATTGTAAGTAACTCTATAATTATTAATGTTGTCTCATTAATTTCCTCTATGATGCCACTGATCATGTAAGACACACAATTATCCTTTATAGTTGTTCATTCAATTGTACCCTTAAATCCCTTGTACCAAGGTGACAAGCCAATGGTGTATTGTCCAGTGCTCTAGGATGTTGAAATGTTCCTTAATCCTAGGCTAATCAATATATCATAATAAAGTGATAAAAAATATACATATCGTAGTATAGGCTCAGATCATATGTGGATCCATAAGCTTGTATAGTTTATATGAGGATAGTGTTTCCCTAATCTACATTATCTCATATTGGTCTTTTATAAAAAGTACATTTCAGTGTTACTCTAGTGTATACTACAATGTCCATATTCATCATACAGGTTAAGGATAGAGTAATAGCATACAATATTCTACCTAATAAAACATCTTGTATTTCAATAGCTAATGTGGACATAGGTGTAATGTAAGCTCAATACTGAGATATGCTTGTTCCTGTTCTAGCTTGATATCATTGAATACGCTCTTTCTAGCTTTGATTAGTGAAAAGAGTTGGATTAGCTTAAGCTGAATAATGTATTCATCCTTATCTCTATTCTATGATTCCCATGTATTAGTTACAATGATAACAGTTATATGGAACTAAAAGCATATTGGTATATATAAGAGACTGTATCGTACCTATGATGCCCATCTTAAGCTTAGTAACTATCACTATATCACCGTACTTAAGCTATTAGTAAGCTCTGTTGAATCTCTAAGCTTATTGATTTCACTATGCTATTAGTAATAATGAATCAAGTCCATTGAATCAATGACCAAGCTTTTCTTGATGTAACTACACATAATGGAATAACACAGGTCTTAATGCTATTCGTATAAACATGATATCCTTAATACAGGTCTTAGATTACAATGTCTAGGAACTCCATATTCAAGCTAAGCTCCTTGTTATGACATAATGATCTATGTTTCCCTATTCATTTCATACCTTATTAACACTGACCGAAATCATAGTAATAAGTACATAGCCTTACTAGCTGTATGCCAACATGTGTATCTTATAAACCTCAAGTAGAAACACAATTTGATTGCTAATGTTTATATAATAGTTGATATCGTATGATTGGTTAAGCTTAGAATTAATATGAGTGTACCATTACACAAGCCATAGTGAAATGCTCCCTTGTGCCTTCGTTCGGTCAGGCGTGTCGTGTCGTTTCGTTTTAGGGCGCCCGCCAAACCTATTCGGGTCGAGTCATTTGGTTGAGGGCGCCCACCCAAACGCATTCGGGCATGGTTCTTAGAGCCACCCGACCAGTAAAATTGAATAGATGTCTTGTTGCTGCATATGCACATATTGACAGTAAAGAGAGATTTCAGTTCATGAGCATGTGGCATGGGAACAAAACCTATGTAATCCCTATGTGTGGGGTTAATTAACCCTATGCCTACAATGTTTACTGTTTGCATATCGGATTGTGTGGGGGTAGATAACTCGTAGCCATATCACATAGGCCCCATTCACTTATGAAGGTTCCCCAAACTCAACCCCCAATTTGGTTGATCTTGCTCAGCTTGAAAATTTTAAATTTTCATTGATGATTGATTTTCCTCTCACTCAAATGCAAAAGGAAGATGAATTTCATCTTTTTCCTCCATAATTTCCACATTTGACATCTATTGTAGCTATTCATCTATGCTCATCTGGAATCACCACAAGTTGTACTTTTTTTTTGCAATGGATTCTTGATGTTGATCTCGACGAGATTTTTCCTCCTCAAAAAACATATCATGGTTGTAAGCATGGTTGTGGTATGTTGATATTTAGATGAAAACTACAACTTGTATCCCTTGATCTGCTAGGGGTTACCTTGATATTAACGGTGGTGTATTCATACTCCTTCTGAATAAGCAATAAAGGGTCAATGAAATTGACCAATATGTTGTCAAGTTTTATCTTATCCATCTCTGCGGCAAGCTGCTTTTCAGCTAACTCCACTGTTTTTTATTTGAATTTTTCCAATTGCTTCCTTCTCTCATATGATACCTGAGCCTTTTCCTTTCTCTTCCCTTCTATTTCTGTAATAGTGTCATAGTGATGCCAACCAACTTCTTTGGAAATCCTTAATGGAAATTGAATATTGCTCCTTTTGAACCAGAATTAAGATGTTCAAGGAATATTAGCTTCTAGCAGTGTACCTCAGATTATAGAATCACGAAGATATCTTAATGAGAAACTATTTAAGCATGAGACTCACTCATATATTGAGTCAAGGCATATGTTTGATAGGGTCATTTTCAGGAATACCAGGGATCCCACAAGTTATATATGTGTATACCAACAAATTTTTCTTCTCTTCATACCTTTAGGCACAAGGAATAGAGCATCAAAGCCGCGTCTTCCATAAAAAATTACCTCCTTCATAAATCAGTAAACAGAAAGGGTCATCAAACAAAAATCCTCAATAGATGTATGGCTCAACCATAGCTCCCTATGAATATAGGGAAGGTGATCTTGTATAATCATCAGGTCACTTGTAACCTGTCTCTTTTCTGTTATGGACTCTTAGGTCAATGTGCCAAAATCATCAATCAGCTGCTATGACTTGCCTTCTACAAGAAGATTCATCAAGATATAATGCCATGGATTCTCTAGCTCCCCCTAAAGCCTTGCATTAGTTGATTGGAATCGTGAAGATGAGGCTTTATATGGAGAGCCAGAATTAGGGTCTTCTCTATTTTATATGGAGAGCCAGAATTTATTTCAATACATTCCCCATGGGCTGATGAAAAGGCTTGCCTCAAGAAGCCATTTATGGCCTCTCAATAGAAAAAAGGGTATCATAGATCTGCTTGGTTTCTGATAGGTCCTATTGATGAAGACTACTTCAAATGTGGCAGAGAAATTGAGTGAATATTACAAAGGGATAGACTAAAGAATCTGAGAACACTTGTTTTAAACTAGGATCATAGACATGGTGAACATTCAATGTTTCTTTTATAGGGCTTCAAGAGTATGACTTATGATTTGGGTAACATCTGAGCACACCTTTTCTACCATTTCATAAATACTAGCCTTAACATTGTTCAACATCCTTACAGTAGCAACATAAAGTAGAAATTTCAGCTTTACAAACTCACTCTATTAGAATTTTGAATTGTTTACTGACAAAACATTGTTCAGAAGTAAAATGATCTCTTGGAGCCGCATCCACTTTTATTGAGACCTGAAGAAAACGTTGCTTGAATCCCTTCTACCTTAAAATTCTAATGTGTTATGATTCCCGATGCTTTAGTCTGGAATACTCAGACAATATTACCATACTTCTAGATTTGATCATAGAGATATTTCAATGATAGGGAGCTTAATGATGTTCCAGATATTCGAATATTAGATCTCCAAAATACGTCACAGTATTTAAGCAAGGGAGATTATAACATATTATACCTTAATTTATAATGAAGCCCTTGATGTGACATATGACTACAAACAAAGCTCTGTCCCTAGTCTTCTTGTTCAGGATTGTGCCTTGATATGAGAAATATGACACATCATAAATAAGTGACTATAAGAACCATTATGATCCTTCAAAATTTTAAAAATTTAGAAGTCAGACTACTGCAACACGGTTTCCAATTCACTGTGTTTAAGGAGACTAAGAATTCATGTTGTCTCAGACATATTTAAAGTTTAGATTGTTGAGAAGTCTCCCCTAATTAAAGTTTAACCAATACCACAACAATTCTTCACCTACAGTCTCACCTTAGTGACATCCATAGGGTCGCAAGCATATACATGCTTCAAGGAAGCCTTGAGTAGTCTATTAAGGCAAGTCTCAGGTCAATATCAGGAGAGTATTTTCTGAATCTTCCCCTGATCTGAAATGACCTCGACCTGGTATAATGATATTTCAGAGATTTGTTGCAGAAGATTGGGTGGAAATTGAATTTAACCAACCTTCTTATCGACATACCATTAAATGTAATGGATCTGAGCCTCATATTGGGTTTGTGACATGGGCCAAAATTTTAGGCTGCCATCAACCATATTCAAATAAATCAAACCCTTTGATCCTTGAAACAATTAGGTCTTCCTTGATTTCTTTGATATTCCCGCAGAGATTCAACAATGAAATCCTTATCATTTCATAACATAAGAGATAAACATAACTAGAAACCCCTTTCAATTATGCCTTCCCTTATATCTTCAAATATTCCTTAGACCGAGAGAATTCCAGAGTTAAGAATCCATTTAATTCTTGAGATAGTGCACCTCATGGTCAGTTATAATCTTCGATAAAGATCTAAACTTGAAAGAGATGACAGTTGAGCATATCAAGCTACAGGGAGAGGAGAGCATGGAGGATTGTCCATGAATTCAGTGATTTCTTTCTCTGCCTTGGGCTTTCTTTCAGCTAGGCTCTACTACCATTTTAATTTTTTAGGATAACATGTTCTTTGCAAAGACAGTTACTTCAGAGATATTTATTATCCCAGAATACCATTAGCAATCACATAGCTTATTATCATATACATAGAAACTAAAGAAAGAACATAGATGATCGAAGAAAAAGACAAACCCAGATAAGATAACACATGGATATGTTGAAAGCCAGGGAAAAACCCTAAGACTGAGAAAACCCTTGATCAATTATTCTTATTATTCATAAACAAATGTTCAGCGGAGAGAGAGAGTACAAGGACTTTAAAGACAACACTGACTTACCAAATAGAAGATCTAACCTTAGACTAAAATTCTGAATACTGATAAGGGCTTCCTAAATTATCCCTTACTGGTTATGGTTGCTTGCAATTCATTAAGATGCTACTGAAGGATGTCCTACAAGCAAGTTTTAGGCAAACAACAACAATTGAATCAAGAAATTTCCAAGTTACAAGATTTGTTGCAAAATGAGAAGAATGCGAAGATTGTACAAGAAAAAGAATTTCAAGCAGCTTTAGATAGGTTCAAAGATTTCCCTAAATTAAGCGAATTCAAATCGAAAGCTCTTGAAGTTAATAAACTGCTGTCTCAGCAATTGAATGAATTTTGTGCAAAATTATCACAAGCAGAACCATTTTGTGATATCACATCATCCTTGATCCAGAACATTATTACTCTCAGGCAAGAAATTGATGATGCTGATGAAAAGATTTCTGAATTTCTTACTTGGCAAGATACAGAAAAAGGAAGAGAAGCTAATCTTCCTAGGATAGAAGAAAGACATAAAGAAATCTTGTTTACAGAATGGGAACATCAGATAATGAAAGCCGAGAGAGAAATATCAAGAGCTAGGAGCATGATGAGTAATATAACGCAACTTATCAATGACAGCTTGTATTCAATTAATCTCATTTCATATTGTGTTCCTGGCAGTTTGCCTAAAGTGAAAGAAACCGAAAGCAGATGGAAAGAAGAAATGATGAATAAAAGTCAACAAATCAACAAACTTCAAGCAATATCTTGGGAAAATATGTGGACTTATTTAATTAAGCCAAACAATCAACAAATGGATATTAAATTCCTTTCAAATGTTGTTGATTGTTTAATTCCAGAATTTTCCGATGCCACATACGCTGGACAGCTACATTCCAAGATGAGTCATCCACCGAGGCTCCAAGATATGCTGAAAATTTGCAACTTGGCTACATCAAGCGAGAAAGAAAAGTAAGGAATCAGTTTCATTTAAAATAGTATTTCTGTTTTTAATTTGATAGATTGTAGCAGTAGTAGTAGGATTCTGTTTTTATGTAATTTCTTATTTAAATCCCTCTCATGCATTTAGAGAAGTGATCCGGAATTGTAATATTTTTTGACTTGGAGCTTACATTTCTGTACTCCATTGCCTCTTATATTTTATAAAGGATCACATCTGGTGATTTTGTGCTGAAATTATCTTTGAAGTGTTGCATTTCTGTACCTTTGGATTTGATTTTACATCAGAATTACTAGATTAGAGTATCAGATTTCATTTGAAAATCTTCAAGATGAATGAGGTATTTCTATCTGTTCACTGTTGATTTCCTTTGTCATATGATATTCGCTTTAAAATTTGCTATCATTTATATATATTTGGTTCTCATAACGTTTCTTTTTATATATCATTTCTGAGTATAATTGAAATGTTATATTTCATAAGCATATATAGATGGTATACAATGATGAATGCAATATGCTAATATAACTCTGTTTAATTTCTTAAACAGAGTTATCTTTATTCGTTTCTGCACATTTCAATTTAAATAATAATACATTTTCATGATTATTTTTAAATTGGAACAATCTTAAGTTATATTCACATATAATTACCCGGGTTAGTGTTAGAATTTCTTTATCGGCATTTAGTTTAATTAGATAGTTTTATTTCAGTCAATTTAGTCCCACTTCCACTCATCCAAATCAACCCATCACCAACCCATTTAGTTATAAGGAAACTGGTCCTTTAAATCCAGTCGGAGCCACCATACCAAACGGAAAAGGAGTTGTCCTAAGGTCCCGACCGGGTGGTTTTCCCCAATGTTTGAAGCAGATATTTTCTAAGCTTCAACATTTTTGGCGCTAGAAGGAGGGCATGAGCTATGAATGGCAAGTAAATATTTATCCACAGGCCATTCTGAGAGAAAAACACCCTCATTAACTTCTTCAATTTCTTCTGAAATTCAAAATCCTAGAGAAGAAATTGCGAAGAATATTCATACACCCACTACCAAAATCTCAAAACATTCAGACAAGAAATCTCCTGAGTCTCCTGAAGTACAAGATTTAATCCATAAATTGAAAATATTCTCATAATCTCTTGAAGAGTCTGAAATATCTGAAGGTAGTGTAAGCTCAAATTTTGTTCCTTCAAAACCTCTTACTAGGTTGCAAAGTGAAAAACTTGGTATTCCTCTGAAATAATTTCCTTTACCTAGTAAGGGCAAGACAAAAAGAATTCAATCGGAATCAGAAAGTGATACAAGTTCATCATCTCATATTCAATCACCTGTTTCCAAAACCACAACTCAACAAAGTGCAGTTGTTTCCACATCATCTCCTCAATAATCTTCCCCTCAATCATCATTAATCTCAACATCATCTATTCCAACAACTTCTATTCAAACACCACCAGTTTCTACTACTCCTCTAATAGTCGTTCCAATAATGGCTAGACCATGGGCTACTCCAGGGGCAGTCAACATGGCTGCACCTTTACATGATTTACCAGACAATCCTGGAAAATAGCTTGCAAAATTTAGTCCAGATCTTAACATTCAAGCTGAAGAACATATCAATAACTTTATGCTAGCTGTAAATTTGAATGGAGTCACACATGAAGATGTTGTAGTCAGACTATTCCCTTATACTCTTCAAGGAGCAGCAGGATCATGGTACTTTTCTTTACCTTCGGGATCCATAACAAGTTGGGCCATTTTTGCAGATCATTTTTTAACCAAATTTGGAGATGACCGATCAATAGCTACTTTACTCAATGACCTCTCAAATTTGAAGATAGAACCCAAAGAACCCATTAAAGATTTCAACGCTAGATTCAACAAACTCTTGAACAAAATCCACACAGATTCACAGTCTAGTGAACAAGTCAGAAGTGAATGGTATATAACTGCCTTACCCTCAAACATAGCAATTTTTGTAGATAGAGCTGCAAAACGTACATTAGCCGAGAATATGAAAGAGGCTGTTGTAGTAGAAAAACGAATTATTTCACTAGAAAATAAAAATGCTATTGAGGAAAGGAAATCAAAGAAAGTCAGCTTCAAAGATGATTCAAAGAAAAAGGCCAAAGATCCATATGACATGGAGGGTTTACAGAAAGTTCTTAAAACCATGTCAAATGAAATGGTTGAAATTCAAAAACAAGTAGCTGAAACTTCTACTAAAAAACCATTCTGAAATTTCAGAAGAAATCAAGTTGAATCTAAACCTCCTAATGCAATCTCTAATGCAGAATCAGAGGAAGAAGAAGAAGAAGAAGATACATCTTTAGTATCATATGAGGAAGATGAGAATGAAGAAATAGCTGAATTACATGGAATGTGGGATTTTATTCTCCCTAATTCTGATAGTGAGGTAGAACAAGAAGCTATTCCTGTAAGTACTAGGAGTAAATCTACAACAGAGCCTTTACAAACAACTCCTAAAAAGAAAATCACAACTCCAAGTACCAAAGACAAATCCCCTGCAAAGAAAGCTTCTCCATTACCTACTCAAAATCAGCCATCTTCTTCTAATCCTCCCACATCGACAACAAAGACTTTAGTAGTGTCAGATCCTATGGAGTATAACATTGTTGAAGAAATGAAAAAGATTAAAGCCAACATTTCCTTACATGAACTCAGCAAACTAAAACACCAGCAGAAGTTGCTATTAAAAGAATTAAATGCTACACCAATTGCTCCTTTACCAAGTGGTGTAGTTGCAAAAGCAGCTAAAGGAGCTGGTAAGCCACTAGATAAGGTAGATGCTACTGATACAGTGCTCATTGGAGAAAAATCAAATTCTCAGACTCCTCCTTTTCTTTTGACTTATGAAATGTACAATAAAAATCTGCATAATTGTTTAATTGATTCTGGAGCTTCCTCTAATATAATGCCTACTTCTGTTTGTGCCAAATTGAATATCGAACCACAGAAATCGGCAGTTCATATTGTTCAATTGGATCGCTCTAAAGTTCAATTTGTAGGAGAAATCAATTTAGTTACTATCAGATTAGCTTCCGATCCTAGAATTGACCAAAGAATTAATATTTTGATTGTTGATATTCCTGAATTCTATGGATTAATCCTAAGCAAGGACTGGTCTGCGAAACTTAATGGTTATATCTCGACTGATTATTCACATATGTGGCTTCCCTACAAAGGGAAACCAAATCAAATCAAAATTGAACGAGCAAAACATATGACCCACATTGTCACTGAATTTGAACAACCTAATGAACCTGTGGCATTCAACAACAATATTCTTGGAGGTTATTCTGCTGAATCATTTCTTGGAAACTTCGAAGCACCCCAATCACCTTTTTCTGTAAATACTTTTGTTTCTTAAATAGAAAAATTTTCACAATCCGATTCTTCCATAATTGTAAATACTTCTGATATAATTGTAGATAATTCAATAGATAAATATTTATTTTGGTCGTTATATTTTGATGGATCAAAGTCTAGTGATGGAGCTGGAGTAGGATGCATTTTAATTGATCCAGATGGAGAGAAAACCATGCTGTCATGTAGGCTAGAATTTGAGTGTACTAACAATACCGCAGAATATGAAGTCTTGGTTCAAGGACTTTATAAAGCTATAGGGTTAGATGTTAAATACTTGAAAGTCTTTGGTGATTCCGAAATTGTCATAAAACAAGTTAGGAATACTATTCATTGCCTTTCAGGACATCTTAAACACTATCAAACCCTAGTACAAGATCTCACCACTCATTTTTTAGCATTCAATATTTATCCTATTCCTAGGAATCAGAATACATCAGCTGACTTGTTAGCTAATGTTGCATCTAAACTCCTACCTGCTGAAGATTGCAGTCCTGATAGGTTTTCTGTAGAATTGATTTTTCGTCCATCTGTCCCAGATAATGTTACAAATTGGAGAGTATTCTATCATGATCAAGATATTTTAAATTTCATGACTTCAGAGAAATCTTATGATGAGAAAATTATTGATGAGAATGATCATGATTTACAAATTGCTTCAAAAGGTAATGAAAATCCCATTCCGAAATCTGTTGTTAAATTGGAGGACTTATATGATATTAAAGACAGATTCAAGAAAGTCACTAATGCCAAACTTCAAAGTTCCACTTTGAAGTTTGAATTAGTAAATCTTGGTTCTGATTCCAAACCTCAAAACGTTAATTTAGGACTCAATTTAACACTAGAGGAAAGGAATGCTTTCATTAAACTCTTGAACAAATATAAAAACGTTTTTGCTTGGAATTATGATGATTTAAAAACGTATGATACTTCGGTTATTCAACACACAATTCCAATGCTTCCTGATATTAAACTTGTTCAAAAAAAGCTAAGGAAGGTTCATCCAAATCTCGAAGAACAAATCAAATCAGAACTTAACAAAATTTTAAAAGCTAAAATCATTTTTCCTGTCAGGCACTCCAATTGGGTTTCCAATATGGTACCTGTAAGGAAGAAGAATGGTGATATAAGAATCTGTATTGATTTCAGAAATTTAAACAAGGCATGTTTAAAAGAGAATTTCCCATTGCCAACCATGGAACAGATACTTCAAAAGGTAGCTGGTTCTGAACTTATGTCCTTTCTTGATGGATTTTCAGGCTATAATCAAGTCTTAGTTCATCCAGATGACAGATTGAAAACAACTTTCAGAACAAAATGGGGAACTTATGCTTATCAAAAAATGTCTTTTGGTTTAATAAATGCAGGAGAAACTTTCCAAAGAGCCATGGACATAGCGTTTAAAGGTCTGATCAATAAGTCATTTGTTGTTTATCTTGATGATATAACAGTATTTTCAAAAAAGAGAACCAATCATCTACATGATCTAAAGCAAATATTTGAAAGATGTAGAAGGTTTGGTATTTCCTTAAATCCAAAGAAATATTTCTTTGCTTTGGATGAAGGAAAACTCTTAGGATTTGTTGTGTCAAAATATGGTATATACATTGATCCAGATAGAGTAAAAGAAATCTCTGATATTTCTTTACCTCATAACAAAAAATCCATGCAATCATTTCTTGGACAGATCAATTTTGTTAAAAGATTCATTCCTGATTTTTCTTTAATTGTTTTACCTATGCAAAATATGATCAAGAAGAATTCAGTATTCAAATGGGGGCATGAAGAGAAAGAAGCCTTTAAGGCAATCAAGCAAGCGATCATTAATGCACCAGCATTGAGTAGCCCGGATTTTTCTAAATATTTTATTTTGTATACCTTAGCCACTGAGACATCCTATGCAGCTGTTTTAACACAGCTCAATGATCAGAAAATTGAAGCACCAATTTCTTTCTTTAGCTCAAATCTGCAAGGAGCTGAGCTGAATTATTCCGATGTTGAAAAACAAGCCTTTGTTGTGTTTAAATCAATCAAGCATTTCAGACCTTTTCTCTTGAAAACTCATACAAAAATCATTGTCCCATTCTCTGCAGTGAGGCAATTATTAATTCAGAGAGAAGTAGGAGAAAAACGAGCTAACTGGGTAACAGCTTTGCAAGAATATGATGTTGATATTAAACCAGCTAAGATTGTTAGAGGACAAGGTTTTTGCAGACTATTGGCGGGAGCTCATAACATACCAGAAAATCAAGATTCAAATTAAGATATTCAAGTAAGTCAGATAAGTGTTACAGATTCTGAATCTCAGTATGCTGATCTCATCTATTACTTGAAAAATGGGTATGCTCCTTCTAATCTCAGCTATAAGAGAAAACGTGCTTTAAGGTTAAAAGCTATTAAATATGAGATCATTGATAATGTGTTATTCAGGAAAAATTATGATTCAATCTTATTAAGATGTCTTGAAAAGACTGAAGCTGAAAAGGTTTTGCAGGAGTTGCATGATGGACCAGCAGGAGGTCATTTTGGAGGTGATACCACAGCTCACAAAATAATTCATGCTGGCTATTACTGGCCTACCCTTTTTAAAGATACACATGACTATGTAAGGAAGTGCAGAATTTGCCAAACTGCAAGTGGAAGACAAAGGAAACCGGCTTTTCCTTTGCAACCAGTGAGTATTGAGCAACCATTTGAACAATGGGGGCTTGATATTATTGGTGAGATAGTACCTCATTCTTCCAAACAGCACAAGTACATTCTTACTGCAACTGATTACTTTACAAAATGGGTAGAGGCAATCCCTTTGAAGGTAGCCAATTCTGATGCAATTATTGATTTCATAGATCAATTCATCATAACCAGGTTTAGTGTACCTCAAGCTCTTGTCTTTGATAATGCATCTTATTTTTCCGGAAATAGTTTAATAGAATTTGCAGTCAAAAGAGGTTTTAAACTGAAATTTTCAGCAAATTATTACCCACAAGGTAATGGTTTGGCTGAATCCACTAACAAAAATCTCATCAAAATCATTAAAAGGACTATTGATCAAAATCAAAAGAATTGGCACAAGTCTTTAATCTTTGCATTATGGGTTGATCGTATCACTGAAAAAGCTTCAATAGGAACTTCACCTTTCAATTTAGTTTATGGAAAAGAAGCTGTGATACCATCAAATTTAACTCTTCCATCATTAGCCCTAGTGCAATTTATTGAAGGAAATCCTTCTTCATCCATTCAATTGAGATATGATCAAATCCTTAAACTAGAAGAAGATAGAGATAAAGCTAAAATTATTCATGAAAAACATCAACAACTTGTAAAATCTTCTTTTGATGCAAGTTCTACTGGCTCAAAAATCTTGTCAATTGGTGATCTTGTTCTGAAATGGGATAAGGCACATGAAGAAAAAGGAAAGCATACCAAGTTTCAGAAAATGTGGCTTGGACCATTTCAGATCATTGAAAAGATAGGCTCAAATACATTCATACTCCAAGATCTAACAGGTAAGAGAGAATCTCTTCCTGTAAATGGGCTTATCTTGAAGAAATTATTTTCATGAGGTAACCCCTTCTTAAACTGTACATATTCCTTTCTGCAAATTTTTTTTTTTTTTTCAAATAAATTTTGTTAATGAGTCTCTAATTGACTGTTTACTTGTTAGAAAAAATCCTTAGGAAGAATATTATAAATATTTATTTTATGTAAATAAGAATTTTTAAAGAAATGATCATAGTCTTTTGATAGTTTTAAATAAGATGTTAAACTTTGAAAGATTATTCCAATTATTTGCATGATCTTTTGAAAACTTGAGGGAAATGTAAATCATTATAAGTTTATTAAGCAGAGAAAGGTTATCTATAAAAGTAAAGATTATTCAAGTCTTGGTATTCAAAAAACTCTGAAAATTGTCATCCATTGATTCTTAAGGATAAAACTATTTCACCCCATCCATTTAGGTTGTGATTTTTTTTAGAATGTAATTTTAAGAAATTATGTAAAAAATTTTAAGAGATAAGAGGTCTCATCATGAGCCGACTTACCATATTCATAAGAAGTAATGAAACTGACATTACCAATACTGCACATCAAAACAGGGTAATGGCTTATAAATATAAGACAAGGGGTCTCATCACGAGCCAACTTGTTCAGTTTAATTACAACTAGTGAATGGCATTGTTATTAACTGACTACCAAACCAGAACAATGGCTCTTAAAAAAATAAAAAATAAAAATAAATAAATAAATAAATAAATAAAAACATGAGATAATATGTCTTATGAATTTATCTTTTAAAAATTCATAATCTTAGTTGGATGGGACAATGAATAGTTAATGGTTAAAAGGTAACCCTGTCGAAACTATGAACGTTTGCGGGCAGCAGAGGAAATACCTATGACAATAGAGTATATTATAAAACCAAACTTGGAGAAATCCACTTACTTCACTATTAATACCAATCAAAGCTTGAGATAACCCAAAAATGTTTTTATTCTCAAGAAACTAGAAAGAAATTGTAAATAATTTTTATTCTTTTTCATAAGTTAGATTTTATTTTTGATTATCCTAGGATAGTTTTCATTATCTTTAAAAATATTTACTACTAAAAATATAGTATTCATTTTATTTTTTCAGAGATAACTGGTTCTTTCAGTGAATCGCCAATTGTTGTACTATACAACAACCCTCCCTTTTTCTTAATTTTAGAATAAAATTCATTTAGAAATAGGGTCCCTTTTTCTTTTTATAGAAATAAAGATTCATTGTTTTGAAAAGGCTCATCTTTGTTTGTATACAAACCAAATACAACATTCAAAACTTCCGACCCGATCAAATATAAAAGACCTTATCGTAAAAAACAAGTCAAGTGTAAAAGTCCAATGAATAATAATCGCAATCGGAGATCGGAGAAAACCCTTAGAGAAAATTTGACATAGAAACCCAAATCCTCCGATGCGATTAGTTCGATCGCAAAACTTCAATCGCAAAGAGTTTAAGTTATCCATTTACATACTTCTGATGCGATGCGACCAGTCGCAATCGCATGATTGGGATACTTTTAAATAATTTCTTTGCGGTCAATTTCAAATTCTCCGATGCGACGCGCGTTATTATAAAAAACACTTTTCAAAAGGAAAACAAACATTTGTTCGTTTAAATAAGAAAAACTTTTATATGGTAGACCCCACCATCGGAAATCGGAGAAAGCCATTAACAATTCTTTTCGATTGAAACTCCCCGATTGCAATCTAAAACCATTTAATCGAAAATTGGAAAAGTTTGTAATCGCAATCGGAAAATCGAGAAATCTGTATTATGATATTTATGTACCGTTTGAAAACTTTCGATGCGATTGATACATAACATTTATTAAATTCGAAGAATTCAAGATAGGTAAATATTATAATATTTCACAAAGCGTCAAATCTCCAATTGTAAGTTTGTATTCAATAGCAAATCAAATGAATATTGGTTTATGATTCGGTTTTAAATACATGAGTGTGACCCAAAGAGAACATTTACGCGCTATACGATACCAATAAATAATGAATCATGCGTCCATAATCGTTCCTTTCAAGTTGCTTGTTTATCACGACTGAAAGTTTATTGTCTTCCAGAATCAAGGAACACTGAACCCTTTCATTCGCAGACAAAGGGAAATAGTATCAAACATAGAAATGTCGAAGAGAGCGAGGAGAACCAAGACTGTTGTTCCCGTTAAGTTTGTTGAGACTCCTACAGTGTCAAAAGAGAAGCCAACAAAACTGAGATTAGTTACAGATACATCATGCCAAGGGCTTGGAAGAATGACGTGGGAAGGAGTTTATAATCTATTGGAGAAAGAAAACCCCAAAGTCACAGTGGAAAAGGCATCAGTTCCAGATGAAGATAGCTCAGATTCTGACTCTGAGATTACTGAAAAATCACTTGCAAATTCATTTTTGCATCGAATTGCAGCCAGAGCAAGCATCATGCCTTATTATGATGTAATTCGATGGGTCATCGATAGTGTGAAAATAAAGGACAGAATGTTTGTTTCAGCTTCTAGAGTGTCTTTTGGGTCGTTTAAAGCAGAAGGCATTAAGGCAATGTATCATCTTCCTAATCCGCAGAAGGTTTATAACAAAGAATTTATCAAAGAGTTTGCTGATAATAATAAAGTTCAATCTGATCCTATCAAATATTGGAGGAAAAATCCTGAGAAGCACAGAAATGAAGCATCCGGTATGTATTCGGTAGATTCCCTCTTACCTCCTTATTGCTATGTCGCTGCCATGATGTGTAGATTATTTGGTAATGACAATTCTGCTAGGTTTTCTATACAAATGGTCCCATTAATCTTAGCTGTTGTCAATTCCAACATTATGGACTAGGCTGTTATTCTCTCTGATAGAATGGCTAATAGAATACTCAAGTACAGAAAAAGATAAAACTGCTGGAAATTCCACTCCTTTTTTCTTTTGTGCTTATATTCTAGACGCTCTTTGTTTTAATTCTGAGTTTCCCTTGTTAGGATGTAAATGGACTCCCAAAGATCCTACCCCAATTCATATATATCATAAACTTCTTTGGAAAGTTCATTTCCAAGATAATGTGTATAGAATATGTCATGGTTTCCTTATCCCTATCTTTTAAACCATTTTCAATCGCTTCCCTCCTAGATTCTCAGACAAAGCTAAAGCTGACTTATCCTCAATAGGAGATTGGTTTGGAGAAGAAAAGTTTACATACATCAGGATTTTTGGGAGTATTGTAGAACCCCATGTTCTCCCTCTTTCTGTTCCAGACAAACTTCTCGCCCAGGAAATCTCCTATCAATTAACAGTTGAAGGAATATCCAGAGCTCTAAACAATAGTAAGAAAAGAATGTGGCCTCCATTCCCATTCAATTGTGGTCAGTTTACTTTGAATGACTTCAAACATGCAGAAAAGGAAGTCGCCAAAATAAAGGGTTGTAAATTTGAAAGCATTCCAGGGAGACAGTATGATCCACGACAGATAGCTTTTAATGTTACTGCTTCAGTTTCGATTGCTCAATTTGAGCATGAACCAGATGATTTTGATGATTTGTTTGTTTCGTTGAATGATTTTCCTCAAGTTTATGATTTAGCCAAGTCTAAATTCTAGAAGGAAGAAATGAATAAATTTTTGTTATTCAGAAGTCAAAGATTGTTGAGAGTTCCTCTAGACCAACTGAGAATTCCTATACAAGGGTCAGAGACAGAGGGTACATCTGGAAAAACACCAGGAGAAACATCTGCCGGTAAATTCATTACACAATCGATTATTAACCAGCCAACTGTACATACTGAAAAGGTGAGCACTGATGGCAAACCTAATGCTCAAAAAGAGAATACTGATGGCAAATCCGATCGAAATACTGATCAGCAGTCCACAGTTCAAACAAAAGAAAAATGCACAAGTACTGATACTAATGTGCATAATCAAAAAGGAGGATCAGATAGCAAAACCATTGAGCAGGGAACAAATACAGAGAAAACAAATACACAATTGGAAGGAAAAGAAAATACTGAGAAAATTATAGACTCTGCTGATCTTAATGTTTCTTCTCAATTGTTGAAACAATATGATCAATTTGCTCAGCAATTAGGACTGCAGGATAAAGATAAAGAGCAAGTAGAGCAGGATGTCGAAATCATTCCTGAACATCCTGCAAGGCAGATTGTATTGAAGATTGAGGAGATCCCTCCTTTGGATGTATTTTATAGCCCTAAACATAAGGCTGTTGTTAGAAAACAGAGAAAAAGAAGGAAGATAGATCAGGACATGTTTTCCACTCCACAGGAGGAGTTCATGAATATTGTCTACAAGAATACTGAAGTGAATCCATATGAGGATCTCACTAAGTTGTCTCAATATGCAGGAGCATATAGTGCTGCAACAATAGATAAAGCTGCAAAAGTCTCTCAGTTGATGACACAAAAAGATCTCCATATAGCTTTTATTGAAGAACAAGCCAATGAAAGTCAGCAAAAGATGGCTCAATTGGAACAACGATTACAGGATCAAGAACTCAAATCTAAAGAGTTAGAAGAACAGCTTACTACAGAAAAGAAGAAAGTTGATGAGCAAGTTTTAGGCAAACAACAACAATTGAATCAAGAAATTTCCAAGTTACAAGATTTGTTGCAAAATGAGAAGAATGTGAAGATCGTACAGGAAAAAGAATTTCAAGTAGCTTTAGAGAGGTTCAAAGATTTCCCTAAATTAAGTGAATTCAAATCGGAAGCTCTTGAAATTAATAAACTTCTGTCTCAGCAATTAAATGAATTTTGTGCAAAATTATCACAAGCAGAACCATTTTGTGATATTAAATCATCCTTGATCCAGAACATTATTACTCTCAGGAAAGAAATTGATGATGCTGATGAAAAGATTTCTGAATTTCTTACTTGGCAAGATACAGAAAAAGGAAGAGAAGCTAATCTTCCTAGGATAGAAGAAAGACATAAAGAAATCTTGTTTACAGAATGGGAACATCAGATAATGAAAGTCGAGAGAGAAATATCAAGAGATAGGAGCATGATGAGTAATATCATGCAATTTATCAATGACAGCTTGTATTCAATCAATCTCATTTCAGACTGTGTTCCTGGCAGTTTGCCTAAAGTGAAAGAAACGGAAAACAGATGGAAAGAAGAAATGATGAATAAAAGTCAACAAATCAACAAACTTCAAGCAATATCTTGGGAAAATATGTGGACTTATTTAATTAAGCCAAACAATCAACAAATGGCTATTAAATTCCTTTCAAATGCTGTCGATTGTTTAATTCCAGAATTTTCCGATACCACCTACGCTGGACAGCTGCATTCCGAGATGAGTCATCCACCGAGGCTCCAAGATATGCTGAAAATTTGCAACTTGGCTACATCAAGCGAGAAAGAAAAGCAATGAATCAGTTTCATTTAAGATAGCATTTCTGTTTTTAATTTGATAGATTGTAGTAGTAGTAGTAGGATTATGTTTTTATGTAATTTCTTATTTAAATCCCTGTCATGCATTTAGAGAAGGGATCCGGAGTTGTAATATTTTTGACTTGGAGCTTACATTTTTGTACTCCATTGCCTCTTATATTTTATAAAGGATCACATCTGGTGATTTTGTGCTGAAATTATCTTTGAAGTGTTGCATTTCTGTACCTTGGAATTTGATTTTGCATCAGAGTTACTGGATTAGAGTATCAGATTTCATTTGAAAGTCTTCAAGATGAATAAGGTATTTCTATCTGTTCACTGTTGATTTCTTTTGTCTTATGATATTCGCTTTAAAATTTTCTATCATTTATATATATTTGTTTTCACAACGCTTCTTTTTATATATCATTTCTGAGTATAATTGAAACGTTATCTTTCATAAGTATATATAGATGGTATACAATGATGAATGCAATATGCTAATATAACTCTGTTTAATTTCTTAAACAGAGTTATCTTTATTTTTTTCTGCACATTTCAATTTAAATAATAATACATTTTCATGGTTATTGTTAAATTGGAACAATCTTAAGTTGTATTCACATATAATTACCCGGGTTAGTGTTAGAATTTCTTTATCAACATTTAGTTTAATTAGATAGTTTTATTTCAGTCAATTTAGTCCCATTTCCACTCATCCAAATCAACCCATCACCAACCCATTTAGTTATAAGGAAACTGGTCCTTTAAATCCAGTCGGAGCCACCATACCAAACGGAAAAGGAGTTGTCCTAAGGTCCCGACCGGGTGGTTTTCCCCAATGTTTGAAGTAGATATTTTCTAGGCTTCAACAGAAAGGTAAGTCCTGCAACCAACTTGAGATGGTCTCCAATAGGTGTGGCCTGCTTATAAGATTACACCCATATGCTTTTACTGATACTTATGTCTGCAGTTAACCTGAAATGTAACTCAGATCTTCAACATAAGATAGATCACCCAAATCAGACCACATATGTATCCAGATATGACTCTAAGAAGCTCAGCCTTCTTCCCAAGGGACTTGGCCCATCAAATAACCCTCACATTACACCAAAGAAGCCCTACATTCTTTGATGGAGGCACATTTCTCCTGCAACCATCATATGAGAGAGATAGGATGATTTGAATGAGGAAGAAGGCTCCTCTTTATATACAAGATGGAGGAAAGGCCGACCTTAAAATTTTGAGGCAAATTTGAAATTTTAATTTTCAATTTTTCCCACATAAACACAATCATAACTTATAGAATTTGTTTTTGAATAAACAAATATTTTCTTGACCAAATTTGACGATATTTAGATTGTTTTTGGTACTCTCGAAAAGAGGGATTCAATGGAATGATTATCTTCATCAACTAAGCAGACGTGAGTGGAATTTGGCCCTAGTTGCTCATTTTTACACTATCTCTATATTTCTGACAAAATAGGCATCCTAGTTAACATCTGGATAGCCAAATATTATCCAAATGGCTTATTTGACTCTTGTAAAGCTGACTATGTGACAATGTCTATTCTATAAGAAGGAAATTCCAGCTAATCTAAATTCATTTCAAATTTGCCTACCCACTTTCCAAATCATCATTTGTCTTCTAACAAGCCCCATGCCAATGAGTTGGACCAACAACAAGAAGATTATTTTCAGCTGTTATCTAGTTTTTAAACATCTCAAAAACCTTGCATTACCACATTCATGCTTATTTGTTACAAAGTAAACAACAACCTCTATAAATATAGCTCAATGAACATGATTTTTAACTACTAGTACATTTTGAAGGACTAGACACCCAAGAACTTGACTTTTAGAAGTGCGAGATGCCTTGACATATCTGAATACATCCTAGTTCATGATCATGAAAATTAAATTTCCAATTGAGGCGATCGGATATTGATCAACATGGCCCAAACTTATAAAAGAATTCCTTTTATTGGTAATCAATGGATAGGTTTCCTCTAAAATCATCTCCAATTCTTCCAAATAGGTATAGAAGAATCATGATGTAATATAAGCGAACGTCTAACACTCATCAAGAATCATTTGGCACAATGCCATGAATGCATAATGACCAATAGCTTGAAGGTTTTGAGTACAATTAATATCACATGAAGATAACCATTCTCTTGTACATTAATCCCACATCAATCCTTGATGAAAAGGGTATTTTGGCATGCCATCTACCAATGAAGCTAGAAAGAAAACCCCACCTATCATCTTTCCATTAAAGAAGGTCCAAATTGAATGTGCAGCCATACCAATCTTGATGAAAGTCAAAATAATCCTAATGTAACTGGAAACGAGTTTCCATTCCTACGATGTCCCCGCTTAAGGACCACATAAACCACAAATCTTAAAAATATTAGTTGTGCCTACTACTGACTATAATGCAAGCCACATTCTCCAAGTTTCTTCGATAGCTAATCCTTCCCACTGTCCTAGCTGGCCTACAGTCGCTCAGCATACTGCTTAGATTCGTTTGATGAAAGGGCATTCATGGAAAATGTGAATGATCATTTCCTCACTGTTTTTGTACAAGGGGCATCAACCAGGCCCAATCACCTACCTTCTTTGAAGCACATCCAAGGTTGAGATCTTTATTTTGGCACCACATAAAAAATTTTGCCTTGGCTGGGCACTTAGATTTCCAAAGCATTTTCCTCGACCACTTTAACTCTGCAAGGACTCAAACTGCAATCACTGTGATGTATCCAAGCTTGGGGACATATTCACCAAAAGGAGAGGAACTCCAGAGAGGCTTGTCCTCATTGTTAGTTAATCAAATTTGATGAGCATTTAGAGCATTTACATATGCATTCCATGATTCATGAAAAGTTGCTTCTAATCCCAGCTCCCGAGCAGTCATCCATCCGTGTCTCCAATTGGTAGTTTTGTTCGGGTTGTCGATGTGTGCAATTCTGAACCTAGTGTTGTGCTTTTGTTCAGTAAATCAGTTATAAATCTACTAGGAATTAATTTCCAGGTACTAGGTTCATAATTTAACACAAACAACAGCACCCATATATGGGAAAACAACCCTGCAATGCTAGTTTCTGTTAATATTCATTCATTTCCTTTGTGTTGGTCCAAAACTTAGGTGAAAAGAGATTTTGTTGTGCAATCTTCACAATCAAACCTAATTTCATGTCATCCATACATAATTGTTGTGCATCAAAATATGGATATCTTCATGTTATAACAACTGGTAATATTGTATTTGAATGGTGGTTCATACTGATGTCTCTGTCAACGGCACTCATTGTTTACAAACACCTGTTTTACATTATGTATTTTCCAAACAGTACCACTCTAGGTACAAAAACAAGGCAACAGTTAGCCTTAAAGGCATCGTCCCTGTCACATGAAAATTAGGCTTAGGAGATGTGCCTTCTTTGCTGGATTTAGCACAAAGAATACTCCTTCTGTGAGAGTAAATCAAATTAATCCCATTAACATTTCCACTCTCTGCAAGCTAATCAGTCACAAAGAAGCTCACTTACAGTTCACTCTTTGAAAAAAAGAACAATGACATACAACTAATCATTTGTATTGATAACTTTCCAAGGAACTTATCCTTGAGAAGGCCATCAATTAGCATTGTCCACATCCCTTCGTCAGGTTTATTTCCACTTTGAAATGCATTATCAAACAACCTTTCCGCTTCTTGCACCTTGCCTTGTTTACAAAGTCCAGGAATCACATAATTGTACAAAGATAGTTGTGGTTCATAACCATTTCAACCATTCTATCCAAAAGCTCCAGACAATAGACGCAGTTTCTCTGTTTACAGTGCCCATTAATAAGAGCTGTATAAATTGCTTCATTGGGACAGAGGCCTCTCTCTAACGTATTTTTTATCAACTGGTCTACCTCAAGGAGTCTGCCTGATTTGCATAATTCTACAATTAAGGCACTATAAGTATCTACAGTAGGCTGACAATGCTTCTCCATCATTTTGTGAAGAAGCTTAAATGCAAGAACACTGTTTATTTCGAGTGGCATTCCATCCAAGTCATGAATTTCATCCAATTTATCAAGATCTGAACTACCTACTGCATCCTCATCAGGAATCAAATGTTCTTTTTGTATCTTGTTTTCTTGAACTTTACCATTCATAAGCTCACAATAAGTTCGATAATTAGGTTGCCATCCTTCATTTACCATCTTACTTAATAGATCAAAAGCATGATTCACCCTGCCTGATTTGACGTTTCCATCAATAAATGATGTGTATGTTACTTGGTTAGGCTGTAAGCCTTTCTCCTTCATTTTATCAATGAACATTTTAGCCTCTTCCAGTTTGCCTTCCCTGTAAAGTCCATAGATCAGTGCACTATAATTGTATACATTTGGAGAACAGCCCTGCTTTATCATTTTGTCTAATACTTTATATGCAATATCAATGGCACCAGCTCTACATATTCCATTAACAAGCGTGGTATAAGTCACCAGGGAGGGAGCTAACCCTTCCCCCAACATCTTACCAAAGACATTATCTGCCTCAAGCACCATGTTTTCTTTGCGGGCTTGAGTTCTACTTTTTTATTTGGTCTTCTGTCTAAAACTTTGAAGGTAAGTGCTACAATGTGGGTGTTTTGGTTTCTAGGATGATTCCTTCCCATGCTAGAGTAGGGCTATCCTTGGATTTTCCATCAAAGTTAGACTTGGGGAAATATCCATTTTTGTATAATCGGGTAAGATAGCCTATGAATTGAAGTTTATGTGAGCAAGATATTCTTGTCTAAATTTTCCCTTTGTAAACAATATCTATACCTATATTACAAGATAAGGAGAGAAAGCAGGCTTGCATAAGGGGCAATTTGATGACGTGATGGCTCTCTCCTTTTGTTTTTTTATTTACAATTTATGCTTGAAATTTCTCTAATTTTGAAGATCTTCAACCCATTGATTTCGATTTATACTTTTATAATAGTTTTAGGGTAATAGTGACTTTCGAAGATAGGTTAAGTGTTGTCTTGAAAAAATGGGCCTCTTTGCATACTAACTTTGCAGATTGACTCTTTAAAACATCAGAATATTATGAATGGAAATGTGATAACTGCAACTGTCATCAAAGTTTATCTAGATATCTAGGGGTGATTTTCAAATTCCAAGCCTGCCTTCTGATGTGAATTTTAAATTGGCATGGGTTATCAAGTCAATTCACCTTTCAATTCACGTGAGCCTTTCTGGACCTTATTGTCTTGTGCATTTAAAATATCTTATTGCATCCCAGTTCCTGAGTTCTAATCACATTTCAAAATGGTGTTTCAACCTTTCCATCTTTCAATGTATCATATGTGGGTTTATTTATTAATGAAAATAAGTTATATTTTTATTGACTAAAGATATGTCATAGCTAAGAACCCCTAATTTTCTGCTTTGAGTAACCACAAAATCATGATTATGCACTGCCAAAGAGGCATACCATTGTCAAATTCCATCCTTGAGAAGGAAAAATGAACATATAAGAAATTTGAATAGATTAAATTTGAAGGAATATATATATATATATATATATATATATATATATATATATATATATATATATATATATATATATATATATAACATTGGGAAACAACTGTTATGAACATAGATAAAATAATTTGTAATCAGCAATTAATCAGTGAGGACCTTGAAAAGATTCAATCTGCAATAATCAGGAAATAATAGGGAAAAATCGGCCAATCTTGGCATGCCAATCGACCAAATTATGGAACCACCTTTTAGGAATATTTTATTATATTTGTTGGAGGGAAAAGGTATTTGACTTGGGTCAAATCCCTTTATTTGTAAACAATAAATAAATAAATGATTTATTTATTATTTTAAGGAAGTGGTTGAATGATAATTAAATAAATAATGATTTATTTAATTATTTATAAATGATTTAGCCATATTTAACAAGGAATATTATTTAAATAGGATTTAAATAATTATTCCTAGAAAATAATAAGATAAATAAGGATTTATCTAATTAATTTCCTTGTTTTGGGTTAAACATAACTTGGAATAATAATTAAATTATTGTTTAATTAATTATTCCATGAGAAAAATTAAGCAAATAAATATTTGTTTAATATTTCCTTTTGGGGTTTCCTAAATGGACCATAAACAACCTAATAAATGTGTATTATTAAGTTATTTTACATAGCAAAAGAAATTTTACTTAGGGTAAAACTGGTCTTACATGGTGTACTTGGGTCCATCTAATGATAATAGGTTAGATGACCAAAAAATGATGTAACAGATTGCCCCCCAGTGTGCGAGTGTTAGGAGCAAATCGTATGACCGAAGTACGTTGTAAGAACTCAATCACCACACATCAAAAGGAAAGTCAGAGAGAGAAATGTAAGGTAGTCTAAAGTGTTAAAGAACTAGACCCTGAGGAGATGAGACTTGTAGGCGCAACAAGTCTCATTTTATGAGAGGGTACTTGTGCTAGAGGCGGCGAGGGAGGCATACCTATGCCCACCGAGACAAAGTACAAAAGAATAGTGCGTCTAGTAAACAAGGGACCGAACTATAAAGTACATGCCGGCGTAAACATGAGCCAGATAAAAAATATAATGAGGAATCCCACATACATGATGTGCCTGGGATAACAGCTAGGACTTATACAATAATATCTGAGTACATGAGATACAAATACAACCCAAATGCCCCCTATAAACGGGGAAGGGCTCACAAAATCTAACTGATACATGCAAATCAAAGAGGTGTTGCAAGCAGCTAAGGCCAACATCATCAAATATATGGAGCTGCATTGAAGGCTACAATCAAGAGGTCATTTGGGCATGTGGGGGGCTACCTGTAGGGCCACACCCTCATGAGGGTTGATACATCTCACACACACTCGAGAATCACCAATAGCTGATGCTGCATCACTGGACCATCAAGTATACGGATCTCGATCATGCTGGAAGGAGCTGGGGTGGAGAAACAATCAAGTCAAAGGGTAATGAGAAATCCCTTTGCCTGATCCGAGGCACTGAACAAGTGTAGAAGCTGGAACCAAGGTACACTGCCCTCTAGACCTATCTTCTGGAGTGAAGGAGCTGATGTCGACAGAAGCAGGTCCGCCATAGGTGAGGCAATAAGTGATCCTCAACTAAGGCACAAGAGAAAATAGTAGAGCGACTGACAGATTAACACTAAAGATGATGATGAAATAGGGGATACTGAGTAGCGGATGGACGACTTCCCTTGTTAGAGAATAAAGGGCATGGATGACATGGCAGCGACTGACACAATATCAAGAGGGATAGGGGACAGTGGGGCTAAATTCCATCATGTGCGACACGAGAGAGGGACCAAGAAATGAAGGATAGAGGACTATAGTGGGGTACAAAGGGACTCGGGATAGACTCCATGAATGCAATGATGACTCAACTCGAATGATCTAAAAAAGGGCGACTCGATGGTGCTGCCACACAGTAAAGGTCCAATGGGGTACCATAAAAACATGAGTACAAGAGGGTAGCTCATGACGAAAATCAACACGAACAAGGACAAGTATGGAGGAAAAGTGGTGCCCCAAATACAAGTGTTGTAAGTGAGTAAATACGATTTGAAGGAGAGGTTAATAGACCCTTCGTGGAGAAAATGTGTCCTGGTGAAGTGTAAAATCATGAAAAAATAACAGATACCCATTTGAGTGCTCAGTGAGATCTTTCCAACAGTGCAGATGGTGTGTCAAACGGGGCTACAGTTTGGTCACAGCGGGCGAAAGAAAAATCAGGGGTTGTTCTTCTAATAAGGCATTTTCCCTCCAAATGCATTCATTTTCTTGTGTAGCTATGGTGAATGTAGAGATGAGAGGAGGCCCTAAATCTTGCAGCGATCGTAGCGGACAAACCGACCATTGGAATCGAGATTCATCAGTTGAAATATGATATTTTTGTGCAGATATGGCAGACATACAGATCAACTAGAGGGAGAGAGACCTGGGTTCATTACAGACGGAGATCCAAGCAGATCAGGGTGTCCGTCGTGCACTGGCTAGGTTTGGAGTTCTGAAATTTGTGGAGAACCCTCTGATGAGAGCTGGGGAGCCCTTTTTGGCCCAGATTGTTAGTTATTGAGATCTATATCATGAGGTCTTTATATTGTAGGGGCACAGTATCGAGTTGAAAATCCAGGATTTGTATTTCTTGACTGGTCTCCCACCATTAGGGATAGTGGGAAATACATAGCCAGTGTTACCACGGGGGCATAACATTATGGAGTTTGTAGAGTGACATTGTCAACCAGGCCTCCGAGTCAAAGGGACTCGGATACCAATTGGGGATCTAGAGAGGTTAGAGACCCGTGCAGTGGCGGTAGCAGTGTTGCAGATCCTGGGCAGCCAGGCGCTCCATCACATCACTGGAGGGCAGATGATGATTTTGGAATCAGTGTTGAGCAGGACCTACTATGGGTGGGCCCAAATGATGTTGGTGTCATTGAAACAACAGTTGTTGCTTTGCAAGCGGCAAGTGAACCATGATTGCTCGTATGGGATCATGTTGTCCTCCTTCTTTTTCGAGAAGATCCTGACCTTGCGACCTCGTGTACAGCTACCAGATGGGGGTTCGAGAGAACCCAGGATGCGCTAGTGGGGGCGTTTACTATGTAGAGGAGGAGGAGGGGCGGTCGGGTGGGTGTTCTGACCTAAGTTCTTTGCCCATTGGGATCAGATCTCGTTGTACATAGACAACTATCCCTATAGTAGGATGAGTTATTGTGGAGATCCAGACTTGCCACTTCCGCTTGGTCGAGTATGGGGGCCTGATGGTAAGTGACAAGTAACTAATATTTTATGTGCATGTTAAAGTTTGTGAATAGTATATATGGTACTGATTCTTATACTTTTGGTATGTAGATATAGCTCCAGTGAAACTGGCCGGATATATGGGACGACCTGCAGTAGCAGGGATTACAGGTGCTAGTGGCTCAAGAACGGCACAGAATGAGGCCATGGCCACCCTCTTAGAGGACATACGTCGTAGATGTTAGGAGATACTTACCGGTGTTTCAGATCAGGGATGGCAAGACTTATACTATCAGTACATAGAGCTATGTATTGGTCTTCTTTTGGAATGGCGAGGTGTCATGCGGCGCATGGTGATGGCCGGTCAGACTGTGTGTGATCTACGAGCTACGGGAGCAGACCCATTGGCTTGAGATCCTCCAGAGAGTAATTAGATGTGGGGCAGGTGGTGCCCCCTAATGTGTATGGAGGAGCAAGTGTTGCCCCCCAGTTTTGAGATGTGTTTGTTGTAACATGCTATGGGCATGTCAGATGTATCAGAGTAGATGGACTCTAAAAACATGTTGTATGATATATATTATGAATATGCATTGTTTTGATGATTTTGAATGTTATTGTCTTCTGTGTGATAAATTCCAATCGAGAACATGTTTTGCAATGCTATATACATAGTGATTTTTTCTTCTAGGTACATGATTGAAAGTAATGAATCTAAATTCACGTATCAAAGGTTTCACTCGTAAATATCATCTAAACAGGATAGGATTATGCACACGATAAACACCATTGAGTTGCAAGACAAGAAGCAGGGAATCTAAACGAACGTGTAGATGGAGGATGCGATGAGAGAGGGCATCAGCTAAGAGGCCACATACTGCATCATATTCAGCCTGATTATTGCTGGCATTACCAATGCAGACCCCATTAGAGAGAACGAGGGTGTGCAAGGGGGTAAAAATGGCCCAAGCTACCGAGGCAAGATTCCAAGAATAGCGACTTTCCCCATCAGCATAGCCAATATAATGTGTGGACGGGAGGTCCTGCAAAATAGTGTCATAAGACAAGAAATGGGGGGAGGAAGAACAATAATGGCAGCGTAAGTGTAGGGTAGACATCAAACGAAAACTATGGGAGGGAGTAGTCTAGATAGGATGGCTATGACTGATAGACCGACTAGAGGGTGATGTATGAGGGCTACGGGAGGAATAGTTGGAGCTCATGCTGCGGAGAACATCATAGATATGGATGGTATCAGCCTGGTTATGGGTGGGAAAGAAAATGTTAGGGAAACCATATGACGCTGCAAAGCTACCTAAGTCATCAGCATGGGAAGGAAGGCTCACATAGGAATCATCATGGGGGATGATAGAAGAACAAATAAAAATATGGTCAAATGATGTGGAGCCCAAGAATGTCGCTTAAGGGATATCAAGTAAAACAGACGGAGGGGATTCAGAGGGAATGTACTCTGAGGGTTGCATGGATGATGATAGGTATAGGATGGGGGCGGCAGGTTCTGTCATCTCAACATCAAGGGGGGAATGTCAATGGTAGCAGGGGGATCCTCGAGTTGACCTGACGCATACTGCGCGAGGATGGGAGATGGAAATTGATTTTGTTCAACCTCATACTTGCGAATGACCTCTAAAGAGGCTCGGTAATGCGTTAGGTGATGAAAATGGTGAGAATAATGGCCATGGACACCACAAAGAGCACAGGGTTTGTTGGTGCAAAGATTCTTTGGGTTCTTGGCTGCGTACAAGGAAGGAACAGAGGGTTCAGGGACCGTAGACTCAAGGAACACGACTTTAACCATGGGTTTAATATGGGGCAACTCAGGACAAGTATGGGTGGCATGACCGATGCCATCACACAAGGCACAAGGCTTGGCGGGTGTAGGAAGGGTAGGGTCAGTCGGGGTGGCCTTGTCTTTGGATGCCTCCTTGCGAGCTTTGCCTTTCTTTCTCGTATTTGTCACAACAGAAGAATGGTCTTGTTGAGGTGTTGGTGGCACTGTAGCGACAGAAGAAGCTAAGGGAATCAGTTGAACCGGTGTCAAAGCAAGGTAAGGTTTGGGGTGACCTAGTAGGGTCTCGGCTGGAGGGTTAAGATACCAGACGGGTATTCCCAGGGTCAAATTAGGGAGGGAAAGGGTGGCCATGATGGGGACCAAATAGATGCCGAGAGGAGGAGCAAGGAAAGGTATTTGACCGGCGGGGTAATGGCCAGGAGGGACGGCTCCAAGATGGTTGAGACCTGGGGGGACTGACCTAGGAGGGTAAAGAGGCTCATGGGTACTAGCTACATGGGAAGGTCTAGAAGGAAGAGGATCGGCCAACTGAGGCGAAGGGCTAGGAGCGGGTTGCGGCAGGCGAGGTTGAGGTTGTTGACTAGCTAAAGTGGGCCGCTTAAGGTCAGCCCGAGACGATTGCATCATGCAAACATTCGCTAAGCTGGGATCAGAGACAGGAGGAGGAGGAAGATCAAGGAAGGTTCCAAGCAAGGAGGAGTCTTTGTAAATTCCTGGGGAAACACTAGTCAAAGAATCGACGGTTTTCTTATTGGCTACAGAAGATATGGTCGACTCAGGGGAGGTCTGAGATTTTGGCTCATGATATGTCAACTGGTCAATGGTGACTATCTTTCCATTGTGAGGGAAAAACATCTTGCGGTGGACCATGGATGGGACAACAGACATGGCATAGGTGTAGCTACGCCCCAAAAGAATGTTATAGTCAAGAGGGGCATCGATGACTTCAACGTCAACGCAAACAGTCTTTCCCGCAAGGTTGATAGGACAATTACGAAATAGGCCAATGGGCTGGGAGGCATGGCCATCCCACGCACAAAGGGTGATTGTGGAAGGGGCCAGCTCAGGAGATCTGAGTTGTTTCCAAACTGAAGCAGACATCACACAGGTGGATGCCCCCTCATCAATAATACACCGAGACACATTAGCATTCCAAATTTTGACTGGGATTTGGAAAGCGATGGAAGCAGGAAGGGGAGGATGATCTGACTGACGGGCGTCGAAAATAATCAACTGGTCATCAGCAGGATCTACAGTGCCCATGGCAGATAATAGAGCCTTTCTTTGAGAAGGACACGACTGGAGGAGTTCTAGTGTTGAAATGGCAGCAGGAGACTGCGCCAAATCATCTACTATGCTATACAAATGAGCAGCTCGACCGGAAGCAGCGTTTCGGCGTAATGGGCCCTTAGGAACCTTGATAGGAACCTCAACTTTGGGCTGAGGGATCTGCAAAGGACCATTGGGTGTCGAAAGAGGCTTTGTAGGACCTGAAGAAGGTGACTCGGGGACAGACAGAGCAGGAGGCTTGGGGTACTGATGAGACCAAGTTTGAAGGTTAAGGTCAATGGTGAGAGGTGGGTCAGAATTCATCATGAGAATCTGGTAATTGGAGGAACCAAAAGGGGAAGGTTGAGTGGTTACCAGGGCATGAGGTGGTTGAGTAGCCACGAATCCTTACTAAGGGAAAGGATCAGTAAACACAGCTGGTTGAGAGGTAGTCGCATTGGGGAGAATAGTAGGGGAGGCATGATGTCCATGCAATGTATCCTGAGACTCCCACATCTGCCGCATCTGTGGTAATAGGGGACATTCGTGAGTGTAATGACCATAAACACCGCAACACAAAAAATGCTTATTGGTGCGGAAAGGCCTGTCTAGCTTGGGCTGAGAGCCCAGTTGCTGGTTAGCAGTGTTATAATAAATAATTGAAGGATTGGATCCACGATTACCAGGGGCATATTGATTTTGATTGCCTTTCCTCTTTATTTGAGAATAAGGAGGATTAGTCACGCCTTGCTGTGCAAATACTTGCCATGGAGAGGGTAGTAGTTTCTATTGCGGGGGTTGAGAAGGCAAGGGAGGTGAAGGTCCAAATGCTGGAGGATCTGGGACACCAGGCTGTGGGTAAAGATAATGGTTAGGATGGGAAAAATTGAGGTAAGAAGGAGGTTGGGCAAAAGGAGGAGGCATGATGTATCGTGGATACATGCTACCTGGAGGGGGAAAAGCACTGGAGGTGCTAGCCCCTCCCGGAGGGAAACCATAGCCCATAGGAGGTTGAGCGTAGGTATGTGAAAGAGATCCAACAATACCATCGGCAAAGTGAGATGCCCCGAGGGCGTTAGCGCCACCGGTCTAGGGAGGTCAGGAAGGACGGTATAAACATAACCATATTGAGCATAGATGAGGTCATATTTCAAGGAAATTTGGAGGGCGACTTCTTCAGTTTGAGGGAAATGGGATGCGACATCTTTTCCGATGGCAAGTAAGAGAGAGCGAAGGAACCAGTCCATGTAGACCCAATCTTCAAAGGTGGGAGCTCGACATAAGCTCCTTCTTCTTCATCATTCCTGGACATGAGCGGAAAGGCGGGTCAAAGATGATTGACGAAAAGAAGTCAAGAGTTCGGTACCAGTGTCGTATCGGAGAGGGAGTTGGAAATAAGATAAGAAGGCTTGGGAAATGGTCGCAAAGGTGGTATGGGAAGAGGCGGTCTGATCAACGTACCATTTAGAAGCGTCGTCTATAAGCGTGTGTTGGAACAATCTAAGATGAACGGAATCATCAGTAATGGAATTGGATGAACACCACATGTGGAAATATCGGATATGGTTGGAGGGATCTTCACTAGAAAGGCCTTCGAACTTGGGAATTTTGGAGGGGAGCTTGGTTGGCATAGTAGGCCAACTAACATCATGGTGGATAGGATCATTGATCAACTAATTAAAATCAGGGAGACTGAGACCTGCCATATAAGGGAGCAAAAGGAGAATCGAGGTAGTTCCCGTGGTGGTTCCACTAGTAACAGACCCGGCTGTAGGACCGGGGTTGCTGCTAGCATTAGGTCCTGAACTAGACATGGTGAAGGTAATAGGGGGAGAACCAGAAGTAGGGGGAGAACCCAAGAAATCAGAAGAAGAGTCGGAGTGCGGACTCGGGGGAGGACTAACTCGACGACGGTGGGAAGGAGTAAGTCGACCAACCGGAAACTGAGGGTGAAGGCCAAGAATTCTCCGGGATATATGCCTTGGGGGCACAATGATGACGGCACAAAGGGAAGAAGAATAACTGACAAAGGCAGGGAGGTGTAGAATCAAGTGATGTCAATGTCGAAACAAGGGCAGAGAGGTGCAGTTTCAATTTACTTTAAAGTCTTTGCTTGGCAGTGTTAACCAGGCTCTTCTTCACTTAGGGTCAATGTGTGGTGTGTGTTAATTTTAATTTTTAAACCCAAACATTTTGAGAGTAAAAGAAAAAGTGTGCTGCATAACTGAAAATAAATCTGCAGAGAACAGTAAATAAGGCTGAAATAATAGAAAATTAACCCAAGAAAGCGGGTCTCTCAAAAACTAGTCTAAAAGAGGGGAAAAAATCTAGTCAAAACACACTAAAAAAGGGGCCAATAGATCTAAGGTCGGGAGGGACAGGGATCTAAAGGAGAAATTTGCTGAGAAGAGGTGCAGAAAACATAAAAGAGGCAGAGGTAAGGTTGCTGCAATAAAGGAGGAAATCAGCTAAAGGTAGAAGGGACAAGGAGGTGACCCTAGAGGAAAACTCGAACAAAACTATATGAGGTGATTTGAAAGGGAGAAGAGTTGATCTAAAAGGGATCTGAAACTGAAGTATCATATCTGACAAGAACAAGGCTGAAACTCTGAAAATTCAGATTTCTGAAACAGCTAAAACTCATCCACAAAAAGTGGAGGGTACTAAAGCCCTAAGGGGTAGGATTCCCACTTAGTTGAGTAAAATAGATCAGAAACAGGTCTAAACGGGAACAGAGATAGAGGCTGGAAAACCTTGACAGAAGCTTCAGACAAACCTAGAAAAATTGCTAGAAAATTGCAGAAAAAAGTGCAGGTCACAGGTTCTGACCTGTTTTCAGTCTAGGTCGTAGTTTTTGGGTAGAAAAGTGCGTCCTCTAGTCCAGGTCGCAGGTTTTGGGCCGATAAGTGAGACCTGCAGATCTAGGTCTCTCGGCGGCAGATTTCATAAAAAGTTGCCGTCTCAACTGCGGCTGATGTCTGTCACCTGCGCAATAGGGCCAGAAACACACGAAAGTTAAAAATTTTAATGTTTGAGGGTTTTAGAGGTGAAAAACACCATAAAAATAGGAAAGACAGAAAACTAAAGAGAAACCCTAGGGTCTGAAATAGCTTGATATGCAGGAATATATAAAACAACAGTGGTCGCAAAAGAAAACCCATGTGGAGTCGCCAATTGTTAGTATGAATATTTTGTTGGAAAAAGACCACTTTAGCTACGCATAAAAAATAGCCCTAACATCAATTATGGCTACCAATATCTCCAAAACTGTAGTTAGTTGATCAAGACAAAGTTGCACAAATCCAGATCTATGCATAAAAAGACATTAAGCAGTAAAAATGAAGTTTTGCTCCATGCATCCAATAGACAAGACAAGAACAATATTTTTGAAAGAATTTTTTATATTAAAGGGCACCTGAGAGGAAAACAAGAAAGGTGTTTCCAATTCTCCTCAATGGGATGGGTTCTTGAAAGTCCTCAGCACTTCAAATCTAAAATTTCTCTCTCTTGTTGGTGTAGAAAACCCATACAAACATAGAACTCAAAGGGAGCTTACAAAGCAAATAATGGAGAATGTGACAACGATAATGGCTCAAAGCCAAACCAAGAGTATAGATCTAGAGTGATATAATATACAACAAAAGGTGACAAATGAATGGGAAAACCCTTCTATTTATAACAAAATATTAGGGTAGTCTAGGACTTGGTGCATGAATAAAATATTATTAACCAAATTCTAGAACCACCTTTTAGGAATATTTTATTATATTTGTTGGAGGGAAAAGGTATTTGACTTGGGTCAGATCCCTTTATTTGTAAACAATAAATAAATAACTGATTTATTTATTATTTTAAGGAAGTGGTTGAATGATAATTAAATAAATAATGATTTATTTAATTATTTATAAATGATTTAGTCATATTTAACAAGGAATATTATTTAAATAGGATTTAAATAATTATTCCTAGAAAATAATAAGATAAATAAGGATTTATCTAATTAATTTCCTTGTTTTGGGTTAAACATAACTTGGAATAATAATCAAATTATTGTTTAATTAATTATTCCATGAGGAAAATTAAACAAATAAAGATTTGTTTAATATTTCCTTTTGGGGTTTCCTATTTGGACCATAAACAACCTAATAAATGTGTTTTATTAGGCTATTTTACATAGAGAAAGCAATTTTACTTAAGGTAAAATTGGTCTTACATGGTGTACTTGGGTCCATCTAATGATAATTATAGGTTAGATGACCAAAAAATGGTGTAACACCATGGAAACTCATAATTGCTACATTGATCAAGATGGTCTCAAGATCTGACAATATTTTACATGGTTTTGAATGCGGATATATTTGGGAAAGTTTCAAATGAGTGGGAGAATGTTGACATTGGTGTTTTTGTATGTGGTCCTGAAAGTTTAGAGACAAGCGTAGCAAAGGAATGTAGGTCATACAACTTAAGAAACTTGAGAAACTCGAGAAACAGAGCTATGTTTCATTTCAATAGTCATAGCTTTGATCTGTAATGAACTAATTATAGAGATATCACTATGACATAATGGCTCATTGTATTATGTTTACATAGCTTTCATATGCAATTCTATAGCTACCTTGCTATTAGTTTGGCCTATTTCATGAATTGACATGATTATGTAAGGCTCACTAAGGCCAAAATTGCCTCACGGGACCTATACAAGTTAAAATATATATGATGTAATTATTGATATGTAAATTAATATCTTTTCATATAAATTTTATAAATTTCCCAAAGGTTATTTGACAGTCTGCAATAAATTACACAGACAATGACCCTAATGATTTATTAATCTATTTCTGTAATATTAATTTTTTTCGGTTATAATCTGTTAGGATTTTAATCTTTAGGAAAGCCCAGTGGAAGCAAAAATGTATGTGGCATTGTCTCCAAATGGTATCCTTTTTCAAAGGTGACGTATTCAACATGATTTTCTGATAGGTGGATAGTGACAAGGTGTATCTTGGGCTTATTGCTTGTTATCTAAAAACTTGTATGCATGTTTCACTATAGAAAAATGATGAGGATGGATCTTTTAGGGACTTCAATAAGAATGGAAAAATGAAACTAGTCTTCTTGACTTCTAAATAATTTCAGGCTCTCCCCTGCAAAACGTTTTTTACCAAGAGTGACCTTTCCGTGGGTCTTTTCCTCTCCTTTCCAAAGGCAGAAATAACGAAGCATATTTTTTAGGACTGTCATTTTAAGGGTCTTGCTGGGCAGAGGTGCAATCTCAGTTGGAAAACATTCTTCAGGGGCATTTGCATTGGAGTGCATTCTTGTTGGGAGATTCCTAATGTGTGATTTGGGATTTGCTGATTGGTATTTTGCACTGTTTGTGAGTTTCTGCATTGTGTGTTCCCTGTGGACTCCACTGCAAATGTGTTTAAAAATGAGGTCAATTATTTGAAAGCAAATGAATCCTAGACTTATAGAAGTGCTCAACAATTATAGAAGTGTTCACTAATTATTTGAAAGAAAATGAATTTTTTGATCATATTTTCCAGATCTATATTTTCTTAAATCTATAATTTTTTATTGTAGTAATTATCATTTGTATGCTCTTCTCTTATCATAATATAGATGTGTTTCACCCATCATGAAAACATTAATGTTCATAACGTGTTTTTGGCTTATTGTGAATAGTCATGTTCTTTTTAAGATTTTGTGCTTGTGTGTTAGACTTAAACCCAAACAAGAATAAATCTCCATCTTACTCCCATTGCATGCAAGTGTTGGTTGTACCCATGTGGACAATAGGATGTCCCTTAATTGAATAGAATAAATCATGATTAAATATAGGGCCTACAAGATGTTTGTCAAAGGGAATGGATGGTGGGAGATGTCAACTAGTGATAGATGGAATATTTTAATGAGATTTTTTTCTTTTCTATGGGAAAGGATTACCTCATTTATTTTTTCATAGTTAAGTTCTAGTCACACCCAAGAATATATAGACTGCATCCATCCTAAGAAACTATAATGACCCCCTGACACAAACACAAATTTTAAGGCAGTTTGTAACAAGAATTTGACACGTGCATGGAATTAAAAGAGATAATAAGAGCATGATGTAGGTTCAAAGGTAACATACCCCCCGAGGCATAAATAATACATGTATACAAACCTACACATTTTTATCCAAGATAAAATGAAAGGCGCATACACACATATGCATAGTTTCCTGAATTCTGGAATTATGTATTTATGTAACCCTGCATAAATATTTGCATCGCTTGAATCCTTTTCTATTTTCAATTAACTAATATCTTTGATAAATTGAGATACCCTGTATGTCAACTTGATCTACATTTACAAATACATTCTAACAATCCAAACAGAGGAAATTTTTCATCTTGATTAAAAAAAAATCGTAGTTTTTAATTTTTTACCAAAATCAAAATTGGTCCTTGAGGCTGCGAAGACCGCATACCCCATATCAGATTTCTTACTCAATGACATTGGGTTGTGCTAGTCTGATGTCTCAACTATGTTTAAAATGAGGCTAAGCTTGGTCAAAGCGATATCCACTCGTACGCCCCAACAAGCAGTTCACTTCCTGAGAGCTTCAGGATTCTCAGAATACTAGGTAAGGAAAATCATTTCCAGAAACCCAAGTATTCTTTCTATCGATGTTGATCGGAAGTTGAAGCCTACACTTGAGTTATTGAAAAATTTGGGCCTTACTGCAGAAGATTTCGGAAATGCCATATGCCAAAATCCCAAATTGGTTGGTTGCAATCTAGAGAAAACTATGTGCCTAAACATCCAGTATGTTCGAAATCTATTCGGATCAGACACTGATGTATCTAAGGTTTTGAGATGGGCATCTCAAATTTTAACGCTCAGTAATGGGCCTGAAATTTTGGAAAAGAGATTGAAGCATTTGGCAAGTTTTTTCCTCCGAGAAGATGATGTCAAGGAGCTTGCTAGGAGTAACCCAATTATCCTAGCTCTTTCCATGGATAAAGTGCAGAAAGACATGGCCTATTTCATACATACTATAGGGATTCCAGCAAAGTTTCTTTTGACATATTCTAACCTCCTGTTGCATAGTTTGGACTATAGAATAAAGCCTCGTCATGGTATGGCCGTTGTGAAATTATTTCAAGTTGGAACCATAGTTTTGTTCAGAAACCTGAGTCAAATGAAAGCAAACACGATGGCGTAGAGGTATGAAGAAGATCGTTTTATAAAACCACATGTGGTTTTCGCGTAGGTTGAGAATGGTAAGTGGTAATTGCTGGAGAGAATGCGATAGCGTTTAGAAGCCGACACGTGGCAATTATAAACCACTAATTTCGTGTAAGTTCAAAATTTTTAACCATCGTGCTAGTTGGAGCGCGATATCGAGCGATGTTCGTCGGATCTGGAGTAGTGAAATGGACAACAGAGATTGGATTGCAGAAATGGATGGGTAAGTTGTAAATGCTATGGGACCCGGATATAATATTATGTTGGTGTTTTGGGTTTGTATCCAAATTCAAATGCATATAAAACTTGGTGTTATTGTGTGGCAGGTTTGTAAAGAGTTTGCATGTTTAAAGTTTGAATGGAATGGTTTGCATACGATTTTTACTAGGTTATATATCTACAGTGTGCAATGCACCAGACCTCCAAAGAAATCAAGGGAAACCAAGTGAAAAAAAGCCAAGGACGATAGGATCGTATCAGGGATAGGGTCTTGTTTTCAAAGTAAAGCAAGCAAGGTATCAAAGTTAAGCAAGTCCAGTTATGTAATTCATAAAGGGAGGAAAAACCTTGAAAGAGGATTTCATTTAAATCAATGATTTGTTCTTCCTTCTTCTATTATCTACGCAATTATGTTTTGTGTCTTGATCATTTTATATTTTTAGGTTTATAAAGATGGTGTTTTGAAAGATCTTGAAGCACTCTTAAAAACATTATTAGGGAAAGATATTAGAGCTACTAACCAAAAATAATTAGGTCCATCACCCTCAAATCCAAATGACAACACAAATGTTATAACCATAGTTACATCATCCGTAAAAAGAATCAAAATCCAAAAATAGGAGGTCGAGGGTATATTTAATTTTTTTTTAAATATTTTTATCAAAGCGTCGGAAGATCGATGCTTAAGACATCAGAAAAGCGACGTCTTTTTTTTTTAATATTTTTACCATTCCGTCGGAAAAGCGACGCCTCGTACACATCGGAAGTGCGACGCCTTAAATTTTCGTCGGTCTTGCGACATTTGACACACAACATCGGCAATGCGACAGTACCAACATATTCATCGGTCTTGCGACGTTTGGCACCAAACGTCGAAAATGTGACGTTGTTTACATTTGTGTCGGTCTTGCGAAGTTTGGCACAAAACGTCAGAAATGCGACGGTGCTAACAGTTTCGTCGTTCTTGTGACGTTTGGCACATAACTTCGGCATTGCGACGTTTTCCTGAAAACCTTATAAGCGTCGAAAATGTGACAGTTTGGTATCGTCAGAAGACCGAAAATTATGGTGCGTCGAAAGACTGACGCTTACATAACATTGGAACATAGATGATTTGGCGAACGTCGGAAGAGCGACGAAAGTCTGGAAATGTCATAATAGGTGACGCTCTTCTGATGCTTTATTGAAGTGTCTGAATTGCGACATAATGGCTAACCACGTTTTGCCCCACCTCACATTGTCACTCTTGCGACGCCTATGTGTCGGAATAGCGACGAATTGACCGTCGGAAATTGGGTCAAATGTGCTAGTGAAAGAGTTCCCAACACCATGCTTCCCCTATGATTCATAGGCATAATATTTCTATTCTACCATATTGCTAGTCATCTTTGATTTATTCCTACAAGACACCTCATGTTAGCTTAAACCAAATCAAAATAAACCAATGTACCTTAGCACAATTCGGGGAGGATATATCATCTCAAGGTCAACCAATCAGTGTAATACATGTATAGACATAATCATAACAACATATAGACTTATAATACTAGGTATATCAACACATAAACATCATTCTAACTAGAGCTCAGTCATCAATGCATGACCATATCAACTACACACCATGACGTCATGCATGAAAACATCAACCATACCAATGTACAATTGACAACATGTAAGCACTTGACATGTATAACTAGTCATACGCTCATGACAACACATTTCACAACAACACCATCAACGCTCCCATGGCGACATCACTGCCACCATGACCAACGCCATGTGGATGAAACAAATACATAGACCACAAGTATGAGAAACACATATGCAACCAACAGAAATGCATGATGATAATAATTTTTACAACATCATACTTTTCCCAAGGAGAGAGCAACCATGCTCTAATACCAGTCTATAGCGCACACTTCACCTTACATCTACCCAAGTAACCGGCCAACTGGGGTAAACATGAGATGAGGGGCAGTTATGACCAGACTCAACCTCCTAGGTGACCTTAAGGAAATGGAGTCGACAAACAAACCTTACTGAATTCCCTTAGGTGTCATAGGACCCTCAAGGAGTAACCCGACCCCTCCCGGTGTCCATCCCCTAATCCAACATGAATTTTCACTAAACTTTACCCCTAGTCACTCCCTTTCCAAGGCCTCAGTGCGACTAGACCTCCCAGTCGCATGCATAAGCTTGCATCAGTGTGAATGTGGACTAAATTGCTCAGTCTTGTGCCAGCAACTGCGAATTTTAAGGCTAAATTCCAGGGTTGCAGGTAGACCTTTGCCCAGAAATCGGGTTGTAACTTTCATGATCATAAATTACACAAGGAAAATGCTTGTAAACCAAAAACTGACACCAAGACTAGGCCTCACAATACCCAACTGGGACTGAATTTTTTTTCAAAAACTTGGCAATAATACAATCTATATGTCATGAAGACAAGAGTGGACATAAGGGACTAATTCATATGAAACTTATCAATAAGGATCACCATCCTCTATTATTAGTTGTCATATCATTAACTAGGTCTTACATCCATTATTCTTCTATTTATAAGTAGAAACATGAAATGAACCATGACTAGAACTAGTCACATAACCATGCTTATAACCAGCATATAACCATAGAAATAGACTTAAGATAATAGTCATTAAATCCACATAAATACAAGTAAAAAAGTAAGATAACTTATCTTTCATTAACCATAGGAAAGAGCCAAAGAGGTTCAAGACTTCCATGTACCACCTGACCATAGACATAGCTAAACCAAATATTTCTTTTAGCCAGTCACCCCCTGCCATATTCCAAGCATGAATGTAGGATATCATGGAGAAACCAATCCAAAAACAACCAAGGGAATCCAAAGGTTAAACCACCTCCATGCTCACCATAATATGATTTCACCTAAACTGAAACCGAGAATAGAAAACTGAACCGATCTTGGAATGCATCTAAATATCATCACCACCCTTGAGGAATTTTTTATGTCCTTGTCTCTAGGCTTTCCCGCAATCCAAACCAGATCACTGGGCCCTTACCGAGACAACACCCTTGGGCTTTACCATGTATCCCTCCAAAACCATTCAAGGGATTGCTAGGCCTTTTGGAATGAACCTAAGACCACCTCCACCCTGGATTCAAAAACCGTCCTACAATTCCAAAGCTCAAATATGAGAATAATCACATCACACCATGGCTATCCGGAAAAATCCAAGTTAAGTCTGAAAACCACTATCAAAACCCAGCAAAAACATGCCACAGATTGTAAATGAACTGAATACCAACATGCATGTCAAAACCATCTAGGAAATCACACATGCAATCTGTCACCTACAAGTATTCCCGTTAAATTTTCTTGATCCTACCCTTCCTTTCTTGATCTTTGTTTTCTTTCCTTTCCTTATCCTTCCTTTGATTTCTTTTCCTTTTCTTGGTTCAATGCTAAAATGCTCTAAGAAAAATATAAGTGTCCAAGAGTGAGAGAGAGAGAGAATAGAGAGATAGCTCTGAAACAAAACTGACAAAAGCTACCAACTGATCCTCATAAGCCTTTTTATCAATTAGGCCTCTATTTTCTTCATTTTCCATTATTTTCCTTCAATTTCCTCCGCACATGCAACCTGTGACCTTTCACCTTCCTTTTCTCCTGATTTCCTTTATTTTCATAAATAAATGTGTCAAAATACTTTTTGTATTTTTAATGCCTTATCCATTGCCTTTGCAAATTTCCATATAGCCATAAATACATCCAGTGATTCCCACTAGGATATCTTGCCCAACATTCAACTTGGAATAAGTGTCCCTTAATTGTGGTCTTATTTTGCCTTTATTAACTTTTATTACATGAACTTTTAACCTAGGTCTGTTACATTTTTGATAAAATTACTATTAAAATGAAATAAACCATGAAATTTTCTTACTTCAAAGGTATTGTTTGGAAAACCTAAGAACAAGACTATTTGAAGGTGAAGTGCACATTGAAAATTGGTTTAAATGTGGAACTACTTTATATCCTCTAACATAAATTATCTTTGCAATCGAGTTTCCATCAAAGCTTATATTAGAGCCATCACTTAACCTTGTCAAAGGCCATTAGTTGATGCATCCTCATATCATGGGTCAATTACTAACGCATAACAACAGATATGTATTAACATAATTCTTGCGGATGATGTCCAAAGGGATCCTCTAGCATGTTTTTAAAATAATGAAACACACGCCTTCATTTAGTCCTTTTTTCCTAACTTCCTAGGGAAATGGGTGTTGAATTTTGTAGCTATGGTCAGTCTTCATAATTAATATTTTACCACTTGAGGTATATGTAATAAAAAACATAAGATATGTTCTTCATGTCAGTTTCAAAAGAAAAATTTTGAATTTTCAGATTTGAATTTTTAGCTCCAAATAAGGTCAAGTCGTCCCCAGTCAAAGAGACACCCATTTAGCCAGCTAGATCTCTATGTATACTCCACTTGACCTCCTCATTCGAGCACAAATTTGGATCACACAAGATAAAATACATATTTTTGGAATCCAAACAAAGAATAAGAAGACAAGAAGGATGAAGATATATCAATCATTATTTCTCTCTTGTTTGACCTCGTACGTATGAATTTCTAAGATTTTTTTGGGCAGAAGGTTCGAGCTTTTATGGGCAGCAGGTCCAAACTCTTCTCGGCGGTAGGGACAAGTTTCTAGGTGATAAAAAAGGGAATAATTTTTATCTAGATAAATCAAACAAGGCCAAATTGTATGGGAAACATTGTGACTTGAAAAAAGGGCACCTTGACCAGGTTTGACTATAATGACTATAATTCTATTACTAATCAGCTTGACTTTATTCTTGACTAGAAGAATTACATGTATCTCTATTGAAATGAATAATTTATCTAAGGAAAAGATTGTTGGGTTTTTCTCCCATGTGGGTTTTCCCAAGGTAAGTTCTTATGTCTCTTGTTTGGCTATCTCTTTATGATCCTACTGGCATTTTGTTTCTATTGTTGAGATATTTTATGAAATTGCTTAATGATGCTTGAAAAATATGAAAAATATTAAAATCATTAAATTTAATTATTAGTTTAGAATGCCTATGAAAAATAAACATGGTATCAAAGGTTGGGTGAAAGACAAACCTCAAAATAAGCCAATCTACTTCAAGTTATCCTCTAGGGCTTATTTTTTCACTAGCCCTAGAAATCCTAGTTCTATTATGATAATAAAAAGGACGAAAAACAATCAGTTTTGCATCTAAACTAAAGAAATAAAGGGTCAAAGCCATAGTTTAATATTAGAAGGTTCGAGTGACCTCACAAAGGTTTAAGTTTCATTTTGTGTTGAAAATAATACCTCCGTATGGCTAGAAGAAAAGATGGTGTTCCATTCGTAGGGTTTTGATAGTATTCAAAGAAGGTTGAAGCACACTTGGAGAGTTTCAAATTCTTAGTCTACGTTGAAGATAGGTTGAAAGGCCTCAGTCTATTTAGTAGGTCTTAAAATCTCAGGAAGACTGAGGAGTCTCAGAAAGTGATTTGAAGGAATCTAAAATATCTTTGATTAAAGAAAAACTAGCAAATTTGTCTTTTGTGCATGCGATGTACTCAAATTTGTTTTAATCCTTGGTTTTTGGAAGACAATGATATCTAGGAGAAGGTTTGATGCTTTAATATTAATGAAAAGGTTGAATTGTTTCATGTAACTCATGATTAGTTCTATTTGAATATTTGTTCGAGAGCTGACATCAAGGCATACTATTTAATCCACAGTTTGAAAGATTGTGTTACATAAGCACATGACACTAATGGTATGTTCAACGAAGCCTACAGATCTACAAAGGACCATCAAAACTATAATAAGTTTGTTTGATGCCTAGAATGAAAATTATATCATAAGTCTGTGGCAAAGGTCTAATCTGTTGCCTTACAACAGTTATGAAGAAATCCTTGAAGAAAGACAATTATAATAGCAAGGAATGTTGAAGGAGTTCTTACAAATTCAGTAATGAGATTCATAAATGATATTCAATCATCCTCATATTATTTTATACACATCTAATCTATAGCATGAAAAATTACCTTGATATTTCAAGAAGTAATGACAACATAACAATTCATTTTGTGGCTCAAAGAAAGACAAGGCTAGTTAAGGAAATATGTGATTTATATACATATGTTAAATGTTTGAAGTATGACATAAAAAACATGTGTTTTCCTTTGAAGATATTGTGTTGTATGTTCAAAAGTAAGACATTTTTTTATACAAGATCTTAAATTATTGATACAATTTTTTGTTGTCATAAAGGCCCTATAATATGCATTGCATCTGTTGCTAATATTGACCACTGATACTAATGTATTTGCATACTAAAGGATGGGACCTATTTTACTCAATCCTGGAGTCTATTCCTTGCACTCTAAGGTAGTCAAAATGCAGAATAAGGATCATTGTCTTGGAGAAAGTTCGTGGATATTACCTTCGGTTTTGACTTGATAATCTCATAATGAAGAATAGGTCGAGTTTCTCTTAGAGATTAGAGGCTTAATTCATTGTGAGAAAAATGAGCCACTTGCAGAACTAGAAGTGTTCTTATTATGATTAAGTATAGGATACTTGGATTTCAAGGATCAAAATCAAATTTTAGCTCAAAATATATGGTTTCCAGAATATCATTGCTTGTAATAAAGCAATAACTGTGTATGTTGTTGGTTTTTCATATTTTTCTTGATGAAGGAAACTCATTAGAAGATCCATGATCTTGACACATTTGACTGACTTCGATATGGAACATGATTTGATTAATGACATGATGAATTTCATGATATATGTTGAACATTTATATACGGAAAAGAAATTTTGTATATGACAAAGTCTGGTCGACCTTCAAAAGATGTAAATGAAAATTATATGGTTTGTAAACCCTAGCGGACTAGAAGGACCTAGGGTTTGTGGATAAAACCCTAGATCTTGACCTATATTAATGTTTCCACTTAAAGAAGAAACCCTAGCTCATGCAAGGAAGGAATGACATCATGTTGACGATGAGGTGAGCTTGATAAATTTTCAAGATGGATGCAAGAAGGCTAATATGAAGAGGGAGTTGACATTTCCATATAATCCTCAAAAGAGAAGTAACTTATATCTATCTTCCTTGATTATTATTGTTATATTTTTTACCATCAGTTAGCCTTTTATTTTTGTATCTTTTGTTTGGTTATAATGATTCTTCCACGGAATCTTATTGAGGATTTCATGTACATAATGAAGGTTGCCAAGGATCTGGAAACAAATGGAAGTAATGGAAGAACGAAACAAATCTTATGACAAAATGACTCTCCCAACATCAGTGATATGTATTGAGAGATATTTTACTAGATGAGATATGAGCTCAAAGTGAGAAGGAAGATTACCAAGATTTAAATATACCTTGACTGTGCTGAAGGGAATTCAATGATGACTTCCAAGTGGATCTACAATATCTAATGTGTAACAAATAATAACATATACAAGTACAAACTCAGACATAATACTAGAAGGAATTTTCCCAGAAAGAGGGAGAGGATCATGAAAATACATTTTATCCAATCACCAGGTACACTTATATTATAATTATTGTTGCTTATGTTATGAATTACATCAGATAGATGCAGAGGTCATTTTTCTCCATAAAGAAATTAAGGAAGAAGTGTGACCACCTCAAGGCTTTGAGGGTCATGAAGAAATCTCTTGATTGCAAATAAACCATGTTTGATGATTCAATTTTGATCCTATATGATTTGTTTTTAACGGAAGTAGAAGGACTCATGTGTTAGAGGGAGCCGCATTAACAGAAATATTTTCCTCCATAATAGAGGAATCAGTCATGGCTTCCTTAAGAAGCCTTATTTTAGCTTCAGATGGAGTTGAAATATGTTTTTTCAGATGAAGGACCTATATTTGATGTATTACCTCCTTGATAATAAAAACGTACTATTAATATCCCTCATATATTTTTGGGATGATGAACTATCATTAAGATTTCCAGGCTAGATAACTCATATGTTATAATAACTAGAAAGCAACAGTGGATGAGGTAGCATCCAAGAATGCCACAATAGGATATGTTTTATAAATTTTTGTTTCTTGGACTGTTTTGGTAACAAAGAACAACCTACGAACACATTCACTGAAGATTCTAAGAATCCTCTCGCTTCATGTGACAAGGGTTGACCTCCCTCCACCTCAAGGGGTATTCCATGTTCTAATGTTAATTAAATAATTTATTCTTTAAAATCAAAATAATAAAGCCATATTTATGATAAAACTATGTTTTAAATAAAATAAGGTTTTAGGGAAAGAAATGTGGTAGGCATATAACATATGAAACTTATTAAAATAAAATATAATTTATGACAAAATGAGGATAAATAATATATCATAATTCACACATGACAAGAAGGTTAGTAAAGATTAAAACTAAAAATAAAAATTAAATTAGAACAAGCTCACTTAAATGTATCTAATTGAAATGTGTAGTTAAAATAATAAGACATCAAGTATCATTATTAATTTATCTTGCACGAACAATTAGAATATTTAATTTAAAATTTTCTAAATAATAAATATTGTAGAAAAATTAAATCAAATGTATGTGTGAAAGATTAAAGAACATGAGCAACTCAAATTATTCTCAATCAATCACATGTGCGAGTGAAATAAATAAAATGAAGAACAACAATAAAATTAAAAATAAAATAAATAGAAAATTGGTTTTAATGGTATTCAAGTTTAATGTGCAAGTAAACCCTAGATAGCATGTATTATTTTGAATTCAACCTGTAACAAATAAAATCAAATTTGATTTAAAATCTTTAATATCAAGTATTCAAAAGTATTTAAATCAATTTATGCATTCAATATTGTTGTATAATCATGTTAAATCAACAATCTTGCACAATAAACCAATAAATATAAACCCTAAATTAAGAAGAACACGTAAGAAGAAAAAGAAATGAACCATGATATTATTAATGAAAACCTCACATTCACAATGAGAAGAACCATGATATTATTAATGAAAACCTCATATTCACAATGAGAAGAACCACTGCAACAAGTACATTATGGTTGTAAAAATAATAAGCCTTCATCTTCAGCGTTCCATCCTCTAATATATCCTTCTCCAACCCCTAAAATAAACACTTACATATTCTTTTATATCATTGAGATTTAGTTTCCCTTTTAGTTCTCATCACTTCCCCAAATAAAATTACGTTATTATTTGTTCTAATGAAATATATATTCCATCATTTCAATCAATTTTCGCTCAAGTCTTTAATTCCTGCATAATAAAAGAGACACAAGACATTAGTTCTAATATAACACATATAGTGATAAATAAAAGTAAATGTATACTCACTCTCTTATGAATTTCTCCCTAGAAAATCATTCTAATTAAAATAATGTATGTTTGAAATATATATAAAAAAACAAATTTGATATTCTTATGGGTATGTTTGAGGAGAGAGAAAGACTAATCAAAAGGAGACTCAACAAATCTTGATCATCTAAGATATTTAGTCGAATGGTTCATGTGCTTTTGAGGTGGAGACTTGGCTAATCTTCTTGATTTGACCCGAAAACCTTCACGTATGAGTCAAAGCTTTAACAAATAGTTTAAACATGTGAAATATATTTAAAAAGATGCATTAATATTGTCATTTTTTTTTATTCTTTGGTTTCAAATCACATGACCAGATTTTGGAATAGTAGATTAACATGACAAATAGTATTAAATGTTCACTTTAGCATTCTTATTTTGAAGCATATGTTGAAGTTCAAACTCAATGAAATGTCCATTATAGATTTGCATGAGATAGGGTGGTTTAAGATTTAATGTGATTGTTTTATATTTTGTCTTTTTATGTTTTTAATTATTTTATTTAATTAATTAATTTAATTTTCTATTTAATTTCTATTTGTTCTAATTTTTTAATTTAATTTTAATTTTTTTATTTAGATTTTAATTATTATATTTATCTTTAACTTTTAATAATTATAACTCAATTTTTTACAATTATTAATTTAAGATTTGGATTTTTAATTTTTCATCAAATATAATAAGAATTTTTTATAAGTTATTATGATCATCATAACAATAAACTTAATGCAGGGCAGACATAAATATTTTATCATGAATATTTGAGCATGCGATTTTGATCATAGGAGTATGAGACGAAGTCATATGACAAGGGAAACGTAAGGCAAAATCCATATAAATAGCCTAGCTCTATGAGGGACTCAATTTAATGACAACATTTGGCTCCAATTACTGATAATACCTTCCTACGAGGCATCAAGAATTGCAGACCTACTGCCTTCGCATTGGGCATGGATTCGATTCATGTTAAGAACAAAACTTGCATTTACTAATGAGAGGAAGAAAAAAGGAAACTCAAAAGGAAAAAACATAAAGCTTAATTTATCCTAGGAAACAAAGTGGAGATATTTACATCTTAAAGTTTTAGTTTATCGATAGCAAGAATGAAACAAAGATAAATCATATGAGGCTCTAGCCTGTAAAGATTAATGAGTTCAATAATTATTCACATATATAAGACAATTGTTTGTATATTCATTCTATCAGGGTAATTATGATAATGATTTAGGGCACAATGATCATAGATTGATATATGTCTCATTTTTCGTAAGAGAATTTCAACACCTTATATAAGTAATACATGCTTATAGTTAATGATCAAGAAATTGCAGAGGTCATAATACTAATTAAGATTCACAAGGATGGTTTTAGTTCAGAAAAAGGTTTTATTGAAACTATGGAGACTAGTTATCAGGTATTGTATCCATGGAAAATTTTAGGGGCTAATATTCGCAGGTGGGCTAGTTTTCAATGGTTTTTCGAAAAAAAAGATTCGCCAATTTCCATTTTTTTATAAAAGTGATTCGCCCAAATTTTACAATATAAAATTATTTTAACTTAAAAATCTCCAACATTATATAGATAATATATAGAATATCATTATAAATTTGAATAATTTTACAAATACATCAATAAACATTTTATAATTTTCATATTAGGGACTAGTGAGATTCGCCAATTTTTTAAACTTCAAAATAATTTTCCATCCTTAAAATTTTCCCTGATTGTATCCCTTTTTGTTTGCATAACATGAGTTTCCTGAATCGGATGTTGCTCTGCTACCATCGGGCCTATTTAATACCCCAACAGAGTCATCCACTATCTTAAGATAAGGGACTCTATGAATTCTTGTTTACTCTTCGTGTTAAAGGCTTTATTTCAATTTATTTTAGGAAATAAGCACTTTTACAGGATGGGAGGATTACGCACTAGACTTAGTCCAATACCACTAACCTTTCTATGGTGCCAGTGAGCATTTATAGCTCTGACGAATATACCAACATGCCCCATCAGAATTTGCCTCAACAAAAGGAGTAAGAGGATTACACACTAGGTATTAATCTAGTGCCACTGATCTTGTTCCATTTTCATTGAGCATATATAGCCCCAGCCGAGATACCAGCATGCCCCACCCAAGAAAACATAAGTTCTTGTCCCAAGGGTAGTATGGTGATTAGGGAAGGTCTCATGTAAGATTGTAACTAACTAGTTCCACCAGAGTTTCAATTAGAATTTATGAAAGTCAAACCTTATGTTTATAGTTAAGAACTTATAGCTAATGCAATCCATCATGATCTTTATGTGCAAGTAGTATAAAAATAAAAAAGTGGTAAAAAATGCTCGATATGAAGTTGAGATTGTTAGAGAGATTGAGATTTGAGCCCTTTAGAAAGATAGGTACCCCTCGACCTTCATTTATAAACAAAGGCTTAAGGATGTGTTCTAAACTCGTTAACTAAGTATGTATACTACGGACTCATAGATCCATATTCCATTCTAGTTATGATCATATAAGGATCCTTTAAGATGTAAAGAATTTCATCTTCATTCATTCTAAACTTAACAACATCAAAATATATGTAATCAAAGGAATTTATTTATGCACAATAATTTATATACATTAGTGTTTTCAAAAGCAGAATTGTTCAAAGAAATCAACAACCAATGTAGCTAGGTTAAAATCTTACCAATTTCATGGTTCCTTTTTCTAGTCTTTATACTTAAAAGAAATAATAATATTTTCAACTGCTAAAAGAAACGGGCGAAGAAGTTGTTTACCATGCTTTCTTGAAATATGTTAGAATGGTAACTTGAAGAAATTTTTTCAAAATATTCACCCACCCATGTTTCAATGAAATCATGTAACTATGAATGAACTTCTGATGGATAAGACTATGAAATATCATTAAACATTCATGCAAAGTGTTTTTGTATGTTTCTTCCTCATAAATATCCTCAGAGGTCATAGGATTAGTCAAAATAAAGTTTGAAAATAAAATAATGATCACAAATTTTAATACATTAATATCTATGAGGTCCATAGTATAATATGCCCAATGGTCAATACAATTACTAGAAATAGATTCATTTTTTTGAAAGGATGTAAAATTAATTATATCTTCATGTGTATTAGTATGAAAGGGTTTGTAATTATGCCATGATTGTAAAGAAAAATATGTATATTGATGCAGGAGCATTAGGCTCAGAAAATCCTTTTTATTTTAATGGACATAGGGATCTAGTGTTTTCAAAGAATATTGTTTCATTAATGTAATTATTAATTTTTTGAGTGATTTATAATAAGAATTAATTATTTTTTGAGAGGAATTTTGTAAATGTTCCCGAATGATTGGAGAACATGAGAGAATTAGAATAGTTGAGATTTCATAGGGACTAAGAGATTTAGGAATTAATTATAAATCTTAAGTTAGAATTAGTTTCATGATTTTATGTAGGATTAGAGAGAATCCTTAGGGATAAAGGATAGATTTTAGGACTTTGAGGATTTGGAGGATTTTGTTGAGATAATGGAGGATCTGAACCTAAATTGGTTCAGAAAATTTTGCATAAACTGTAAAGCCCAAAGGCAAAAGGGGTAGCAGAGAATAATAGAAAGTAGGTTTTAGGCAAACAGGGGTTTGTTGTTGTAAGCCTACGGGAAAAATTGACATGAAGGCCACCGATTAGAATATCAGGTCAGAGAAGAAGTAATTTTTGTAATTGTTTGGTTATATATATACAGAGAAAATTCAATTCTAAAATGAATTATTATGTGTGCATTGATTGATTGAATTATAGATTATGTGTGAGAAATGCTTAGAGTTTATGAACAGGTGTGTGATAAAACTCTGCAATAAGGGTTTGAAATGGTGGTTCTGCATACCATTGAAAAGTTTGATGAAAATGTCGAGACAAGGTATAATTTCAATATTGTGACTTGAGCTGAAGTGCATAAAGGGTTACATATACATTTGAGAAGACTGGATGAGGTTGCATTTGTTAAATTCAGTCATCGATCACTAAAAGGATCAATGACACAGAAGAGAAACTGAATTTTTAATTCAGCATTTGGATACATTGGATCATATGTATCAAAAGTAAATCCGATCGAATAGTGAATTCGGATCAGTGCCAGAATGGAGATTAATTGCAGTCATCATTTAAAAGTATAACAGAGAAGTAATTTATGTTTGCCAAAATTGCATTGATATATTGATTCACATCAAAAAAGAGAATGGTTGTGTGTTTGAATGAAGAAATCATTATCCAGTGAAATAACAAGTGAACCATGAATTCATGACCGGAGTGAGTTCTCGATTCCGACATTATGCGTATGGAAATTTGGAATCAAAGAGAAGCGGAAACATGAACCGATTGTTTGTTTGAATGTTTTACCAAGTGTGCGGAGGACCGCATTGAAGAGTTGAAGTGGAACTGTGAGTCAACGAAGAAGACGGAACAGCGAAGGTGGTTTTGGAAACCACCAAAGGAGTTTTCACGTAGCTTTTAAATGCTAAGTGGTAAACCTTTAAATGGATGTGATAGCAGTTAGGAAGTGACACGTGGTATCTTAAAACCGGTTATTTCACGTGAGTTTGAAACGTTAAATGGTGTGAATCCTTGTTACGCGATAGTCGTCGAATTGGGAGACAGAGTGCGATAGTCATGGATGGACGCACATAAGATGCCGGCAAAGGTATGTATGATTGACAGCTGTGAGGAAGATTAATATATGACCGGCACTTGGGTTTTAAAATTAAAGGAAATATTTGACTTCGAATTTTAAATATAGTAAATCACAATTCGATTTAACCAAAGTATCATTTATAAATAAATGAATTATCAAGGTGTTAAAGCGTGGGGACGGATATGATTCACGATTGGTAATTTGGGGTTTTTAAACCATAGTTGTGAGAAAGAAATTTAATTCCAAATTAATAATTCTATTATTGATTTTTGAACCAAAGTCAAAGTCAAAAATATGAAATGTCAAGGTGGGTATTTTTATATAGTTGGTAGCTATAATTATCAACAAATGAAATAGCTTACGCATATGGAGAAGCCTCAGTTTTGAGGTTGATAAGATTTGTTTACATGAGATTGTATTAGGAATACATTTGTGGGTTTTTGCTGCTTTGGCAGCATCATTTTGGTATCAAAGTAGGAAACAGCTCTTTTGAAGGTTCAAGTTTGTTTTAATTAAATTGGAATTAGAATTAATGCATGTGTGATGGGGAAAATAAAAAGAGATCAGATTTTGAATTGATAGATTGCAGCACATAGAGATACAGTGCAGATGAGAGGTGAAACAAGATCACATAGAGATCTTGAAGGTAAGTTGATAAGTGTTATTTTAACTCTGATTTGAAGATTATGTTTGCAGAATTTAGGTTGCAGGCAGTTGAAGAAAATCTCAGCAAAAGAAAATCACAGCTTTAAGAGCAGTGATAAATGAAACTGGTAAGAGTTTCTGAATAAAGTGTGGAATAGAACCTTGAAGAATTCCAAAAGAGGTTGGACAAAAAGGACAATTGTGTTCTTAAAAGGTGCATATGAGTTGAAGCCTAGAAGGAGCAGAGAGGAATGCTCAAGAGCTTCCAGAAGATAGAGAACCAGTGCTTTCCAAGAGACCAAATCCAGAGAAAAGGATTGGTGAGGTAAGTTGTAACAAGGAGGACTTGTTATTGCAGAGGATTTAGTACAACTCATGATGAATAAGTGAGGAACTCATGAAGATAGAGATGGAGAAGAAGATGACTATTGATAGTCATAGAAGAGATAGCAGAGGTTCTGAGAGAGACCACAACAGAAGAAAGGAGAAAGAAGATGCCAAGGCAAATGGCATATGGAAGCAGTTGACTGATGAAGAATATGACGAATAGTTAGCTGAGATATGAGAACAATTTAATAAATTTAAAATGATGATAGAAGAAAACCAGAGATATGGTTGGACCATGAAGAAGAAAGTAAAGTGGCAGAGGCTACAATAGAAGAGAGAGCAGCAAGTGAATATGCAGTTAGCAGAAGAGCTGGGAAAGCTTGAACAGATGATGAGTGTGCAATTGAGATGTGAAGAACTCAGAGAAGCTGAGTTGAAAATGGAAGTTTCCATTTGTGAAGCAGAAAAAAGTGAAGTTATGGGTAAAGATGAAGAATGGAGATCTTTGAAATATCTTATGAATCATTGTGAATATTTAAGATAGCAAGAAGTTTACCTTGCTGAAGAGGGAATTAATGATGATTTCCTGAGTTGTTGGGCAAGTTAAGATCAGTTGGATGATGTAAATTCTTGTATTTTTGAATCTAATAAATTTGATTTGATTACAGGTTTTGCAGAAGATGAGCAATCTTTTGAAGTTGTCAAAATTACAGGAGAGTATCTTTCATAAGATAGATACTATGAATTAAAGAATGATGAAGAATGTCTCTTGAATGAGGAAAGCAGTGATGCATTTATATTTGAAGTTGTTACGATGCAGGAAGAATTTCTTGAAAAAAAAAGAGAATAGATTCAATCTGAAGAACTGATATGTGAAGCAACAGTTGGGAGTGTTGAACCTTGTAATTTTCAAACTGAAAATTTGTGTATAAATGTAGGAATTGTCAGTGATGATGAATTACTTAAGGAATTCAAAAAATAAATTGCATTGCTGGAATATTTGCTGGAAAACTCAGAGTATGACAGGGAGATTGCAGAAGACAGAGTTCACTACAGTGAACAAGAACAGAAAGACATCATGAGAGCAGATGGTGTGAAAGAGAGACTTGTTGAAAGTCTTGAGATGCCTTTAGAGAATTCTTTAGGTAGAATGAATCAGCATACTGATGTGCTAATAGAAGAGGAAATTTTCAGAGCAGCATACTGAAATGTTACCAGAAGGAAAAGAGGCATTGAGGCCTTATGGTTTTTATTTTAATAATTGTTTTGTGAATGCAGGTTTTGTTGCAGATGCTGGAGAGAATTTGACACAGTTGGACAGTCAAGTAAAGGAGAAGGAAGAAAATTTTGTGGAACTCTTTAATCCATGGAATAAAGAAATTAAATTACAAGAAATTATGCTAAAGATTCAGGATTCAATACAGGAAGAAAAAGAGCTTGAAGAAGTGCAGAATGTTAAGGTGCAAGAATTAGAGGACATCAACAAAAAACTAAAACAAAGAGATGAAGATAGCAGTAAAGGGCATATTGTGTACCAGTCCAATGAATTGCTGAAGGAAAGAGACAAACAAATTTTCATAAGTGAAAATCTGGAAGAAATTAGCAATTGCAGAAAACAAGAGGGTAAGGATGACAGGGTGGCAATAACAATAAAATTTCAGCAATCAAGAGATGAAAGAAATCAACAATCAGAAGATTTATTGGACAAAGAAATTGAACTGATAAGAAGGATAATGATGAAAGTGAGGAAGATATCAGCAAGAAAGAAAAGAAGCAACAGCAGCAAAAGGAAGACAGTAACGGACTGGGAAAGTACAGCCAGTGGATCAAAGCAGCATAAAGTGTGGAGACCTGGAGAAAAGCAACAAACAACAGCAAAAATAGATGATAAATTACAGAACAAGGTATGGGATCTAGGAAGAAAAAGATTAAAAGAACATGATCAGGAGATCATGATTATTTTTAACCTTGGGAGTCTGATGCAGGAGCATTAGGCTCAAAAAATCCTTTGTATTTTAATGGACATAGGGATCTAGTGTTTTCAAAGAAGATTGGTTCATTAATGTAATTATTAATGTTTTGAGTGATTTAGAATAAGAATTAATTCTTTATTGAGAGGAATTTTGTAAATGTTCCCGAATGATTGGAGAACATGAGAGAATTATGATAGTTGATATTTCATAGGGATTGAGAGATTTAGGAATTAATTATAAATCTTAAGTTAGAATTAGTTTCATGATTTTATGGGATTAGAGAGGATCCTTAGGGATAAAGGATAGATTTTAGGACTTTGAGGATTTGGAGGATTTTGTTGAGATGATGGAGGATCTAAACCTAAATTGGTTCAAAAACTTTTGTATAAACTATAAAACCCAAAGGCAGAAGGGGTAGCAGAGAGTAGTAGAAAGTAGGTTTTAGGAAAACAGGGGTTTGTTGTTGTAATCCTATGGGCAAAATTGACAGGAAGGCCACTGATTAGAATATCAGGTCAGAGAAGAAGTAATTTTTGTAATTGTTTGGTTATATATATACAGAGCAAATTCAATTCTAAAATGAGTGATTATGTGTGCATTGATTGATTGAATTATATATTATGTGTGAGAAATTCTTAGAGTTTATGAACAAGTGTGTGATAAAACTCTGCAATAAGGGTTTGAAATGGTGGTTCTACATACCATTGAAAAGTTTGATGAAAATGTCGAGACAGGGTATAATGTCAATATTGTGACTTGAGCTGAAGTGCATAAAGGGTTACATATACTTTTGAGAAGACTGGATGAGGTTGTGTTTGTTAAATTCAGTCATCAATCACTGAAAGGTTCGATGACACAGAAGAGAAACTGAATTTTTAATTCATCATTTGGATACATTGGATCATATGTATCAGAAGTACATCCGATCGAATAGTGAATTCGGATCAGTGCCAAAATGGATATTAATTTCAATCGTCATTTAAAAGTATAACAGAGAAGTAATTTCGGTTTGCCGAAATTTCATTGATATACTGATTCACATCAAAACAGAGAATGGTTGTGTGTTTGAATGAAGAAATCTTTATCCAGTGAAATAACAAGTGAACCATGAATTCATGACCGGAGTGAGTTCTCGATTCCGACACTATGTGTATGGAAATTCGGAATCAAAGAGAAGCGGAAACATGAACCGATTGTTTGTTTGACTGTTTTACCAAGTGCGCGGAGGACCACATTGAAGAGTTGAAGTGGAACTGTGAGTCAACGGCGAAGACGGAACAATGAAGGTGGTTTTGGAAACCACCAAAGGAGTTTTCACGTAGCTTTTACATGGTAAGTGGTAAACCTTTAAATGGAAGCGATAGCAGTTAGGAAGTGACATGTGGTATCTTAAAACCAGCTATTTCACGTGAGTTTGAAACGTTAAATGGTGTGAATCCTTTTTATGTGATAGTCGCCGGATTGGGAGATGGAGTGCGATAGTCGTGGATGGACGCACACAAGATGCCAGAAAAGGTATGTATGATTGACAGCTGTGGGGCAGATTAATATATCACTGGCACTTGGGTTTTAAAATTAAAGGTCGATTTAACCAAAGTATCATTTATAAATAAATGAATTATCAAGGTGTTAAAGCGTGGGGCCGGATATGATTCATGATTGGTAATTTGGGGTTTTTAAACCATAGTTGTGAGAAAGGAATTTAATTCCGAATTAATAATTCTATTATTTGGGTTTTGAACCAAAGTCAAAGTCAGAAATATGAAATGTCAAGGTGGGTATTTTTATATGGTTGGTAGCCATAATTATCAACAAATGAAATAGCTTCTGCATATGGAGAAGCCTCAGTTTTGAGGTTGATAAGATTTTTTTACATGAGATTGTATTAGGAAGACATTTGTGGGTTTTTGCTACTGTGGCAGCATCATATATAAATCATCTTTTATTTCAAGATTATGACATAAGGTTGATGGATCACCATCGTACACATCATATACAGACGGCTTCGAATAATCAAAGTAAATGCTATATGGACTGAACATATTACAACTACTAAAAACATTGTCACATACTTGTTTTTTTGTTTGAGAAAGGAATTCTAGAGTTGATAATTGTTCTGCAGAATCATGATTGGATGAGGTTGTTGTTGTGATACACATAATTTCTTCCTCAACCTGGCCTGCTTCACAAACTTTATCAGTATAATGATCAGGGAAATCAAATAAATAAAAAAAGCAAAGTTCATATTACTGATTAAATCATTAGATTCCTTAAGGTTCTCTTTTCAATCAAAACTAGATTTAATTCTCTATTCAGTTAAATATTTAGAGGTTAAACGCATTTCATTAGAATCATTAGATTCATCTTGTTGACATCCAACTTCATGATTAACACAAGATTCACTTTCTTGAAATCCTAAATCAGATTTATTATAAAGCTCACTTGAATGGAAACAATCTTTAACAAGTTAGAGGAATATTTAATTCTATAATATTCATAAGAAATTGAATGAAAATATTTTAAAGATGAAATACCAGCAAGAAGAAGGCTCCTATACCATTTTTGTGCATTACCCTCTAAAGACATCATGAACAGTTTCATGAGTATTTCCTCATGATCAACCTCAACATTTGGAATGCAGTTGTGGAACTCTCTAAGGTGTTGTGTTGGATCATCATTTTCATCTTCATGAAAACAGGGCAAGTAGGTATCCCCTTCATCTATATCTAGTATTGGATTCGGAAAACCTGGTATATTGCAAAAATTAATTGGATCAAATCATTTATAAATAGAAGCACAAGAAAAATCCATTTAAGCAATCAAGGAGTCATCAAGTGAGCAACAAAACAAAGAAATAAATGCTTGAAAATATTTAAGGCATGTGTAGTTATGATCATGTTCACCAACAGATCACAAACTTAGTAGTTAATTAAGTTACCAGGAAAATGAAACCTTAACAATTCAATCCTCGACAACAGCACTAGAAGAATGTTGTTTCTCATATTGTTCATGTAACAAAGAACAACCTAAGAACACATTCACTGAATTCTAAGAATCCTCCCACTTCATGTGACAATATTTGGCCTCCCTCCACCTCGGGGGTATTCCTTGTTCTAATCTTAATTACAACGAAGATGATTTTTAAGGGCAAGTTTCTCTGAGGAGTTTCGTCATCTTTCAAGAGCCTATAGACATATGCCATGTGGTTGCACTTTATTGTATGTGCACTTCTCGGGTTGATGTCAAGTTGATGTCTAGTGTCAGGAGGAAACAGCGGGCCCCACAATCTTCCTAGACTCGATGCCCATTTTCCCCTCCAGTGCTAACATTCCTGCCCCATGTGATGGACATGCCTGAAAAATCATGTGATCTCATCTCATACAAGTGTTGCCTGTAATAAAATACATGGCTTTCTAAGTCTCAAGGAAGCATAGAGGAAGGGAAATGTTTTAATTATGATGTTGGGTGTGGTAGTGAGCCATACATGTTTTGTCTGTGCTTCACTAGAATTCGCATTCTTGATTTTGGCCTTTTCTAGTTATGGAAAATGAAGGAGGAGGAGATGTAGAGTTACAATGATCATGGATTCACTCACTTCCTCCTCCCAACAGCTATGTGCTTTTTCCCACTACCACTTACTCATCGCCCCTTCTCCACTCCCAATAAATGATGGTGCATACTATCTTGCCACCCTTCCCTTGTCGTATTCATTTTTATTTTCTATTGGCTGAAATGATTCCTATATTCTAAAACCCAACACTCATCGCTATAAACACTCACGTTTCAAATAGTTTCAACCAAGTTGTGGACTTGCCATTTTGAAGGTGACAAGAAAGCGAGAAGATTTTAAGACGGACCCATCTTGTAGTAATCGTGTAATTTCAACGATAATTATGTATAAATTAGTGTTTTATATTGTTACACAATTGGCGAATTCAATGTCAGCAGTAATATTACAGATGTTATGCATGAAAGTAGAGGAATTTATATTTTGAAGCAGGAAAATATACAACAATTCTTAATTTTACAGATGTTATAGATGAGTGTAAGAGAATATATAGTTTGAAGCGAATAAATGTGTATATATATATTATTTTTAGAAGTGTTTTAATACATGCATTTTTCAAATACGTTTTAAAAATTACATGAACGTTGTTTTTTACAAAATATTAATTTTTACTTTTAAAATTAAATATTAACTTTAAGTATGTTAAAGTATGTTAACGTTGTTTCATGTTTAAGTATGTTAAATTTAAATTAATTTAATATATTAGAGTTGTTCTCCACTCCAGCGCTTCACATTTTGACCAACCTCCTCATTCTTAAACAATGCAAAGATGTTACCATTTCACTCTTATGTGTTAAATATTAGAAGTCAGAAATCTAATAAAAACTATAATGAGAGGACAATAACACACTATAAAATTGCATCACTCAACATTGCATAAAGGTAACAACAACCAATATAGATTATTATGCGTCCTTTACCTAGCATCCACTTCCCACGCTCCAAATAAATATTTTTAGCATCTAAAATGGTTAGGTGATGCCTAATCTTCAGATATTGACTATGTAAACAAACAATCAAAAAAAAAATCCATAATCATTTACCTTATTTGATTGGTTGTAATGGTTAAAGTGGAAATATCCTAGATTTATATTTTTGCACTCTCTCTTTTATATATTTTTTATATTTAGATTTAACTCCTTAAGCAGTGTCAACCTAATAATGTGTTAGAGAAATGTTTTATTAGTTAGTTAATTTTAAATTTTATTTTATTTTTAATATTATAAATTTTAATAACTTATATAAATTTAGTTATTATTATTATTATTATTAAGAAAAAACATATAATTGTATAAATAATAATAACAATAAAAATTATATATAAATAGAATAAATATTTTCTTAGATAATTTGATTTTTATTTTCATTTATTTTATTTCTAATTTAATCTTTCACTTATAAAAAAGAAGTAAACGATAAACTTATAATAACATGTCTTTACATTTATAGAAATGGTTGGTAAATATTGATAGGCATCAAAACATTTACCTTATAATCCATCTCACATTGCCAAAATTTTAAAAAAATAATTACAAAAATAACTTAATTATAAATTTATTATTATTATTATTAAAGGAATTAATATATAAATTAATATATTAAAAGAAAACATATTCTCAACAAGATTTTTTACAATGGAGATTTACCCTCATTTCTACCATGGACATTCTTAACCTATAAATAGGTTTTGTTACAATATTATGGGCCAAAAAGGTTTATCAATACCACATATGGCATAACTACTTTTTGAAATAAATATCAACCCCTTATCTCAACTACTACTAAAACGAGTGTAACAAATAAACATCAATCTATAATAAGCATCAAAACACTTACATAATCATACATCTCATCTAAAGTTGTTAAAATTAGAAAATCATATGAATTAAATAAGTTATAACTTTATTTACAATAAAAATAATAATGATTTTTTATTATTCTTTTTTTGCTCAACCCTCTATATCAACTACTACTAAAACTAGCGCAACCAAATGCAATGAATGCATCAATATATTATAAGAGTCAAAACACTTACTTCATCATACATCCATCCCAAAGGGCATCAAAGAGAATTGACCTCTTAACCTCCAAATGACAAGGTGCTTTAGCAACAAGATCTTGACTAATTGAACTAACCCTAATAATAATTATTATTAAAAATAATTAATATATAAGTTAAACACATACATACATTTTTAAAAATCATGTAACAAAATTCTTAAGGATGTAGATTCACCCCCCACTTTATCATGGTGATTATTAATTTGTAAATAGGCTTTGTTATAATATCATGAGCCAACATCATGACTTATTAGTAAGATATGTCCAAAAAAACATAACTCATTTCATAGGACACTTGTTTATACAACATTTTTTTTATTAATGCATTTGATTAAAAGGGCTAAAAAAAAGTATAACTACTTTGAAAATAAATCTTATCCTTTGATTGTGTATACTATTAAAAATATTATAGCTTAAATCCCTACCATCCAAATCATAATTATTGACAATTAAATTAAAATTTTGAAAACCCTATTTCAAAATAAACATACCTATCGGTGTAAATACTATGTGGATATTCTATAAACGTTAAATACCTACAATCTATCTCTTAAAATTTGGAAATCGAAATAATAATTCATTAATTTATGGAATACATGTATAATTGATTGATTGATTATTTATATATATATATATATATATATATATATATATATATATATATATATATATATATATATATATATATATATATATATGACAATTATGAAGACTTTGTTCATTAAATTCTAATGTAAATGAAACAAGAGAGAAAAATTAGATTGATATTAAGTGTTATGAGTATCATAAAAGTGTAAAATACAAAATAAAAGAAATTCAAAGTTCAACATGGTAAACAAATTGGTTTGCAATACATTTGGTAGGTAAAAAAAATTAAGTTTGTTTTAGAATTTACATAACTGATTTATAGTGGATATTTGCATAAGTCACAATTCTATATTTGACTACATGAATAAAATTTATCACATGAGAGACATTGTCCTTAATACTCTCTATCAGGGAAAGGCTCTAACAATAGATTTATCCATTGATCACTATTAGTTTAACATTGACCAATGCAATTTATAATGTTTAACTTTGAAAAGTAAATAATTTTTCAGTATTATTAGAAAAAATATTTTCACCGTGACTTGAAGGCATTATTGCACCCTTTGCACAATACAATGCCATGTGGATACCTGTCTCACATATTTTATCCATAATTTATGGATATTTTTTCGATATTGATGCATGATTTTTAAATGTTTGTGTAGTGATTTTTAATTCTTAAGCTTTGCCAAATCCAAAATTAAACTCTTTAAAAATAGTTCATATTTAGGTAATCAATGACTTCCCACCATAATTTAAGCTTGCATTAAAAAAAATGGCAGGAATAAGATGTAAATAAATATACTTACCAAGAGTTACTTTCCACCATTGTTTATGTAGGATCTCAATTTAACTTGACTCATAAGCTCTGACACTTGTTTTCAATTGTTAATTATGTATTCAATACATTTACATATCATCAAAAATTTAACTATAATTAAAATTTAACCTCTTCCTCTTCCGTGTTCCCTTCCACTGCTTCAGGGGTATGATAGTTAAATAAATATTATTTAAAAGCAAAATAATAAGGCCAAACTTATGATAAAAGAGTGCTTTAAATAAAATAAGGTTTTAGGGAAATAAAGGTGGTAAGCACATCATGTATGAAACTTATTAAAATAAAATATTATTTATGACAAAATCAAGTTAAATATTATATCATAATTCACACATGATAAGTGGGCTACTAAAGATTAAAAATAAAAATAAAAAAGAAGTTAGAACAAATGGTCTTAAATGTATCTAATTGAAATGTATAGTTAAAATAATAAGACATCAGGTATATCCTGGTTGGGGGTGATGAACGAGGAGCGTATTGAGGCAGGTGTGAATGAACATTCCCCACGCAACAACCTTAATGTTTAAACATGTTGATGAGATAGCATCAATAGGCTACCCGACAAACATTCTCGAGACTACCAAAGGTATATGTGTGATGATCTTCGCTTGGACAATCATTTATAACAGTTAGGCAATGAAATTTGTTGCGGGCGATGGAATTATTGGCTCCAATTTTGCGAGTGGACTTCTCCGTGCCACGAGCCAGTTCACTGGTAGGTCTGTGTTGTTCATGGTGATCCAAAGGCATGAGAATGACGAAGTGTGAGTGCTTGCTACACTTAGATTGTAATCTAGGACCCTGTTTAAAAAAAAAAAAAACAGTGGCTTGCTAGGTCTTTACGCATATGGAAACTTGTCTTATGGTGGCGCCAACCCGTTACTAGGATTATGCTAGGATGCTACACTACACAATGTTAAGAAGGTCAATTTGGACTTCAAAGGATTCCCTTAGGTAATTTTTCTCTCATTTTTTCATCCTGGGTGGATTATTTGGTCTTCTTTCATTTTGCGCCCCATTTTTCTCGAAAGGTTGCTTGAATAGGTATTATGTGATGGTGTAAAAGGTTTCAAGGGGTAATCTTCTCTTCTATATTATTATTCTCGGAGCATAGTGTTGTCTTTATTTTTTCTAAAAGGTGTGGGTTGGAGTTGTGCTTAGCACTTCTAAGCCTTTATTGGTTAAGGATGGGAGTTTGAAGAAAAAAAATATTCTAGCTGGGGTCTGGTCGTTGGAGTTCTTGGAACACTTGAGTTAGAAACAACCCTTTCAATTTTTTATTTTTTTTTATTTTTTATTTTTTTCACTTCAGTCAGGTGGATATGGTCCTCATTGGGTGTCATTTTTATTCAATCTGTATTGCTTATCTGGTGTTTTAGGTGGGTTCTTTGGTGTTGCTACAACTTGCCAACTATACTCAGCCTACGGTGGTGGTGCCCTCTTCAATTGTCAAGCCTTGTTGGGTTCGGGTGAGAGGCCCTGTATGTTCATAGTTAGAGAGGTCATTTGTTACTGCCTTGTGTAGGTTGATTAGTGAGTCACTTATGTTGTGGTAGCATGGTCATCCTTGTCGTGCAGGAGGCCAGTGGGGTGGAGGTGATAGAATGCAAGAGGATCTGTTGGCATAAGAAGATGAGCAAGATCTGCCTCTTGGTGGCTCTCCTAGAAGAATTGACTTACCACCCTCTTTCGACACCATAGAAGCCCAGATATGCCTTGTCCAAGATTCAGTGGACCAAAAAGCTTGAGACCTCCAAAATGATCGCAATGAAGTTATCAATTTTCTAAATGACATTCGGCACAACCAAGGATGCATTTTAGATCGGCAATAATCACTCTGTGCAACTAGAAGCAACTGCAAGATCAGATGGACAATTTTGAAGGGTGGACGGCCCATATGGAGTCACATATGCCTTTCATCGTCTGGCTAGAGGAAGTAATTTTTCTCAGGGACCCAATGATGATAATGTGGAATGAAGTGAGTTGGATACATCTTTTTTTTCCTCAATTGTGTGCTTGTTGGGCCCTTGACATGAAGTCATCTAGTTTTGTTTAATTATTATCGGTCTTTTTCTTGTATGTAATTGATGGCCAACAAATCTAGTAGGAGTGAGGCCTTAGTTTTCTAGTAGTTGCTCTACTCACGATGCACGTTGTTTTTAATTAATAGAAAATTTTCGACTTATGAAAGGAAAAAAAGACATCAAGTATCATAATTAATTTATCCTACACAAACAATTAGAATGTTTAGTTTAACTATTTCTATATAATATATATTGGAGAAAAATTAAATCAAATTTATGTGTGAAAGATTAAAGAACATGATCAAGTCAAATTATTCTGAATTACTCACATGTGCAAGTAAAATAAACACAATGAAGAACAATAATAAGATTAAAAGGAAAAGGAAATAGAAAACTGGTTTTTATGGTATTCAAATTTAATGTGCAAGTAAACCCTAGATAGCATGTATCATTTTCAATTCAACCTGCAACAAATAAACTCAAATCGGATTTAAAACCCTTTAATATCAAATATTCAAAATAATTTAAATCAATTTATATAGGTGAGATTGTTGTATAATCAGGTTAAATTAGAAACCTTACATAATAAACTAGTAAATATAAACCCTAAGTTAAGAAGAACACATAGGAAGAAAAAAAAATTGAATCATAATATTATTAATGAAAAAACTCACAGTCACAATGAGAAGAACTACTGTAAAAAGTATATTATGGTTGTGAAATTAATAAGTCTTCATCTCAAGCCTGCCATCCTCTAATATGTCTCTCTCCAACCCCCTGAAATGAACACTTACATTATCTTTTATATTGTTGAGTATTGGTTTCCCTTTTAATTCTCATAACTTCCTCAAATAAAATTACATTATTATTTGTTCTAAGTGAAATATGCATTTTATCATTTCAATTAATTCCCAGTCAAATCTTTAATTTACAAATTAAGTGTCCTAAATTCCATGCATAATAAAAAAACACAAGACATTAGTTCTAATATAAAATATATAATGATAAATAAAAGTAAATGTATATTCACCCTTCTATGAATTTCTCCCTAGAAAACCATTGCCCATACCTTTATGAAATGAATTACTCCAACTACATAAATACTTTATGCTCCAAAAACTTATTTTCCAAATTTTTTTAGAAGTATATTAAATCTGAAATTAAGTTATAAAAATGTGTTGGAATCAATTTTGCATATATTTTAGAACACTGAAATGAATTCAAATATGCACTCCTCTTCTTCATAAATTAAATTTGTTGTGCAAGTAGAATGCTCATCCAACCATTCACGAGAAATTCTAATTTTTTAAAATTTCATTTTAAATTTAAATGAAACTAAATTAAAAAATTATATAGCTTTTAAATGGGTTTTTATATAATTAAAATAATATATGTTTGAAATAAGAGTTTAAATTATATATATATATATATATATATATATATATATATATTTCAAGCTTTTTAAAGCTTTAAAACAAAATTGATATTTCTTATGGGTCCGTTCGAGGAGAGAAAGACTAACCAAAGGTTAGTTGAATGGTTCATGTGCCCGAAACCTTCATGTATGAGTCAAAGTGTTAACCAATGATTTAACACATGAACAAAATTTGGAATAGTTTATTAACCTAACAAATATTATTAACTTTTCACTTAAACATTCTTATTTTAAATACCCCACTTACTCATATGTTGAAGTTCAAACTCAATGAAAGGTCCATTATAGATTTGCATGAGATGGGGTGGTTTGAGATTTAATTTGATTATTTATATTTTGACTTTTTATGTTTTTTATTATTTTATTTAATTAGTTTATTGAAATTTTTAAATAATTTCTATTTGTTTTAAATTTTTTATTAATTTTAATTTGTTTTATTTATATTTTAATTGTTAGGTTTATCTTGGATTCTTATAATTATTTTAATAATTAAAATTTTTATTTAATTTAATATTTTTAATAATTATGCTTACGTGGTGTAGAGTAGTTGGTGATGGGGTGCATTCTTAAGGCACTTCGTTTTGCAAGGTCACCGGTTCGAAACCCGTGGGTGGGATAGAAGGAGAAAAAATAGGAAGATTAGGATTAGTCTAAACGAGCAAAAAAATAATATATATATATATATATATATATATATATATATATATATATATATATATATAGATAGTAATAATTATTATAATTTATAATTATAAAGTTGTTTTGCAATTATTAATTTAAGATTTGGATTTTTCATTTTTCATTAAATACAATTACGTTTTTTAAGTTATAACGATCATTATAATAATAAACTTGATGCAGGGTGGACATAAATATTTTATCATGGAGATTTGAGCATGTGATCTTGATCATAGGAGTATGAGAGGAAGTCATATGACGAGGGAAATGCAAGGTAAAACCCACGGAGATAGCCTAGCTTTATGAGGGGTTAAATTTAACTATAATAGAAAGGGCACCCAATTAGGGTAATGAAAAAGTAATCAATCAACTTATGGTTGAGCCAAGGCATGTGGCTCAGCATGTTGTGTTGAAGTACCAGCATGGTACAATTAGTTATAGCTAGTTACGGTTTGAGATATGTCTCAAACAGTGAAGTAAAGTTGTAGGGACATACAGATTCAAACTAGGCAAAGACTGCAGAAAACAGAAAGAGTTCATCAATTTATCACTTCAGTTTGGGCTCTGTTATGATTTTGTGGATGAGCAGGAAGAATACATCTATCGCACTCAATACTATAGAGGCTCAGTATATTGCAGCTTGATTGGTGAGTTGAGAAGTTGTATGGCATCAAAATGAACTGGCAAGATTGTTTAATCAAGTGCAGATGATTATCATGATGACAAGTGAAAGCATAGTGAGATCTAGTACCAAGACATGGTACATAAGGAAGCAGTATGGCTCTAGTACTATTCTACAGTCAAGAATATTGCTGACAAAGCCTCTATCCTAGGATGAAGTTTTTATACTTTGAGGAAAAGCTTGGAGTGATTAAGCATGACTCTCTTAGCAAGAGGGAGTGATGAAATTGCAGCCTCAAAGATAGTCATTCTCCCTAGGTCAAGTTGACCAAACTTAGGGAGAATGGTCCAAAGTGTTGATGTGATAGCATTAGGGACATACATTCTCCTTGGGTCAAGTACATTTACCAGAATTAGGGAGAATGGTCTAATAGAGGACAGTCATTCTTCCTAAGTCAAGTATGTTGACCAAGATTAGGAATAACGGTCATAGAGGCCCAGAATTACTAAACCATATAGTTGAGTATGTGCCTTTCATCATCAAGCTCAAATTACTCACTAAATAGGTTGAGTGAGCTCATTTAGCATCATGGCCTAGAGTGAGGCCTTTGGATTTGGGACTAGGATTACTTATTGACTGTGTCCCTAGGGTTTTACCATGAGTCAAAAAAATTAACCAGGATGATCGTGAACCAGGACTAGTCTGTATACCATGGGTCAGAGGCACCGACCAGAATCATGGTGACTAGTTGATGCAATGATGTACCATGAGTTAGAGATACTAATCTGAATTATGGTACCTAGTTGATGTTGTAGATTTTACCATAGGTCAAATTTGTTGACCAGGATTGTGGTAATCAGATGATGTTGATGTTTTTTTTTTGGTAATCGATGCTAAACTATATTAATTCGAAAATAGAACAATACATATGCTACATGTTGAGTTGGTAAGTTGTGCTTAACCAATCCCAACCTTTGTTGCGCAAGTATGGGGCTACCTCCATGGAGGAAACCAGCCCAGAAAAAACATGAAACAGAAAATTACAAAGTGTGCCATAACACCAGTGAAAATAAAAGTTATGTGATAATAACAAGCATGAAAAAAAACTAAGAAGAGCTAAGCTGCAGCGCAGTCATGAGTCTTTTTCATCATCATCGTTGTCTGGATATTCCTCCACGATGGGACAGGTGTACGCCTGCGCAGCGACTTCCTCTTCAGCATCAGGTTAACACAGAGGCCTGGAGACAGGTGTGCAGAGGATGGGAGCCATCGAGTGCTCAGCATCTAGGACTCGCTTCTAGGTGCCTTTCGAGTCCATTATCCAAACATCTGAGTCATCCCCATCATCTTCCTATGCCAGAAGAGGCTCAGTCTTATGGGGCAAGGCGTGCTCCTGGTGCGCAATGGTGGATTTCCTTGGTCCGCTTCTTCCTCTCTACATTACATGAGTGGGGGCCTCCTCCTCCTAGTTGTGGTCAGGGCTCTAGGGGGCCTCTCTAATGTGACTTCCCAAGGAGGAGCCTTCAACGAATTCCAAGCAATTATCTGGCCCCTGGTGGTAGCAACCAGGGAGCGCACCTCTCTAGCCTCCTCTGATGGTTTTTTAGCACAATCTAGGAGCCATGGTCAAATGAAGCAGAGGATTGATAGGGGTCTGAGAGGAAGGGAGGAGCAGCTTTGACCCGAGACGGGAGGTGCACATGATCTGGATTTATGCAGGAACGCAACAGAATAAACACATAACCATAAATACAAAGATACAACGGAAATAACACTTCATTTCATTAATATCAAAGAACTGAAATTTGCTTACAGACAGAATGGAAATAAAACTAGCTAAGGCGCTGGTAGCTATCTCTGAGGAGAGATGTGGTGGCTACAGGCCTCTGAACTGAGTTACAATGAGGCTCGAGGGCCTATTTATTATTGAGAAACAATGGAGAACCTTGAACATCCAAAAACCTAACCCTAGGAGATGAAGCACCAAAACTATGGGCCCAGTTTGGGTAAATTGGTGTTTCAACTTCCCAGGGACGTAACTTTGGCATACTATCTCCGTTTGACGCACATGATACATCATTAGAAAGATATGTCCGAGGACTACAACTTTCGCCATGAATATCATTCTGGAATGGAATGATATTAATGATATTTTCTAGAAGCGCGATGCCCAAAAAACGTCGTTTAGGGCCTCAAAACGGCTCTGGAAGTTCAGGACCCGAAAAACTGCTAAAAATAATAAGTTGTGCCGAAACTGAAAAACTGAAAGAGACAATGGTGGGGCCCCAAGTGGAATAGGCGAGTGGCCACCAATATCCACCTAGATGATTCCTCCCCCCTTAGGAAGCAATGGTCCCCATTGCGTTGAGTTCCTCCATGAGATGAGGAAACTTCTGCTGAACTTGGTCCCTGGTGAACCACTTGCCTTGGTGCAGGAGTTGGCCAGCTTTGACAACCCAACAGAGTTGGATATTCTGTTGGCGAGTGCTCTTTATTTTCATGTCCATGATACAATCTGTGGTGGCCTGTTCCATGCAGTCTGGGTTTAACTCTGTTGATGTGAGTTGTTCTGCAATGTTTGAGGTGTCCAGTAGAGGTGGGAAGTAAGGACGAAGGTGATCCACATTGAAGACTGGGTGCAGACCAAGGAATGGTGGAATACTAAGCTCGAAGGCATTGTTCCCTACAGCCTTGGTGATGGTGTACGGCCCGTATCAGAGTGGGCGAAGCTTGCGGTGGGGTCCAGTGAGGCGCTCCTTCTGCAAATGTAGCCATACTTTGTCGCCCACCTAGTAGTTGTGTGGCACCTAGTGTTGATCATGGCATTGCTTGTACTTAGCATTGGCTCTGTCCAATATATCATGAACCTGTTGGCGGATGTGTTGGATGCGCTCAATGAAGCTACTTGCTTTGTCAACTTCAGACTGGACATGAGCTGAATCGGCCTGAGCAGCTGCAAATGGTATGGCTACGTCAATAGGACATAGTGGCTGGAATCCCAAGCCCACTTGAAAGGGGCTATGGCCGATTGAACTGTGGAGAGACCAATTATAACTATGTTGTACATATGGGAGGCTCTCGTCCCATGTGCGTGGATGCTTTGAATTGTACATGCGCAGAATGTGTACAATCATTCTATTAACGACCTCTGTCTGGCCATCTGTTTGGGGATAGAAAGTTGTGGACTTGGTGAGCTTGGTATCCAACATTGACCAGAGGGTGGAAAAAAATGTGCTGAGGAACCTGCTATCCCGATATGATATGATAGACTGTGGGATCCCAAAGTGCACCCACACTCGTTCAAAGAAGAGTTTAGCAGTGGCTTCTGCTGTGATATTCTTCTTGCAGGCTGCCATGATGGCCATCTTCGAGAATCTATCGACGACCACGAAAACACAGTCATTTCCCTGCTTAGTAGAAGGCAGGTCTGACATGTAATCCATGGAGATAGATTCCCAAGGTCGACTAGGGGTAGGTAGCGGAGTATATAGGCCTTGCTTCTTAATGGTCGGTTTGGCAATGGCACAAGCAGTGCAGGATCTGATGTGCTTCTCGACATAATTTCGAAGGTTCGACCAATAGAAATACTTCTGCAGGATTGCTACTGTTTTCTCGACCCCGAAATTCCCAGCGACTCGACTGTAGTGTGCTTCCCATATCATCTTGGTACCCTCGCTTGAAGGAACACAAAGGTGTCCCAGGTGACATAAAAGTGCATCTTGGAGGTGAAAATTTGGAACTTGCGTACCCCCCAAGAGTGCCTTGTAAGTGTTGCCGAATTCTGGGTCACTCTCATAGAGAAGCGGCCAATCAGAAGTCTCATGCCCAGAAGAGTTGAGCATGGTGGTGAGCGCCACGATCGGTGGTCGGCTGAGGCAGTCTGCAACATTATTGGTGCTACCATTTTTGTACTTGATGTTCAAATGAAACTATTGCAGATATGTGGACCACTTCTAATGGCGATCATTCTGTAACTTCCCTTGTGTCTGTATGAACTGCAAGGGCCGGTGGTCTATGTGGATGACTGTTTCCTTCCCCAAAATGTAATGCTTCCATTGTCGGCAAGCTTGCACAATGGAATACATTTCTTTGTCATAAGTGGGATACTTGAAAACTGTGTCAGACAATGTCTCACTGTGATATGCCACTGGATGTCCCTGTTGAGTAAGAACTACCCCAATTATAGCATAGTCAGAGGCATCTGTCTCGATCTCAAATGGTTGTTGCAAGTCTGGTAAAGTGAGCACTGGGGCAGAACAGAGGCGATTTTTCAATTTTGTGAACGCCTTCTATTGAGGTTCCGACCAAAAGAATTTTTCTCTCTCTCCTCCCTTGGTGACTTGACTCAAGGGCCAAGTGATATGAGAGAATCCCAACACGAGCCTCTGGTAGAAATTAGCAAGACCCAGAAAGCTACGAAGCTCTGTTATAGTAGTTGGGGCTGGCCAATCCCGAATGACTTAGATCTTGGTTGGATCCACATGCACCCCCCTTTCATCAATAATGTATCCCAGATATTGAACCTGGGTCATGCCAAAAGTGCACTTCTCCAGATTGGCACACAACTTGTGTTGCCGCAGTGTTTGGAGGACTTGTCAGATGTGGTGAAGGTGCTCTTCCCAAGTCTGGCTAAAGATCAGAATGTCATCCAAGTACAGCACTACAAATGAGTTGGTGAATGGCTGCAAGATGTCGTCCATCATCCTCATGAAGGTTGCGGGAGCATTCGTCAACCCGAAAGGCATGACCAGCCATTCAAAAAGGCCTTCCTTGGCTTTGAAGGCAGTCTTCCACACATCGGAGGGTTCAATCGGTACCTGGTGATACCCAGACTTCAGGTCGATCTTGCTGAAATATTTTGCACCTTTGAGTTGGTCCAGAAGGTCATCAATCCGTGGGATTGGGTACCTATTCCGGACAGTGATCTTGTTCGGCGCCCGATAGTCAATACAGAGTCTCCACGTCCCATCCTTCTTCTGTACCAACACGATCGGGCTCCCACAGGGCGATGAACTTGGTCTGATGTGACCTTTCTGCAACAGCTCCTGAATCTGCCTCTTGATTTCATCATTTTCCAGAACAGAGCGTCGATAGATCGGTCCGTTGGGTAGCGGCGCACCTGGGGTCAGATCAATTGGGTGCTTGACCTGGCAGTGCAGAGGAACCCCTGTGGGTGAGGTGAAGATGTCCCCGTACTCCTCCACGACCTTATCCATTTGTTGTTGTCGTGCAGAGGGGCCCTGTCTGGAGGTCGTGGCCACAGTCTTCTTCTTGTCCTGGGGGCGGATCATCAGGAAAACGAATTTCCTGGTTTGGGAAATGAGCTTACTACATTGTTTTGCAGTAACCAAAGAGATAGTCGTAGGAGGTGGTACCTCTGGTATCCTGTACAACTTATTTCCCAAAGTAATAATAACAACACGAGGTCGAGACTCATACACAGCATGACGCTTCCACAAGTATGGTTGTCCTAATAATACATCATAAACATAAATAGGAGCAACGTCACATAATACCTCATCCGTGAAGGGCTTGATGCTATAGGGAAGGCGACACTGCTGGCTGACGCGGAGATCTCGTCCTTGGTGAAGCCACCCGATGGTGTATGGATGTGGGTGAGCTGTGGTCGGCAAGCCCAACCGCTTCACGGCATCTGCCGAAATGAGGTTCTTTTGGCTCCCATTGTCGACAATGAACTGTACCGGGGAGCCCTTTACCCACATCTGGGAGTGGAAGAGATGTTCCTCCTCCTCCGGATCTTCTGGTTCCTCCTTCTGGATCTTTGTAGTGGCAATAGTGGCATTGGGCTCTGCATCAATAATATGTTTCCCTTTTTCATTCCCCTTTTCAGGTTCTGATTCAGAGTCGGAGCATGCATCTGACTCAGAAGCCCGCATCTCGGCCACCAGCGACTGCTTGGCCCGACACTCACTTGTGTTGTGAGTGGAGCTCTTATGGAACTCACACCACTTTCCCGTGTCCTTCTTTGGCTTTGCGGTGTTTTTCTTTGCTTGTGGCTTCGACAGGTTGTCTTGAGTCGCCATGCCTTGGCTCTATCCTTTGTTCTGCAGTTTGGGAGAACCTTTCCCTTGATTTTGATTCACAGATCCAAAGTCTCGCTTCTTCTGTTTGAATTTCTGCTCAATCTTGGCAGCATACCGGTATGTCATACCAAGCGAGGAGATGTCGAGGAACTCCATTTCCTCCTGAATGTATCTGTGCAGAAAACTATGATACTTTAGCACCATATGTTTCTCTGAATCTTTGATACCCAACTTGGTGCGCAGGGTATGGAACATATTCGTCAACTCATGCACATCTTGATCCCTTTGTTGCCGCAGCGTGGTCCATTGTATGTACTTGTCCTCATAGCTCCCCATGGGATAGTATTGTTCCTTGATGGTGTCTCGGAAAGAATTCCAAGTGGGTACAGCCAAGAACAGAGAGGGTTCTGTCTCGTCCTTTTTCTCACAGTGGGTTTCCCACCAGTCCTTGACATGGGGGGCAGCTTTGAGGAGTGCAAAAATAATCTTCTCCCTGTCGGAAAAGTCATGAACCGAGAAATATCCTTCTAATATATTCAACCATCTATCTACGACATCTACATCTATTTGACCCTCAAATATGGGAATGTCAAAATTTACTTGTACCTTAAAAGGAGTCGCACCCCCAGAGTGGCTGCTGGATGCAGATGCACCGCCGGTGGGTAGCCATTAAAGGATCTGGGCAAAGTTATCCATCATCGCGTTCCTTTGTTTTTCGAGGGCCTCCTCGAGCAATATTTTGATAGGATATCCTGCTCCCTCATCTTTCTTTTCATCCCCCATGGGCGTCCGTCAGGGTTTGCGAGGCTGATCTTGCAAAGGTTCCACCAGATCGAGCCCTAACTCCTTATACCCCGACCTCGTTGGGGACATGCAAAGAAGGATCGAGAAAAAGAAGACTGCTCTGATACCACTGATCCAGATTTATGCAAGAACGCAACAGAATAAACACATAACCATAAATACAAAGATGCAGCGGAAATAACACTTGATTTCATTAATATCAAAGAACTGAAATTTGCTTACAGACAGAATGGAAATAAAACTAGCTAGGGCGCTAGTAGCTATCTCTGAGGAGAGATGTGGTGGCTACAAGCCTCTGAACTGAGTTACAATGAGGTTTGAGGGGCTATTTATTTTTTAGAAACAATGGAGAACCCTGAACATCCAAAAACCTAACCCTAGGAGATGAAGCGCCAAAAATATGGGCCCCGTTTGGGTAAATTGGTGTTTCAACTTCCCAGGGACGTAACTTTGGCATACTATCTCCGTTTGACGCACATGATACATCATTAGAAAGATCTATCCGAGGACTACAAATTTCGCCACAAATATCATTCCTAAATGGAATTATATTAATGATATTCATTGGAAGCGTGATGCCCAAAAAACGTCTTTTAGGGCCTCAAAATGGCTCTGGAAGTTCAGGACCCGAAAAACTACTAAAAATAGTAAGTTGTGCCGAAACTGAAAAACTGAAAGAGACAATGGTGTGGGCCCAAGTGGAATAGGCGGGTGGCCACCAATATCCACCTGGATCAGCACAGTAAGGTGCTATTGGACAGGGAGGTACGCTGATGGGGGATGCGCAGCAAGGGGCACGGGATAATGGGAACACCCAGGCTAATGAAACTAGCAAGGTAGGTGGAGCCGAGGTGAGACACATAATCAAGGGGGTGCACAGCCCAGGGGATTCTACCCAATGCAGCACTATGGGGGAGGTTGCGCGACAGACTGGGCACATAGGAGGGTTGGAACTGAAACAACGGAAAAAATAGAAGGATCAGATTGTGAGTCGCTTTGTGTTGTAGGTCCTTCCCTTTAGTGGGCCTGTGACATATGCGAAGATGTTGAGCATTACTATGCCTCACTTGTAGCTGCATGTTGTAACTTTTTTCATGAGTAGGCATGTGTGTAGAGTTATGGCCTAACGTCATATCCATCCAGGAGATCATTCAAAAGATTACAGCAGAGAGGTGCACCGGAGGGGATGTGGCTATCTTAGCGTGTCTTCATGATGCCCAGTCTCTGTCATCTCATGTGAATGATTGCGGGAGTGTCGATCCACGTTGAGTGAAGGCCTATGCTGCAGATCTTCATCATCTCGAGCATGAGAGAGATTGTTTTCATGCATACTTCTACTGTCACCTGCATCCGTGGAGATGATGTTGATGTTGATGATGAATTGTTATAACATTTTCTTAGAGAAATTTCTCAACAAGAGAACATTCAGATAGTCATTATGAATACATCCTAGATAAGAGGGAGTGTTGAATTTTTCAGTTATGCTTGATCTTCATAATTAATATTTTAGCCCTTGATTTATATGTAATGACAAATATAAGACATGTTCTTCATGTCGATTTCGAAAGAAAATTTTTGAATTTTCAAATTTTAATTTTTTCTCCAAATAAGGTCAAGTCAACCCTCCTTCAATTCAAGTCAGCCCTAGGTAGAGAGACACCCATTCGGCTAGCCAAATGTATATATATACTCCACTCAAACTCCTCATTGAAGCACAAATTTGGATCACACAATATAAAAAACATTTTGGGCATCAAAATGAATAATAATCAGATAGGAAGGATAAAGAAGAAGGACGAGTATATATGAAGCATTATCTCTCTTTTTTTTGACCTCATACAAGTGAACTTCTAAGAGTTTTCTAGGAAGAAGGTCTGAGCTTTTTTGGGCAGCAGGTTCACACTCTTCTGGGTAGCAGGACCAAGTTTTAAGGTGAGAAAATAGGGCCTAATTTTGGCCTAGGCATATCAAATAGGGCCAAATTGGATGGGAAACATTGTGACTTGAAAAAAGGGCATCTTGACCAAGTTTGACCAGAATTATATTACTAGCCGGTTTGAATTTATTCTTGAGTAGAATAATTATATGTATCTTTTTTTATCTAAATAATTTCCCTAAGGAAAATGTTGTTGGGTTTTTCCCCAATGTAGGATTTCCCAGGGTAAATTATTTTGTCTCTTATTTGGATGTCCCTTTATGATCCTACTGGCATTTTGTTTCTACTATTGAGATCTTCTATGTAATTGCTTAGTGATGAATGAAAAATATGAAAAATTTTAAGATCATTAGAAGTAATTATGAGTTTAGAAGACCTATAAAAAAACAATGATGGGTACTTTTTTAAAATGAAATCTCTATATGGAAGGAACCTTCAAGGTTGTTCCATGTTTGTTAACATGAAACAAAGGTGATCCTTTGGTGGCTATAGCAGCTAGAACATTTTTGTAGATCATATTTATCATGTATTAAATGTTAAGTTTTGTTTCATCTAATTTTCGGTGAAATTATGCAATTGGTCTTCCTTCTTGACAAAATATTTTTCTAATTATTGTTCCATTAACATTAGAATCTACTTGAACTACTTTCTCAAATTTAGGTTAAGCTAACACTGGGTTTTTAGTCACTTTATTCTTCAAAAATTCAAATTCATTTTTAGTTGTTACATTCCAATGGGAAATATCCTTTTATCATACAAATGACTAATGATGTACAAATTCCACTAAAATTTCTAATAAACTTTCTATAAAAACTAGCCAAACCATGAAAAATTATTCCTTTAGAGGTATTGTTTGGAGAACCTAAGAACAAAACTTTTTGAAGTAGAAGTTCACATTGAAAATTGGTTTTAATGTGAAACTATTTAATAACCCCTAACATATATTAATTTTGTAATCTCGTTGCCATCAAATATTATAGTAGAGACACTAATTAACCTTGTCAAATGTCATTAGTTGATGAAGCCTCGTATCATGGGTCAAATACTGATGCATAACAACTTATATGGATTAACATAATTGATGGGAATGATGTCCAAAAGTATCTCTCTAGAAAGCTTTTAAAATAATGAAACACACACCTTCATTCAATCATTTTTTCCAACTTCCTAGGGAAATGGGTACTTTGTTAAAATGAGATCTCAAGATGAAAGGAAACTTCAAGGTTGTTCCATTTGTGTTAACATTAAACAAGAGTGATCCTTTGGTGGCTATGGCAGTTAGAACATTGTTGTAGATCATATTTATCATTAAATATTTAAGTTTTTTTTCATTTAATTTCTCACAAAATTATGCAATTTATGTTCCTTCTTGACATAGTACTTCTCTAATTGTTGTTTCACTAATATTAGAATCTACTTGAACTGATTTCTAAATATCAGGTCAAGCTAACGTTGGGTTTTTTATTCACTTTTTTGTTCAATAATTAAAATTCCTTTTGAGTTGTTGCATGCCAATGGGAAATCTCTTTTTTCTCATACAAGCAACTAAGGATATATAAAGAACACTATAATTTCTAATAAACTTTCTATAAAAACTAGCCAAACCATGAAATATTCTTACTTCAAAGGTATTGTTTGGAATATGTCATTGTTTGATTGTTATTACCTTTTTTGGTATATCTTGAAACCTTCTTGAGATGTTCTAACCTTATTGAGTTGGTCCATTCCAATTGAATCCTCCTTTTCTCATACAAGCAACTAAATATGTACAAATACCACTAAACTTTTCATAAAAACTAGCCAAACCATGAAAGTTTTTTACTTTAGAGGTATTGTTTGGGATATATCATTCTTTGATTTCTCTTACCTTTTTTGGTCCATCTTGAAACCTTTGTAAGATGCTAGTGACCCCAAGTATACCAACTCTTCTCTCGTAAATGAACATTTATGCATATTTATAAGTAGCTTCCCATGCTTTGATATTTCTAATACTTGCCTCGAATGATTTATATGTTCCTCTTTGTCCTTCTAAAAGTATAAATACTATCTAAATATATAAAAACAAGCTTTCCAAAATAAGGATTAAACACACCATTCATCAATATCATAAAGGTACTAGCTACATTAGTTTAAATGGCATGACCAACCATTCATACGACCCTTCCTTTGTTTTAAAATTGAACTTCCATTAATCTCCTCCATGACCTCAATGTTAATTTTATAATTTTAATCCTCAATTCCATTTCCATTTAATTATCATTATCATCATATTCCACTTTACTATTGTTTTTTCCTTCATCATCATCATTATCACCTTCATTATTCTTATTATAATCAACTTCCTCATCATTGCCTTATCTTTAAGCATGCATTTATCATTATGTCTTTCATCCTCTCTGATCCCATCGACGTCAACACCTCATTCTTTCTTCATTTCCATTTCTTCAAGGTTTGATTTATTTTCATCTTCAATTTTCTACTCTTTTTTATGATTTTTTAGTAGTTTTGGTGCTTCATCATGGTTCTCTTCTTTCTCAACCTTTGCAGCCTTAATGTTGTTGCCATCACTTCTTACATAGTCGCAAACAAATAATGGGTCAAATATTACAAGATTTTCTTCTTCCATACTCTTCCTTTTATTTTCTTTTGCAACTTGGATTTTTGCATTAGAAAATTCTAAAATGGCCTTCTTATCTTCCTTCTTTTCCCTTGTAGCCTTGACTCTTGTAATTGAAATTATCATAGTTTTTTCTCCTGAACATATTTAGTTGTTTCTATAGCAATCTTCTTATCTTCATGTCCATCGTCCTTATATAATTCTTCCCCTTTATCATTCTTACGGTTATGTTTCACAAAATTACTAATTATCTTTGTTTCATATTGTTCCTCACTTCAATAGCCTTCAAGAATATTTCCTCTTTTAACTTCATCAACTTCTTTAACATTTTTTTTGCAATCTTCATTACCACTATAGGTTTCTCACCTTTGATTGTTTTAAGACCAAATCTTTCATTTTGCTTGTTTGAAACCTATATCTCCTCCCCTCATATCTCTAATTAATTTCATCTCTTTATTGATTTGTAACATTTCTTCACCCAAAAGTTCCTCTTCCTCATACATTTTCCCAAATTCAACTTCCACAAGAAGCTTAGTTCCTTTGTTTCTTCATGTTTGAATCAAATTCACTATTACTTTCTTTACAAAACCTTCATCACAGTCAATATTTCTTTTACAAACTCTTCAAGTGCCATGCTTTCTTCTTTTTATTCATCCTCTATAACCTTCATATTTTTTTCTTCCATCATCGCATCGAGGAATTTTTCCTCACCTTCAACCTTTTATTTTGTAGGTAATTTGTTAGAATTATTGCCTTCTTCAACAATTGCAACACCAAATAGAGATCCTTCCTCATTTACATGTACTTTCACATTCATATATAACACTTTTTTTACTGAAATGTATTTCCCTCGTTAGCATACTCTCTATTGATATTCCACTCTCAGGTCCACAATTGATGATTTTAGAATAATAATCCTTGTCTTCTTTTGACTCTGGTAGGTCAGTGAAGTATTATTGTTCATCCACCAAATATACACAAGGCTCAACAACTCCATCACAATACATTGAGGAACATGATACTCCCTATGGTAGATATTCATCTATTATTTCTTCCATTTCAACATGCAAATTCAATTTATTTACAATGTTGGGTTTCTTAATGTACTATACAACATCCAATCTTCTCAATAATTATTCCATAACTATTATATCCTCTTCTCATATAAGAGGAGTTCTATTTTCTACTAAAATATTTAGCAAGTACCTTGGCCAAGGTTTTTTCTTAACCCCTTTGGATGCCTCTCGAACTTCTAAATTAATTAATATTTTCATTGTGTCTTCATTGGTTTCCTCTAAAATTTCATCCTCACAGGAATTTCTTTTGTCGTTTTTCTCCATTTTCACACTTTTTCACTAAGCCATTTCTACACTTACAACATGTAGGTTCCTTTTCAACAATACAACTATACTTAAATTAAAACCCTCTTCTTAACAATTCTACCCAACCTTATACTTACTTAATTTTTTGGGACGATTCTACCCAACAATCGCAATCATTTGAGCTACCCTTAAAACTCATAGATTTCAAATCTACCCACTTCTATATCTCTCCCCTTCTCAATGTTTGTGCCTTCAATATTCTAATAGCATCTACTATCTGTAATTGGAGTTACTCTTATTTTATCTCTTGCAACTCTACCCAGCAAACATTGGATTTGTTACCACCTACAACATCTACCTATTCCTCCTCCCTTTCTTGGAGTTTGCTCTCCTGTAACTCTACCTAACAAGTGCTAGAGTTTTCTTCACATACAAAATCTACCCAATCTTCCTCCCTTTTTTGGAGTCGTAATTCTTACAACAAAATTCTACCCTCTTTGATACCAATTTGATGTAGCCCTTAGCTAAGTTCCAACCACACAACAACAATAACCAACAAGGATTCGATAACCAAGCTTAGAGAACACGACAAATAAAAAGAAACCAATGCTAACAAGAAACAAACACATGTAGGGGAAATCCAAAATTTCACAACCTACATTATATATCAAATTTTGGATCCATGAAATCATACATAAAATTCCTCATCGAGATTCATTACTATTGTCAAAAATCATAGGGTTGAAAACCCTTCCCCAAATGCTAAATTGTAATGCATTTTATTCTAAGTCTTAGCAATTGGAGGGAAGTTGATTGTAAGATTAGATGGCTCCATTTTCTCATTCTACTCATGGGTTCCTCGGAATAAACATGTGCATAAATTCAAAATTCTCACGGATTCTTCCTTGTGACTACTATTCAATGTCAAGCATCTAACATTTGTCGAGGATGGGGTACAATTATGTCATTTATGGAAAATGCCATGCTTGATCCAACTTAATGGCCATAATAACTTTATCATTTCACGAGATTAAACATACCACATTATTGGGGGAATTAAGCCACAATGATGTAGAAATTATATACAAGATGCATGTATATATCCAGATTCTCCTGATCTAACAATATTTATCTTCTTGCTAAATACATAATCCTTCCATTGTTAATCTTTTGTGGAAATTAAAATCAGTTGCAAACACATGAAGCAATAAAAAAAATCGCACATAACACAGTTGTTTAACGGGAAAGCCTGAAGCTGAAAACCCCAACCATCATATATTATGTATCATGGAGATCATGTAACAATCTCATACAAATCTTAGTGCATCAAGCTCTCAGTACAATCAATCGTCACACACTAATCAGAAGAAATCTAGAAATCCATGCACCGATTTCTTGCCACTTGATAGCCTGCCTCCACTGCACAATCCCTACTGAAGAATAGCTCTGAATGAATTCGAATCTAGCTTGCTTGCACTGCGCAATCCTCATTGGCAACTCTAATGTGTGTGTGGTTCAATCAATACATCATTATAGTCACAAAAGATAGTCCATCTTTCCCTTTCACCTATCTCTCCACTGGGTCTCCACTGGAACTGACTTGCACTGTAGTTAAATGTTTTATTTGTTCAATTGATTAATGAGTTATTATTTGTGAATTAATTAACTAATTAATTCACTCCACTCTCACTAGTGTATCATTCAGTTAGACTAGATACAACTAGCTCAACTGAGTTTAACTCCAATAACTGATTTAAACTTAATAACAACTCCATGAACTACTCTTCCAACTCTGTCATAACTTTCCCACTTTAGTTCTAACTGAGTCCTCCATGCATGAGCCACTAGTAAACCCTAGAAATTGCATAATTCCTTCAACCCACTGATTTTCCAAATATGTACACTCAAATTAAGTGCTCCAAGAGAATAAGTTGATGTTTATTGTCGGATTATTATTAAGAGCTAATAATAATCGACACTTCCATTTTTAGATCGACAATCTATAAATAGACTTCACCCAATATTCTAAAATAGAATTTCATCTGTTTTTCCAACTTGACCAACCATCCACAAATAGCATCCTCTAACTTCTGAAATATGATCACCATGTCTAAAAATAGACTTGCACCTAAAAATAGCCTACAGGCCCACTTAGTGAAGGTGACTCATTTTCACTAAGCTCTTCATCTTGTTGAATCTCAACACTCCCTCTCAACAAGATATGGATTATCCTTCACCCCGATCTTGCCTCTATGGTATTCGAATTTGCTCCTGGTGAGCGCCTTCGTCAAAATATCTACATCCTGATCTTCCGTAGGAATGTACTGAAGCAACATGGTCTTCCGCTACACACAATCTTTGATATGATGAAATCAGATATCAATATGTTTAGATCTATCATGAAACACATGATTAATCGAGAGTTTAATGCAACTCTGATTATCACAATGTATCATTGTAGGATCTAAATGTGAACCGAACAAACCAACCAGGATCTTCCTCATCCAGATAGCCTCACATGCAGCTTGACTTGCTACCATGTATTCTGCTTCCGCTAAACTGAGTGTCGTGGATCTTTGTTTCCTACTGTACCAAGAAACTGTTGTAGATCCGATACTGAAAACCCCTCCTGATGTGCTCTTTTTGTTTTTTGGGCTGCCTGTGCAATCTGCATCCATGAAGCCATGCAACTTCACCTCATCTGTCTGTCTATACCATAAGCCATACTCAGATGTGCCGCTGAGATACCTAAGGATATGCTTGTCTGCCTTCCAGAAGAGCTTGGTAGGCATAACCATCGCTTGTGAAAGCTAGTTCATCACATAGCATATGTCCGGTCTTGTATTAACTAAATACATGAGCGAACCCACCAACTATCGATAAACAGTGGCATCCACTACCTCTGCCGATGTAGCATCCTCTTTCCTCCAATTCCCTGGAAGAGGAGTGTCGATAGGCTTGTAGCCTTGCATGTGAAACTTCTCTAGTATCTCCCAAGCATACTTGCCTTGAGACACAAACATTTCACCTTCCTGCTGCCATATTTCCAATCCAAGGAAATAATGAAGGAGGCAAAAATCTTTCATCTCAAACTCCTTTGCAAGATCTGCCTTGCATGAGTGTATCAACTGCTCATCACCCGTTAGTATTAAATCATCAACATAAAGAACAATGATTAAAAGCTTACCCTCCGCCACAATTTGGTACAGGTTTGCATCCGCCTCACTCTTGGTGAAGCCAAGTCCAGTGAAATAGCTGTCGATCCATGTGTACCAAGCACGAGGTGCTTGCTTCAGCCCATACGGTGCTCTCTTAGACTTGCACACATGTGACTACATTTCTTTGAGATCTCAGAGTGCTTGGGACATCAGATTTCCCACCTCTTCCTCAATGATCCCATTAGAACAGGTAGTCACATCATATGATGGTGTGTAGCCATGTCTGAAGAGCAGGATGGTCCTTCTGGGGAAAATCTGATGAAATAGGTGCAAAGGTTTCTTCATAATCAAATGCCTCGAGTGTGAGGAAACCATGGTAATAAAATATTTCTGTAACCTGGGTATCCCATGGGCGACACAGCATACCTTATGAGTCCTCTTAATCACCTGGCCAGTTTTCCCAAATGGGAACAATCTAAAAACTGTATTGCAGGCAATGGAGTCATACTCCTCCACCATGGCATCTACCCATGTGGGCTCCTGCACTGCTTCTTCAAAAGAAGATGGATTTTTCATGATACACTTGCTCATAAGAGCCATGTATCCAATAAATCGGTCAGGTGACTGTCTCTATCTACGCTGTGATGTAGGGACTCCTACATTCTGTGCCGCATCAAGCTTCAGTCTCTCAACTTCTGTGGTATGCTTTATGCCTTGTCTAATGTTTGGTTCTACATGAGTGGACTCCCCCACTCCATGAATCTCCTCCTATGGCTGATCCACATCTAGAGGCTAATCTTTGGGAACAAGTATCTCCTCCTCTGCATGCAAGTGTAGCTCTGTCTCAAGCATAGCTCATGTAGCACCCACGATCGTTCTGTTCTTCCTCTCTGCGACCCCATTCTACTATGGGTTATGAGGCACTATGAGTTCTCTTCGAATTCCTTCTTTTCTATAGAAGTCTTTGAATTTTACCGAGATGTATTCACCACCATTATCGCTCTGTAGAGCCTTCACTTGCTTCCCCGACTCCTTCTCCACCAATGCTTTAAACTCACATAAATTTGAGAATTTTTCACTCTTCTTCTACATGAAGAAGATCCAGCATCTACGAGAATATTCATCAACAAATATAACATAATACTTGGATTTTTTTGTTGAAGCAACCGAGAACGGTCCACGCACATCTGTGTGAATTCTCTCCAGGATCATCGAAGCACAGTTATCCTTCTCATGAAATGTGGTCTTCACAAACTTACCCATAGTACATCCCTTGCACTGATCTAACTGAGCAAGAGTACCCTTGGGAAGTCCAGTAGAAATCTGCTGCAAAATCTTCAAAGCGCCATGGTGAAGATGGCCCAATATCCAGTGCCATAATTTGCCCTCATCTCGGCTCACCACTTCTTCTGCTTTGCCCATCATTATAGCGTAGCCATCTACCTCCAGCTTGTAGGTATTATTAACTCGAATCTATATCCTCTTGGTTTGACCTGTTGTTTTATGTCGCTGGAAAGCTTTTCCATCGCTAAAAACAACATCATAACCTCTGTCTTCCAACACTGCGACCAAGACCAAGTTCTTCTTCAGACCTGGAACATGCATAACATCTTTCAACAGAAATGGATTACCTAACTCCCTCTCAAAGGTAATGGTCCCAATGTCGGTCGCATTGTATCGACCATCATCGCCCATCTCTATATGCATTTGAAGGTCCTTCTCCTCCAAGTCACTAAACAACTCCTTGTCTCCCGTCATATGGGAAGCTGCACCACTATCAAGATACCACACCGATCCCATATAGATTGAAACTAAGCATGCGATCAAAGAGAAATCAAGTTCAAATTGCAAGGTTAAGGCCTCTCCAGCTGCAGCTCCAACAGCCTTCTTTTTCTTCTTCTTCTGTGGGCAGTTAGTGGTGAAATGCCCATGTTCGTGACAGTGAAAACACTTCACCTTGGACAAATCTTGCTTCTTGCCTTTAGCTTCGGATTTTGAAGGAAATTTCTTCCCCATCCCTTTCCTTGCTTTGGCATCCAAAGCGCAATTATCTTCATCTTCATTCTTCGATGAAGAGCCATCCCCAGTACTTCACCTTATCTCCTCCTGCACAAGATCCGACCAAAGTCACTCCCATCCCGACAGTTTATCTTGTCCATTGACAGAGTCTTCGTAGCTATGCCAACTCTTCGAAATCCCAAGGAGAGCCAAGCTCACCAAGTCTTCATCATCAACAGTAATCCCCACACTTCTTAGTTCATCCCTACAGTGGAAAAACTTCGTGAGATATTTTGGAACACTGTCGCCCTTCTCCATTTTTATTTTTCTGAGCTTATCTTTCAACGCCAACTTCCTCTGGTCGCTGCTGCTTTGGAAAAAATCTATCAAAGCCTTCCACATCGAAAATGGAGTGGATTTCTCGTGAAGGCTGGACACAATATGGTCCTTCACACCTTTCAACAAAATTCTTCTTGTCTTTGCTATCTTCTTTTTCCATGCGTCAAGTAATGCAGCATCGCTAGATCCTGGCTTAGGAACATCGTTATCGATGAATACCTTTAGTCCATTATCCTCCAGCACCGCCTCCATCCTATCCTTCCAGGCTATGTAATTCAAGCTCCCATCAAGGGAATACTCCAATCGCAACCCACTAAAAGACATTTCAATGTATACTCAACTGTCGCACCAAGAATTTTATGCAGCAAATTCGAATTGTCCACCAACACAAACTCAGCAATTCTTCACAATTGCAATCTTAAAGAATTAACACTGCTTCGATACCATATAGAAATTATATACAAGATGCATGTATATATCTATATTCTCCTAATCTAACAATATTTATCTTCTTGCTAAATACAGAATCCTTCCACTATTAATCTTTTGCGGAAATTAAAATCAATTGCAAACACATGAAGCAATAAAAACAATCGCACATAACACAGTTGTTTAACGGGAAAGCCTGAAGCTGAAAACCCCAACCATCATATATTATGTATCATGAAGATCATGTAACAATCTCATACAAAGCTTAGTACATCAAGCTCTCAGTACAATCAATCGTCACACACTAATCAGAAGAAATCTGCAAATCCATGCACCGATTTCTTGCCACTTGATAGCCTGCCTCCACTACGCAATTCGTGCTGAAGAATAGATCTGAATGAATTCGAATCTACCTTGCTTGCACTGTGCAATCCTCATTAGCAACTCCAATGTGTGTGTGGTGCAATCAATGCATCACTATAGTCACAACGGATAGTCCATCTTGCCCTTTCACCTATCTCTCCACTGGGTCTCCACTGGAATTGACATGCACTATAGTTAACTGTTGTATTTGTTCAGTTGATTAATGAGTTATTATTTGTGAATTAATTAACTAATTAATTTACTCCACTCTCACTAGTGTATCATTCAGTTATACTAGATACAACTAGCTCAACTGAGTTTAACTCCAATAACTGAGTTAAACTTAATAACAACTCCATGAACTACTCTTCCAACTCTGTCGTAACTTTGCCACTTTAGTTCTAACTGAGTCCTCCATGCATGAACCACCAGTAAACCCTAGGAATTGCGTAATTCCTTCAGCCCACTGATTTTCCAAATCTGTACACTGAAATTAAGTGCTCCAAGAGAATAATTTGATGTTTATTGTTAGATTATTATTAAGAGCTAATAATAATTGACATTTCTATTTTTAGATCGACAATCTATAAATAGACTTCGCCTAATATTCTAAAAATAAAATTTCATTTATTTTTCCAACTTGACCAACTATCCACAAATAGCATCCTGCAACTTCTGAAATATGATCACCATGTCTAAAAATAGACTTGCACCTAAAAATATCCTGCGGGCCCACTTAGTGAAGGCGACTCATTTTCACTAAGCTCATCATCTTGTTGAATCTCAACAAATGAGTGGAATATCATCATCCTAACTTTGACCAATAAATGAATCCCTCAATATTATGTACATAATTTCATAACTACTATTTAAGATAAAATTTATATTGACTATTTTAAGGATTTTTAGGCTTGAGGAATCTATTGTTGACTTCAAAGGTGAATGGGACCAAACGGGTAGGATGTTTTTCTAGCTCCATAAGATAATTCTAGGAAAAGGTGATTATAAATAAGTACCTCTACAAGAAATATCTTTCCAAGCTGATTCACTTCCTCCTACTTGTACTTATAGAACATGTAGGAGCATGTAAAGTAGATCTGAACAAATATAATCGCAAATTTTTTCTTCAAATTGAGATGAGAAATAATGAGATGAATATAGGATATGAAAAGTGGATGGGCCAAGAAAAATCCATACAAATAAGGAAATAATTTTCTAATAATTTTGTTCCAATGTAATATATTATATATCTAATGATTATGGAATAAAGAAGAGCTCTGAAAAATAGGGTTTGTTAGAATTGACTAAGTTTCTGTAGGAATCATCCTGGTTGGCTCTGGCCGAACAGATCACCTCATCTTAATCAATTTGCAGTCAAAAACTTACCTCATCTGAAGTAGTGTGGAGAATCTCCCATGAGTGCCCCCTCGCTTGGGTGAAGGGGGGCTCCCTCCCTCAAAGATGTCATCAACTGCACGTCATTCGTCCATGGAAACAAACCATCACAAGGAGCTTCTTCCTCAACCTCAGCGGCCACAGATTTCCCTGTCATGGGAGCTCAATGGCAAGCTCGTGGAAAAAACTGGTGCCTCTGAAAAGCATAAATGAACCCTAAGTTCATGATCCCCAACAACCAGTTGGAGAAATCACAACAATTCAAGAAGGAGCACATCATGATCTGCAAGTTCTTGGGTATTTGGCCCTACGAGTAGGACATCCTTAAGTGGATCTAGAACAAATGGGCACCCAGGGGGCAGATCTAACTTTGTCTCAGAGCAAAAGGCTTCTTCACCATGATCTTTGCATATCTGGAAGATAGGAAACACACCTTTGAGAATGGGCCATATTTCATGAAAAAAGCAGGATTCTTTCTGTGATATTGGTAGGAATGCTACAATCTTGACAAGGAAGAGTTCCAGGTAGCCCAAGTATAGGTAATATTATATTCACTACTGGATAATTTACGAGAGCCTGATATATTGGAAGGGATTGGCAACACCATTGGCCAATTTGTGAAATTTTTAGAGATAAAAAAGAGGAGAAGGCATGCAGCATATGCCTGCATTTGTCTCCACATGAAAATTTCACAACCACTCTTGGAATCAATAGATTTGGTCTACCATGATTCCATATAGACTCAACCATTAAATTATAAACATGTCCCATTCAAATGTCAGCATTTCCATGAATATGGCCACATGTTTCGTGATTTCCCTCTCACCATCGCAGAAGAAGCACAACAGGTTCCTCACCAGCAAGATGATGAAGGTTTCCAACAAGTCGGTGGTAGGAGGAATAGACCAGTTTGGATTCAGACGGGGCCATCAAATGCTCACTCACCTCCACTGACGCTACCGCAACCACAATATACAACTGCTTCTCAACCAACTACAAAAATCCATCCTCCAGGGGATGCAAATCCTTTTGTTATCCTGGAAACCACTGAGAAAGAGAATCAAGATGAGGTACCAATCCAATCTCAAAGAACACTTTAGGAAATTGAAATGGATAAACTCACCCCACACTAGGGGGGGTAAATCTGTCTCCAATAGAAAAACACCAAAAACCACTGAGGATGATCGCAGACTGGAGGAGATCCTAAATCAAACAAGAAAAGTCTTGGAGACAAAGGAAAATTTCAATAGATTTGGGCCAGAGGAGTGGAAAATGTTGGATATATTTCAACTATGGATCAAAGCAAACATTAAATACATCCCAACTGTTATGCAACCATCTTGCAAAACAATATAAATAGTAGATCAACGAATTAAAAAATATCCTCTTCGAAGGGGGAACCTACTTTACATTACATGAATAAAAAATTCTTGGATGGTTCAAATGAAAAAACCTCCTTTATATATATAGGAGTCTAAGGGGTCACAATATAATCAGAGCTGACATAACAATAATAATGTAAAGGCACAAGAATAACAATAGTGGGCTTCTATGGGGAACAATAATAACAATATGGGGACTACATGGGCACAACGATAACAATAAGGGGGCTACAATAACAATAAAAATAAGGGGCTACACTAGTATTATAAGGACCGAGCATGCCCCTCTCCTTCAAAATATTGTTTTTCTCAACACTTGATTAGTTATGGATGCTTCTATATAAGGGGATTGATGTCTTCATAGGGACATTAAGGGATAACCTTTGATACCAAATGTTAAGAACCCATCTCGCAAAACAATTGAAATAGTAAATCAACGAATTAAAAAATATCCTCTTCTAGGGGGGAACCTCCTTTACATTACATAAATAAACAATTCATAGATGATTCAAGTGAAAAAACTTCCTTTCTATATATAGGATTCTAAGGGATCACAATATAATCTGAAATCTGGAGGAAAAACGAGGGGGAATTTAAATATTAGATTCCAACTCCATTTCCTTCAATGAGTTGATCGATGATCTCCACCTAGTGGATGTGAATACTAAAATGAGACTCCACACATGGAAAAACCGACATGGCAGGCATCACTAGGTGGTTTATAGGTTGGACCGCTTCCTTCTGTCTGAAGAACTCATCTTGAAGAATCTATCTATTAAAGCTTCAATCCTGCCCTCCATGGGTTCTGATCACTGGCCTATACGCTTCAATATTCTCTCCCACTCCCCTCCCAAAAACAAACCCTTTCGCTTTAAAATTTATTGGTTGCGGCATCTGGGATTTGTTGGAAAGCTAGAAGAATGGTGGAATACTTTGGAGGTGCCCTCAGGATCATATATGCAGATTTTCTTGAGAAAATTGAAAGCCCTTAAGCTAAAAATAAAAATCTGGAATCATGAAGAATTTAGGAATATCTTCGCTGAGAAACATAAGCTTGAGGAACGGATAGAGTCACTTCAGATGAAGATAGCATGTGAAGGCTAGATTGAGGAACTGGAAGCAGAGGAAGGTCACCTGGTCAGATCGAAGAATGAAGAATTCAGGATGAAGCCCTCTGGAGGAAAAAATCACAAGTCCAAGAGCTTAGGGAGGGGGAACGAAATTCCAAATTTTTCCATATATTTATGATTAGTCATAGAAAACATAACTGCATTACCTCGCTCACTTCAGAAGAGGGTACATGCCTGGAGAATCACCAAGACATGGAATGTGAGTTGATCTCGTTCTACTCCACGCTATTGACTAAAGAGGACATAGATTGTTCTGAAGATACTGAATGTGTTACCTGTCATGTCTTTACTTTTGTGACTACACAACAAAATGAGGCTTTACTACGACCAATTTCATTTGAAGAATTGGAGGCGGTGGCAAAATAAATTCCCTCTAACAAGGTGCCTAAGCCAAATGGCTACACCTCTGAATTTTTCAAGGCTTGTTGGTCATTTTTGGGCCCTGATATTTTGGATTTGGTGGAGGATTCTCGTCAGTACAAACATGTATTGTCAGACCTAAACACAACTTTCTTCACCCTTATTCCTAAATATAAGGAGTCCAACACTCCAAATAGATTCAAAGCCATCACCTTATGCAATGTGGTATATAATATCCTCTCCTCTATTCTTGTTTTTTGGTTGAAGCCAATCCTCTGTCACATATTCATTCCGGAGCAGTCAGTATTTTTAGAAGGGAGGAAAATCCTGGACGGAATAATATCTACCCATGAAATTATTCACTTTCTTAAGAGTCAAAAGAAGCAGGGGATGTTGTTGAATTTAGATCTGTCAAAAGCTTATGACTGGCTCAGTTGGTCTTATCTCTTGTCGATCATAAGAGTGTTTGTCTTTACTGAAGATTGGGTTCAATGGATTAAGTCATTGATATCCATGCTTGTTTTCTCAATCATAGTGAATGTTTCTCCCTTTTCCACCTTCAGATCTTCCATAGGCCTTTGTCAAGGGGACCCTATTTCTCCTTTCCTATTTATTATTGCAGTTGAGGGACTAATTTGGTTGATTAAGGAAGCAAAAAGCAGCAATGACTTAAAAGGCCTTCACCTTCCAGGAACAAATATCGATATGACTCATCAACAATATGTCGATGATAATTTATTGTATGGAGAAGCCACTATTTGTTAATATCTTCGGATTGACGGAATCCTTTCAAAATTCCAAGCAGCCTCAAGTATGCTTCCCAACAAGGAAAAATATAATATTTATTTTTTTCATACTCCGCACCCTGTCCAAATATTTCTAGCTCGGGTCCTAGGCTTATCCATTGGATCTCTTTCTTCAAAGTACCTGGGAGTCCCCCTTATTCCAATCCCCTTCGCATTTCTCATTGGAAAGATTTATGCTCCAGATTTATAAAAAAATTATCGAGTTGGACCTTTCAGGTCCTAAATTTGGCTGGACATGCTACTCTTTTGAAATATGTCTTGTAGACGATCCCACTCTATCATCTCTCGGTTCTTCTTTCCCTGAAAATCATCTACTAGGAATTGACAACGATATTTTGAAATTTTTTATGGCATGGTGCAACCTTGGAGAGGAAATGGTCCCTAGTTTCCTGGAAAAATTTGTGCCTCCCCAAAGCATAAGGGGGATTTGGATTGAAAAAAATATGTCAACAGAGCATGGTGTCTGACCTTGGGCTTTACTCTTTGGAATGTGTGTAAATAAATAAATCATTCTATCTTTCACAATCAATGCCCATCGAGTTCCTATATCTGGACCCAGGTGAAAGAAAATACGAGGGAAACAATCCTCTCAAATAAATGGGACTCTGATGATTGGAAGACAGATCCCCCAGAGTCATGGATCCTCCTCTCGCTCAACCTATCTCAGGATATGATCCTCCCTTGTGACTCTGCAGTCGGGGATCCCCCTATTTCATCTCCTTATGTCTTCCTTAGACCCCCTTCTGGTTGTGTTAAAATCAATTTTGATGGTACCTCAAAGGGAAACCCAGGCCCTGTGGGCTATGGTGAAATATTACGAGACTCTGAGGGTTATCTTACTAGGATCTATGCTGGATACTGTGGTTTTACTACAAAAAATGTTACAAAACTAACGGCACTTGAAAACAGTTTGTCCCTAGCCAAACAACAGGAACGTATGAGGATTCACATAGTGGGAGACTCCAAATTGATAATTCAAATGGCTTAGAATATTATTTATGGTTCCCCTACCTCCAAAATTTTCTGGAGTTGGAGGCATGAGGCCCAACTTGAGAGGATCAAAAGTATTTTGGAAATATTTTAGTATGTTACCGCTGGACATGTCCTCCGTGTTGGTAACAAAGTTTCTAATTGGTTGGCCAATCACGAATCGATGAAATCTCACAGAGAGTTTTCCACGTCATGGCAGGATGTGATTTGACAAGTAGACTTGGATCCCAAAGAATTTCATGCCCTCCATGACCTCATTGATGCATACTCCCACTCCCCGATGGGGTGACCTTCATGGCTACCACCTGTCTTCTAATTACCCACCGGGGCTCGTCCGACCTCCACGCGGGCATTCATAGTGCTATTATGTTTCGTTTCAGACCTCAATGCAAGAAAATGTTGAGACTGCTCACACACTTCATCATTAAATACATGGGCCATTGTGAAATCTTCTCCAGTCTGTTTGTTTGGGAGATGAATTTGGACAGAGCGGAGAACAATAGTGCTAGTGTTGGGTTCCCTGACGTATTGTTGGGGTCAAGGCCTTGGGTGAGAAACGAGGTGGACACGATGGGCTCGATTGGTTTGGTCTGCACTAGTTTGCTTGATTTCCCTTAGGATCTTGGAACACGAGCAGCAGGGGTGTCGCTTCATCTTCACGCCTTCAATTTTTGGTCATGGAATGTCAAGTTTCCAGAGCTTCCGGAGCTCATGCCTACAATTCGGGGTAAGTTATTTGTTTATGTTGGTTGCAGTGCTTGCTCTCATAATTGGGATGTTCATTCTGCATCTAGTTGGGCTCTCCATGTGTTCTGGTTATTTCTGGTAAATTATTTTAGCTTCTGTCGGTGGGAGGGTGTTATCCCAGGCCTTCTTACGCCCACCTGGTGGTTTGGCTTCCAGCTAAAGCTGAAGATCAAGGGTATTAGTTATTTGTTTCCTAGGGATAGGAGTGGTTTCAACTATGAGTCTGGCAGGTGGAGGAAGGATCTTAAACTTTTTTGGCCCTGGGACTAGGTAACCGCAGGATCCCCCTGTGTCATGGTATCTATTTACGTGTTTTTGGTCTGCATCATTCAGGAGCTACACTTCCATGGGTTCGATTTCTTTTTTTATTACAATTAAAATGAATTTATTTCTCTAGACTCCCCCTTATGTCGGAGGTTTCGCTTCCACCACTTCAATATACCACGCCAATGGGGTCAGCCTTGTCGATGGGGCAGAAACCATCTCGTGCAAGGCATCCTGATCCTAGACACAACTCATCCTTGGATACTTCAGACAACCGGGAGACTGAAGAAGCAACTTCCATCTCACCATCTCGCTCCCCAGGCCATGTTGTGGCCCCTACCACTTTGGATTCTGTCATTGACCAGCTTCTAAATATCCATATTAACATGGATATTTTTAGGGACCACCACTATGAATATTGCAATGAGATTGTGGCATATATAAATGACATTCAATACACTGAAAACAAAACTCAATAACAATTGGATAGCCTTCGTTGGAGCCACTGTCGCACCAATGACCACCTTCGCAGCCTGGAAGTGAGAGTGGAACACATGGATTTTCATATGCATGGGCATGTCATTTACTTTGCAACTCCCCCTGTAATACCCCCCAATCCCCCTCCTTAATATGTTGTCAGCACCTTTGGTTATCTTTTTGTTCTCTTTTAGTATGCTAAGGCTACAATGCCTATCGGAAATAATGGGTGTCAACTGCTTTCTATGATTTCCTCCAAGACCCGATCTCAACAAGTCTGGTCGGAATGAGGGAAAGGGGCTTTTTGAGATGATTTTTGTAAACAATGTTTTTTTTTTTCTTTTTTTCTTTTTTTTCTTTTTTTCTTTTTTTTTTCTGAAAATCTAATGAAATTACTTTGAACAACAACAAAAAACAAAAATGTAATATATTATGAATTAGAAGAAGTTAAGGAGGTTTTTAATTGAGATTAATTAGATTGGATACATCCTAAGGTTTCATCTTTAATCAAATAGAGGAAACTATGGATCCATATTGTTTCAAGGAAGACAAAGAGGATTCTTGCGGGTAATCAAGGGCGGTTTCAGTTTTAGGAGAGGATTACTATGAAAAGGCCTACAATCGAAGGACATAAGCATTCTATTCTCAACAAATTAATACCATAATAATTTTTGCATAAATATTTAGATTAAGAAAACATGGCACCAAGTGGAATAAGAATGGATATGGTGGGACAAATGAGACCCAAATAAAAATGTGGTTTGTTAGATATTTTCATGTTAATCCTCTTACTTCTAGTGTATGACATATAGATAGTTAAGTATAATGCATCATGTTTGGTTAATCTACGAGGTGGCTAATGATGACACCATAATACATATTGTTATTATAGATAAATAACAAGTGTTTAGGAGAAGTAGCTAAAATATTTTTATAAAAAAATATTTTCTAAAAGACCTTCATGCCAGATTCCAATATGGGGATTCCTTGTGCCATAGAATCTTTTGTAAGGTGAAGGGAAATTTGAGAAAATCTTAACAGGAAATATGATTATTACAACTTTTATGTAAGGTCATTCTTACATTATTTAGAAATATTGCAAAATATCTCTTTTTGAATTGATGGTGCTTCACCCAAAGAAAACTTGGGATATCCATTATTGAAGGGTAGCATGAAGTGTAAAATACAATCCATTAATTTTAAAAAATCTTCAAGGGACTACCTCGTCTTATCTTACTCCCCACCTTCTTGTTTTTGTAGGTATTGGTGTTTTATTACATCATTTTTCCCTTTTATTCAATTATTGGGAATGACCAACAAATGTTTGCATATGGGTCGAGGTGGGTGTATGATGAGAACATGGTAAATGTATTGTGGAATACATTTTTATATAAGGGTTTTTAATGCCTCTTTTACTCATAGTGATGTCGAGAGATAATATTTATCCATTGGCCCATTAATCTTAATATGTATTTTATCATCTCTCCTAATGTTAGAAATATTGAAAAACAATCAATAGATGCCTCACCACAAGTTAGGGATGGGTGTATGATGAGGACATGGTAAATGTGTTATGGAAGATGTTTTATAATAAGAGGTTGCAATGAATCTCTTTAAATGTGGTGACAATAGGGATAATATTTCCATTGGTCTATTCCCTTCCCAATCATACACAGTGGGGCAACCATTACTCCCATTTGACAGAAAAGTGGTATAAGTGAGTAACTATTTTTAGGATGGATGGAGGCGTTGCAACTACAAAGGGATAATTTGGAAAATTTTCACCTTGAAGAAGGAAATAACAAAATACACTAAAGTAGAAGAAGGGAAAGAATCCAAGACAATATTAGGTTGATTTATAATCATTATAAGCATAATGTGAAGCTCTAACAAATGAAGTTATTTGGTGTCATTTAAGTGATCACTCAAAGTATTTCAATGTTTTTGAAAAGTAAAAGATACAAGTGAAAATAAATATAGCTACAAGTTGTATTTCATAGATAAATATCAAAATTGTCTTGAACTTTGGTTAATTGTACTTTATTTAATTATTGTTATAATGTCAAAGTGGAAATTTCAAATATGGTAGGTAACTATTTTTATTGTTTTAAAATTTTTCTTTCACATAATGATTATATTTGTATTAGAAAAATGTTTTAGTAGCATTGTACACCATGTAAATACATCTAAAGGAGTTATGCAACAAAACTATGTAAGGTATATCCAAAGTTTGTACTTGGAATTCTAATACTACATGACATTCATTCATAAAAGTTTCTAAAATCTACCTCATGACATTCCTTCATATAAGTTTCTAAAATATACTACATGTATTTACTTGCACAAAGGAACCTAGCAATAGACAAACTTTAAAATACACATTGCAATGCTAAGTGAGGCCATATTGTCTATGAGTTTCTTTCTCACCATATGTCATTCGATATGGAATTATAATCCACACTCACCATCCCCATATCCTGAGGATACTATTCGATAGTTTCATCTTCTTTATCCCCTACTAATCCATTGAATAGCATGGCCATTATGTGGCCTATAGAGTGAATTATAACCAAGTTAGCAATTGTTTCTTAAGGGCTGCACATTTAACTTGTAAATCCACAATTCATTAATTTGGACAATAAACAATACCCACCGACAAATAAATTGCATGATCCATGTCTTCTTATCACATGCAAATTTTTCATGGTCTCACACAAGAGCACCGCCCAATATCCCATGATTGATTGGGAGTTGTTAGAAAGAACCCAAATATAACCCTGATTTATCCCAAGTGACAAAAGTTTGTTGGCACTATTTGACAAACCAACATGACCAATAACTAAGGGTTGACCACTTACCTTGACAAATACCACCAATGTTGAGTTGATAAGTGAGAAACCCCATGCACTTGAATTGCCTTAACAGATAACCTAGAAAATGAACCATGACCATAATAGGCATTCCAACCACCTAGCATAAATGAACCACAATGTCTTTTGACTCCACTCAAGATATGAAGGAAATAATATTAGCTTCAAGGCACTCCACAAAGAGGAAAATAACAAAATAGGGGGTGTTTAGAGAACATAAAAACAATATCCATGTAGACAGCCACCAAAACCACATCGCACTCACCTCCACCATTAAAAGAACAATCTACAACCAAAATCACCTACAAGGTACAAAGTAAGGGGCCACATAGAGCATATAGAAAATATTCATAGGAAGGGCCAAAAAATACACATATTCCTACAACATTAGAGGAACCATAATATCCCACAATACCACTAATTTCAAAGAGACCATGCTAGACTAGAGCGCTACTCCAATTCATAACAAATTCCAAACCTTCAAAACCAAAACCATAGACAAGTTTCCTTAGATCCAATTAGATTTCGTAACCAAAATTCCACCAGAGTGGTTCAAAGAGAAATGCAAAACCTAAATTTGAATCTAACTGCATTGAAATGGTGAACCACAAGCCCATGATCAACAATAACTTCGAACACAACTTAGTCAGAATCCCACCTATATCAAAATTCATGAGTTAAAGTAGTTGAAAGCTCATGTAAACTTGGTACTAGCATTTGTCATAGCATCACACTAAATGTTTTTCTTGGCCACAAACCTTGAAATACATCCACCCCATGTGAAATTAAATGGTGTTCATGATGTTGTGTGTAATATTTAACGTCGATGACAATGTATTAGGGTATAGGGTGACAAATATACCCATTTTTTAACCCAAGGCTACCCCTAGATAATTTGGTGACTTTGTTACTCCTTGAGTCAACTTTCTAGTTGAGAGCTTTTAGAACACGATCATATTTGAATATCTCGAATCTAGATATTTCGTGTTTGTTTTGAGTGATTGTCATGAATAGGAATCCATTACTCAAGCTAGAGAATTTAAGAATTAATTTAATGACCAATTATGAATTCCCAATAATAACTAATTTCATGCATTCCCTCTCATTGATAATCTGCAAATCTTGATACAAGACAAATGCCTTTACTTGGTTGTTTGATGCTCTACCCAAACCACATTCAAAACCAACCTCTAAAGTTCCCTTTGGAGGCTCCATAAAAAAATATGATACATTTTCCCTATTCCTATTTTGAATTTAAAAATTCCTCCTTCCTCATGCAGATCTATCATTTTATCGCAAGTGAAAGGGGGGATCTCAACTTTATTTACAATACAACTAGTTTTGTTTAGCAAACTATGCAATCAATCCCATTATTCATATTCTCGAAGATTTACATTGTTCCCATTTATCCCTATAACTTGGATGATTTTCAATAGTAGGTTGCAAGATTTATTGGAATAACTAACCATTGAGATTGAATTTGTTGAAAGATATATTTATTCTAAGCAAGCTCGGTTTTGCAACAAATAAATTTTAGAATTAGCAATTGTATTCTTCAAAAAAATTGTGTATTTTGAAAGGTTCCTAAATATTTGTAATGCCAAACTACAAACCTATCCCTCTAGGAATTAGGAAATGGGACTTTCTCCATGATTCCATCAAATATGTGGTTCAATTAAATATGGATCTCACACCATTGGAAATTCTATGTTGTTAATGGTTTCCCATTTACCATGATCATGCAAAAAGAATTAACTTTGGGTAAAGAATTTCTCTTTCACATATGTTTCCATCGACACAAATATTGAGGATTTGGTAGGCCTAAAAATACGATCTTATACCCTACTTTCAATGTATGTTTTAAACATCCCATTCTACATCCCCTCTCATCTACAGGGTTATTATTCATAAGGGAACAACCAACCAAATATTTGTAGAGATATTTCAAAGAAGAGGAGAGGTTCTCTAGGGGTGAGATATTTTTCCACCCAATCCATCGTACTTTATCCTACAATGATAAAATCTGGAAATGTAACCAAACCTTTTCCCAAAAACCAATATTTAAAGGAACATATCTCCAAGATTGCCTACCACAGTAGGCTTCCTAAAATTCATTTTACCACCATGCTAACATAGATTGAATCTACCTTTGGATTAGGTGACTTATGGAAATTCTTGTCAAAGCACTGGTAGGATGGTTGGCTTTCCTCCATCAGCCTTGTCACCCTCTCCACCTCCCTTCCCACATGCAGAAGTTACCACTTGACCTAAAGAGAAAACTTGAACCTATGTTGAACTCCCAGCTCTAACTACATCTTGTTTGTGGCATTATGCACCCCGTACCAATGGTATTGATTTTTAGGGAAGGTAATAGTTATTATGGAAGCATGTGGGATTTATGGGACATCAATTTCACTCCAAGAAAAATGGCTCATTGGGTTTATGATCTAGTTTTTTGGGACATATTCATTATGTTGTTGGTTCATCCTTCACCTCTCCCATTCTTCACTCTACAAGCTTTCCCCCTCCCTAATTTCCATATTTCTAGCAAAAATATGTCTATTATTCAATGGTGCCTTACTAAGCCCACCACGGTTTCCCTTTTTTGCATTTCACTTGGGTTGAATCCACCTGCTCTCAATGTTTCCTACTCTGTCGATTGTGAGGTATTACTAGCTAGTTATATACACTTGAGTATTTATGAAGTTGATGTCTAAAATAAAATAGATTTGATCCATTGTGAGTATATCAAATCTCATATGAATAAATTCATCCTAGATGTGGGTTATAGTTTCACTTACGACATAAAGTATTTCATAATATTGGAATTATATTATTACATAAAGTCATTTGTAGCTTATTCACTCACAAGTGAGGAAGAGGAATGGTTGGAGCCTAAAGCAAGGATATACAAGTTGGAGAATCATACTAAGCTCCTCATCACTCTCTATTCATGGTTAGAAAAGAGAAATGGTAGTGTTTTGGCCTTAGTGGCATTAATCCGTTTTCAGAACCACCCCTATGATCTCTTAGTAGATGACTCTACGAAACCAACTCCTCATAGTTTCCCGTAATAAGGACTCAAATCCTAGGCATTCAAGCATCATCAAAATTTTAATGTTTTAATTTTCTAATTATTATAGCATAGTTCTTTCATAATCATATGCAGATTTAGGGTTCCATTTTTCCTTTAATATTCTTCAAAGTTTGTATAAGTCTACCTAGATATTATTCCTTTCTCTATCAATTTTCCTTTCTAAATATGGTGTAGTAGAGCAACCTCCATAACTATTATGTGCTCTATGTACATGTTTTAGTTTTTTCTAATGGAATAGAAATCTACATTTCCAACCAAAAAACTTCTATTGAATCTAAGGAGTTACCATCTTACAAAGCCTCTAGATGAAAGATCCTAATACTTTGACTAATGGTGTGTCCAAGCATCTCTTCATGTTCCTATGGAAATACTTCTTATATGACATACTTCCACCATTTTTTTTGGCAAAAAATGAGCCTCCACAAAATACTTATCCGTGTTTCCAAATTTAGAAAGGTTGGGTGTTTAGTTTCCAGGCCTCCTCTCTCCCTTTTAGTGCATATTCCATTTTATTAGAAGGGATTTGTTGGTATTTTTTTTACCTACTTGCCACGAAACTTTATGAGTTTCCTCAACTACTTGCTACATTATGTTTGCAAGAAGCATTCTAGATCATTCATAGATAGGAAGAGATATCAGAATTGATTCATTATGAATAATTCTTCCAGCCAGATTTAACCACTGAGACCCCCATTGTTATAGTTGGATTTTTTATTTACCTAACACTCCCTACCAAGTAGTTGATGTCAATTTTCTATAGGAGATACCAAAATATTTAAATTATGTCCATGATATCGTGCAAGGGAATCACGTAACTCTCAAACAACCTAGAGATGAGGGGTATATACATTCCATCCATATATTTTTTTTCCCCATTACTAAATTTTCCTCTTGAAGTATTGAGGAAATAATCCAATGCCACCTTAAATATATTGGTGATGAAGGTTGAAGCTCCTCCAAGAAAAAAAATTTCCTCGACAAACTTGGAATGGTTGATTCCCTTAACTCCTCTTCCAAAACTAATTCCATGTATCTATATAGATGATCTTTCAAACTCTAATTTCTTGCTTAGAGTTTCAACCCTTGTAATATATAATAGAGGATAGAGTATACAACCTTGTCCCAATCCTTTATTACTTTTGAAGAAAGCAATTTGTCTCTCATTTATTGGAGGACTTGTCCATGGGATACCAATACATGCTTCAATGCAATAAACAATTGACTCATCAAAACCAAACTTGTAGATAATTTCCAAAAAAGAAACATTTGTTGTATACATTTTTATAATCATTTGTTTTTCTTTATTTGTCTTTCTTGAATCAATTTCACCTTGCTTCCTATATTGTGTTACCCACAATTTGTCATTTTGCATAAACCCTCCTTGATTCACTAAGATAATATTGGGGAGCATCTTGTTCAATCCATTTCCCATTATTTTTGTTGTGATTTTTTATGTAGATTCATATAGAAATGGGTCAAACTAGGAAAATGAGGTTGGGCTTGTCTCCTTGGGGATAAGAACTTCAACAGAGGAATTAATGGATCCCCTTTTATGATTATTGCACCTTAAAAATGATAATAAACCAATAATTACATTCTTGTCGAGGGGAAAACCTCCTTTTACAATAAATATAATGAACAAGACAATATTTTATGATTCTAAGACTAGGTCTCCTTAGCATAAATATAGGATACAAAGGGTACAACTATAATAAAATGGGACAATGGGGGATTCTAGCCTATATAACAATATAAAAATATAAATGTAATCACTTAACATCTAGGTCTTAATAAGGATTTTTTGGGTTAACGTGGGGTTTAAATAGGGCTTAACATCCCCCTCCTTGATGCAGGAGCATCCAGACTTAGCCAGCAATGTGATTGTATTTTCATATGTTGTGGCTAACATGAGGTGGATAAACATTGGTCATTAATATTTTACTTAGTTTTAAATGAAGAATTTAGTATGTTTGGGTTTGTTAAATTAATTAGGAATAAAAATAGAAATTGGTTTCTCCCTACGAGGAGATTGAGCCAAGTAGGATAAGAGCTTAGAAATAGGGTAGCATTTGTTTGTTAGGAGTGGTTCAACAGAATCTATTTTAGGCAAGAAGGACCACTTCAGATAGATATATATATATATGTATGTATATGTATGTATGTATGTATGTATAAGTGAGAGAAAAAACAAAGTGTGAAAAAGAGTGAGATAAGTGTCAACTAGGTGTGCGAGAGGCGATAGAAGAGAAAGCATAAACAATTGTAATAAATAGTCGATCAAGGGCTTGACTCTATAAGTTCATTTATTATTAATTTTCAAGTGTTCTGGAATGGATTGGGCTCTCCGTTCAGATTATTGGTTTAAAATTGTGTTGAATCATACATATATTAGCTATACAGTCGGAGGATAATTGGATTGCAGGTGTGACAAGGACCGCAGATCTGAACCCAATCAACGGGAGAGATCTCATTGCAAGTTGAGAAACTAGCGCACATCACACAGACTCAAGATTATAGTTAAAGAGCCGCAAGTCAAATTGTTTAACCTATGATTCGAAGTGAGGAGGTGGAGATATAACAAGGATCGTTGGATCAGGGATCAAATCAATGGTGGAGATTTTAGCGCACGGGAAGCAACTTCGCCATTCGCAAGATTTAGAAGATAAGCGTTAAGGCATCGCAAAATAAACTAATTTGTTTGCGATGCGAAAAAGGGGGGGACACATGTTGGCTCAGCGCAACTTCGCAGTTGGCAAGGAATAAAGTTTAAGTGTTAAAGTTAGACTGCCATTTGTGCGACTTGCGATCACCGGTGATTGGTCAAGATTATTGTGGGACCCTCCAGTAAGAAATTCTATGTATATGTATTTATTTGGGTTCTATGTGTTTGGTTAGGCTAATGTTGTTGATTGCGCACATATGAATGTTTAACAAGCTCCGAAGTTTTACAAAAAGTCTGATGCTATTAATAAGGTTGTGTGGAGTGTAAACTATATAGTTTCCGCGCGTATTCTCATATTTTTGTAACTAGTCTACATCACTCCCCTTCAAAGAAGTGTTGTCCTCAACACTTGACTATTTGTAGGTGTTAATGCATGAATAACTCATCTTCCTGATGAGCTCCATAATTATACATATTTGGAGGGGTTAATGGTCACCTTTTTTCCTCCTTAGATCTATTTTTCTTGCATTATTATTATTATTTGGTTTTACGATGCTAGTATAGGTGGTGATTAAGGCTAACATACTTTGAGTGCCTAATATGAGATTGAGTGCGGAAAATCTTGAATTATTAAGCATTTTTATAAGGATTTTATCATAAAGACTTGGAGTCAAGTGGACTCAATCACCCCAAATATTCTCTCCAGCAATTCGAGTTCCAAAGGTATCCAAGCATCTCCAAGAGGAGTGCATTCAATCTATGTTTACTTGGAGTCAAGTGGACTCAATAATTCTCTCCAGCAATTCAAGTTCCAGAGGCAGCCAAGAAAATCCAAGAGGAGTACACTCAGTCTATGTTTACTTTGAGTCAAGTGGACTCAATCACCATTTTCAAGGGAGTTATTGGTAGCTGCCCTGTAGAATAAATAGAGCAGAGCTAGAGCTAGGAAGGGTAGTTGATTCTAGTTGGAACTTTGTTGCAAGATATTGAGCTTTTCATTATTATACTCAGTGATCAAACCTTCAGAGAGGTATGAGGTTATTCTTTTATGAAATGAGCATACTAATTTCATTTTACTAATTTAATTTTCAGAGAGCTAGGATCATGGGTTAGGGCCCAATCCATGTGCCTCAGCTTCTTTGCTGTTACAATATTTTCCTTTCTTTCCATTAGTGATTTTTTGTTTCTGTCATTTAGTTAATATTTCTTCTGATAGTTTCAAATTATTGTTTCGAATTGTTGCTGTAGGTTTTCATTTTCTTAATAAAATGAAGGATAAAACTCTAAAAGTCGTGGATCTATCCTTCCCTTCTCATCTCTATCAATAGAGCTCGAGGGGGGTAGGCTTTCCCATGGGCCAAAAAATTTGATTTCTCTTCACTGTTTTTATCATGCATTTTTTTTTTTTTTCCCGTGCATGAATCCGCAGGTTTGTTTGCAGGAAGCAGTATTAAAGTTTCGGATAATTTCACCCTCGCCTTCCCACTTCATTTTCCATCTCTGTGTTTCGCTTCCAAACACCTCTGCTACTCTCCATTTCCCTCTTTTTCTCTTCCTATCAGCTGCCGCAGCCTTTTTATTCATAGAAAATATTAAAGTTTTTCCTGTGATATTTTACCTTGGACTTTCCCGATTATCACATCTCGACCATCCCAGAACCCCTTCCCTTTCCTTTTTCGTTCTTCAACATCTTAGCGATTTTCCCTTTTCACCTCACCTTTACCTTTTTAATGAAAATGCTTAAAAATATTTAAAGTTTGACCTCTACCCTTTTCTTCCTCGAAACTCCCACTACCGCACTTCGCCTTTTCGCAAAATCGTACTTCACAATATTTTCCCTTTTTTGTTAAGAATTACCGCTTTGATCCGCCGATCGCGCTCCGTCACCAGTCCCACCACCACGTCACCCATCGCATTTTGCACTTCACATCGTTCAATTGGTATTCGTTAATACTTACCGCTCTTTCTGCCGGTTGTGATATCACATTTTGCATGTCACAGCTTTTTCCCCGTCGCACTTCATAGTTCTTACCTCATCGCCTTCGCATTTTGCTCCCACTTCCCGAACAACATTTCTGCTATCCCTTTAATTTTGTGATATTGTGATTGCGATATCGCATATCGTAAATTTTGCCTCCATCGCATCTCCACCATCGCACTTTTCAATTCATTCCTTTTCCAAGCCGTTTTTGTGCTATAATAAGGTTTTATAAGGTTTAACCCCGCTCTTTCCACTTCTAAGCCTTGTTTCATGCATTAAGCCCTCCATTAGCCACTTTAGCCCTTTTCTTTCCTCCAAGCTGCAAATCAAGACTTTTTCAATTAGAATTAAGTCATGGATAACTTAGTTGCATAGGTAGAAGCATGGTAGATATACCATACAGTAAGTAGGGTGCATTTAGCTGTTTGGCCAAGTTAAGTGTGATTTAGAATTAGTTTCGCTTCTGCCATTTCTTTTTAGAAATATAGTTTAGTTTCTTTTCCGTCATTTCCTTTTCTGCAAATTAAATTAGTTTCATTCCTGACATTTTTTTTCAGCGATTCAGTTTTCCTTTCTTTCATTTCCTTCCAACAATTTACCTTCCAGTTCTTATCATAGTTTAAGAAATAGCACCCTTTCGTAAATCAAAAGAGGATGACAAGAACATATTGCATTTGTTGTGTATATTGCATTGTCACCTCCAAGTTTGTACGAACCTCGGGTTGATAAAGTAAAGTAGGGAAGCCCCTAAGACTTTCACCACTCTTGGTGCAATATCAGGGCTCGCCACTTTTTGGCGTCATTGTCAGGGAGGTGTCTAGTAGATGCTTTGATTTTGTTTTAGCACTCTTTTCTACTTTCCTTTTTCATGTTGTTTCCGAAATATTGAAAAATACAAAAGATCTAATTTTCATGCCTCATAGGAGTAGGGATACTCATAAATTTAATATATATATATATATACTTCTCCAATACCAACCCCCCCAATTGACCACGTGGTACAGTAAGAACCACATCACCATACACTTTTTAAGGTAGAAGAGATGGATGGACATGATGACAATGAAGAAGATCTTATTGGATTTCCCATTCAAGATATGGACATCAATGTACATATGAAGTAGAAATGTTAAGAATGCAAAATGAGTAAAAAGAATATGTTGATATTTTTTTTATCCTTTCAGAATCATATGAACCTAAATTTTGTTCATCATTCCCCAGGTTTAAATAATCTTACCAGGAAGACAATGGAGCAAGGCAATCACCAAAGAAGCTATGTTATGTAGCTCCAAGGAGACCCTCATAGCCTATTCAACTTGACATGATGCAAGGACCCACTTCACAATTTAAATCTTATTCACATCCATCTCAAACTAATTGGGACACACTCCCTCCTTGGCAACCTTGGCCATCTCAACCCCAAAACCAATCTTGGCAACATGTTTAGCAAGGTCCTTATTGGGAAAATCCTCAACATTCTCAATATTTCCCTCAATATCCTCTATGCCTGACTCCATGCTATCCCTACCATCCACCTCCACCATAAAAATAGCCTCAACCACATCTATCTCATATATCCACCCCCACTCAACTACCTGTACCACCATTTCCAAACCCATACAATGAAGTATCTCAACTCACTTACAATGCTGAGGTACAACACTATCAAACATATCCTCTTGATCTAAATGATATGCATCTTAGTTCAAGAAAGTTATTACAAAGAAGAGATTTTCTTAATGTCATTGAAGGACAACATCAAGAAGAAGAAGATCCAAATGAGGAGATCAAAAGATCGAGGGTTGCACTTGATGAAGAGAAAAAATCAGAATCAGATGTTCAGAAAGTTCCCTCATGTTTACCAGTATTTACTCCATGTGTTCAAGAGAAAAATCAGAAAAAAGAGGAATATTTGACTTCCATAATAGAAGAGGACATCAAATGTGATCCAACTTAGCAAGTGAACCAGGGGCATCACAACTATATTGACATATGGTTCCAAACAGTTATTAATTTGAAGCAACGCACTCTTCTCCAATAGTACTTGATACAATCCCAGTCAAATAAATTCATCTCTCATATTCATGTACATGTCAAAGCATGTATTACAAGTGTGCACATGATTTTATCTGTCATCTTGATGTGTACATGGCTTCATTAGAAGTATTCCTATACTTGAAAAAGGTTTTGTTTTTTTTCAAGTAGAGTAGGAAAGTGAAAAAATAAAAAAATAAATAAAGATCCATGGGTGAAAACCTCTATGAGGCACCCAAGGCAAGCTGATGGGTTGAAAACCTTGATGGATGCAGCTCACTTGCTCAAAAAAAAAACAAAAACAAAAAAAAATACATCTACATATCTGTGTTTTCTGTGTTTGATGTTTTACAGGTTATTAATGATTTCTAGAAACATAGGGAAGCATTCATCTTCTTTTCCTTTCTTCTCTTTTACCTTCCATCCCATCATTCACTCCATTCATTTTTATAACTTCCTCCATCACCTCCATGCACCACATTCCTCCATTCCTGAGCACAATGTATCAAGGAAAGCAAAACACAAACTACTATTGACATCAGGGAATTCCTACAACGCATACATATGTTCTTGAACAACAAGAAAACAAGAGAGAAGCTCATGAAGCAGACCCCTAGAAAGACAAGAGTGCCACCCATGGAATCTGGAGCATCCCCCACGCAGCATCGACAACGGGAAGGAACATCAAGGAAAGATCAACAGCTCACTCTGAGAGCTTCTCATTCAGCAAGATGCTCACTCATAAAACGGAAAATAGTGAAGAACGCAACATCTAAAAGCATTGTCTCCTCAATCCAGCTCCTACAAATTCCTTGGAAACGATAGGTAAACTCTGGTATAGCTTCTCACCCCTCGTTGTGCATCCATAATAGCCAGAAATAATTAAATTTGTAGACTTATATTTTAAGGGGTAGAAAGGTGGCCAGTTAGCTTGGCCACCATCGTGAAGTATGACTAGGGAGAACTACAAAGTCACGCCACCTAGGCATGCAAAAGAAAACAATTTAAATCAAGTGGCGAATAAGGGGAGGAAGCATGTAGTCCATCATGAATTAACAGGGAGAAGGAAACAATTGTCTACAATAGAAACTGGAGCTGAGCCGAGTTACATAAGCACTCCAAAATTAGTTGAGAAATCTAATAAAAAGAGATCATGTCTCATCCAAACCAGTAAATTGAGAATTTTTTAGGGAAAGAGACTAAAGGGAGTCGTAGCACAGCAGTACCGAGAGCGGGCTGCGTATTTTAACAGCGTGCAACAGCAGCAGCAGAACAGCATCACCCTACCCATGGCCTAGTCCTCTCTCATAAATATGAGCAGGAAAACTTTTATAGCAACCAAAACAAGGCAGGATTCCACTCGTAGCCTTAGAGAAGAGGAAGAAGAACCAGAAGAGGAACAAGAATAATAAGAGCAAGATACAAAGTGTTACACCAATTTTTGGTCATCTAACCTGTTACTATTAGATGGACCAATTTTACCCTAAGTAAAATTGCTCTCACTATGAAAATTAACTTAGTAATCCATAATTTATTAAGTTGTTTATGATCTAAAAAGGAAACCCCATGAGGAAATATTGAATAAATCTCTATTTTTTTTATTTTCCTCAAGGGATAATTAATTAAAGAGCAGTTTAATTAATATTACTGGTCATATTTAACCCAAAAAAAGATAAATAATTAGATAAATCATTATTTATCTTATTATTTTCTAGGAATAATTATTTAAACATTATTTAAATAATATTCCTTGTTAAATTTGACTAAATCATTTATAAATAATTGAATAAATCACTACTCATTTAATTATTACTCAACCATATTCTTAAAATAATAATTAAATCATTTATTGATTTATTATTTATAAATAAAGGGATTTGACCAAATTCAAATTATTTTTCCCTCCAACAAAAATAATAAAATATTACATAAAAGTTGGATCTAGATTTGGTTAATAATATTTTAATCGTGCACCAATATCTAGACTAACTCAATATTTTGTTATAAATAGAAGGGTTTTTTCATTTATTCACTACTTTTTGTTGCCTAAATATCACTCTGGATCTATACTTTTAGTCTGACTTTGATCCTCCATCATTGTCATATTTTTCTATCTTTTTGCTTGTGAGCTCCCTTTGAGTTCCATTTTTGTATGGGTTTTCTACACCATCAAGAGAGAGATATCTTAGATTTGAAGTGCTGAGGACATACAACAACCCATCCCATTGAGGGGGACTGGTAACATCTTTCTATGTTCCCTTCCCAGGTGTCATAAACACAAAATTCTTTAAAACTATTCTTGTCTTGTCTATTGGATGCATGGAGCAACTCTTGCTTTTATTTGTTGTTTAATGTCTTTAACTGCATAGATCTAGATTTTGTAGCATTTATCTTGGTCAACTAACTGCAGATCTAAGGAAATTGGCAGTCATATTTGATGTTAGGGATGTTTGTTATGCACACTAAGTGAGATTTTTTCATACGCTTGCGATTAGAATTCACACTAACACAAAGGGCCAAGGAAAAATAGAAGAGATGGCCATAGAATTCATAGAGATAGAAAATGGGCAAGAAACTGACTCACAACACAAGACCACATCCCCTCAATACAAAGAGGTAGTTTCCACCATAGCTCCTCTAAGTGCAAAGAGAAAAAGGCAGATCTCTATATATTTCAAAGTTGACAAGAGTCGAAGAGAACAAGAAACTCCTCCCATGAGCCCGATTACATTGAATAATCACCAAGGGAGGAGGAAAGAATTGAAGAAATAGTTCTTAAGGAGCAGCTGCAGAAGGCACAGGCAAAGAATGTAGCACTGAAGGAGAAATTGCAGCAAAAAGGGGAGCAAGTAGCCACCATGGCAGACTTATGCATAGATTCCCTTCAGCACAGATTCCCTTCATAAGTGGCTCCTATTTCAAATCAAAACTCTAGCCTCCCATGGATCACTACCTTTCAAAGATTGTAGGAAATTCATGAATTTCTACAAGCAAGCTAACATGGCTGATTAGGAAAAGATGGTAGAGTTTTATGTGCATAACCTTGTGCTGACAAATCTGGATACTTGGGACCCCAATCCTACAATGGGGGATATGTAGTTGATGGCTCTAATATCTTGGATGATGAATGAGGACACTAGAGAAAAAGAGATATGGAGGGTCATGGGAAGAAGAAATAGAGAACCCTTATATATCAGAACAGAGTTGTTTATCCCAAGAGAAGTCATCCTTAACTGTCACGAGATTCAAAGGGACCCTGCACTAGTTGAAAGCTACCTTCAGACTCAAACACAGGAAATAGGCCACTTTAATGATGTTTCTAGGAAGATAGAAGATGAGTGCATTATGGCCAGCCATAGGATATGGAACAACCTCCCTCACAGCCTCAAGAAAAGCGAGTACCATACTCCAAAAATACTAAGGGGTACATTGGAAAGGGCACCAGTATACAAGAGGGCCATGCAGGCCAAAAATATCCAATGGTTGGGACTAAAGCTCATCCCACCTTTGCTACCGGGGTTGAATGATGAAAAGGACACATATGCACAAGATAAAATAATGGGAGAATGCATAAAATAATAATGGTTTTTACCCCCTTGGGGAAACTCCCACACTTCTTCCTCAGGATATCAGGGGGGCTGTCAAAGCCTTGAAGGAAATACAAGAGGAGGATTAGTTGCTCAGAGGATGAGCAACCATTCAGTAGAGGGGGTGATGATGAGCTCCATCATTAGACATATTTGGAGGGGTTAATGGTCACCTTTTTGCCTCCTTAGATCTATTTTTCTTTCATTTTTATTATTATTTGTGTACATGGCTCCATTGGAAGTATTCATATACCTGAAAAAGGTTTTGTTTTTTTTCAAGTAGAGTAGGAAAGTGAAAAAATAAAAAATAAAGTTCCACGGGTGAAAACCTCTCTGAGGCACCCAGGGCAAGTTGGTGGGTTGAAATTCTCGATGGAGGCAGCTCACTCGCTCAAAAAAGAAAAAAATAAAAAAAAAACAAAAACAAAAAAAATTACATCTACATCTATGTTTTTTCTGTGTTTGATGTTTTACAGGTTATTAATGGTTTCTGGAAACACAGGGAAGAATTCATATTATTTTCCTTTCTTCTCTTTTACCTTCCATCCCATCATTCACTCCATTCATTTTTATAACTTCCTCCATCACCTCCATGCACCACATTCCTCCATTCTTGAGCACAATGTAGCAAGGAAAGCAAAACATAGACTACTACTGACATTAGGGAATTCCTACATTGTAGGCATATGTTCTTGTACAACAATAAAACAAGATAGGAGCTCATGAAGTAGACCCCGGGAAAGACAAGAGTGCCACCCATGGCATCTAGAGCACCCCCCACTCAACATCTACAATGGGAAGGAACATCAAGGAAATATCAGCAGCTCACTTTGAGAGCTTCTCATTCAGCGAGATGCTTACTCAGAGAATGGAAAATAGTGAAGAACGCAACATATAAAAGGATTGTCTCCTTAATCTAGCTCCTGCAAATGCCTTGGAAACGACAGGTAAACTCCGGTATAGCTTCTCACCCCTTGCTATGCATCCATAATAGCTAGAAATAATTGAATTTGAAAAATTAGAGTTTAAGGGGCGGAAAGGTGGCCAGTTAGCCTGTCCACCATCGTGAAGTATGACTAGGGAGAACTACAAAGTCACACCACCTAGGCATGCAAAAGAAAACAATTTAAATCAAGTGGAGTAGAGGAGAACAAGGGGAGGAAGCACGCAGTCCATAATGAATTAACAGGGAGAAGGAAACAACTGTCTACAACAGAAACTGGAGCTGAGCCAAGTTACATAAGCACTCCAAAATTAGTTGAGTAATATAATAAAAAGAGATACCATCTCATCCAAACCAATAAATTAAGAATTTTTTAGGGAAAGAGACCAAAGGGAGTCGTAGCACAACAGTACCGAGAACGTCATGCATATTTGAACAGTGCACAACAACACTAGCAGAACAACGTCACCCTACCCATTGCCTGGTCCTCTCTCGTAAATATGAGCAGGAAAGCTTTTATAGCAACCCAAACAAGGCACGATACCACTCCTAGCCTTAGAGAAGACGAAGAAGAACTAGAAGAGGAACAAGAATAAGAAGAGGAAGAGACAAAGTGTTACACCAATTTTTGGTCATCTAACCTGTTACTATTATATGAACCAAAGTACACCATGTAAGACCAATTTTACCCTAAGTAAAATTGCTCTCACTATGAAAAATAATTTAGTAATGCATAATCTATTAAGTTGTTTAAGATCTAAACAGGAAACCCCATGAGGAAATATTGAATAAATCCCTATTTGTTTGATTTTCCTCAGGGGATAATTAATTAAACAATAGTTTAATTAATATTCCTAGTCATATTTAACCCAAAACAAGAAAATTAATTAGATAAATCATTATTTATCTAATTATTTTCTAGGAATAGTTATTTAAACATTATTTAAATAATATTCCTTGTTAAATTTGACTAAATCATTTATAAATAATTGAATTAATCACTACTTATTTAATTATTACTCAACCATATGCTTAAAATAATAAATAAATCATTTATTTATTTATTATTTACAAATAAAGGGATTTGACCACATTCAAATTCTTTTTCCCTCCAACAAAAATAATAAAATATTCCATAAAAGTTGGATCTAGATTTGGTTAATAATATTTTAATTATGCACCAATATCTAGACTAACTCAATATTTTGCTATAAATAGAATGGTTTTTTCATTCATTCACTACCTTTTGTTGCCTAAATATCACTATGGATCTACACTTTTGGTGTGACTTTGATACTCCATCATTGTCATATTTTTCTATCTTTTTGCTTGTGAGCTCCCATTGAGTTCCATTTTTGTCTGGGTTTTCTACACCATCAAGAGAGATATGTCTTAGATCTGAAGTGTTGAGGACATACAAGAACCCATCCCATTGAGGGGGACTGGTAATATCTTTCTATGTTCCCTTCCCAGGTGTCATAAATACAAAATTCTTTAAAGCTATTCTTGTCTTGTTTATTGGATGCATGGAGAAACTCTTGCTTCTATTTGTTGTTTAATCTCTTTAACTGCATAGATCTGGATTTTGTAGCATTTATCTTGGTCAACTAACTGCAGATCTAAGGAAATTTGCAGTCATCTTTGATGTTAGGGTTGTTTCTTATGCACAACTAAGTGAGCTTTTCTCATACGCTTGCGATTAGAATTCACACTAACACAAAGGGCCAAGGAAAAACAGAAGAGATGGCCATAGAAGTCATAAAGATAGCAGAAAATGGGCAAGAAACTGACTCACAACACAACACCACATCCCCTCAATACAAAGAGGTAGTTTCCACTGTAGCTCCTCTGAGTGCAAAGAAAAAAAGGTAGACCTCTATATATTTCAGAGCTGACAAGAGTCAAAGAGAGCAAGAAACTCCTCCCACGAGCCTGATTATCATTGAAGAATCACCAAGGAAGGAAGAAAGAATCGATGAAATAGTTCTGAAGGAGCAGCTGCAGAAGGCACAGACAAAGAATGTAGCACTGAAGGAGAACTTGCAGTAAAAAGGGGAGAAAGTAGCCACCATGGCAGACTTATGCATAGATGCCCTTCAACACAAATTCCCTTCAGAAATGGCTCCTATTTCAAATCAAAACTCTAGCCTCCCATGGATCACTACCTTTCCAAGATTGTATGAAATTCATGAATTTCTACAAGCAAGCTAACATGGTTGATCAGGAAAGATGGAAAAACTTTATGTGCATAACCTTGTGCTGACAAATATGGATGCTTGGGACCCCAATCCTACAATGGGGGATATGTAGTTGACGGCTCTAATATCTTGGATGATGAATGAGGACACTAGAGCAAAAGAGATATGGAGGGTCATGGGAAGAAGAAACAGAGAACCCTTATATATTAGACCAGAGTTGCTCAGCCCAAGAGGAGTCATCCTTAACCATCGCGAGATTGAAAGGGACCCTGCACTAGTTGAAAGCTACCTTCAGACTCAAACATAGGTAATAAGGCACTTTGATGATGTTTTTAGGCAGATAGAAGATGAGTGCATTATGGCCAGCCATAGGAGATGGAACATCCTCCCTCACAGCCTCAAGAACAAGGAGTACCATACTCCAGAAATACTGAGGGGTGCATTGGAAAGGGCACCATTATACAAGAGGGCCATGCAGGCCAAAAAGATCCAATGGTTGGGACTAAAGCTCAGCCCACCTTTGCTACTAGGTTTGAATGATTAAAAGGACACATATGCACAAGATAAATAATGGGAGAATGCATAAAAGAACAATGGTTTTTACCCCCTTGGGAAACTCTAGCACTTCTTCCTCAGGATATCAGGTGGGTTGTCAAAGCCTTGAAGGAAATGCAAGAGGAGGATTAGTTTCTTAGAGGATGAGCAACCATTCAGTAAGGGGGGTGATGATGAGCTCCATCATTAGACATATTTGGAGAGGTTAATGGTCACCTTTTTTCCTCCTTAGATCTATTTTTCTTGCATTTTTATTATTATTTGTTTTTATGATGCCAGTATAGGTGGTGATTAAGGCTAACATACTCTGAGTGCCTAATATGAGGTTGAGTGTAGAAAATCATGAATTATTAAGCATTTTTATAAGGATTTTATCATAAATACTTGGATTCAAGTGGACTCAATCACCCCAAATATTCTCTCCATCAATTCGAGTTCCAGAGGTAGCCAAGCAACTCCAAGAGGAGTGCACTCAATCTATGTTTACTTGGAGTCAAGTGGACTCAATCATTCTCTCTAGCAATTCAAGTTCCAGAGGCAGCCAAGCAACTCCAAGAGAAGTGCACTCAGTCTATGTTTACTTGGATTCAAGTGGACTCAATCACCATTTTCAAGGGAGTTGTTGGTAGCTACCCTGTAGAATAAATAAAGCAGAGCTAGAGCTAGGAAGGGTAGTCGATTCTAGTTGGAACTTTGTTGCAAACTATTGAGCTTTTCATTATTATACTCAGTGATCAAACCTTCAGAGAGGTATGAGGTTATTCTTTTATGAAATGAGCAGACTAATTTCATTTTACTGATTTAAGTTTCAGAGAGCTAGGCTCGTGGGTTAGGTCCCAATCCATGTGCCTCAGCTTCTCTGTTGTTACTATCTTTTCCTTTATGTCCATTAGTTATTTTTTGTTTCTGTCATTTAGTTAATCTTGCTTCTGATAGTTTCAAGTTGTTATTTCGAATTGTTGTTATAGGTTTTCATTTTCTTAATAGAATGAAGGATAAAACTCTATAAGCCGTGGATCTAGACTTCCCTTCTCATCTATGTCAATAGAGCTCAAGGGGGTAGGCTTTCCCATAGGCCAAAAAAATTGATTTCTCTTCACTGTTTTTATCATGCATTCTTTCATGTTTTCTCATGCATGAATCCACAGGTTTGTTTGCAGGAAGTAGTATTAAAGTTCCAGAGAAGTTCACCCTCCCCTTCCCGCTTCATTTTCCATCTCTGTGTTACGCTTCCAAACACCTCCGTTACGCTCCATTTCCCTCCTCCTTTTCTCTTCCTATCAGTTGTTGCACCCTTTTTATTGATAGAAACCATTAAAGTTTTGCCTCTGATCTTTTACCTTGGACTTTCCCGATTATCACATCTCATCCATCACAGAACCCCTTCCCTCTCCTTTGTCATTCTTCAACATCTTAGTGATTTTCCCTTTTCACCTCACCTTTACCTTTTTAACGCAAAACGCTTGAAAATATTTAAAGTTTGACCTCTGCCCTTTTCTTCCTTGAAACTCCCGCTACCATACTTCGCCTTTTCGCAAAATCACACTTCGCAATATTTTCCCTTTTTTGTTAAGACTTACCGCTCCGATTTGTCGACCGTGATATTGCGATCACGCTCCGCCGTCGGTCTCACCATCACGTCACCCATCGCATTTCGCACTTCGCACCATTCAGTTGGTTTATTTTAATACTTACCGCTCTTTCTTTCGGTTGCGATATCGCACGTCGCAGATTTTTCCTCGTCGCACTTCGCATTTCTTACCTCATCGCACTTCGCATTTCACTCCCGCTCCCAAACAACAATTCCGCTATCCCTTTAATTTTGCGATATTGCAATTGTGATATCGCATATCGCAAATTTTTCCTCAATCGCATCTCCGCCTTCTCACTTTTCAATTAATTCCTCTCCCAAGCCCTTTCTCCGCTATAATAAGGTTTTATAAGGTTTAACCCCACTCTTTCCACTTCTAAGCCTTGTTTCATGTGTTAAGCCCTCCATTAGTGACTTTAGCCATTTTATTTCCTCCAAGCTGCAAATCAACACTTTTTCAATTAGAATTAAGTCATGGATAGCTTAGTTGCATGGGTAGAAGCATGGTAGATAGACCATAATATAAGTAGAGTGGTTGTTTGGCCAAGTTAAGTGTGGTTAAGAATTAGTTTCCTTTCTGCCCTTTCTTTTCAGAAATATAGTTTAGTTTCTTTTTATTCATTTCCTTTTCCACAAATTATATTAGTTTCATTCCTGTCATTTATTTTCAACAATTCAATTTTCCTTTCTGTCATTTCTTTCCAGCAATTTACTTTCCAGTTCTTATCATAGTTTAAGAAATATCACCCTTTCGTAAAGCAGAAGAGGATGACATGAACAGATTGCATATGTTGTGTATATAGCACTATCACATCCAAGTTTGTACGAACCCTGAGTTGATAAAGTAAAGTAGGGAAGCCCCTGGGAGTTGCAGCACCCTTGGTGCAATACCACGTCTCACCACTTCCCATGTCGCTTCTTCCAGTGGTAGGTTCTTCCATTTGATGAGGTATTTAGTAATTGCTCGATTTATTATTTTCTTAATCCTTGTTTCTAAAATTGTTTCTGGTTCTATTATTATTTTCCTTTCTTCGTTAATCTCATGTAGAATTGTTTGGACTAGGATCCTATCACCAATTACCTTATTTAAAAAAGAAACATGGAAGACTAGATGTACACATGAAGATGGAGGAAATTCCAATTTGTAATCTATACTTCCAATCCTCTGCAATACCTTATAGGGGCCATAATACCTCGGGTTTAATTTGTTTTACTTATTTTGTTGTTTTAGGTACATCTATTTATATGATTTTATTCTCACAAATACCCAACCTCCACTTCAAATTCCCTTTCACTGTGATGTTGATATGCTTGTTGTTTTATCCTATTTTGTACCATAACCAAGTTGTCCTTCAATAGTTTGAGAACCTGTTGTTGATGTTGTATTTTTTCCTCTACTGCTTGAGCCTTTATAGTCCCTTTCAAGGGTGATGTGATGGATGGGGGATGATATGCATAAAGTGCCATAAATGGTGACATTTTTTTATAAAGGACGGAAGGATATGTTGTACCACTATTCAGACAAGGGAAACCATTTGACCCATTGTGTATTTTTATTAGACGCAAAGAAACATAAATATCCTTCTAAACACTTATTCACAATCTTAGTTTTCCCATCAATTTAAGGATGGTAAGATGATTTGTGAGCCAACTAAATACCCAAACAAGAAAATAATTTAGTCCAAAATTGGATCTCTGTCACTTACAATAATCTTTGGCATTCTATGTAGATTTTGGATTATTTCCATGAATGCTTCTACCACAATGTTTGTTTTAAAGGATGAGAAAGAGAGAAAAAGTAGGCATAATTTTTCATTTGAATTAAAAATACCATAATAACACTCTTTCCTTTAGATTTGGGGAAATGTGTAATAAAATCTATTGAAAATTCTTCCCAATGTTGCCTTTGTATGGCTAATGGATAAAGGATTTATGGGGTCTTGATAGTCTCTCCTTTATTTTTTTGGCATACCACATATTTCACCAAAAAAAATATTGCATATGCTTCAGGACCTTCCTAAAAAAATCTTTCTTGATCCCATGATATGTCTTCACGAGCCTCAAATGTCCTCTTATAGGAGAGGTGTATAATTTTAATAACACTTTCTATTTGAGTCGAGAATTCTTACATAGTATAAGCGATCATGACACCATAACAAATCATTTTTCTAAATAAATTGTTCTACGATATGAAGGTCCTCTTGTAGTTGTTGAATGATCTTGCATATGTTCTCATCTTGCTACAATTCTATCCTTTCTTCTTCTATCCAGTCAGATTATGGAATGAAATAGCACATGGTAAACCATTTGTGTCTTCCTCTTTCCTCGAGATTTAATTTTCCACAAAGTTTAGTTTTTCGAATTTGTGAATAATTTCAAAGTCGTAACCCAAAATCTTTGTGACCCATTTTTGTTTCTCTTCTAAACATAGTTTTTTCTCCAATAAGTACTTCAAACTATAGTGGTTTGTTTCTACTTACAATTGTATTAATATTAGGTAAGGACGAAATTTCTTAACTGCACGTAGTATGACCAACATTTATTTTTCATATATGGGTTTTAGTAAGTTATTTCCTTTAATTTTTCTACTTTCAAAGGAAAGGTTTCACCAATTCCATGGCATGAGGCATCACACTCCACAATAATATTTTTGTGAAGTCAGGTGTCGCCAAGACGATATTTGTACACGTTGCCTCTTTAAGTTGTTCAAGCTCTTTGGTTATTTCTTTAGTCCAAGAAAATGTGTCCTTCTTCGATAATTTTGTTAAAGGTTTTTCTATTTGACCATAATTCTTAACAAAATTACGGTAATATCATGTCAATCACAAGAATCCTCTTTCTTCAAGGTATTTGGGATTGGTCATTCCCTCATAGCTTTGGTTTTGCTATGATCCACATTGACACCATCATGTGATACAATGTGATGCAAATATTCCACTTATTGAACCCCAAAGGCACACTTGGAAGGATTTGCATATAAGTGATGCTCTGCCAATAGTGTCAAGGCCATATCAACATGTTGTACATGCTCTTCCCAATATTTCTTGTAAATTGGTATCTCATAAAAAATACTACCACATTTTTTTTAAGGAAGGGTTTGAAAATAAAACTCATCAAGCTTTGAAATGTTGAAGGTGCATTTGTAAGTCCAAATTTCATAACCAAAATCTCATAATGGCCTTCATGTGTTCTAAAGGTTGTTTTGGGAATGTCTTCTTTCCCCATTCTGATTTGATGATATCAAGAATGAAGATCTGACTTAGTAAAGAAAAATTCTCCGTGCAATTAATCTAATAATTCATTAGTGATAGGAATAGGAAACTTTTCCTTGATTGTCATTTTGTTGAAATATCTATAGTCTGGACACAGATTCCACAAACCATCCTTTTTTTAACCATCACCACTAGTGAAGAGAAACCAGTCGGGCTAGATTGAATGATTCTGACCACTAACATTTCTTGAACCATACACTCAATCTCACTCTTTTGTGCATGTGTATATCTGTAAGGCCTAATGTTAGGTGGTACACTTCCAAGTTGCAATAAAATATCATGGTCATGATCTTGAACAAGTGGAATACCCTTAGTAATTTCTCCAAATACCATAGCATGATTGTTTATAATTTTATGAAGATCCAATGGAGCAGAGGATATATATGTTTGAACATATAATGAACACAATTGTGCAACTACACCTTGGTGTCCCTTTGTTAACAATTTTGTCAAGCTATTAGAGCTTATCACTTTATTGGGTTTCCCTTGGATACTTCTATGCTCAATTTTCTTTCCTTCTGAGAAAAATATTATGAAAAGATCATGGAAATTAAGGGCCATTATTCTCAATGATTTTAACCATTAGATCCCTAATAAAACATCAACACCACATGTTTAGATTGCATTCACTGGACTAACCAATAAATACTCCCCCATATTCAACTTAACATTATTTCACTTCCCAAATTAATGTATGGTATCTTCTTCTGCAATCATCACTTAAAATTCTGGTGTTGCCTATACAAAGGAATTCAAAAGTTTTTCCAATTTGTAATTGATGAAGTTATGGATACTACTTGAATCAATCAATATTGTTACCCTTTTCCTTTTGATATATCCTTATATCTTGAGGGTTTGTGGAGTATAACACTAGCCAATGCATGAGAAGAGATAGTTGAAGTAGTCTATTCTAAGTATGAGGGGTTTTCGCAGTGAATTATATTAGATATCATTTTTGGGATTCAACTACGTTAAGTGAGTCATTCATCTATGAACATTTCCATGAGAGGTAGTGCATAGTTAAGCATGCTTGAGCCATAGGAGTTCTGGGATGGGTGACCTTCTGAGAAGTCCTGGTTACCGGGTGAAAGCCCCGGAAGTGATGATTGATGCTATGTGATTCATTTCACTACTTTCAATCCCGCTTCTTCACCCATGTGAGCATTACCTGATGAAATGAGTGCTAAGTGGACTATTCAAAAATCATGAGAAATTAGTCAGTTACGACTACCTCTCATGGAACTGGTCATAGATGAATGACTTACTTAACGTAGTTCAATCCCAAAAATGATCTCTAATAGTATATTCTAGTTATAGATCTTGTGAAGTTTCCACTTATTGATATTCTTCATCATCACAATATATGTATAATAAGTTTTTCTCACTACATTTACACAATTTAATATACTTGATGTCATAGTTGAGACATAGTCCCTTTTCTCTTCTTTCATCCATTTGCTAAAGTTTCAACCTTATCGATTTGGGAAAGGGAGCATGATTTTCTCTATAGTTATTAGTGACAAATTTTCTAATGGCCATATTTTTACTTTCAAATCTCCTTTCCAGATTGAAAACATGCTCTAGAGATTTAGGTTCAAAGAGACAAACTTCATGTCAAATGCTTTCCTTTAAAGTTCCCATAAATAGTTCTAACAAGTTATCCTCTCAAATATTCTTTACTCTGATACTCAACTTTTGGAATTTTTGAATGTGCTTTGTAACTTGATATTTTTGTCACAGATTTACCAATTGAATAAGAATTTGTTTCTCTTAATATCCCCATAATGTGTTATCAATTATCTGTAAAATGGACCAAGATATAATATAATCTTTTTTTCTTTCACAAATCCATTGATAGCATACATGTTGGTCTCATTCTAAAATCATGAATGCAATATTTACCTTATTTAAGGATGCTACTTGGTATAGATAAAAGTATTGCTCCATCTGAAATATCCATTTTACAGGATCACTATCATCAAATTTTCTCATATCAATATTCAAAATGTGGTAGTTCCTCAGTGTTGACATCAAGCCCTGATGATGTGGATCTCAGATTGAAATTTCATGATTATGGTTCAATGATTCAAAATTTGTGATCCCAAATTGTGATAGCATACATGAGATTGATATCATCCCCATATGAGATTGATTCTCAAAAACATGCTTCTCCTTATGTTCATAATTTCCTTAGATCTCCACATCCATTTTAGGAAGCCTCTCTGTTATAGGTCAATTTGGGCACCATTCCCAATGACCTGATTAAACTGGACATCATCCCCAGAACCAATGAATAGGTTCTATCATCCCCTATCATTTTAGTTGCTACATGCCCTAAGTCAAAGAACAACAAACCATCCATGACTTCCATTCCAAGGTTTCCAAGATTTGAAGTACATGTTATATCACCTATGAGCTCACCAACGCAGTCTCTCAAGGGGCTAACTGCTTTTCATATGCAAGAACCTCCATTCAAGGGTGCTCTGCAAAGCACTTCCCGACACTTACGGGTGTGTTGATCAAATGGGGGCGAAATTCTCATTGTTCTGAAATCTCCACATGGCCAGTGCCTTATAGAAGAGTGTATATGTGTCAAAATTTGAATCCATATGTCCATTCAACACCTCTGAGCTTGGGAACATGTCTTACCTATTATTAGAAAGTCATTGATTGTGAAACTACCTTCAACTCATCTATAAATTGAGCACATATCCTAGTGCTTGAGAAGGAAGAAATTGGGTAGAGAAATGTCGGTGGAATTTCAATTGAGGATTTGGTTTGAGTAATATGCTGCTGGAGAGATGTTCATTTTGATGAGGTTGGGATGATGTTGGAGATGGTGACATCAAATCAATCACTGGTTGTAACCTCCACTTATATCCATTAATAAATATTGTTGCTTACTTTCCCACATATGTATCTGTATAATCTTTTTTCTTTCATATTATGAGTTCTTATTTGATGTATATGTTTCATGTTTCATTGATTTAGCTGAATAACTTGAATAGACATCTATATATTGCAATATCTTTGTACTTTAGTGTTCATTATTGTAGGAAATATTTTGGCGATCTAGCTTGGATTTGAAGCTATAGCAAGAGTGACAGAAGGAGAATAGGAAGCGCTTGGACTCCAAGTAAGTTTCTTAATCTATTTTGTGTGCCTATTTATTGTTAGGAAAAGTAGTTGCAAAGTCTTTAATCTGTTGTTCTAAATGCACACCACATTTAGGGAAGAATGTTTTATCCGTTATAGGTCAATTTGGGCACCATTCCCAATGACCTGTTTAAACTAGACATCATCCTCAGAACCAATGAATAGGGTCTATCATCCCCTATCATTTCAGTTGCTACATGCCTTAAGTCAAAGAACAAGAACAAATCATCCATGACTTCCATTGCAAGGTTGCCAAGATTTGAAGTACATGTTATATCACCTATGAGCTCACCAACGCAGTCACTCAAGGGGCTAATTGCTTTGCATATGCAGGCACCTCAATTCAAGGGCGCTCTGCAAAGCACTTCCCGACACTCAAGGGTGTGTTGGTCAATTGGGAGCGAAATTCTCATTGTTCTGAAATCTCCACATGGCCAGCGCCTTCTAGAAGAGTGAATATATGTCAAACTTTGAGTCCATGTGTCCATCCAACACCTTTAAGCTTGGGAGCATGTCTTGCCTACTATTAGAAAGTCATTGATTGTGAAACTACTTTCAAATCATCTATAAATTGAGCACAGATCCTAGTGCTTGAGAAGGAAGAAATTGGGTAGAGACAACGTTGGTGGAATTTCAATTGAGGATTTGATTTGAGTCATATGTTGTTGGAGAGATGTTCATTGTGATGAGGTTGGGATGATGCTGGAGATGGTGACATCAAATAAATTTTTGGTTGTAACCTCCCCTTCTATCCATTAATAAATATTGATGCTTACTTTCCCACATATGTATCTATATAAGCTTTTGTATTTCATATTCTGAGTTCTTATCTGATGTATATGTTCCATGTTTCATTGATTTAATTGAATAACTTGAATAGCCATCTGTATATTTCAATCTCTTTTTTGTTTAGTGTCCATTCTTGCTAGAAACATTTTGGCGATCTAGCTTGCATTTGAAGCTACAGCAAGAGTGACAAAAGGAGAATAGGAAGCGCTTCGACTCCAAGTAAGTTTCTTAATCTATATGTGTGTCTATTTACTGTTAGGAAAAGTAGTTGCAAAGTCTTTAATCTATTGTTCTAAATTTGCACCACATTTAGGGAAGAATGTTTTATCTATAATACATAATTCCGAGTAATGATTTGGCGACTCCACTGGGGAGTTTACCCTTCATCCTTGGTGTGTTTTCCTCTATTTATCTGCCCAGTAGCATCTGCTCTTAAATATTAGACTTTTGAAACTAGAAATTGCAATAGAAGTGTGTCAGTAGTATGATTTTTTGTTCTCTGCTGCGCCCAACGCGCTGTTGGTCAAGACAGTGCTTTGCATAGCACTGTCTCCCACTCAGGGGTGCTTTGAAACGCACTGTCTCCCCTTAGAGACTGTGTTTCCCCCTAAGCCAACCAAATTCCCTTTGAATTTGTCATTGTCATTGCTTTCAACCTTTTGTTTGTTGTGTTTTCAACTGTCTGATGCCTCATAGAGACCAGTGACTTTACCTGAATCTTCCTCCTTTGAAAAGAAAGTTTGTTCAATGTCTCTTTAAAGTGTTTTTCTTTATCATTGGCAAATCAATTTCAAAGTATTTTTATTTCTGTATTAGATCCATTTGCTTTTGTAAAGGAAATTGTCGTTAAATTCTTCATTTCCTGTAGGATAAATTGTAGTTCCATTCTTCGTTTTTCCTAAAAGAGAAATTGTTGTTCAATTCATCATTTCTCAAAGAAAAAGGCATTTGTTCTTGTTGATTTGATGCATGTAGTTTCCTTTTTGCATTCACATTAAGGGGACTGAAAATAAAAACCTGCATTTGCATATAGTGGATTGTGTGTTTTGCATAGGAACAATTAGGAAAGTTGCATATTAGTTTGTGCTCTTTGTTGTTTGCTCTCAAAACTGATTGTTCTTTCCCTTTAGTAGCTAAGATTTTCATTGAAAAAGCTAAAAGTGAAAAGTTTTCTTATCATTTTAGTTTGCATTTTATGAATTTCCATTACATCATCGCGGTGAACCTTGAAAGGAAAATTGATAAACAATATCAACTTAAAATTTACATCAATTTACCTAACAAAGCATTAGAACCATGACGATAACATTTAGAAGGTCTAGGCTAGAGACATGTTCCAGCGTCGTAAAACATAGCACCTGTCATTAATTGTCTGTGATACATTCTGAGTGTGATGCCTCACTCCACATACGTAAGTATATCGTAGCTCGTCCATGTACTTTTAGGTATATCGAGCGGTGTTACAGTACGAAAAGTATAAAGGGGTGCTCTCACTGTGTGGTTTCGCATCAGACAGCTCTAATACATACCTGGGCCTCCACGTACCTTTGGGTATATTTGGGAAGAAAAATTTAGGTTGTTATCCATCCATAGTGAACCGAGTCGAACGCCTTGTAAATTGTGATACACCGAACACAGCATTTGGGACTATCACCAAGAGGTATTCTGCAGTTCACAGTTTCTTGGTAAACCTTTTGCCTAGCATCACCCTTTTATTTTGTTTATTTATTTTTGGTCATAAAATAAATTAGTCATCGTGGAAGAATAAAATCCATTTCCCTGTCATTCGTGTAGACTTGCATTGAAACCACCTTTACCAACGGAAGTCACTTCTGGTCGGCGAAGGCAACAATGTTCTACCAAAACTAGTACTATTAGTACCTCTAGTGAAGCATCATCTTCCCAAATACTATAGTTGGCACAAGTTGTTTCTACACATCCTGGTTCATCTACTGTTGTCAAGATGGAGTCTTCACAGCTACCTATGGTCAAGATCCATTTAATCAATCAGACCATAACTCCCGAACCCGACGTTGTTCAACTAGAATTTGATCCAGATCCTGTCTCTTTTTTGCTAGAACATATGCATCCCGAAGTCGAACAACCGGAAACTGTTCTTGTATCGGTCATCCCACATTCTATTATAGCCATTGAGTCTCTCATATCGTGTAGTCAACCTCCTGAAATATACTTTGGGCTTGACGGCGAAATCCTTCCACCTGGTTTAATTTCAATTGAAGAAATCCCACAAGACGAGACACCTTTAACTCCAACCCATTTTGGGGAAGATCTTTACTTGTACGAGTATTTTCCTCAATCACCATCCTTTGCTTTTATTGATCTTGTTCCTATTCAAAATCCAATCGATTCAAAAGGGTATACATTTGGTCAAGTAACCATGCCTGAACCAAAATCTTCGGTTGGACCATCTGTTCCAATTGCGTCAACACCTGCTCTCGCTACACCGTCTATGTTCACAACTTCACAAGAGTCATATTTTCATGGCTGCCCTTTGGTCCCATCAGGTTATAAATCTTTATCTGGAATTTTCTCTGGTGTATCTTCAAATCCGTGGACTTCACCAATGTCATCATCTGGTATTCTAACTGGTAAACCTATACTGAGTACTGAATGGCTTGATTTTTTATACACATCCTCAGGGCAATATAAATATGGTCCTTCTGGGTCTATTACTTCCAGTACCATATCAACTAGACTCCCTGCATTTTGAAAACAATATTTTTCGTCTTATTACCCTCAACATGCTAGGGGGCAACTTTTGGTCACCCACTTTGATAGTACTTCGTCATTTTTTGGTCAACCTAATGTCGAAATGAATGTTTTTCAATGGCAACCCACTTTGCCTTTCCAACCACAAACGGTTGTACACTTGTATCAATCGGTTCAAATTGCGCCCACATCAATTCCACTTATTAATACATATTTACCCCTGTTACAGAATCAAACTGTTGTACAACAACTGTTTCAGGCAGGTCCTTCAACTCAATACCCTCAAGTATTAGGTCCTTAGACTCCAATTCCTCCGGTTAATTTACAACATGTACCTGGAATCATTTATTCACAAGCTGGATTACCATAGTATGGGATGTCACAGCCACAAACAGGTTATACCTATCCTCAACCGAATCTAAGTTATCCTAATTTGGGTTATAACATTGGTGGACAAACCCATTAGCAGCCTCAGGCGCAAATGCCTCAACATTTATTTAAACAGGTATCGTACCCAGGTTTTGGTCAACAGAATCCTCAAGCGTTTGCCTATCAAAATAACGCCTATCTGGGTTACCAGCAACATATTCCTTATGCTGGTGCTCAAAGGCCTATTGCTCAAGAAATTCCATCATACCCTGGCTATGCTCAACCTGACCTTAATTGACAGTTGCCCTTTGTTGCAACTTTACATTTACCATATTTAAATTGACTCACCAATGATCCTATCAACTATGTTCCTTGGTGGTCGGTGATACCCCATAAATTACCCTCGGATATTCCTAAGTTCAATGGAAACCCTAGGGAAGACCCACTGACTCATGTCATGACTTATCATTTGTGGTGTTCATCAAACTCCCTGAATGATTATTCTATTCAGCTACGTCTTTTCCAGCGTACGCTCACTGGTCTGGCCGCAAAATGGTACATTGAGTTACCTAGAGCTTCTTTTGATAATTTCACTGCCCTAGATACTGTATTTTTAACTCACTTCCAGTTACCCATACGATATGAAAGTGGAATGGAACTCTTGAATAATTTTAAACAAACTAATTCTACTCACATTTCTGATCATATTCATGAGTGGCGTTGTCGTCGTAGACTGGTTAAGACATTTTTTTCCTGATCAGCTCCTTGTTGAGTGGTTCATTAAGTCCATGTTACCATCTATAACTGAGGATGTGGCTAAGGGTTGCATCATCACTGAAGAGCAAGTTATTGCTCGTGCCCAATATTTAGACTTGATTTATACTCAGTCTGGCACACTCTATGAAAAAATTCCTAACGCGCCGCGATCAAATTTTATTGTTCCTCCTCAATTAAAGGACTCTCATGCTGGAGACGGTTTGATTGGTATTGCAAGCACGCATCATACTACTGCATCTGATCCTGCACCTTCTTCCGAAATCAATGTCGTGTCATTTGACAAAGGCAAAAGTGACAAGCAACCCAAAAGTAAGAAAAAAGGGAAATCTAAGAAAAATAAAACTTCTAACCCACAGGAAAGATCATCTAATCAATCGTTCAGAAATAGGAAACCTCTTTATCCATGCATAATCTGTAATGAGGAACACTTTTTTTGGGATTTTCCTCACCACGCTAAAGTCTCAAAAATGATTGACTTCACATGTGTCAGCTGTGTTGATAGATCCGTTTATGAATCAGGACACAAATCTAGTTGCTATGGATCCAGCTTCTAGTTCCCAAGTGCTTATGCTATCTGCCACAAAACCTTCAACAGCTATTTTGGTGTCAACGTGTAATAAAGATTACGGTATTCAGGCCACTGATCAACCTACTACCTCGACCATGAATCCGTCTACGGAATCGGTACCGCCTACTGCTATTCCTGAATTGACTATTAAGCCACCAAAGGGAGTCTTTCATAAATCGACATATAATCCTTGAGCAAGAGCTGCTCAAAATTATAATATAGTTGAAGATTTGGCTCAATCCACTTTAGCTATGTCAAATCTTGAGGTATTAAAAAATTGTCCCTCCCAGAAACAGGCTTTATTGTCGGCTATTGGCGGAATTGATCCGACCGATTCTAATCTCGTCGTCTTGAATCATACGGGCTATGTGCCACAATTACTAACAGAATTGGCATTATCTATACGAGTAAATGTTCTCAATCACCTTGTTCATCGTACTATTATTGATGAGGGAGCATCTACGTGCATTATGTCTCTAAACTGTTGGAAGTCACTTAGCTCGTCGTGCCTATCTCAATCATCAATGACGTTGAAGGCTTTTGACGAACGTACATATAAGCCTTGCGGTATTACCAATAACCTGCATGTAGAACTAGGGGGGAAAACAGTAAATGTTGATGTTGAGGTTGTTGATGGACCCCTTGACTACAAAATTCTACTTGGAAGGCCATGGGTATATGCTATGACTGCAATTGTTTCTACATATTTTAGAATGATTGCCTTTCCACATAAAGGTGCCATCATAGTCTCAATCAGCTATCCTTCTTTGCCTCCACTTCACAAGTAACTGGAAGTGTTCTGTTCGTCACGTACCCCAACTAGAACTTCAAAACATTGGTGTAGTAATCTTAAAGGATTCCACTCTCATGGGAACCTTTGCATCACTGCCGCCTACGACGTCGGCAGAAATTGCAAGTATAAAGACCTCCTACATGATCTCTTCCACTCCATCTGGCCTAAGGAAGAGTATGGGTGATTCTGAAATTGTTATGTTGGATGAGTTTCTGATGCCCAGCCCTATTAAGCTAGCATAGCAATCAATCTATCTGGCTTGCGCGGTGAATCTGAAATCAGCGTTGCTGTTTGTTTGGGTTGATCGTTCCTTAGATTTTGGTACTCCATCTGATCCTTTTTAGTCAACTTTCTTGACAGATGAGAATATTTTGGAAACCATGATGTTAGAAGCAGAACCATGGGAAGATTATCATCATCGTTCCCATCTTCTTGATTATGAAGAAAATAATCTTAGTGAACTATATCACCCATCAATCAAAAATTTCTTTTTGAATTATTTTCCTATTAATGCAATCGATTCTGAGCGAAATTTATCAAATATCGAAGAAACCATTTCTATCAATTTTTCGACCAAACCTGGCATTGTAGAAAATATTCATGTTGGCGTATCTTGTTCTCTATCAGAACTTGAAACATATCGCTCATTTTTTCGTGAATTTTGTGATGTATTTGCTTGGTCATAAGAGGAAATGCCAGGCATAGATACTAGTATCATTGAACACAATATTAATATGTATCCTAATGCCAAGCCGGTACGTCAACGCTTTCGTCCTGTTCATCCAAAGAAGGTCGTTGCCATAAAAGCAGAAGTTGAGAAACTTTTGCGTGTTGGTTTCATTTACCCTGTTCCGCTAACTGAGTGGGTTTCCAACATCGTTCTCGTCATGAAAAAACAAGGAACCATTAGAGTGTTCGTCAATTATCGAGATGTCAATTTTTCTTGTCCAAAAGACAACTATCCTACTCCCTTTATCAACCAAATTATTGACAATTATGTTGGATGTGAAATATTTTTCGTTCATGGATGGATTTTCCTACTATAATCAAATGAATATCTGGCTAGAGGATCAACATAAAACAACATTCATTTACCCCTAGGCCATATTCGCTTATAGGAAACTAACATTTGGTTTAAATAATGTTGGGGCGACTTTTCAAAGAGCAATGGATTATGCTTTCATTGACATCAAGCACATTGTTCAACCCTATATAGATCATTTACCTATGCATTCACAAAATCAGACTGATCACCCGAGGTATTTGAGATCCATCTTCTTATGCTACCGACACTACAAAATACGCCTCAATCCACATAAATGTGTGTTTTGTGTAGGTTCTGATCATTTTCTTGGATTCTTCGTCTCAAAAGAAGGAATTCGAATCGACCCATTGAAGGTTCAGGCCATTCTTGATTTTCCTGCACCATCAAAAATACTTCAGATGCAGAAACTTCAAGGAAAGGCTAAACTTCCTAAGGAGGTTCATATCCAACTACGCCGAAATGGCTAAAGGATTTACTAGGCTCTTGAAAAAATGGGTTCCCTTCCATTGGGACCAAGTTGCACAAGCTTCTTTTGATGTTGTCAAGGATACTCTTGTCCGGGCATCATTAATGTATCCCCCCAATTATCAGAGTGATTATTTCTTATATATCATCGTGGCTGATACGACCATTGCTATGGTATTGTTCCAAGTAGAAAATGGGATAGAACATTTGATCTATTATTTGAGTTATAATCTCAATGATACGGAAGTTAAGTATTCATACGTAGAAAAAAATTCCTTGGCAGTTGTTCAAGATATCCAAATATTTCGCCACTATATCCTGTTCCGAAAGACCATTGTCATTTCGGATTGCAACCCCATGACTTATATCTTATCATGTTAATTTCTGGGGGGGGAATATTCAAAATGGATTTTCATTTTGCGGGAATTTGATTAGGAATTCATCAAATACAAGTCAAATAAGTCTTTGGTTTTGGCTGAGCTTCTCTGTGACCTTCCCTCTGATAGTACTGCTACTACGTCAGAACCATCAATTCCTGACGAGACTCTGTTTCTGGTCGGATCATCTGATCCTTGGTATGGGGATTTTATCATTTATCGCTAGACTCAAAATTTTTGGCCTGATACCTCTCGCTCTGACTAGTGATGTATTTGATACCAAGCCAAATATTATCTAATCATCGGCAATACACTTTATCGTCGTGGTGTTGATACAATTTTAAGAAGATGCCTCACTCATGAGGAGGCCAAAAAGGTTTTAAATGATAGTCATGCTGGGGCTTGTGGTGGACACTTGTCTGGATACACTACTGTGTAGAAGATACTCCGCGCCGGTTACTTTTGGCCTACCATATTTCGTGACTGCATTCTCGTAGTCAGAAGTTGTCATGTGTGCCAGATATTTGATCGTAAACTCCGAAAACCGCCAGCGCCAATGCATCATGTTGTCTCTGTAGGACCATTTTCAAAATGGGGTATTGAATTCATGACCTGTAACCCTCGTTCGTCTAGGGGGCATGGTTATATTATTGTCATAGTAGACTACTTTGCCAAATGGGCTGAAGCGATGCCTACATTCAACAGCTGCATTGTTTTTCTTCAATCATGTTATTGCACGGTTTGGGGTCCCACTGGCTATAGTTACATATCATGGGAAGCATTTTCACAACCACATGATGGCTGAATTGACTGCCAAGTTAGGATTTTCACATAATAATTCTACTCCTTATTATCCACAATCAAATGGACAAGTTGAGGCTATCAACAAGATTCTTAAACATATGCTTCAACGAATGATAGGAGTGTTGAACCCTTAGTTAAACTGAGAGGGGGGGTGAATCAGTTTAACACATTCATGGACTTTTAAAACTTTCCTTTAACTTATTTACACCTTCATTTCATGATCAACTTAATATGTGAACAATCTTAATATGTGAGCAGCAAGTATTAAGCAGATTGGATAATGTAACAGCAATCTTAATATGTGAGCAGCAAGTATTAAGCAGATTGGATAATGTAATAACAATCTTAATATGTGAGTAGCAAGTATTAAGCAGATTAGATACACCATATCAACACATAAACATCATGCACATAGACAACAGATATAAGTGGAAACCCATAAGGGAGAAAACCACATATTATTATTGTTGTGATCCAAAAGCAAGCTCTAACTCCCTCTCACCACTAATTTTCTATAGGATTCAACCTATAGGAGGCTCCTACCTCAATTCTGAAAGCTACAACTTGCAAGGAAGCTCCAACTCCCATCTATTTTCTGCAGGCTCCAACCTACAGGAGGCTCCTACCTCAGCTAGCTACAACTGAATTCTATCAAGATACAACTTGATATGGAAGCACCAACTTCCTCACTATTTCATAAAAAAACACATGCTGATTTACCTGGATATCAGCTCTGTTCTGTTCCTTCTTCACTGTTATCCAGTAGCCTTCATATCTGCCTTATATCATCTCTGAATCTTCACAGCTTCTCTATCTACTCCTCCTTCTTCTCTGCCTTATTTTTCCATTCTCTACCCTCTTTATGCATATCTATGTGATATCATTTATAGAGCTCAACTCATGACTTTTTGCATTCCACGGGGAATTCTAAGTGAACAGCCATGACTCTTTGCCTTCCACCTTCTCGTTTTCTTGCCTAGCACATTCAGAAAAATATAACAATATGTATACATTTCAATATTACAATGGGGTATTTCTTTGCCTCCGGAGACTTGCCAATGCATCACAAACAATATAAAACTTTACATTTTCAGTTACAATAAGAATTTCAATTAAACCCATTCAGTTCTTGGCTCGCTATGTGTTTGTCTTTTCTGTTGTTGTCATGTAATAGTTCTGCATACTCTCCTGATTTTTGTGCATTTACATTTCCCAAATTATGTTCTAAATCTGGCAGCTTTATTAATGCGGGAGTTTTCTTCAACCTTCATGGTTCGGCTCTAACGCTTTACCAATTCTGTTGTGTAACCAACTCCAAAAATAGAAGAAAAGAGATATCAATGCCTTAGAAATAAGCCACTTCGAGGGGGCAACCTCCAATACATTACATGAATGAACAATTCTTGGATGATACAATTTACAAAACCTCCTTTCTATATATAGGAGTCCATGGGGCCATAATGTAATCCTAGTGAGCCACAATGTAATCCTAGCCGACCTAACAATAATAATTTAAGGGCACAATAATAACAAAATGGGGGTTACAAGGGTACAATAATAACAATAAGGGGGTTACACTAATAAAAATAAGGGACTATACTAGTAATATAGGGACCTAACATGCCCCTCTCCTTCAAAAAAGTGTTGTCCTCAACGCTTGAGTAGCTCTGGGTGCTTCTGTATAAAATTCTCATCCTCCCATGTAGAATCTTCGGTGGGTAAGTTCTTCCACTTGATGAGATACTCTGAAATTGATCGATTCCGTAGTTGTCGAGTTCTTGTTTCCATGACCGCTTCTGGTTCCAATATGACTTTTCCTTCCTCATCAAGTTCTGGCAATATTGTTTGAACTGGAAGATTTTCTCCTATAACCTTCTTTAAGCATGAAACATGGAAAACTGGATGTACTCGCGAAGAAGGAGGAAGCTCCAATTTGTATGCCATAGTACCAATCTTTTGCAACACCTTGTAAGGACCATAGTACTTTGGCGATAATTTATTATCCTTCTTAGCTTGCTTGAGGGACATTTGTTTATATGGTTGTAGCCGTAAAAATACCCAATCTCCTATATCAAAACTTCTCTCGCTGCGATGTTGATCTGCCTTTTGTTTCATTCGATTTTGTGCCAAATTCAGGTTATCCTTTAAGAGTTGGAGAACTTCTTGCTGATGCTCGACGTGATCTTCCACTGCTTGAACCTTCGAATTTTCCCTTAAAGATGATGTGATCGATGGTGGATGATATCCATAAGTGCCATAAATGGGGTCATTTTTGCTGCAGTATGGAAGGAAGTGTTATACCACCATTCAGCGAGAGGTAACCACTTGACCCATTGTGTTTGTTTATCAGATACAAAACAATGAAGATATCCTTCCAAAAATTTATTTACTATCTCGGTTTGACCATCAGATTGAGGATGATAAGATGAGCTATGAGCTAATTGAGTACCCAAACAAGAAAATAACTCCGTCCAAAAATTTCCAGTAAAAATGGGATCTCTTTCACTCACAATAACCCTTGGGCTTCCATGTAGCTTTTGAATTCTGTCCATAAATGTAGTAGCAACTGTACTTGCTTTAAATGGATGAGATAATGCACAAAAGTGTGCATACTTGGTAAGTCTATCAACTACCACCATGATGTCATTCTTTCCTTCGGACTTAGGTAAACCTGTGATAAAATCCATTGAAATCTCCTCCCAACGTTGACTTGGAATGAATAAAGGTTGTAGAAGTCCCGGGGTCTTAATTGTCTCAACTTTATTCTGCTGGCAAACCAAACATTCCGCCACAAACTTTTGAATATCAGATTTAAGGCCATCCCAAAAAAATTCTTTCTTCACCCTGTGGTAAGTTTTTAAAAATCCTGAGTGTCCTCCTAAAGGAGAAGTGTGCAATTCCAGAAGAATCTTTTATTTTAGTTGGGAATTCTTACAAAGATATAAGCGATCTTTGTACCATAAGGAATCATTTTTCCAACTAAATGTATTAGATGTACTAGGATCTTGCTGCAACTTTTGAATGAGTGCCCATACATCTTTTTCCTTGTTCCATTCATCTCTTGCTTCAGTTATCCAATCTGGTTGGATAATAGAAATGGCACAAAGCAATGCTTCCACCTCTTCATTCTTTCTTGAGAGTGCATCTGCAACAACATTAAGCTTTCCTTTTTTGTAGATTATTTCAAAGTCATAACCCAACATCTTTGTGACCATTTTTGCTGCTCTTCTGAAGATAGTCTTTGTTCCAAAAAGTGTTTAAGACTATCATGATCAGTTTTTACCTTGAAGTGTCTTCCCATTAGGTAAGTTCTCCATTTCTTTAGTGCATGCAGTATTACTAACATTTCCTTCTCATAAATAGGTTTCTGTAAATACTTTCCTTTGATTGGACGACTTTCAAAAGCAATGGGTCTTCCTTCCTGCATTAAAACTACACCAATTCCATTTCCTGAGGCATCACATTCCACAATAAAGGTTTTTGTGAAGTCTGGCGTAGCTAAGACCAATGCTAGGCACATTGCCTCTTTAAGATGTTCGAAGGCCTTAGTTGCTTCAGGAGTCCATGAAAATGCATCTTTCTTCAATAATGTTGTTAGAGGTGCTGCTATTCTCCCATAATTCTTAACAAACTTGCGATAATACCCTGTTAACCCGAGAAATCCTCGCAACTGCTTTATGGTTGTGGGAACTTTCCATTCCTTAATAGCTTTAATTTTGTTAGGGTCCACTTTAACACCCTCGTGAGATACAATATGACCTAGATATTCCACCTCTTGTACTACAAAGAAACATTTGGACTTTTTTGCATATAATTGTTTCTCCTGCAATAGTTTGAGCACCCTGTCAACATGTTCAACATGATCCTTCCAAGACCTGCTGTAGATTAGTATATCATCAAAAAATACTAGCACAAATTTTCTAAGGAAGGGTTTGAAAATGGGATTCATCAACCCTTGAAATGTAGAAGGTGCATTGGTAAGGCCAAAAGGCATGACCAAAAATTCATAATGACCCTCATGAGTTCGAAATGTTGTTTTTGGAATATCTTGAGTCTTCATTCTAATTTGATGATATCCTGAACGAAGATCCAACTTGGTAAAATAAATTGCTCCATGTAATTCATCCAATAATTCATCAATCACAGGAATGGAAAATTTATCTTTAATGGTGAGCTTATTGAGCTCCCTATAATCCGGACACATTCTCCATGATCCATCCTTCTTGTGTACCAATACTACAGGAGTAGAGAAAGAACTTTGACTAGGTTGAATTATACCCGCCTCTAACATTTCTGCAATCATACGTTCAATTTCGCTCTTTTGGAAGTAAGGATATCTATAAGGGCTGATGTTTGGAGGAACACTTCCTGGAATCAAATGAATAGCATGATCATGATCACGAATAGGTGGGAGTCCTTTGGGAGTTTCAAACACCTTGGAATGATTGTCGAAGACTTGTTGGAGATCTGCAGAAATAGATGATTTTGATGTTGGAACTTCTAGTGAGCATAATTGTGCAATTACGCCTCGTTGTTATTTCTTTAGAAGCTTTGTCATGACATTAGAGCTTATTATCTCTCCTGGCTTCCCTGTAATACCCCATAATACGACTTCATTTCCTTCTGAAAAAAATTCTAAGAAAAGTTCTTGAAAATTAAAAGCTACCATCCCCAAAGATTGTAACCATTGTACTCCTTGTACAACATCAGCACCTCCCATAGGAATGGAAAGCATTGGACTAGTCAATACATATTCCCCCATGGTTAGCTTGATATTATGGCATTTTCCAGAGCAATTTATAGTTCCTCCATTTGCCACCATCACTTGACATTCTGGTGCTGGGTATAGGAAACAATTTAATTCCTTGGCTACCTTGCAATGAATAAAATTATGGGTTCTACCTGAATCAATCAACACTATTACCTTTTTCTTCTTGATATGTCCTTCTATCTTGAGGGTTTGAGGAGTGGTAATGCCTGCCAGTGCATTACACGATTCATTTCTTCCTCTTCTAGGGCTGGTTCCTGGTGTATATCCTCTTCTTGTTCATTTTCTTCTTCTTCCTCACAATCTATGTAAAATAATTTCTTCTCAGCACACTTATGACCTTTAGTGTATTTGCTATCACAACTATAGCAAAGCCCTTTTGCTCTTTTTTTCTTCCAATTGTTGTGGTGTCAACCTTGTAGGTTGTGGAAATCTAGGCGTAGCAACACTTCCTTCTTTATAGAATTGAGTGGTAGGCTTCCTTGTCGCCATAATTTTACATTCAACTTTTCTTGCCAACCTGAATGCCTTCTCCAATGAATCAGGTTCCAAAGCGCGAACTTCATGTTGGATGTTATCCTTTAAAGTGCCTATGAAGAGATCAATCCTGTGTTCCTCTGGAATATCAGTTACCCTTATATTCAATTTTTGGAATTCCTCAATGTGCTCCCCCACTAAACCCTTTTGTTTGAGATTTATCAATTGGCTAAAGAAGGTGTTGCTCTTTGTATCCTCATAATGTGCTATCATTTCCTCCGTAAAAATTAACCAAGTGACAATTTTTTTATGGGAGCAAAGCCATCGATACCATACAAATTCATTTTGTTCTAAATTTAAAGTTGCAATGCGTACCTTTTGTGTGTTTTGCACATTATAGAGATCAAAATATTGCTCCATCTGTAGTATCCATGTTACAGGATCCTTTCCATCAAACTTCCTCATATCCATTTTTGGAATATGGTGGTTCTTCCTGCCAACATTAGAGTTTATGAAATCACGATTAAACTTTATTTTGTTCTCATCATGAGTTTCCTCTACTATCTTTTCACCATTAGGAAACATTTCTTGTATCAACTTTGTCAAACCTTCTATGTCTGCTTTTAGATCATTCTTCATGTTTTCCATTTTAGATTCCATGCCAGCTTCCATGTTATCTATCTTATATTCCATGTCTTTCTTCAAACCATCCATATTATTCTTCACACCATCCATCTTTGCTTCCACGCCTTTCTTAAAAACTTCCATTTCATTTTTTGCTGCTTTTTGTGAAAGCGAAATTTGGTGCATTTGCTCTTGTAATTTTGATAGATCATGTTGCAATTCTTCATCTTCATGAGTCATAGTAGAGAATTCTGAAGGCTTAATGGGTGTTGAATTATTTTTACAGGGCATTTTTTAGAACCCAATACTGATATCTATTCTACAATATGCCCTTGGAATCAATTCAAATTGATTTTTCAAACAAGACTTATGCAATTCGGGAAAAAAAAAAAAAAATACACACCTTTTTCTTGCTTTTGAGGAGCTTGATATTGAAATTTGATTATCTCTATGATTGTGGCTCTTAAATATTTGAAATTCAGCAATGAAGTATCCCTATGAATTCTCTTTTTAATGCCACAGGTCTGACCTGATTTGGATTCTCCAAGACAAAGTTGTGTCCAATCTCCCAAAATGACCTAATTATGGACTGGTTCAGTAGAGTGAACTTGTACGACTTGCCATGTGTCACTGTTTCATCCTTATGCTTTTGAAATTGATATCCAAGAAACTACAGGCCGTGTACTTGCGACCACTTTTGACGGCACTCCAATCCAATCTCCAGAGAGAGAGTTATTGAACTTTTCCCACGATCACCTCTTTGAGATGAAATTCAGGAGCCTAAAAAAGCACCACCTTCCACAGATCATATCTCCAAAAATATTACGAACCAAGCTCTGAAATTTTTTGATGAATTTCCTCAGGGTTTCAGCTTCACACCATACGAATTTCAGATTCTGAACCTTCGTAGAAAAAATTTTATAGCGAAAATGCCACAATGACCTGTTTAGGAGCTTGAAAAAAAGCCTAACTTCCACAGATGATATCTCCGAAAATATTGCGAACCAAGCTCTGAAATTTTTAGAAAATCTTCCTCGGGATTTCAGCTTCGCACCCTAAAAATTTCAGCTTCTGAAACTTCGTAGAAACAAAGTTATAGCGAAAATGCCACGATGACCTGTTTGGAGCAGCGAAACCCTAGAATCCAAAGCTCTGATACCAAATGTTGTGTAACCAGCTTCAAAAATAGAAGAAAAGAGATATCAGCGCCTTAGAAATAAGCCACTTCGAGGGGGAAACCTCCAATACATTACATAAATGCACAATTCTTGGATGATACAATTTACAAAACCTCCTTTCTATATATAGGAGTCCATGGGGCCATGATGTAATCCTAGTGGGCCACAATGTAATCCTAGCCGACCTAACAATAATAATTTAAGGGCACAATAATAACAAAATGGGGGTTACAAGGGTACAATAATAACAATAAAGGGGTTACACTAATAACAATAAGGGACTATACTGGTAATATGGGGACCTAACAAATTCAATCTTTGATTCAAAACCAAACCCAATTCATAATACTCATATGCGGTTCTTTAAACCCTGATTTAAATTCGGGCTTCACCTTTCCACCGTTCATAAATCTAAATATACAGAACTTATATAATAGTCCACATTATATAGCATGTACCTATATTAAAATGATTTTCGGCCCCACAGCGTATTAACATACTTTCATTGTTTGACTTTGTTAAACCCAAGGTAACCATATAACCCGATACATATAAATGTCTGGCCCACGGCATATTTCAAACCATATAAGCATTCTAAACTTTGTTTAAACCTCAACATATCAACGTATCTCTTGTTCGGGCCCCACATTTCAATCATGTGGACATTTCATTAAATTAAAAGTTCGACCCTTAATAAAACTCAATGTGCCAACACCTATTTCTCAATATGGAAACCTTTCAACTTCAGTTTATGAAGTTGTTCCTCCTAAAATCGTTTTTGGTCTTAACCAAGCTTTAAAACCTTCTCATCATTTTCAATCTGAGTATAAAAGCACATTATAACAGGTCACGTTATATTTCACACCATGTCTTCAAACTCTGTTTTAAAACCCCCAAAGTAAACCTTTGGTCACGGCATTCCAATCCATCATATATATTATATCATCCCTATTAAATGTGTTTACGGAACATGTCATAAATCTTCAACTTTGGATTTAAATCATTTGAATGTTCATCACTTAGAATGTCGACAACTTTTAATGCATAAACTGAATATCAACACATTAGAGTTCTGTCATCAATGTTTACTCTTTCCCTCGGGCCCACAATTCTAAAACTTTTGCTTTCACACCTCATGGGTTTTTTTAAACCATCATTCGAGCCTTTAAACACTCAATATACCATAAGCCCCAAAGTTTACCTCTCGCATATAACTATAATATGTCCCCAGCATACAAATTCATTTCATACAAGGTTCGGCTTTATCATCAACCATAATATATATATATATATCAACATATATTATGACCCCAATTCAAATAACTTCGGCCACCATTCCAAAAACCTCAATTGTCAACGTAATACAAGTTCGGGTCCCACATATCTTTACTTCAACATTAATAAAGTTTGATTAATAAAACTTTAGTTCATACCTCACTTAACAACCCAGTAGCTTCACGATGCGAATGTCATTCGATCACGAGGTTCGATCATCCAACGAATATTGCATTTTTTAACCTCCATGTTTTAACGTCCAAAAACTTTGCGAAATACGTGGTTTTGGATTACCACCTTTGCCACACGTCGCATGCCGAATGCTATCGCACTTTTTTCCTTGATCCCACTTACCGTTTAAAAATTTTGCAAATACCACAAGTAGTTTAAGGAAACCACTTCACGGTTCTGTTACCTTCACAGCTCTACGTCGTTGACCAGGGTTCCTTGCAAGGTTCCATCGAACTTGCCTTGTTGTTCTGAATGGATCCTTCACACTTCCATCCTTATTTCGAGCTTTGCTACTATTATTAATCCCCGTGCCTCTGCTCCGCCAATTTCGCTTTATGGTATTCCATGTTAACCCTCGAACAGGCCGGCTCTCCCACTAATTATCAACACAGTTCGGACCTGTCGTGAGCAGATTTCCATCTCTGTCTTCGCGTATATATGACTTGTTCTGCACACTGTATCACAACAACGTTTGTTTTGACTACAGCCTGTGATGCATCAAAATTCATAATGCAATCAGACTTGCGTAGCTTCTCAGACATCAGATTGGAATGATGTTTCCCCTTTCATAAGAGCCTGAATTCTATGCACTATGTGCTTTCAAAAAGTAAGCCTATTTACATGGAGAATTCCTTCCAGGACTGATCTTCAATTGATGGCCCTTGCCACAGAATTTATTTAAAACTGTTTATAAACCCTGATCGACTCACATATGTAATTAAATCATCAATGCACAGATAATTTCACACCACAACATCGAAATGAATGTTGATTTCTTCAATAATACACAGAGTATATTTAAACCCCCAATTATAGAGTCTCGTCACATAGCATTTAAACTCATCAATACTCATACTATCTCTGCTTCTTTGTTGCCTATGCTACCTCTCTGCTTCTTTGTTTCCTCTGCTACCTCTCTGCTCCTTGTCTGTCTTTGATGCCTTTTTTGCCTGTGTTTCTTGTCTTCTCCTTTGCCTTATTGCTGGTTCTTCTTTGTTCTTTTTCCTTATTGATAGTTCAGGTGCTACTCCTGTCTTCTCCTTTGCCATCAATGACAATATTTCCAACATTCTCCCCCTTTGGCATTGATGGCAATACTCCAATACTTCCTCCAAGACTTCCTCCCCCTTTCATTCTGAAAGGTGTGTTTTGTCTTCCTCTGCCTATATTATTTTTCCTTCTTTTCCTCCCCCTTTGACATCAATGGCAAAGGGTTGCACATCTCTCAGTGTAGATTCTATCTTTTCATTTCCTCTCTCTGAGTTGTGTTTAGGTCCTTCTTCTTTTGACTTTATACCTTGCTGCTCCAGGCTGGTGTACTCGAGTTGTTGAGAGAACACTTTTGAGAATTATTGAACTTGTATATACACAGTAAGTTGATACCATCCCAAAGTACAGACTCCTTGCACTTGTATAGAGTGTAGGTGATGATAGAACAACCATATGTAATTAGACTTATATAATCAGAGATGCATCATTGGACCAAAGCTAAAATAGTGAGAGTGCTTCAAATATACTTCAGTCTCTAGTATGACCTTCATCAGAAATACATATCTGCTGAGGAAGATTGTAGATGAAATATGTCTTCTTCTGCAATACACATCTGCAGTACAACATCTATTCAATTATGATGATGCCAATATATATTTTATAGCTGTGGTTCACCTTTCCTACGTGTTGGTGGTGATATGAGCTAAGATGCTGACAAGGATATTACGCTTAATAGCTGAAAGGTACTTGTTTCTGATGTGAACATTGAATCAACCAGAATTTAATCTAAGAGATCAAATGAATTTACTGCTTGCACAATGTACTTTAAAAAAAAACCCTTGAGGCTAGATACATTCAATGTATTGGTCAGTCTCACTTATCAATCACGCAATTTTATTTATGACATAAGGGGGGTATGTATGTCAACGATCAACCTCTCTTTAATGGTGAAACACCAGTAAATCCTTTCTGTTGAAGTATGCTTTTGATGAATTAACAATAGACTTTTTAGCTTCAACTTTAAGTTTAACACAACTATTCCTTCATACTTCCGATACTTTAATTGTTCTATCATGATGATCTTCAACAAAACATCTTCAAGTTGTTTAATTGAAATCTCAGCAAACATACTTCACACAGTTTTATGAATGATCTTAAGAAAGAGAGGCCTTGAAGATATATATGTACCGACTTCAGGAATGCATGCAGTTATATATAGAAATAGATATTGCTTCAATGCTCAATATAATGCTTCAAGTGTAAACAAAATAGAGATCCTTTAGCACTGTTATTGACCTTTTCATGCTTTAGTAATGCAGATAACACTGGGAATACTACCTTGATGTACTTCTGATCTTGAGGACCTGTACCATACCACTGCTCCATTGATGACACTTGGTATTTTTCTGATAGGCAAACTGCTTGATCCAAATACCAATTGATACTACTTTCACTTCAGCTCACACATGAACCCATAGTTAAGACAACCTTCATAGTTTTTACTATTGAGCTTTCCACTGTTCACACCAACAATCATCAATATACTGAATTTGATCTTGGCATCATTAACCATTTTTCTTATTCTATCATTCTGTTCAAAGGAATGTCACTGCATTTTCCTTTCTAGCACTGCTCCAGAATCATTGCTGCTTTATATATAATTCAACTATTCTAACATAACGATCTTCGGGAAGACATCTTCAATCTCTTTACTTGGAATCTTCATGGGAAAATCACTCAGAGATTTATCACTCACTTAACTGCATTCCTCCAAGTAGACTTTTCATAGATGAATGATGTAATGACATAATGATGATAGGCACTTCTCTTATTCATCCTTCTTAATGTGATTCATTGTTAATTCTAGTAGTATGATGCACAATGTGATCATCACTTAATGTGCTGATGTCTTCTTAGCTTACATGTTCATGGCTAAAGTTCCCTCTATCATCATGGCTGCTTGTTGCCTTCTCTTCTTACATCAACCTGTTGGCTATTGTGTGCTTCAGGTATTCTTCTTCCTCTATATTTCTCTATTAGAGAAATTGTCCTTTCCCTTCCTAAACTTATAGTTGTTCTCATTCCAAGGAGCTCTTCTTAGACTACTTTTGTGGGGACTATTTATGAATTGCTCTCCCCCTGGGATGTTGCTTCATATCTATCACTGGTTGGATATTTGTGTTGCTTCCTAGAGCAGCTCCCCCTGAGACTATGATGGATTCATTATGTTATTGAGGTAACAGGCTCCCCCTTTCTCTTTTCCTTCCATACTTTATTGGGGTTCTTCATAATGTCTGCACTTCTTTTTGATTCATAGTTTTGTTTGATTTGATTAGATTCCATTATCTGTCTAGAGTTCTTTAATGTATATGGAAGTTTACGGTCTTTTGCTTTGTGACCAAGCTTGAGGCATACATAACATATTATTTTACCAAGGTATATTTGAGCTGATGTATAATATTTTATGCTCCCTTTTGAACATAATTTACATTCAACAAGTTTATTTCCAAAATTATTGCATGCATAATAGTAGCCATGGAAACGATTTGTGTACCTAGTGAAGGATTGTCTTTTCCATTTGCTTGCTTGAGGGGTTCTTCTCATTTGCTGCATCTTTTTCTAGTTAAAGTTGATATGCCTAGTCTTACAATGTGCTGCAATATGTCCTGGTTTATGACAAGAGAAACATGTGATATTTTTCATAGGAGGAAAGAACCTCCTTTGACATCTTCCAAATTTGTTCAATTCATCCTTAGGAGTGTATGAGCCTTTAGCAGTTGATTGTTTCATCCTCTCATTCTCTATTCTTTCATGTTGCTGCTTGTTTCTATTTTTTTGTTTACAAGTCATGCTCTTGCTAGCTTCTACTTCTGTAGGAATCTTATGAGCTGCTTCATTATCCTTTACAGCTTTTACAAAAATGATATTCTTATTATCTTCTACCTTGGACTTACATGTTTCTCCTTCATTGCCTATCCCAGTCTTTATGAGAGGAGACCTTTGAGCATTTAGAATTTGGTCCAACTGTCCAGAGCTTTTAATTTGTGGAATATTCATAATTAGTTCAATTTGGGCCTTTTCTAATTTCATCCTTAGGCATACCACCTCTTCTTCCATTCTTCCGCATTCCAAACTTTTCTCTCTTATTTGTTGCATCAGAGTGTCTTATACTTTCCTTGCTTCTTCAATTTGTGCCTTCAGGCCAACAATTTCTTCCTTATCTTCATATTCTCTCTCATCACATATTTGCACCAATTTCTTAAGGTCTTTGTTATCATTCTTCAATCTTTCTATTTCAGTCAAGGCTGTGTCAAGTTTGCCTTTTTCCTCAACTGTAATTTCTTCATGGTACTCACATCCCTTCACCCTGGCAGGTATCTCATTTGATTGACCTTTTTCCTTTTGAAAGGAATTTTTCTTCTTCTTCTAGTTTATCTTCTCCTTCTTAATAATGCAGCCCCTATTGTCTACTTCATGCATGAAATGCAATCTATCCCAGATTTCTTTTGCAAAGGTTATATCCATTATTAAATCAAGATCCTTGTTATGAAGACAGTTATATATCACACATTTTGCCTTGGAATTCAGATGTTGTTCTTGCAAAGAGGGAGAGTCTGTGCAGTAACCATCACATACAAGTTTCTATATCTCAGGTTCATAAGCCATTAAATATGTTTTAACCTTATCTCTCCATTCAAGAAAGTTTGTTGTATTTAGCACGGGTACATTTTGATAGTCCATGACTCAACCAGATCTCCTTCAAGCTATTAGGCTTACACCAAAGGAACCTGCTTTGATACCAATTGTTGAACCCTTAGTTAAACTGAGAGGGGGGGGTGAATCAGTTTAACACATTCATGGACTTTTAAAACTTTCCTTTAAACTTATTTACACCTTCATTTCATGATCAACTTAATATGTGAACAATCTTAATATGTGAGTAGCAAGGGGCACCTCCAGAACTCTTGTGCTACGTTCCTCGGAAAAAAGAAGAACAACAAAGGTAAATCCAAATCGAAGAGTTGGAAGCCTTGTGATCGTCCCCCCATGGATGATCCTGACTCCTCCAGCTCGGATGAGGAGGAAATAGAAGCAGAAGAAGCAAACATTGAGAACGCGAAGGACTCCCCCATGGCCAGCCCTGAGGATCCATCAGCTCCTCCGATCCCGCAGAAACGCTTGCACGAGACCTCTTCCTCGGATTCAGATAAGGAGTCGCCTCCTTCAGCATAGAACATTCTACAACTGGTTCCTGTTCAGCCCAGTCATAATGACTGGATCAAAGTCAGTAAGAAGAAAGTGAAAACATGTCATTTGGAAGTTTCTACCCACTCTGGGTAGATCCCCTTGTCTCATTCTCTCTTTTATCTTCCTTGCTATCTTCTGCTATGTCCTAGCTTACTTTATGGGACCGAGGTTGATACTTCATCATTTCCGGCCCCCTGCTTCTATGCTTTGCTCTTGCAAAGCTCTGATTGTACCATATGTTTTTACTTAATAGAATAGTCTCACTTAGAAAAAAAAAAATATGTGAGTAGCAAGTATTAAGCAGATTGGATAATGTAACAGCAATCTTAATATGTGAGCAGCAAGTATTAAGCAGATTAGATACACCATATCAACACATAAACATCATGCACATAGACAACAGATATAAGTGGAAACCCATACGGGATAAAACCACATCTTATTATTGTTGTGATGCAAAGGCAAGCTCCAAATCCCTCTCACCACTGATTTTCTGTAGGCTCCAACCTACATGAGGCTCCTACCTCGATTCTGCAAGCTACAACTTGCTAGGAAGCTCCAACTCCCATCTATTTTCTGCAGGCTCCAACCTACAAGAGGCTCCTACCTCAGCCAGCTACAACTAAATTCTATCAAGCTACAACTTGATATGGAAGCACCAACTTCCTCACTATTTCATTAAAAAACACATGTTGATTTACCTGGATATCAGCTCTGTTTCGTTCCTTCTTCACTGCTGTCAAGCAGCCCTCATATCTGCCTTATATCATCTCTGAATCTTCACAGCTTCTCTATCTGCTCCTCCTTCTTCTCTGCCTCATTTTTCCATTCTCTCCCCTTTTTATGCATATCTATGTGATATCATTTATAGAGTTCACCTCATGACTTTTTGCATTCCACAGGGAATTCGAAGTGAACAGCCATGACTCTTTGCCTTCCACCTTCTTGTTTTCTTGCCTAGCATATTCATAAAAATATAACAATATGTATACATTTCAATATTACAGTGGGGTATTTCTTTGCCTCTGGAGACTTGCCAATGCATCACAAACAATATAAAACTTTACATTTTCAGTTACAATAAGAATTTCAATTCAACCCATTCAGTTCTTGGCTCGTTGTGCGTTTGTATTTTCTGCTGCTGTCATGTAACAGTTATCCATACTCTCCTGCTTTTTGTGCATGTACATTTCCCAAATTATGTTATAAATCTGGTAGCTTTATCAATGCGGGATTTTTCTTCAACCTTCATGGTTCAGCTCTAATGCTTTACCAATTCAATCTTTGATTCAAAACCAAACCCAATTCACAATAAACATATGCGGTTCTTTAAACCCTTATTTAAATTCAAGCTTCACCTTTCCACCGTTCATTAATCTGAATATACAGAACTTATATAATAGTCCACATTATATGGCATGTACCTATATTAAAATGATTTTCGGCCTCACAGCGTATTTACATACTTTCATTGTTTTACTTTGTTAAACCCAAGGTAACCACATAACCTGATACATATAAATGTCTGGCCCATAGCATATTTCAAACCATATAAGCATTCTAAACATTGTTTAAACCTCAACATATCAACGTATCTATTATTCGGGACCCACATTTCAATCATGCGGACATTTCATTAAATTAAAAGTTCGACCCTTAATAAAACTCAATGTGCCAACACCTATTTCTCAATCTTGAAACCTTTCAAGTTCAGTTTATGAAGTTGTTCCTCCTAAAATCGTTTTCGGTCTTAACCAAGCTTTAAAACCTTCTCATCATTTTCAATCTGAGTATAAAGGAACATTATAACAGGCCACATTATATTTCACACCCTGACTTCAAAATCTGTTTTAAAACCCCCAAAGTAAACCTTTGGTCACGGCATTCCAATCCATCATATATATTATATGATCCTTATTAAATGTGCTCACGAAACATGTCATAAATCTTCGACTTTGGATTTAAATCATTTGAATGTTCATCACTTAGAATTTCCACAAATTTTAATGCATAAACCGAATATCAACACATTAGAGTTCTGTCATCAACATTTACTCTTTCCATCGGGCCCACAATTCTAAAAAAAATTCTTTCACACCTCATGGTTTTTTTTTAAACCATCATTCGAACCTTTAAAAACTCAATATACCATAAGCCCCAAAGCTTACCTCTCGCATATAACTATAATATGTCCCCAGCATACAAATTCATTTCATACAAGGTTCGGCTTTATCATCAACCATAATATATATATATATATCAACATATATTATGACCCCAATTCAGATAACTTCAGCCACCATTCCAAAAACCTCAATTGTCAACATAATACAAGTTCGGGTCCCACATATCTGGACTTCAACATTAATAAAGTTTTATTAATAAAACTTTAGTTCATACCTCACTTAACAACCCAACTGCTTCACGATGTGAATGTCGTTCGATCACGAGGTTTGATCATCCAACGAATATCGCATTTTTTAACCTCCGTGTTTTAACGTCCAAAAACTTTGCGAAATTCGTGGTTTTGGATTACCACCTTTGCCACGCGTCTCATGCCGAATGCTATCGCTCCTTTTTCCTTGATACCACTTACCGTTTAAAAATTTTTCGAATATCACAAGTAGTTTCCGGAAACCACTTCACAGTTCCGTTACCTTCACAACTCTACGACGTTGACCAGGGTTCCTTGCAAGGTTCCATCGAACCCACCTTGTTGTTCTGAGTGGATCCTTCACACTTCCATCCTTATTTCGAGCTTTGCTACTGTTATTAATCCCCGTGCCTCTGCTCTGCCAATTTTTCTTTATGGTATTCCATGTTAACCCTCGAACAGGCCGGCTCTCCCACTAATTCTCAACATAGTTCTGACCTGTCGTGACCAGATTTCCATCTTTGTCTTCGCGTATATATAACTTGGCCTGCACATTGTATCACAACAACTTTTTTTTCGACTACAGCCTATGATGCATCAAAATTCCTAATGCAATCAGACTTGTGTAGCTTCTCAAACATCAGATTGGAATGATGTTTCGCCTTTCATAAGAGCCTCAATTCTACGCACTGTGTGCTTTCAAACAGTAAGCCTATTTACATGGAGAATTCCTTCCAGACCTGATCTTCAATCGATGGCCCTTGCCACAGAGTTTATTCAAAACTATTTATAAACCCTGATCGACTCACATATGTAATTAAATCATCAATGCACAGATAATTGCACACCACAACATCGACATGAATGTCAATTTCTTCAATAATACACAGAGTATATTTAAACCCCCAATTACAAAGTCTCATCACACAACATTTAAACTCATCAATACTCATACTATCAATGCTTCTTTTCTGCCTCTGCTTCTTGTCTAATGCTTTCTCTGCTGCCTCTCTACTACCTCTCTGCTTCTTTTTTGCCTCTGCTACCTCTCTGCTTATTTGCTGCCTCTGTTACATCTCTGCTCTTTTTCTGTCTTTGATTCCTTTGCTGCCTATGTTTCTTGTCTTCTCCTTTGCCTTATTGCTGGTTCTTCTTTGTTCTTTTGCCTTACTGATAGTTCAGGTGCTACTCCTGTCTTTTCCTTTTCCATCAATGACAATATTTCCAACAAGGAGTTCATAAAATAAACTGGCATTTGATCCTATACTCGGCCTTGTGGGCATAC